>CM065463.1:20348000-21027334 GCA_032872475.1 Leptopilina myrica (nomen nudum)
ATTTTATAAAAGTAGTTTTCAAGTGTAGGGCAAAATGCGACAAAGGTAAATTTTGATATCTGAAATACTAAACCCTAAAAAAACTTATATAAAGTTTAGTAAAGTTATATTAAAATTTGTAAACAGTTTTTAATAGTTGATAAAACTATTAAATATCTTATAATTTTTTTTAATGTTTAGTATTTTGGATATTAAAATTTATCTTTTGTCACATAATTTTGTCCAACACTTATAACATACTTTTATAAAATTTGAGAATAACTTTCTTTCCGTGTGAGGTTGTACTTAAACATTACAAAGCAATATTATAATGACTTCACAGTAATATTAAAATGTCCGCCGCAAGTTAATGCTACAGTAACATTACCTGGTAACATTACAGCATTTCACTGCATTGTTACAGTAATATTACACCTGTGTCACAGTAATGTTACAAAAAAATAACAAAACTCTGCATAATAATAATTTTATAAATTTTCTTTCTAACATTAATGTCACACTGCTGTAATATTACAGTAATATTAAAGTAACATTACAAGTAAAATTACATTAAGTCGGACATTCTAATATTTCTGTAATGTAACTGTAATGTTACGTGTCACTTAGGTAGAGTTCAGTTATAAAAGTGGTTCAATGCATTTTGGACCAAAAAATGATTCATTTATATTCTTTCTTATTTTGGATTAGAAGATAGGCCATTAAAGTGCTTGCATAGTTCCACGTTTATGAGTACCTCCACAGCACCAAAACTTTCCTAAAAATTTATTAAATATTTACTTACAGTATTCGGAATATTTAATTGCAATGTTTATTTAAAGTCGTCTAAAGATTTAAATGTCCCACTTGAATAAATGTTTAGCGCGAAACTTTCTTGCGCAATTAAATGATCTTTCAAACAAGCCATCGAAAAATGAATCGGAAATCTTTAATTCCGTTTTTCTTGAAACGAGGGTTTTTGCATTCTAAACTTTGAAATTCTGTAACTCAGCGATTTTTAAATAAAAAAAATTTGTAAGATCACTTAAAATTATCCAAATTTTGCAAGTGCTAAATTAGACACTTTTCATGTTGACGTCGACATATAAAAGTTCGTTTTCTTTAAATTAGAAGTTGGTCCACCAGTAATAGATTGAAAGAGTATATTCTAGCCAAAAGTGGTTCCTTATTTTTGCTTCAATGAATTGGCCATATATTGGCAATACAGTCTAATACTAAACCTTTTTCAGTTCATCGCACTCGCCGCCTTCTTGGCATCAGCCCAAGCCGGCTTCATTGGAGGACACCACTCCTCATTGGCTGTGCCATTAGCCTACGCGAGCGCGCCAATTGCTCAGGCAGTGATCACCAAAACAGTGGACGCCGAATACGATCCTCATCCTCAGTACAGCTACGCTTACGATGTACAGGATTCTCAGACAGGCGACTCCAAATCCCAACACGAAACTCGCGACGGAGATGTTGTGAAGGGAAGCTACTCTCTCTTGGAGGCCGATGGCACCAAGAGAGTCGTAGACTACGAGGCCGACCCCATCAACGGATTCAACGCCGTTGTCAGGAAGGAGCCAACTTTCGCCGTGAAAACTGTCCACGCCGTTCCAGTCGTCCACTCTGCTCCAGTTGTCCAAGCTCAAACCTACGTGAAACCAGTTGTGCAAGCCGCCGTCGTCAAGACTGTCCTTCCCGCTGAAACCACCATCTCCAAGTACTCCACTGGCTTCACCCATCATGCTCCAGTTGCTCACACCGTCGCTGAATATGCACCAGTTGCACACACTGTTGCCGAATACTCTGCGCCAGTTGCTCACACTTATGCCGCATACTCTGCTCCAGTCCATGCTCATTACGGAGCTCCAGTTGCTGCCGCATGGTGAACAATGTAGAACACTATGTTGCAATTTTGTCGATAATAAATTACTGATTCTATGAAATTTATATGTTTTACTTTTCAAATGATTCTGACCTGATCTGTTCCTTACAATTCTAATCACAGAAAAAAACTGAACTCAAAATTCTACAAATGAGCAATGCAATGGTTACGTAGATTCATAGTTTTTTGCAAGATGTTTTAAGCACATGATATGAAAAAGTCTAGAAATTAAAAAATGACACATAAATTCTCAACCTTTTTCATTTGAAAAACAGTACAGTACGAGGGATCAAGTCCAAGCAAAAATTTCTGTCGAATTCCGGTATTCACAACAGGCGCAGTATTGCACCAGTACTGGCGAGCCAGCAGTTGGCTTACCAGAACTGGTTCAGTACTGGCTTCAATAAAAATTTCTGTACTATGCCAGTACTGGACTTTAAGACTGGTATGCCAGTACTGTGCCAGTACTCTGCTATTGTTACGAAGACAACACGACAAACAAGTACCGGTGCAGTATAGGTACATTTTTTAACGCCAGAACTGCGTAAATCTTTGTCTGCAAGGAAAAAAAATTTCACTATTTAATTTAATTTTTGTTTATATCTATATATAACCCACACAGCACTGAAACTTTCCTAAAAATTTATTAAAGATTTACTTGTAAACTTCGAAGTATTTACTTGAAAAGTTTAGTAAAAATTTTGTAAAGATTTAAATGTCCCACTTCAATAAATGTTTAGCGTAAAAATTTCCTGAAAATTAAAAAAAAAATTTCGCCTACTGTATATAGGCGAAAATTTAATTTAAATTTTCAGGAAAGTTTTAAGTCACATTTTCGCTTATAAGAGAGAAGTCGAAAATTTAATTTAAATGTTCAAGAAAGTTTTAAGTTAAATTTTTAGGAAAATTTGACTATAAACATTTATTTAAGTGGGACATTTGAATTTTTACACAATTTCCACTAAACTTTGCAAGTAAATTTTTCGAAGTTTGCAAGTAAATCTTTAATAAATTTTCAGGAAAGTTTTGGTGCTGTGTGTGAAGTAAATATAATATATACATATATAATGTATTTAATTTTTTTAAATTTTTAATCAAGATTGATTAAAAATAATAATAATAATAAATCAAATTTTAATGTATTTAATATTTTTATTTGACAAAATTTTTATTAAACAAAACAATTATTTATACGAATTTTTAGTAGACAGAAAAAATATTAGAAATAATTTTTTTAGCCTAATTCTTTTACATTAAAATAACATTTTTCCCATTAAAAAATTAGTTTTTCTACAAGTTATAAAGACTCTATGGTATTTTGTTTTAGCACATTTAATTACATTTACAAACTAAATTATGTTTTTTAATTAGAAACGATTTTCTCGTATTAATTTTTGCTATTATTTAATATTTGAAACATTAAATAAAATTTAAATAATTTTCAAATTTGAAACATTTGAAAAATAAATTATCAAGAAAATTGGAAAACCAAAAAGGAAACAAGAACAACTAACCTCAAAATGCGAACAGGTAACCTAATATGACGATTGATAATACGCTTAGAAAATAAACAAGTTTTTAAACCAATCTAAATTAATATAAATCAATTTTTAAAGAAAACTGATGGCAATAATATTACAAATGACATAATATGACAACACTTTGCTTGCTTGTTGTCAGCTTGCCTAACCTACAAAATTTAACTAATTCGCAGTAAAAATGAGCCACTAATTATTGTTATTTAAAATTTTTTATAATTTTGATTAGGAAAGTATCATTCTATCCTTAAATTTAGTTACTTTGAGTTCAACTGCACTTTTATAAGCAATATTAAATTTAAAATTCCCCAGTACTGGACCAGTACTGCGCCAGTAACGTCAAACCAGTACGGAAAAGCGTTATAATTTCGGTCAAATACCAGTACTGGTTCAACCATGGCGGCCAGTACTCTGCCAGTACTGCGCCAGTTGTCAATTTTTGCTTGGGCGTATGACTAACTCTTAAATTGTAATAGTTAATAATATTGTCCGAATTTCAAACTAATTTGATTGGCATAAAAATTGATTCTCTGTTGTAGAGAAGCAAAAGAGTATCAAAAGAAAATCAAGAGAAGCAAATGAGTATCAAAAGAGAATCAAAAGAATGAAAGAGAATCAATAGGGAACCAAGAGAATCAATAGAGAACCAATATAGAACCAAGAGAATCAATAGAGAACCAAGAGAATCAAAAGAAGAGAAGCAAAAAAAATCAAAACTCTGTCATTTAACATGGACTCATTATGAGTTGCAACAAAAATGAGTCCAATTTTCTTCTGTGTTTGAATTTAGGGGGAGATTTTGCTTTTCCTACATTAGTTTTTCTCTAAAAAACTCGATAGTACTAAACTGATTGTTTTATTCTATTATTTTGAAACACTACACTGAGAAAAAAGAGGGTACGTTGCAGCACATTCCCCAAAGAGACTGTTATACACTTTTAATACAGCTGGCCTCGACTCAAGGGAACGCTGCGTACCCTAGAAAAGTGTCTAGCAAAAAACAAGGTTCAGTCACGCAACATGACTCGAAAATGTGTTGCAAAACGCCCTCTATTTTCTCAGTGTACAATGTTGAAAAGTTATAGTTTTTTGTAGCTGAAATTTTTTATATTCTTTAAATGATCTGTTAGAATTTAGAGACCGTTGTACTATTAGAATAACATTTGGTATTATATAAATTCTGCTGTAAATGTTCGACTTAAAATAGAGGGTTCTTAAAATAAACTTTTATTAATTGAAATACATAATTAAAAACCACGTATAAGCTGCATCATTAAAAGCTAAAGGTGCACCTTTAATAGCTAATGATGTAAATTTACAGAGTAAAGAAGCATTTTCGAAAACTAAACATGCATAGTCTTATAAATAAAAAGAACAAATTATAATGTATTTCCTAATATTTGGACTGTACGGGATCAGGTCAGAAACATTTGAAAAGTAAAACATATAAATTTCATAGAATCAGTAATTTATTATCGACAAAATTGCAACATAGTGTTCTACATTGTTCACCATGCGGCAGCAACTGGAGCTCCGTAATGAGCATGGACTGGAGCAGAGTATGCGGCATAAGTGTGAGCAACTGGCGCAGAGTATTCGGCAACAGTGTGTGCAACTGGTGCATATTCAGCGACGGTGTGAGCAACTGGAGCATGATGGGTGAAGCCAGTGGAGTACTTGGAGATGGTGGTTTCAGCGGGAAGGACAGTCTTGACGACGGCGGCTTGCACAACTGGTTTCACGTAGGTTTGAGCTTGGACAACTGGAGCAGAGTGGACGACTGGAACGGCGTGGACAGTTTTCACGGCGAAAGTTGGCTCCTTCCTGACAACGGCGTTGAATCCGTTGATGGGGTCGGCCTCGTAGTCTACGACTCTCTTGGTGCCATCGGCCTCCAAGAGAGAGTAGCTTCCCTTCACAACATCTCCGTCGCGAGTTTCGTGTTGGGATTTGGAGTCGCCTGTCTGAGAATCCTGTACATCGTAAGCGTAGCTGTACTGAGGATGAGGATCGTATTCGGCGTCCACTGTTTTGGTGATCACTGCCTGAGCAATTGGCGCGCTCGCGTAGGCTAATGGCACAGCCAATGAGGAGTGGTGTCCTCCAATGAAGCCGGCTTGGGCTGATGCCAAGAAGGCGGCGAGTGCGATGAACTGAAAAAGGTTTAGTATTAGACTGTATTGCCAATTTATGGCCAATTCATTGAAGCAAAAATAAGGAACCATTTTTGGCTAGAATATACTCTTTCAATCACTCTTTCAATCTGTTACTGGTGGACCAAATTCTAATTTAAAGAAAACGGACTATTATATTGGCTAAAATATATTAAACGGCTTTTTGGAGCATTAACTAGTTTATAACTTTCTCGTAGCCAAAAGTAATGAACCATTTTCTGGGACAATTTTTTTTAGACCATTGTTATTCCATTGACCTACAGGACTATTTACTGGTCCTAAAGGTAATGGAGTATTTTCTGGTCAAAAATACTTTTGACAACTTTCCGTCAGAAAACTAGTAGATCATTTATGTTTCCAAAAGAAGTGGATAAAATGAAATGTATCGGATAAGTAATTATATTTTAATCGAATAAAGTAGAATTCTTTAAAGTCCTACCTTGAATGCCATTGTACTGATTAGATGATTTGCTGAATGCAATTGATACTGTTTGAGATTTTTAATTCGGTATTTATACTTAGTGGTCAGATTTTAAAATGGGTGGGAAAAATATATTCGACATTTTTTGATAAGTGAAATGTAGAAAATTGGGCAAGAAACTAGATCATTTCCTTAGGCTATTTACTTTAAGTAATCAACGTTATTAAATCATTAGAAATATTTAAAGCCGCAAGGTCGTGTCCTTGCTTTATTTAACCATATAAGGAAATACGACAACATTAGTCGGGTACAAATTGATTTACAAAATTATTTTATTTGAGATATAGAATTTTAATTTAACAGACAGTTATGTACCTATTAGTAATATAAATATTTCCGAATAGATCATTAGGAAACTTAGTGGTTCTTTCAGATTTACGAGTTCATTGAGAAATTTACAACTTTAGTATAAGCATTAGAAAAATTATATTGATAAATTTTCAAATTAGCATAGACGTGAGATTTCACATACTATGATACTTGGGTACATGTGAAATTCTCCAGATGTCAATTTAAGATTTCATAATAATTAGTTATCTTTTCTCATACAAACGAGTGTTAAAGAAAATAGTGATTATAGTTATTTTCATCGAGAGTAAAATTTCATGGTCAATATGTAGGAGTTCTAGTTCTTTTTATAATTTTCTTTCGCCTTATAAAAAGGCGATTTTTATCACTTAACGATATCATTTGCAAGCAGCAACTGAAGTAATCAACATTATCATGGCATTTAAGGTAGGTATTAAGATTATTAGATTCAATGTAATAAGCAGTTAGTAGTTGAAGTTGAAATCAAAGCAAAGTATTTAAAACGAAGTAAAGAATGTAATGTATTTGTAGTAATTAGTTACATTTGGAAAAAGTAATTATAACTGTAAATTATCTGGAATAAAATGTATTCAATGGATGGGCTCTAATTATTTAATAAAGAGTAATTAAAAATTTTCAAAAATTTCAGTTCATCGTCTTCGCTGCCTTGGCGGCTATTGCTAATGCAGGACATCTGAGTGCTCCGCTGGAATATGCACCTCTAGCTACCACTTTGGTGAAAGCGGTTGCAGCTCCAGTTACACACTCTTCATCATCATCATCCATTGTGAACACAGTTCATCAACAACCACTTGTGTATGCGGCCAAATACGCAACACCCATAGCTTATACTACGCCGATTGCTAAATATGCTCCAGTTGCTCTCTCCAGTGCCTCAGTAAATGCTGTTCACCATTCAGCACCTGCCGTTAAGTACGTTTCTGCAGCACAATACGCAGTAGCAGCTCCCGTTGCTGCAGCATCCTCATCATCCTTCTACCAAGCGCCTGCAATTTACGCTGGAAAATACGCGTCACACCCAGTTGTCTACTCTGCTCCTCTAAACTACGCTCAAGCTTACTCTGCACCTGTTACAGCTCTAAAATACGCTCCATCTTACTCTGCACCTATTGCCTCCCTTAACTACGCTCAATCTTATTATGCATCTCCTTTGTCTTACCCAGCAGCTCGTTATCTCTGGTAATTAATAGAATCAATGAATACACTGTAAAAAGAGGCATCTTATTTTAAGATACTTTGGTAGTCACTTTTAAGTTGTTTCCAAAAAGTTATCCAAATCTTAAAATGCATTAGTTTCTAAGACAGAAAATGGAAAAATAAGATGTTTTAATCGTTTTCAAAGTGATAATAATGTATTTTAAGATGCTTGTTTTTGCAGTGTAGCCGTTTTTTCCTTTGTCTTTCCTAATAACTTATTCCCTTTTATTGTAAATCTTGAAAAAACAATAAAACATGAAATGAAATTACTGTTTGATTTTATTAACTGGTTCAATACGTTTGAGAACAGAAGATGAACCATAAAGGTTACGCAGAAATTTTACAAATTTAATTTAATTTAATTTAATTAAACAATCAACAGAACCTTATATTACAACATCAAAGAAAGGAACTATAGCATGTACTCATTAAATTTTTTAAAATTATTTGTCTCTTGTAGTTGCTCTCGAAAAAACAAGAAAAATTAAATTTCTTTGTCATAAACAATATTATTGCAACAACAAAGGGTCCACTTTTTTTGGGACCTGAAGATGGTCCATTAGATCAAGGTTTGAAAAATGGTTGAATATATTTTGAACCAAAAAGTGTTTCATTATTTTTATTCATTATTTTGCAGTTTATTAATTGTAAGGTTATCCTATTCTCTCCTTTCGTCTATATACTCAAATAAAGACGCAACCCAGATATTTTTCACAGAAAACCTGCAGACACTTTGTAGCAAACGTACAGCAAACTTTTTTAAAAGTTTAAAAATTAAAAAAAAATGTTCTTTCAAAATACATGTGCTTTAATATATAGTTCCTTCTCTTGCAGGGAAGGATAAAAAAATTTAATGCGCAGACATGAAAATTGATGAAAAATGTTGTGTTGTCTGGGCACCTGTTTATTCCAATTAAACTTGCACAAAGCGTTACTATTACATACTATATTTTTTAGACGCTCAAAACGAGAAGTATAAGCAAGTACAAACGTAATTATGGAAAAAGTTACTTGCATTTGCTTCTTTATTTCTTGAACATGGACCTACTTAACCCCAGTAGCACGTTATAATACTATAATATTGATTAAAATGACTCAACATTATCAATATTGCCTCAATGTTGTCCATGTTACTGGAACATTTTGTGCTACTGGGGTAATAGGTGTAAAGGGCAAAATCATATTCCGCAATTTTTCTGTGTGATAATTAATTTACGATTTTAAATTATATTCCGGATCATGCATATATGTGTAAACTTTATTAACTTTTCATTGCTAACTAGAACAAGTTTTTCTGCAATTTATATAATTTTTTTTAAACATTTAGAGAATGTAATTATTCTTTATCAAGTTCACTTGTCAGTAGTGTGAGAGAGATTGATAGATCACTATACTTTATGTATTTTTCATTTCATATAACTTTTTAAATTTTGATGCTTTAAAAAAATGACAGTCACAATAATAGTAATAGTGTTTTCTAGCCTAGTGAGTATAGTTTTAACTATAAGTCTTTTGTATTTTTCAATTTTTTACTTTTTTGGAAATCGAAAGTTATACAATGAAACCTTTTTCATTCCTGGACCAAATACTTATCCATTAATCGGATGCGCTCTGTCTCTCCTTGGAAATTCTCAAGGTAAATTTCTTTTATTTTTTATTATGATGAGAAAAAATGGTGAGAGATATTTTAAATTAAAAATAATATTAATTGCATATTATAAGCAATTTTTCAAACACATGTAATTATAAATAAATAAATATTATAAACGTGATTATTTTAGATTTAATGAAAAAAATGGTTAAAATATTCAATTCATATCCCTCGCCAATGCGCTTTGTTCTCGGCTGTCGAGTTTGGATCGTCGTCAAGGATCCGGAACACGTAAAAGTAATTTTAAGTATTTTTTACTTTTATTTTTTATTTGAATTAGTGATTGATTTTTCACTTTTGAATTAGAAAATTTTACTCATAAGTTATAGTACAGTAAATATTAAATTAGTAGAAATTACTATTTATTTATAAAATTTTACTAATTCAAAAGTATATATATATATATATATATACTAAAAATAATTATTTATGGAAAAAATTTGTTTTTAAATAATAAATAAAATTTATTTTCTTCTCTATTTATATGAATAGAAATAAATATTAATTAATATTTTTTAAGATTATTCTTCATAGTTCTAAAACACTAGAAAAAGACGATAGCTATAAATTTGCTGAGCCTTGGGTAGGTAATGGATTAATGACTGCAAATCGTGAGTTTGATATTATTATTTGTAATATGAAGTTTTATTTTAATTATAAAAAGATAAAAAGACTATTTTCAATTGATTAACAAATGATTGATTTTCAATTGAAAAATTTAACTTTCTATTTAATAATTTAGAGATTATATATTTTAAAATTTTATATCTTTTGGTTTAAGATCAACTTTGGCGTGAACATCGAAAACTGATTCAACCAAAATTTCATAATAAAATTTTGAAAACATTCATGCCAATTTTTCATGAGAAATCAGTTTTATTAATACAAACTATATCAGATCGAGTAGATGGTTCGGAATTTGAGTTCCATCCCTACTTTTCATTAGCAATATTCTTCAGTCTTTATGGTAATATTTTATTTATTTGTACGTTACTTTTTTAAAAAAAGAAATTTTTTTCTAAAATTCACAAACTTTTTTTCATTTTATTTTTACTAGTTTTGCATTTCATGTAATTTTAACAGGTTTCCATTTGATTTAATTTTTAATAATTTTTCTTCAGTTTATTGTTTAGTAGTTTTGTTGATTTAGTTTTTAAAAGTTTTTTTATTTAGGTTTTAGTGTCTATAGTTTTTTTTGTAATTTTGTTTATTATCTAACAGTTTTTTCCTATGGTTCAGTTTTCATCACATTTTTTATGTTTTATTTTTCACAGAAAACACTGTTGGATTGTCTATCGAAACAAAAAGAAAAGAGATTTTAAAATATTTAGAGACCAACAAAAGGTGGGTAATTAAATTTAAAAAAAGGTAATTTCACAATCATCTGCAATTAGTTTTTTTATTATTCATTAATTTTTTTACAGAATAATTAAAACATTCGTAGAACGATTCAGATGTGCTTGGTTACATTCGAATAAATTATTTAACTTGACACAAATGGCAAAAGATTTTTATAAAAATATAAAGGAGATTCAAGATTTTACTGATAATGTGAGACAAATAAATTTATAACGATTCTTAAAATTATATAATTTTATATTTTTCTATATTAACTAAATCTATTAGGAAGTATTAAAAAAATATTTCAAAAATACTGTTTCAGATCATACAAGAAAGAAAAAGAGTGTTCAAAGTAAAAAATGAAGGTAAAACATGCAATTATATTAAATTTTCAAGAAAAATATTTTTTAAATTTATAAAAAATTAATTATTTCAGAGAATAGTCATGAGAGATCAAAAACTTTCTTGGATGTAATGTTAGAATTGGCAAATAGAGAAACTAAATTCACCGATTATGATATTAGGACGCAAGTTGATACTATTGTAATTGCGGTAATTATAATTTCACCAAAGTATTCCCAGAAAAGTGAAATTTGCTATTTTTAAATTTATCTTTTTAAACATAATACCAATTAAATTTGGGGCCATCCATAAACCACGTAGCTTCATGAGGGGAAGGGTCAAGTAATTGACTACGACAAGAGAAAAAAATGGCGCTAATACATGTAATAGCGTACAACATGGAGGGAGGGGGGAGGGTGAAAATTCCCAAAAAATGGGGCTACGTGGTTTATGGACGGCCCCTTTACAATACCGTCGGGAATTATCGGTACAGCTGCAAGCGTATGGCCCAAAAACATACCAATATTTAAATCACAATTTTTTTCTAATCTTTTTCGAAGGTCAATACAAAATGTCAGGAAATTAATAAGTGTATCATTCAAAAGCTTATTAAATATCCGTGGACGTTTTTTGACAAATGCATTGAATTAGTCGATTTTGAACTGTTTTTGGCTTAAAATGCTCGGACGTTTATAATTATATCTCTTGAACCAATTAAAATTATTAAACTTTTTTGGTATTTAATTAAAGATGTGACTTAAATGATTCAAATTTTATCTGCAAACCCCTTCAGTGTATTCCCTCTGCCCACAAAATTTAGGTCAATTTTAAGGGTAGTTTAGACCTATACGTCCAAAATTGACAAACAATTCCCTCTACCCTCAACATTCAAGTCGACTTATAGGACAATTTTGACCTATATGTCAAAAATTGACAAACAACTTTCTCTGCCCTCAAAATTTATGTATTTTTTAAGAGCAGTTTTCATCTACACATCAAATATTGACAAATAAATTTCCTTTGACCCGATCTTTCTTCGAAATTTAGGTCAACTTTAATGGCAGTTTTGACTTAGAGGTTAAAACTTGATAACTATATTTGACCTACTTCTTTTTCAAATTTTAGGTTCAATTTTGAGGGCTGTTTTGACTTACACGTTAAAACTTGTGGAAAATATTATCTGTCTTACACTTCCCTCAAAATCTGTTTTCCATAAGTCAAACAGAAGCCCCATAGGGAGGCTCAAAAAAGCAACTTGTACAACAGGTTTGGGATCCGTCAAGGAATCGTTCTCTAAAATCAAAATTTAGGTTCAATTTGACCAAATTTTCGTCCTACAGGTTAAAAGATAAGTCAAATTTAACCTAAGTTTTTATAAACTGACATCTATTTTTAATAACTTCAAATAGTTGTACTTTACAAAGATTTAAATAAGTTTTACATTAGGGGAGAGTGGGGCAAATAGAGATTTAGCACTCTCTAAGTATATACGATATAAGTTTTATCAAAATTTTTTTCCCCGGCTATTATCATTATTTTCTCGAACCTAAGTGTACAAAGGAGAATTCTGATGCCTAGTTGAATCGATTTATTTGTTTGGTTTTCTGTAAACTGTCAATTACAAAAAGATACCCCATTTTGCCCCACTCTCCCCTACTCTATATTTCATTTAAAAAATACTATCTTAAATTTTCCCTCCTGAATTAATTCTTCGTTTCCTATAGAGGCATTTCATTATATTTCGACTAAAGTCGTTGCCGACTAATTTAAAAAATTGTAATATTTTGCAGGAATGATTTTAAAGATATTAGGATTACCGAACAAAACGAATTTTTTAAATATTTTTTATATTTATTGTAAAATAAGCATCTAAAGTATATGAAGTCGTTAAAACTGTCACATTTTTATCTATTAGAAAATATTAAAGAAAACACATAATTTATTATAAAAACGTAAAAAATTTTTTAGATTCTATTAAGAAATAATAATAAATATAAAAAATATTTTAAAAATTCTTTTTGTTCGGTAATCCTAATATCTTTAAAATCATTCCTGCAAAATATTACAATTTTTTAAAATTAGTCGGCAACGATTTTAGTCGAAATATAATGGAATGACTCTATAGCATCATAAAAAACGTTAAACTTATTGAAAATTTTCATTCCGATTAGTTAATAATTTTTCACAGTGTTTAGTAAAGGTTTACTAAATATAATATCACTTGCATTCTAATTAACTTGCACTACAATTAACTAAAATTGTGTACTTTGTGATTGAAATGGTCAATTACTCAGACAAATTTTCAGATTCCTGCCATGCATTTTAAAACAAAATAGTTTATCTTTTTATACTTTTGTTGCTCGAGTTGTCGTAGAATCTTATATTGTCTATTGACCAGTATGCTGAATTTTGTTATTGAGTGTTGTTTTTCAATTTTTTAGACAAAAAAATGACCAAATTCTCAGTTTCCTGGTTCTCATTGTCAGTTATTTATGGCACTTTCTGACAGAATACTTAAGCTGTAAAATGTACAATTTGTATTTTTTTTATAATACTTCTAACATAAATTTAGCCTAGTTTTTAGAACTTGAACGTAAAAAAAATGTTCCGATAAATTTTTCTTCATTTTCTTCCTTCGTTTGTACCTATATTTACAAGAAAATCGTGATTTAAAAATTGGTATGTTTTTGAGCCATACGTATGCAGCCGTATACCGATAATTCCCGACAGTAGTGTAAATTTAATAAAAATATTAATTTACTTTACATTTTTTGTTATTATTTAATAGGGTCATGATACAACAGCTCGAACTCTAAATTTTATATTTCTCATGTTGGCATCTCATCCCACCGTTCAGGTACAAATTTCTCTACTTATTCATATTTTCAATTATAAAAATTGTTGAATTAATATAAAAACTGATTTCGTATAATATTTATCCACTTATTGATATTTTTCTTTATAGAACATTTAAATAATAACAATTAATTAATTTAGGACAAGGCCTATGGGGAAATTTTTTCTATTTACGGCAGTTCGGATCCAGAAGAAGAACCAATTAAATATGAGGATTTAAGTCGGCTCGAATATTTGGAAAGAATAATTAAAGAAACAATGAGACTATTTCCTGCTGGACCAGTAATTGCACGAAAGGCTTTAGAAAACTTCACCTTAGGCAATTATACTTCACTTTAGAAGATTTTCCTCTCTCATATTATTTTCCAAATATGGTTATGCACTAATAAAGAAAAGTTATTTATATACACTGAATTAAACGGTTTCAATTAAATAAATGTAATTAATTATTATAGTTAATTACTTACATTAATTAATATATTTATTTGCTTATTTACTTCATTTAAATTCAATGTTTTTGACATTTGAACCTCAAAAATTTTGTTTTGTTTTATCATTAACCACCAAAGAATAAAAATAATATACATTTAAGTTAAATACTTTTGTTTTGAGAGGAAAACTTGAAAGGATATTAGAATTATAGTATTTTATTATAATTACGATCATGATTAGTATTTACTTAAAAATTATAGTAATAACGTATTAATTATAATTTATATTTTATCGAATTTTTGATTTAGATGATTACAAGATACCAAAAGATTGCGGTGTGATTATTCCAATTTTTAATATACATCGAGACGAAAAAATTTGGCACAAACCGTTAAAGTTTGATCCAGACAGATTTCTACCTGAAGAAGTGATTAAACGACATGCGTGTTCATTTATTCCGTTCAGTGCCGGCATGAGAGACTGCATAGGTAAGAAAATATAATAAATCAATTATAACAATTTTTTTAAGATTTTTTATCTCAAAAATTAACGAAATTTACGAAATAATGAATAATTTATATGAAAATTATTGTCGTAACAAAATTTTTTTTAGGACGCACGTACGCTTTGATGTCCCTAAAAGTGTTTACTGCAAATTTTCTTCGAAAATATATTGTGATAAAGGATAAATTTTCAAAAATTGAAGATATAAATCTAACTGTTGACACACTACTCACTACGGCTGAGCCTATTACTCTAAGAATCGAAAAGAGAGTAAAATAGATTAAAATTTAACTTAAGAAATATGACTTAATTAGATTGCGCAATTTCTGCGTCCAATAATTAATTTACGATTTATAATTCTGTTGTAGATCGCAGTTTGGATCATATTAATATTAATTATTAATTAATTAATTAACTACATTAATCTCTGTGGTTTTTCATTCATTCTGTTCGCAGTGTGAAGTTGCTTTGCTGTACCAAGTTTTTAAATAAGGTACAAATTATAAACATTTACAAAATGTTTGAGGATAAAACTGGCACACAGTTATCAGCACCCACTCAATTTTAGAAATTGAATTTTAAATGTTAAGTATTTTAAAGAAGCTGAAACTTGCATCCAGTTACCAGTCCTACTTAATTTTTTAAAACTCGATATTGGATTTATAAAAAAATATTTAACTTTTAAATTTAATTTCTAAAATTAAATAGGTGCTGGTAACAAATCAAAATAATGAAAACTTCTTTCATTCTTTTCTATTAAAAAATAAGTGTTGTCAAAAACATTTTGTCGGACAAATCGAATTTTTATAGTTTCTTTTATTTATTTTTAACAAAATTTAAAAATTATTTAACAAAATGTTAAATGTTATTAAAAAACTGGAATAATTTATTAATTTTTTAAACATAATCTTTAATAAAATTTTGATTTTTTTAGAGATAGATGATAATAAATTTTTTGGCTCAATTAACTTTTTTTTGTAATTTCTTTTTTAAATTTAATACCGAAAAGAAATAAGAATAAAAATTGTATAGCTTTAATTAACTATCAATTGTATTCTTTTAATAGTTGACAAAGATTAATTAATTATTTAATATTTTCTTAATAATTCATCTGAAATGTGCCCGCGCGTATCTCACATTCTTTTATATTAATTTTGCTTCCTCATAAAGGAAGCCTTATAGTGATGTCGATTTCCGAATTTTTTAAAATCAATTATTTTTACAAATTTTCAAGTGTAGTATATATAATTCGTCAAGAGGAACAAATGTCCGGATGTATGTGTGTATGTATGTGTGTGTGTGTGTGTGTGTGTGTGTGTGTGTGTGTGTGTCACCGATTCTTGTGGACAAATTTTCTCTTACACATCTTGATGGATTTTGATAAAATTTTGTAGGTGTATTACGGTCACGAATATCTTGAATCAGACAGAAGGATTTTCAAAAATATCTAAAAATAAAAATTTTTTAGCAATTTTTTAATTTTCGAAAAAAATGAATTTTTTTATTTTTTGAAATAACTTCTTTATTTATTAAAATTTTTATTAATTTTTCTCAGCATTATATTCCTGGCATGAAAACGAATCGATTCATGTATATAAAGTATATATTTCATGAAAATTTATGGAATTAATAAATATTATAATTTTTCACAAAAAATTAAAATTTTGTATTTTTTGACATTTTTTCATAACACTTTAAAATAATTATTCTATAATAAAAAATTAAATAATTAATATTTATTCAGGGTAGTTTACCCGGTTTATTAATTATATTTAATAAACTATTATAATTATTTAACTTTTAAAATTATATATAATAATATATATTGAGGAAGCTAAATGGTCATGAAATGAACAACTTGTTTATTTGTTGATCATCCTAAAAAATGTTTATTACTTTAAAAAATTATGTATAATTTATAATTTTTGCTTCCTCATAAAGGAAGCCTTATAGTGATGTCGATTTCCGAATTTTTTAAAATCATTTATTTTTACAAATTTTCAAGTGTAGTATATATAATTCGTCGAGAGGAACAAATGTCCGGATGTATGTGTGTGTGTGTGTCACCGATTCTTGTGGACAAATTTTCTCTTGCACATCTTGATGGATTTTGATAAGATTTTGTAGGTGTATTACGGTCATGAATACCAAGAATCAGACAGAAGGATTTTCAAAAATATATTTAAAAAAAATTTTTTTCAACATTTTTTTAATTTTTGAAAAAATTAATTTTTTGGTTTTTTGAAATAACTTTTTTCTATATTAAAAATTTTTATAATTCTTGTAAAATTGCATTCCTGACATAAAAACGAATCGATTCATGTATATAAAGTATATATTTCATCAAAATTTATAGAATTAATAAATATTTTAATTTTTTACAAAAAATTAAAATTTTGTATTTTTGACATTTTATCATAACACTTTAAAATAATTATTCTATAATAAAAAATTGAATAATTAATATTTATTCAGGGTACTTTACCTGGTTTATTAATTTATTATATTTAATAAACTATTATAATTATTTAACTTTTAAAATTATATGTAATAATATATATTGAGGAAGCTAAATGGTCATGAAATGAACAACTTGTTTTCATTGTTGTGCCAAGTTTTAAAATGAGGTGAAAATCATGAAAATTTATAAAATAGAAAATCTGCAAACTTTGTTCTCTATTTTTAATAAAAAATTTGAATATTTTCAAAATAATTGTCATGAAGAAAGAGAAATTATGCAATTTTCTTTTTTTCTTTCAAAAAAAATTTGTAATCTTGTACCTAATAATAATTGATAAATCAACATCACGCAAACTTCTTTTATTTTTTATACAAAAAAAAATTAAAATTTTGGATCATAATTCAAAATTAAATATTTTCTTTATTTAATATAAAAATTTTTTTTAATTATTTTACAAAATGTTAAATTGTATTGAGAAAAAGGTAAAAAAATTTAAATAATATCTATTCTTAATTTTTCAATCAGGACTTTCAATAAAATTCTGATTGTTTGGAAATAAATAATATAAATGATTGTAATTTCCATTTAATAATCATAATGTTTGTTAAGCTATGTTTGTACTGCGTACTGACATAAGTCTGATTTTATTTGTAAAAATTAGAAACACTACGATAATAATTGTTTTAGTACAATTAACTACTTTTTAAAAATATAATAATAAAAATAAATGAGAATATTAATTGCAATTTTAATTCGTGATCATAATATTGTATTCTTTTAACAATTGAAACAGATTGTGAACGCGCGCTTAAGCGCGTATCCTATCCTAGTATTTCATTAATTTTCTATTGCTAACAAGAACTAGTTCTTCTACAATTTTTTATATGGAAAAAATTAGAGAATGTAATTATTATTTATCGAATTCGCTTAAGCCTCCGGAAAGTAAAACCACTTATAAAATTTGTACTGACATGTTTGTTACTATACTTGATGCCTAAAAAATTAATGTGCCAAATACAAATTTCAGTTTAATTTATTTTTTCTGTTTTCAAAAGACAAACTTGGTTAAAACATTTAAAGCATTGATTTTTAAGATATTATAGGCCAATAAAAACAACTGAATAAATTTTATGTGGTTTTACTTTCAGGAAGCTCACTTGTCAATAGTGCGAGATTGATTGAAGGATGACTTGAATATTTTTCTTTTTCGGATAGATTTTTAAATTTTACTGTTTAACAAATTGCAGTAATAATGAAAGTAATCAAGTATTATATTTTGTTTCTAAGTAATTTCTGCTGATCTATAAGTGAAAACTAATTAAAAAGTAAAAATTCAGCTAATAATTCAAAGTAATAAACATTTTTACAAACTCAAATTTAGTGAGTGGTAATTACAATAGTAATAACAGAAATCGATAATAAAAATTAAATAGATGAAAGTATAAAGAAAGTAAAATAAGAAATGAAAGGGAAATAAAATAGAAATCTTAATTTGACTGTGTTTGGAATAAAACGAAGAAATTTCGAAGGTAAAGAAACGATTCAACTGGATAATATATAGATTAGGAAAATTTATTTATAAAAAGTACAAGAACTAGTGGTAGTAGGCTGGGGCTGCGTAGCTGGCAACTTTGGCGATGTGGGCAACTGGAGCAGCGGCATATTGAGCAACTGGGGCGGCAGCGTAGTGGGCAACTGGGGCAGCAGCGTAGTGGGCAACTGGGGCAGCGGCATATTGAGCAACTGGGGCGGCAGCGTAGTGGGCAACTGGAGCGGCGGCTGCGTATTGGGCAACAGGTGCGGCGTAGTGGGCAACTGGAGCGGCGGCATATTGAGCAACTGGGGCAGTGTAGTGGGCAACTGGAGCAGCGTGGTATTGGGCAACTGGGGCGGCAGCGTAGTGGGCAACTGGAGCGGCAGCGGCGTATTGAGCAACTGGGGCAGCGGCGTAGGTGGCAGTGTAGGCGGGAGCGACAGTCTTGACGACTGGAGCGGCTACGGCAACTGGGGCGACGGTCTTGACGACTGGAGCGACGGCAGTTTTCAAAGCGACTTCGGCGGGTTCCTTGTGGACAACGGCGTTGAATCCGTTGACGGAATCGGCGGTGTAGTCGACGGTGCGGCGAGTTCCGTCAGATTCGAGGAGGGAGTAGCTGCCTTGTACGATGTCTCCGTTGCGGGTTTCGTGTTGGCTTTTGGAGTCGCCGGTCAACGCGTCTTGCACGTCGTAGGCGTAACTGTATTGTGGATTAGGGTCGTAGTCGGCGTCGACGGTTTTCACCACACTGGCGACTGGAGCAACTGCCAACTTGGCGACGGGGGCGGCTGCGTAGCCCAGAGGTGCGCCGATGAATCCGGCTTGAGAGACGGCCACGAGGGCGGCGAGGACTACGAACTAAAAAATATTTTTACTTAATACTTATACAATGATGGAGGATTAAAAATTATTTTACTTTTTATTTATTATCAATTGCAAAGCGATTACTAGTTGACGAGTTTGAGTTGAATTCTTTAACAAGTAATTGATTTGCTTTTAAAATGGTATTATAAATAATAGCAATTGTAATAATTAAAAGTGAAAAAAGTAATAAACAGCAGAAGTAATAAAAATAACAATAGCATGATAAATAAATAAATTAATATTTGTAAACTATGAATTAATAAGAACGTAAATAAATAAAGTTTCAAATAAATATAAATCGAAAAAATAAAAAATTAATCAAATAATAATATACAAAAAAAGCAGAAGAAATAGAAAACCAAACACAAAAAATATGAAAAATTTCAAAAAAACACCAAAAATGTTGTTGAGAAAAAATTTAGAGAATGAAGTTGTTTTCACTTGCTACAACACTTTTTTCAAAGCACTTGAAAAAGCACAAATTTATTTTTAACACGTTTTACTCGTTTTGTACCTTGAATGCCATTGTGTGTTGAGAGTTACAGTTGCTGGTTGCAAATGATGTCGTTCACTGCGAAATTTTCGGCTTTTATAGGTCTCGGACACAGTATGTTGCGTGTGTGATGTAAGCTACCTAAGACTCTTGCGGGGGGACCGATTCTCTCGCAAGGTGAGAAATTAGGCAAGAAACTGGATCAACACACGTGCACACGCACACACTGTCGATATTTGGGACAGATATCAATTTTTATCTCCGGTTCAAATTTTTTTTTTCATACGTATATGCTATTTTCTTTTTTTTTTGACTTGAATTCGCCGTTCAACAATTTTTTTTGTTGATTTATCGCAAACGCTTTTTAGTTTAATAATTCTTGTTTGAAAAAAATTTATCTTCATTAATATTACAAAAAAAAATTAGAAAGTAAGACGTAGAAAAAAAAATCAAAAATCAAAAATATTGGAAAAGAAAACAAAAAATCGTGAAAAGTAGAAAAGAAAAATTATTATAGAAGAAAACAAAAAATAAAGGGTAGTGGAAGATAAAAATTATTAGAAAATAAAACAAAAAATAAAGTAAAATAAAAATTATTAGAACTGAAAACGAAAAATGGAAAAAAATATTAGATAAAATAGAGTTTGGAAAAATTTGCAAAAGTCGATCGTCATCTACATGGTGTAAATTCTCGGTGAAGAAGATTTTGTATAATAAAACACAATATTTTTTTGTCAAATATTGCGAAGAAATACGCCTACGAGCTCTGTTATTAACATCGAGTCAGGTTTTCTTGGACGACGTCAAGAGCTCAGTTACTTCTTTATGGCATTCAGTAACATAGCAAACACCTCTTGGTTTAAGAACCATAATAAACAACACAGATCTCGAAGCATCCCTTAAAATATCCTATGAAAAATATGAGGTACTAAAACATAATTTCAGTAACCTGACAATACCATAAAGATGATCAGTAAAGATTCAAAGCACAAGTATATTTCTATATCAAATTTCTTGCACCACTGATAAAATTAACTATGGACCACAATCCATAATTGCCACAAGACATTTTTTCACTTATCGTGAGTAATTAATCAATATTTTAAAAATGGATAAATTAATGAATAGTAAATTTAAAAATTATTCATGAGATTAGACAGGAAAATAATGGTCTACTTCTTTTAAGACCAAAAGGATATATTGGACCAGAAAAAGGTCCACTTCTTTTGGGGCCAGAAGATGGTCTAAAGGATATTGGACCAGAAAATGGTACACTTCTTTTGGGACCAAAAGATGGTCTCATAGATCAGGATTTAAAAGGGGTCGAAATAAATAATTTCAGTCTGAAAGTTTGAAAACCAAAATGTGGTTTTAATACATACTGTCTAAATCTGAATTAGCAAGTTTTTACTGATGAAATAGTGCGGGATTCGTTTACCAATTTGAATTAGTAAAATTACTAATTTACTAATTTTTAGTAATTTTTTTACTAATTGTAAAAACTACTAATTCATTAATAATTTGTCTTACTTATTTAAAATAGTAAAAAATACGACTTACTAATTGAATTAGTAGTTTTCCACTGGCAATTAGTGAAAATCTACTAAAAAATAGAAAAAAATGTTAGTAATTCAAATTGGTAGACGAATCCGCATTACTTCATTAGTAGAAACTTACTAATTCAGATTTAGAGAGTATTAAACAAGAAAAGATGGTCCACTAGTTCCAAGTCGAAAAGTGGTCTAAATACAATTAGTTTAGAAATGGTCCTTTAGTTCCGAAATATAAAGTTAAAACTAGAAAATAATCCATTATTATTATATCTATTTACAACCTTTCAATGTTTTAGAATTATTTCTCGTATTCACAGTAGATTATACATTTTATAACCCAAAATCGAATCAAATTATAATTCTACATTATTACTATAGCAACATGTTTTTATTCAAATTGTCATATTATGCATATATTTATCATTAGCTTATTATTGATTATAACCATTTTTTATTGTAAATGTTACAAGGAAATATTATTTTTAAACCTTTTCTTAAAAGTATTTTTATTACTTACAAAGCATAAATTTTGTGTCTATAGTAAGAATTTATTTGATTGTAAATTTATTTATGATTTATTGATCAATTATTATTTAATTGATAACAATTTTAATGATAATTTTTTTAATAGTTTTTATAGTTTTGTAAATTTATAAAAATGAAATTACCAGAAATTTACGAATAAATAAATTTATGTTAAAAAAATAAATTTAGTGATTGATCAATTAATTTAATTAATAAATTATTAGCAACAACAAATTTTTATTTTTATTTTTTAAAATTTTATTATTAGGCAATTAAATATTAAATAAAATTTTAAATATACGGGTTAGTTCTGTTTTGTAAAAATTTTATTTATTTAAAATAACGTAAAGACCAATTATATTGATGCAAGTTTTATAATCCAAATTAATATGATCAATAATTTGAAAGTGGTAATACTTAGATATTCAATTTTATAATTCTGGTTAACTGTCCTTTATATAATGTAAAAATATCATATAAAGTATAATCTGGATTATATCACATATAATCCATTTTTCTCCGTGCAATAAATATTAATTCAAAAGATGGCCCATTAGTCTTGGGACTAAAATAAATTGGATTAAAATAAAGGTCCAATTTACGATAGAACAAAAAATTATTCCAAAGTTCTCGGATAAAAAGATGGTTTAATTTATTTACGACCAGAAAATGGTTGAAAAGATAGTTCTCTAAATTTTGGATTCGATCCAGACGCTTAATTGATATTCGTTTAGTATTAAGAGGCTACCGCCACTTTAGATGCGCCAAAAAGACTATTATTGAAAAAAAAATTTCAGGTTAGAATTGTAAATAATTAGACGTGAGGTTTTACACATAAATAAATACACTCTCGAAGAACAAGAAAAAAACAGTATCAATTTTTTTAAACATTGTTTTTATTTAAAAATAATTATTGAAAAATTAATATACAAAAAACTGCGCCGTTGATGAAATTGTTATCATGAGTCTAAAACCGAAAATCGACACAGTATTAGATTCAGCATGTTTATAGCTATAGCGCAAATTAAGGAATTTAAAAAATTTTGATTTTAAATATATTTTTTTTGTCTTCAGCGGTTAAAAAACAACTTTGTTTTTACATTTATTAAAAAAATATCCACTATTTTGTCGATTTTGCAAACAAATAAAGTCATATATACGTGATAGTTATTAACATATTGAATCTAATACGAGTTGGATTTTTCATTTCAGACCATTCATGTCAAAAATTTCATCAATGGCGTACACACACTATTAATTAATAATTAATATTTTTCGTGAATTATTTTTAAATAAAAAACAATGTTTAAAAAATTAAAACAGTTTTTCTTGCACTTCGAGAGTGTATTTATTTATGTGTAAAACCTCACATGCCAATATTTATAATTTGAACCTGAAAAAAATGTACAAAAATAGCCTTTTTTTAGCTCATCTATAAAGTGGGTAGACCCCTTAAGACCGAATATTGTAGTCCAGTAATTATTAAACAAAAAAATGGTTTCTTATTTTCAGGACCACCAAATTTCTTACCAACGTCCAGTCCTGGGGCTCAAAAATGGTCCAGCTGGTATTGGACCAGAAAATGGTCAACTTTTTTAGAAACAAAAAAGTGATACAATAAATGTTAAAAAAAGAATTTCATTGCGCAATTAATTATACACCTTGCAATAAATTTCCAATAAAATGACGAAATGAATCGAAAATGAAATTTGAAAAGTTATGTTTAAAACATTTTTCATTTATTTTTTTATTTGATGATAATTCACCTTCGTGAAATGTCTCTCTGTGTGGTTAAGAGGGAATACATAAAAGCTAGAAAGAAATCAAGGTGACCATTTCTCTTGATAAATATTCAGATATCCCAGTAGATCGGATGTGTTACGATAGTCGCATGATATTTCCGCTATTTGCAAGGAAATTTAAAACCTAAATGAAAATTTCATGGAAATATTTATAAAAAAAATCATAAGAAACTCACACTTAAAGGGTTGAAGATTACCAAGAAATTCAGCGTTAAAAGCAAAAATTCTCACACGTCTCGTCGTCCTCACTCGCCGTCTGATTTTATGCGACTCTTACTACTGAATGGCAGCGTGACTAGAATAATCATTCTAAATATTCTGAATAAACGCTTCTAAAAATATTCAACTATATATTCCATTCATATTTTTCAATCTTTTGCTTTGTATCGTAAATTTTACATTTCATATTTTCCTTTTTTCCCCCACGGAATTATTAAAATTTATGTCATTCTTTTTTTCAAGACATTAAAAAAAATTTCTTTTTTTAGAAAAAAATAATACTTTGTCTGGAAAAAGTTATTTTTCTATACAAAGTTACTTTGTATACGGAACAAAAATTCAAAATATTGTCGTAAAAAACAAATAAAGTATGAAAAGAATTTTGTTTTAAAAGTGTAAAAAAGAGAAAAAGCAGCAGTTTTGTGAATATTATTTGAATATTTTAAAATCTCATGTAAAAGAAATGAAATGAAATAAATTTAAGTGTAATTGAAAAATGCACTTATCTCTGGGCCGGGTCACTTCAAGTGACTTTCCGTGTGAGATAATTTTTTTTATAAATCCTTTCATTTTCGTTAATCGAAGTTGTGGAATTTGCCCTTCGGGAGTATAATAATTTTTCGTTAGCAACCTTAGATGGTAAATTCTCTCCTGAGCGTTGTGACTTAAAAAGTTCACGGTCGCTGGACATTTTACTAATTGATTAAATGAACATTTTTTGCGCTAATACTTTTGATTTATGATCGTCTATATCAATTTAAAAAATAAAAAAACTTTTTTCTTAATAGAAGAAAAAAAATTTTTTCCATAATCATTCTATTTCACTTTTTCAATTTTTTATTTTTCTAATAATCTTATCTATTTTTCTCTTTTTTTTAATTTAAAGAAAAAATAAAATTGTTTCGTTCATTTCAATATTTTGGAACTCCATGTTGATATCATTTAGTGTTTAATTTAATTTAAAAAAATAGTTTATAATTATGTTAATAATAAGGAAAGTGTATAATTAAATTAAAATAAATTAATTTTAGTCAAAAAGCCCATAACTGTTTGAATGAAGTAAAAATTTGTTGAATTTTTAAGAAATTATATTTCGTTGAAGGAAATTTTTTTTTCTTAATTCAATGTGCATTTTCTCAGCTCTGCTATATTCATCAGGTGTAATACATAATGACAAGATAAAGAAATAAATTATACATGAACTGAACAAAAAAAGGAGAAACAAAGTCAAATTAAAAAATTCTTAAGGAGATCGTTATTTTGTTAATTGGACTGTTTTTTTTCGCATGAAGAAAGAATTAAGTAAGGAAAAAAAACAAAAGTCCCGAATTGTTTCATATGGAATTTAACTTTCGCCTTGATCAAACGAAAGCAGTCACGGCTGTTTGCCAGTGTTACAAACTTTTTCGTTGGGTGTGGACTCACCTTCAAAAACGACCCTGATCAATCCTCCGGTTCCGGATTCGAAACATCGGGTTCTGGATATATTTTTATTTTATTTTTTTTTAATTTTTAATGCTTTTTATGAAATAACATCTGAGGAGAAAAATATTCATATATAATGTGAAGTCTCTCTTTCTCTCGCAAGACAGATTTTAATATGAAACTTTAAAGGAACTTGTTTCTTATTTTCAATTTCAACGATTATTGCAATCCATCCTTTCCACTCTGGGGCATATACGTGTGTATACATAGGGTCCTTGAAATCGAGGATTTAATGAAGATCGGGTTTCTAACAATCTCTCGCACTTTCAGGAGCAACCGGGAATATACGATATTTTTTCAAGCCCACTTATAAAAATGAAAGTTATTGAGAAGTCATTTTTTTGAATAGACATTTTATTCGAAATATTTTTTTTTTGCTATTTAAAAAAGTACTTTTTAAACAAAAATAAAAAAAATAAAAAATTGAAATAGTACAGCTGAAATGGAAAAATGGAAACTGAAATATAAGAAGAGAAAAATAGAAATAGAAAAGTAGAAAAATAAAAATTGAAAAATATAAACTCAAAAATAGAAATGGGAAAATAAAAAGGCAAAAATAGAAAGGGAGCGTTCATAAACTACGTAGACCTATTTTTGGCACTTTTTGGTCCCTCTCCCCCTGCGTAGAATAAAGTAGACTTTTGCTGTACCCCCCTCCCCCTCGTGTGTAATTTCAAAAAATGCAAAATTAATTTTAGTTTCTATGTGTTAACTACGTAGACCCACCTTCCCACAAGGAAACTTTTGCTGGACCTCCCCTTCAACATGCTACGTAGTTTATGAGTTTATTAATAAATGGCAATTAAAATTTCATTTTAAATAAAAAAAAAACAATTTTCGATCGCCAAAAAGGAAGAGAATGATAAATATCTCGCAGAGGAGAATTTAAAATCCAGAGTCTTTTGTTTTCTTTAATCTTGATATGCGGAGAGAATTTAAACCATGTTTTTTAAAATATCATATGTGAATAAATTAAGATTATGGAAAGTCGATCAAAAAGCAGGTGATTGACGGTTCGAGTCTTGTCGCGACTCATGAATGTAGACAGAGATATTGAATAATATAATGTATAGGAAAGAAAGAACACCGCGTATCGAATCCCATACCTTCAGACCCACCTAATTTACGAAAGTGTTCCACTTATTTTTTCGTGATCTCATAATGCGATATACTCTTAGATGATGTAATTCGAAATCCATCGTTTTTCAACTAAAAAGAAGCAATGCTATTTAAGTACGTGTGTAAAAGGGCTCGAGAGATGACTTGTCGCATTGAAGATGCAATCACTTTGAGCAAAATTGAACGAATTTTTGCAAACTGCAAATAATATATTGTTTTTTACAAAATAATTTTGTTTCTTTATTATATTTTAGTTTCTTATTAAAATAAGTTAAAATTAATTTTTTAAATTTTTGAGAGAATCTACTAATCCTTAGAAGTTTTTCCTAATAATGGAATTTTTTAATACTAGTTTATAATATAGGGAAAAAGCTTGAATGTTGTCCCACTTGCGCTATTTTTTATTCTAAAAGTGCCATAATTAAAAACGCGGCTGATATTTTTGTCAAATGATTAGATTATTACTTTCTATGCTTTTTTGGAGCAAAAAGAAGCAATAAAAATTTTCTTCTTAAATAAATTCTAAAATTGACTTGTGGAAAAATTGAAAAATTTTCGTCTGCTAACAAATAAAATATTTTTATAGATAATTAAAGCTACAATTTTTTTTTAATTAATAATTTTTTTCATTGATTACAAATGGCGTTCAAAATTGTAGCTTGACTCACTTTACGACTTGCAATTAATAATAATGCAATTGATAATAATTTGTAGTAAATTTACACGATTTCTGAAATTTCATTTTTCACATATCTTGTTTTACGTTTGATTTTCAATTGACAAACAAATTTTTATTTAATTTCAAAAATTTTGTTTATAAGAGAAAATTTCATTTATTAATAAATTGTTTTTAAAAAATTTAAATTGAAATTATTATGTTCAGAATCATTAAATCTAAGTGAAATTTAATAATTTAATTGAGCTTTTCTATATTATTATCAATTTTTCGAGGTGGGTGACACCTGCAAGCCTAAATTTTGAAATGTTGATTTTATATATAATTTTTAAATTTTGATGTAAACATTTTATTTTTTGACAATTTAAATTATCTATGGATCAAATTTGTAGCTTTTAAGGTTCTCTATTCGATTGTATGTTCATAAAAATAAATTTTTTTTATTGAGTTGTGAGCAAAATATAATTTTTCTACAAAAAATATTTTCTATGTAAGAATTCTGTGTAATGGGAGAATTAGCGTGAGTCTAGAGAATTTTCGTTACCATGTTACTGCTTGTTTGATTTATTTGAAAATTGTAAAAGATATTATCTTATAAAAAAACTTTTAATTAAAAAGTAATTTTTGGTGAAAAAAATGTATGTCTGAAATTTTGTTCAAATTTTTTTTTATTAAATTGTTGCTGGGAGAAAATGAATTATTTCAAATTTACTTTGTTTTTTTAAGTATCTTATTAAACATAAGAGATAAATAAGGCTTCAACAAAAATTTATTTTAAGAAAATATTCTTTTTTTAAATTGAATAATTGTTCACGTTCTCATGAAAAGGCTTAGTGATGCACAACGAGACTCTGTCCTTTCATAAAAGAAAAGAGATGAAAATATCACATTCCATTGTTTTCATTATTTTTCTCGCGAGATTCTCGTTTTTCGAGACGAGACTCGCTCGAAGTGGGATTATTCAGATAAGAATTGTTTCCAGTTTAGGGCACCTTAGAGATGAAAAACCAATACGTTTTGAATTTTTAATTCCACCCCCCATCTGTTAATTTTGAAAATACGAAAAATCGACAAAATGGACCTTTTCTAAAAAGGACGTTTTTTTGTAATAATAAACCATTTTTTACAAAGTTAGTGATTGGGAACAATTTTATTTTGTCACATGTAAAAATAGAATAGACATTAAAATTATTTAAAACTTTTTGACAGTCTCTATTATAAATAATTTGATAAAATATCAAAATTTTCATTTTAACGACTACAAAACCAAAGATTCTAACATTAATATCTCTGTTTTTTTCTACTACAATTATTTTTCTATTAATTTTAATTATTTCCACTATTCTGCAGTAATTATTTCTACTAACAGAATATTTTTCCACTTATTTTGCAGTAATTTTTCAAACTAAAACGGAATTTCTGTTCGTATAAAATCTGACAGTAATCACTTTAATACCTTAAAAAATTTGTGTTTTGAAACTCAAAGAGTTAATTTTACTTCGTCAATGGAACTTTATCCCCTTCAATTTCTTATTCTTTCGTTTCTTTTTTAAATTGAAAATTTAGATCTTAAAAATTCTAACTCATCGAAAGAAATAAAATAAAAAATTCGAATTGGTTTTATACAATTTATTTCTAATGAGTGATAATTTATTTCAGAAAGTAATACCTATACACTTTTATGATATTATTTCTACACGAATAATAATGTTGAAAGTAAATGTGTAGAAACTTTTTTTATAGTACATTTTAATATTATCTAGTTTTGAATAAAAAAAGGAACATTAAAAACATAAATTGATTTAAAAATTTGTCAAAAAAAAATATCATAAGAAGTGTAAAAATATCTCTTCTTTATGATACACAAATTTTTTTCGTATAAAAATTAACTATAAATATATCAATCATTACAGAAAGATAAATAATCAACACACGGAGAAAAATGAATTTGCTATTTTATGGATAGCTAACAATATTATCTATCCATATAATAGCAATTAAAGTTAGATAAGTTAGCTAAAAATTAGCTAAATTTTTTTCCGTGTAGACGCCAGAGATCATTCTTCAATACATTTTTTATTTTAATTAAAAATAGTGAATTTTATTACTTTTACACTATGAGAATTTTCAATGCCAGTTAATTCAATTTAGAAATTTCATTATTTTTATGATCATTTTTGAAAGTGAGTTCAATTCCTCCTCGAGGTAACTTTGCATTTGTGACGATTTTCAATTTTTCAAAAGCAATATGGACTCATTTTTGTCTAGAATACATGTATATGAAATTCTGAGCAAATCTCCAGATGTATGTGTGTGTATATGTCACAAAATATTGTGTACAAATTATCTCAGACACGTTTCAATTCAAATTTGAGAAAAAAATTAAAAAAATCGAACTTATTGTTCGAAAAAGTGAAAGAATTTAAGGAATCAAGAATGATGATCACCCCCTGAAGGTGATCAAGAAAGTTAGATCGAAATCAGTTTGCAAACTGGACACAAAGACTTTGTGAATATTCAATATGGTAAATATGTGTATATATAGAGAATTTAATCGAATTACTTTGTTCGTGGAAATAAGCTCAGTGTATATATGAAATGAAAAGAGTGGGGAATGCATCCGTCTAAGTTCAAGAGCAATTTCTGTGCCCTAACTTTGAAAGTGCAGATTTTACATGTGGAGGGGGTGTTAGTGGGCAATGGTCAGAGGTATATAAGGGATACCTGATCAACCATACTCATCACTTACTAAGCTGATTCAACTGCACCACCTCAACAATGGCCTTCAAGGTGTGTACCAAAATTTCGTGCATCACTCATTACACAGTGGACAGTTCAATTTTTTCAAAAGTGCAAAGTTTCAATTTTACAAAAAAATTTATAAATAAAAATTGACCATTTAAAAAAAATCATAAATAAACAAAATTATTAACTAACAAGAAATTAATAAAAAATAATTTATAAATAAAATATTAATGAGTTAAAATATAAAATTAAAAAACAGTAAAAATAAATAATAAAATAAATTTAAGAAATATAAACTATCATGTTAAAAAAAATTCTATTTATAAAGTGTGTAATTTTGTAAAGTTTCGTAAATTGAGGTGAAGCAATTCCATTATTTAACAATTAAACAAACTTAAAAATTTAATTAAAATTAACAAAAAAATTTGGTAAATAATATGTTTGCTTACAAATTATGTAATAATTTGTGCTTAAAAATATTTTTTGTTTTTTACTTTAAAATAATTCTACAAAATGAAATTATTATATACTTCCCACACAGCACCGAAACTTTTCGAAAGTTGAAATTAGCTTGACTGACACCTTTGGAATCTTTATTTGGGAATCACATGAAACTTGAAGTAATTCTTTATATTGCTGCTATTTTTCAATGTTTCAAGCAAACGTAGACTAAATATTGCAAAAATAATTGTAAATTTCGAATTTCTTAAATTTGTTTTGAATTTCTCAAACTTTCATGAAATGTTCAGTCAACTTTTGCGTCAGACATTGAAGAACTGTAAACACAAAAAATTAAATCAAGTTTCATGAGCTTCGCAGCTAAAGATTCCGAAGGTGACAGTCACTTAAATTACAAATTTCATAAATTTGTTTTGAATTTCTTAAACTTGCATTCAATTTTTAGAAAATTTTCAGTACTGTGTGAATTCTTTCAATGAAAATTATACTAAAATTAAACATTTAAAAGCTTTATAATTTTTTTTTCTTATTTTTGTTTCATTGTCAATTCTTTTGTTGAATGCAAAAAAGCCTATATAACGAGATGTACAGTATAAAATTAAATGGACAAAAAAACATGTGGAAAATAATGTATGGTTTATATTATAGTTCGTCGTTCTCGCCGCCCTCGTGGCAACCGCAAGCGCAGGATTCATCGGCGCACCTTTGGGCTACGCAGCGGCACCAGCACCTTTAGCGTACGCAGCCCCTATTGCAAAGGCAGTGGTGGCGAAAACCATCGATGCCGATTTTGACCCTCATCCACAATACAGTTACTCCTATGACGTGCAAGACGCCCTCACCGGAGACTCGAAAAGCCAACATGAAACTCGCGACGGAGATTTAGTGCACGGAAGTTACTCTCTTCTTGAATCCGACGGAACACGCCGCACCGTGGATTACACCGCCGACTCCATCAATGGATTCAACGCTGTTGTGCGTAAGGAACCCGCAGCTATTGCCGTGAAAGCCGCCGTAGCCGCTCCAGTTGTTGCCGCAGCTGCCGCTCCAGTTGCCTACGCTCAATACGCGCATGCCCCAGCGATCGCCGCACCTGCGCATATCGCCTACAGTGCACCAGCTGCGCACTACGCTTACAGCGCTCCATTGCCGCACACGAAGTTCGTCGCCCCCCTCTCCTACGCCAGCCACGCCTACATCCACTGATTTACCTCAAATTCTTTCTATTTATTGCAAATTATCGAGTCTCATTAAATGATTTTATAAAACATTAAAAGAAAACTGTGTTCTTATTTCATTGATTTACCTGCAATCGAAGGATTTTTTTTAAACTCTATAATAATAAAAATTCTAATATTCTCTCTCTCTCTCCCTCTCTCTCTAATACATCAGAAAAACTAACGTATTTTTGAATATGAAAATCGAACAGTTGAGTTTGAGTCATTGCTATATTTTGTCAAAAAAGAATTTTTAACCCGTAGATTAAATTATAAAGTTTCTAAATGTTTATTTTAATTTTTATTAAAGCAATCCAGAGAAAGTAGTGAAACTTTCCTAAAAATTTAAATTAACTTGATTGACACCTTCGGAATCTTTAGTTGCGAAGGTTATGAAACTTAAAGTAATTCTTTAAATATCCACTGTTTTTAATATTAATCTAATATTTTAACTAAATTCGTTTCAATCTTGTGTTTTAAGTGAATCAACTCTTCATAATCTTGGTAATCGCAATCTACGCGAACTGTGTTTTTTATGCAGATATAATATTAGAATCGCACACAACGCTTCTATTTTTAAATATTTAAAAACATTTTCCATTGAAATTTATAGTATTAATTGTCTAATTGTCTACTTTGAGATGTTAAATTGCTTTGTTTTTTAATATTAGTGGTTTTGTTAAAAGGGAAGAGGAGAGTAAAGTGTGATAGATAAGAAAAGCTTTTTTGTGGATTTTTTTAAGAAACTGTAAAAGTTTACACGTTAAATTTTTGTTATATTGTTAGTAGTATTTGGAGAGAAATTTGTAATATTTTTGGTTGAAAATTAACGCCGCTGACGTAGCATTTTCGAAAATAAAAAGACCACATGCACATACAGCAGCTTTAAATTAAAAATTTTAAACGTTTGGGACATTAAAATCATTACACAATTTTCACTAAACTTTTCAGTTAAATATGCCGAATATTGCAAGTAAATATTTAATAAATTTTTAGGAAATTTTTGGTGCTGTGGGGGTCATAAGGAACGAAATTTATTAATTTCTGTTTATCTATCTCTTCTTCTTAAATTTTAAAATGATTCTCTAAATTTCTAGTTTTTTAATGTTTGATGCAAAAGTTGACTGAACATTGCACGAAAGTTTAAATAATGAAAATCTAATTTAACAAATTTGAAATGTAAATGATTGCCACCATCGGAAACTTTAGTTGTAAAGCTCAAGAAACTTGAAGTAATTAATCAAGTGTTCACAGTTTTTCTATGTTTGACACAAAAGTAGATTAAACATTGCTTAAAATTTAAAATAAATTTAAGAAGTTTACAACTATTTTGCAATATTTAGTCGACGTTTGCTTGAGACATTTAAAAATAGCAGAAATAAAGAATTAAATCAAGTTTCATGAAATTCGCAAATAAAGATTGCGAAGGTATCAGTCAAGTTAAATTCAACTTTCAAAAAAGTTTTGGTGCTGTGTGGGAAATGTAATTTTTAATAGTGTTAAAAAGGGTCTCGCTTTATTTGAGCGTTCAAAACTTGTTAATCATGCAACACTGACAATATTTCTTCTAAAAATATAAATAAAAACAAAAATTAAAAATCGATGTTAATTAAAAGCAAACAAAGCCAAATCATTGGCTACGAATCATTTACAAATTTTCTCCTTTCGAAAAGAAACTCAACAAATCCCACCTACGAAAAATAAAGCCATAAGTGGGCGAAACAATTTTTGAGAAATCAATTATATCAACAGTCACGAGAATTATATTACGTAAAACCAGTTTAAAAGTTCAGTGGTCCCGTAATGACCTTGACGTTATTAATGCTCATATTTTAAAAAGAAAGTTAAAATCAAGGCTAGATAATTCACATTCGCAAAACTTTTCTCAGAAAAATCACAAAAAAACAGTTTTTCCTCCTTGTAAAATTTTTATCTTAATATATAAATAAATTTTTTCTCTAAAAATGCAAAAGAGGCTAAAAAAAATTCACCTACACGCTATTAATCACAAAGAAAGCAGGAACCAACACAACCTTGGATTCGACAGGTTGAAGAGAAGAACTCTTCAACGGCTTTGTTACAAATTTTTTTTTGTTGAAACATATCGAAAACCTAGAATTTGACTTCCCACATTACCGTTTCGTGTTTACTGTTAACCTTGACGCAAGCAACTCTCGTAAATTCTCACTTTACGGTGTCTGTAGCACATCCGGGAGCAAAATTCTTTTGTATCACATATGCCCTTTTTATCGGGGGGTAAGGGTATCTTTGCAGCTCTTCTATTATAAGTGAGCTTTTGTGCGCATCTCAACATAAACCATCACTTCCTGAATACAGATAAAATATCATGTGTAAAAACAAGACCCTCTCATTTTTGCTGATGAGGTAAAAAATCGAAAATGTTAAATTCTTTTGTAAATAGATAAATTTAGAAGGACATTTACGACCCTGTATTTTAGTTCAAAGAAAGACATGGACAATCTTGACAGAAATAATCGATAGAATTTTTAAAATATTGCAAACTTACGATGATGCAGTTCAGAAGACGCACTTGGATCTTCAGCGCTGCAGAAGAACAATATCATCTTTTAGCCCCCACAGCACCGAAACTTTCCTAAAGATTTCCTAAAGATTTATTTTAAATGTTCGATATATTTAATTGCAATATTTATTGAAGGTTGTGTAAAGATTTATATGTCTCGATTAAATAAATGTCTAGCACGAACCTTTCCTGAACATTTCCTGAAAATTTTCGCCTAATTATAATTATAATTATAATTATGCGAAGATGTAATTGAAATGTTCAGGAAAGGTTCGCGCTAAATATTTATTTAATCGGGACATTTAAATCTTTACACAACTTTCAATAAATATTGCAATTAAATATATCGAACATTTCAAATAAATCTTTAGGAAATCTTTAGGAAAGTTTCGGTGTTGTGGGGGAGGGCATAATCAAAATTTAAGGGTAATTTTTAAAACACTCCAACATATTTTATCCATTAATGAAAATCGTTTAATATTATTTGTTATTTTATAATTTATAATATTATTCATTCTATAACTAAAATAAAAAGGTTTATGTTGCCATCGTGATTTAGGGAATTCTATTTGCTTCTCGTTTACGAGCGAATTTCCATGCCATGTGGACGGCAGTCTTTAATGAATCATATTGGCGCGAAATTAAAAAAAAATTAATTGGTAGTATAAAATAATATGTTAATTAATATGTCAATATATAATTTATAATTTATATATAATAATATATATATATATATATATATAATTAATAATAAATTAATAATTAAATAATAAATAACATTAATCTCGGGGTGCATGTAGCTCAGTGGTCAGAGCATTCTACCGGCAATGGAATGGTCGTGGGATCGTATCCCACCATACTACCGTTTTTTTTGAGTTCGTTGATAATTTTGAAATTATTAATTAATTTCGAAAATATTTTTCAGATTAAGCAGGTATTAGGGCGGCTGTGCTGTCAATACATATGAAGCCCATGAGCTTATAAAAAATTATTTAAGATATTTAATTATTTGTTACGTTGATTCGGAAAATTTATAGCTTCTTTCACCTTTAATTTACGATGAAATTAAAAAATTTTGTTAATAAAAATTTATTTTTTAGAATGTAAATATCGATCACTTTTTTTCAAAATCTTTGTATGAAACTAGCACTAAATTAACAATTTTTAATCCTTGTCCGATTGTGGGCAAATGATAGAGTCTCTCCAAACCTTATCTTCTTACTGTTTAAAATTCTGATTTGGTCAAATAGCAAGTTAGGCATTTGGCTACCTACCGTTTTATAAAAATTAAAAAATTTCAAAATAATTATGTAGATCCCATCGTTTGCCCACAATCATATAAGGATTAAAAATTGTTAATTTAGTGCTAGTTTCTTACAAAAATTTTGAAAAAAATTGATTGATATACATAAAATATTATTTTAAATTTTTTTAAATTTTATCGGAAATTATGTAAAAAATTTTTAAAATATTTTTATTAAAAACTACGTGTGAAAACAAAAATTTTCGTTAAAAGAGCTTCCAATTTGATCATCTTTTGTCCGAGTTATGAGCATTTGAAAATATTTCATAAATGTGTAGGGGAGAGCGGGGTTGAAAGTGCCTGGCGTAGGTTGTGCCGTTAAGTAAGTATATCTCGAAAACGAAAAAAGATTTTTAAAAAATTGAAATGAAGGATGTATTATTTTGCGCTTGCGCACCTTTGGCAAGCATTTTGGTATGTAGTATTTTTTAAATTTCTAATTTTATTTAAAAAAACTAAGCCAATTGTTAGCCACGGGAATTATTGCTGGTTAATAAATAATTTTAGAACAATAATTATTGATAACAAAAAAATTTTAATTATACGGAAAAAAATACAATAATATAATTTTTACAATAGCGGTTCCTATAAAGTTGACTTAAGTAATTTATATAAACATTACAAAAAAAACTTGTTTGACGGTCCTATTTTCTCATTTCTAAGTTCTCACCATTTACGAATATAGTGTAAATTTTTTTCAGTGAGAGAATTAAAAAAAATTCCACTATTACATAGCTTTTAATATATCACATTAAGTAATTGAATACACGCAGATTATATTGAATATGTTTAGTTTCTCGCTGATATAAAAGAGAGCTGGGGAAAAAGTTATAATAATTAAAAGCGAGACGAGCTAATTAGGTTGTAAAGTTACAATATATAAAAATATAAATACATGCAGCAAAGTTGAAGGTGAATTTGAACTTATTTTTGGAGCATAGTAATTAAGGCGTGGCACACTGGCCCACAGTTTGGCCTTTCATGCAAATATAAAAAATATCTACCTGCAATTTTATCAAGAAAGTTTTATATAAGACATTATATTAAGTCACAAAAAATACACACATATGATAGATCACGATTTTATAAAAGTGTCTCAATATTCGAATGTCGTTAAAAGTGCTTATATGAATGATTTATTAAATCAACATTAATATTAATTATCATAATTATATATAATATTCATACAATTCTTTATACAATTGTAAGTAAAAAATAATTTAATTTTAAATAGTATACATATATTGTTAAAAGCACAAAATTGATTTCCTTTCTCAATTCAAACTTAATTTTAATGAAAACTAATTTAATTTTTCAATTATTTGTAAAAATTAAACATTTTGTGAAGCATAAAATAGATTTTTCTATTTTAAATAAAGAAAAGAAAAAAATTAAGTTTTCTTTTTATTTTTATTTATTAAATAAATAATAATTTTAAAGGGAGAGAAATTTAAAAGAGAAGTTGAAAAAAAATTTAACTACGAGGGACCAATAATTAATTTTAAAAACACCTTGTAAATTGATACAATTTTTTTTTCAGAAAAGTCACGAGTATCAATGTATCTATACTTATATCATCATTGTGTAATGACTGTTATTATATGTGGTAACTTAAAACACATGTCTTCGACCAAATCTGAAACAATTTTTGGGTTTAACAGTTGATAATAATGGGTGTGGCTTAAACGATTATTTCACTTTTCACGAAATGTAATGAGCGATTATTTTTAATCACACTATCAATTGCATTTTAAAACAATTATCGCGTAATACTTTATTCCCACACCGAAAAAAATATTCTTGTTTTAAGAAGATTTTTGCAAGAGGAATTTTCTTCTCAAAACAAGAATATTAATATATATATATATATATATATATATATATATATATTTATTTATTATTAAAAAATTGAAATGAGGGATGTATTATTTTACATATTATTATATACATATTATTAAATGCATCATAATGCATAATAATAATGCATAATTTATAAATAGTTTTCCATTTTAAAAGAAAAAATATTTATAAAAAAGATTCGATAATTTGTTTCAAAATTAGTAAATTGCGATTATCTCGGAATCTAGAACCGAAAAAGTGGTTCTTTTTCACGTGGACGTCCACATGTAAAAACAAAATAAAAAACATACTTGAAAATACTTTCAATTACTAAAGAAGTTCATATTCTTGTAAAACAAAACAAAAAATAATCATCCAGTCTGGGTAAGGAAATATTAAAAATTAAATTAATTTACTTAATAATAATAATAATAATAATAATAATAATAATATAACCTAATTATATGCTATTATTACAACTTGAATTCCAATTACAAGACTAATTATTCACTCTACAATTTTCAATGACATTGAAATTTAACAAGGTGTGAAATTTTTTTCCTTTATTAAAGATATTTCTCGCTATCAAACAATGTATCGATGAATTATAATCTTATTTTAGGATAAATGAATAAAATAAATTAATAACCTGACAGATTGTTATTTCTGTGGGCGTAATCAATTTTGTCTCGAAATGAAAGAATTTGAAAAAATTAAAGTGCCGATTATAAAAGATCAAGGCTTCATTATTGTGAGTTGAGTTAATAACCTATTCGTGTATATGCGTAAGTGAATTATAGCTTCACGTATTCTTTTTATTACACATTTTTCAAACCAAGTATATTTCATATTTAATTTATACTGTACGTAAAGAATAAAATCTAAATTTGATCATTTATTTTATTTGAAATAATTGTTATTAATATTGATTTACTTGATACGCTGTAAAAATTAAGTTATTTGGGTGAAGAAAATTTACATTCAGTGTTAGATAATATGTGGACGTTCGCATGAAAAGGAACCACTTTGTCGATTCTAGATTCCGAGATAATCGCAAATTTACTAATTTTGAAATAAAGGGTATCACACGTCGAATCATGAATTTTTCATTAATTTATTGATACTTATTTCAGTATTTTTTTTTTGCTGTTAGACAAAAAAATAAAAAGGGACCACTTTGTCGGTCTGTTGCAAAAATTGCTTCTGTTTCAAAATGGAGGGACGGAAAAGTTCAAAACCTTAATTAAGGGTGTACTAGACTCAAAACAATTCTCATCTGAATAATTTTCTAGAAGAACCAAATATATTCGCATTACAATCTTTGATTTTGTTTTTCTTGAAATTTCTAAACTTTAAAATTCTGTAACTCATCGAATTTTTCACCAAAAAGGTTTCAAAACAGCTGAAAAAGGTCCCTTTTTCATTTTTATTTTTAGTATTTATTTCTATTTTCAATTTTAATTTTATATTCCTTTTTCAATTTGTATTTCTATTTTTATTTTTTATTTACATTTTATATTATGATTTTCATTTTCGATGAAAAGGACCTATAAAAAAATGTTAGATTATTTTTACCATTATTTAACTTTCATTATCGGAATGATTTTAATTTTCTAAAATAAAAGTTAGTTTTTATTGGATATTCTGTAACTAATTAATATTCAAATACCAATAGTTGCACTGAAAATTTATTTTCATTACTTATTATGACTTCTAAATTAACTACCATAACCTAATAAAATTTATTTCAGATACGTCCCTTTCTAGATGGCATAACAAATAAATTATAATTTTTACCTATTTATTTATATTGAATTTAAAATTTATTTAAAATACATAATAAAGAAATTATAATTTCCAAGAGCAATATAAATAGAATACAAATGATCTTGAGTCGATGAACGGGTGACCTTATGGGATGTTCCTGAACTTGCATTGTCGACTAATTTTGAAATATCTACATATACAAATAAATTTTATTATACGTTTATGCCCTGAGGTGAAACGATGAGATTATGTAAGAAAAATGGTCCAAATAGTGACATTGGATGAGGTTCTCGATTTTTTTTCCATTTTATGCAAGGGTCTCTCTCAGAGGATTATATTCCGAACGTAGTGAAAGTTAAAATTATTTTTTTTCTTACCTCTCGGTGAAAGAAGTTTTGGCATATCAGTGACCAGAGTTTGCCAAAGGAAGGGAAATATTTTTGCCACAACCCACTGAACATTACATCATGAAACTATACATTTTAAGAAAACCAATTCAATGCATTTGCGATGCGACGTGATGCGTTGGGCTTCGCTTCGTATAAATACCGTTTCACCCCATTTGGTACTCAGTATCACACGATTCACCAGTCTCTCAACAAGTACCATGGCTTTTCAAGTAAGGGCGAAAAACAAATTGTTGACAGTAAATTAAATAATAAATAAGATAATTGAAAAAAGAATAAATAAATTGAAATTGGGAAGCATAACAATTTTAATAAGAACAATGAATAAAGTTATAAATAAAATAATAAAGAAGAGAAGTAAAAAGATGATACATAAAAAATAAAGATGTTTTTTGTATTGAATATAATTAAATAATTATGTGAATTAATTGTTAGAAAAAAAAATTCAATTGTATTCTTACTTTTTAAGGTTAAAATATATAAGTAATTTTTTTATTCTATTTGGATTTTTATTTCATTAAGCAATTTTATTTCTTTAACTTATTTATGAATTTTTACTCAATTTAGTAATTCTATTTTTTTTATTGTATTTGAATTTTTCTTAAATTTAATAATCTTGTTTTTCTTATTTGTTTGCATTTTTACTTTATAATTAATAATGACCCGTTATGTTTTCTAAATAAATAAATAAAATATTTAAAAACAGTTTTTTGTTTAAAACAAATAGATTTATTTTAATTCACATTTTTGAATTTTGTTGTACATATATTCTAATCATTTTCCTTTGTTACAATTTTACTTGACCAACTTATTTTCAAAAGTTTATTAACAAAGAATTTTGAAATACAAAGTAAATAATAATATTAATATAAAAAAATAACACAAATTTTATGTTTTTAAGTTTAATTTAATTTGTTCTTTTAATTCTAAAAAAATTATTACATTTTAAAATTATTATTTGCTACATTTTGTAAAAAAAGATAATAAAAAGGGCCCCGCAGAAAATACATTAGTTTTGGGCCTCAGTCGATTTCTCTGTAACTTTGGGGTTTTGTAGTTTTTGTAATCCTAAACAAAACTAATGTATTTTCTGCGGGGTCGTTTAAAATAGAATTTTCACTGACCGTTTTATATAAAATTCAAACCTTAAAATTTGTTTTAGTAAATATTTAAAATTATGTTTTCAAATCTAATTCAATTTTTATTTATTTTCTAAAGTCTAATTTAATTTTCATTCATCGTTTTAATTTTAATAATTTAATGATTCTCTTTAATATTGCTATTAGCTACATTTTACATAAAAAAAATAAAATAGAATTTTATTTACAATAGATTTATTAAAAATTTATTTTTACTTATTTTTAATTATCAAAATTATCTTTTCAGTTATAATTTAAATCTAATTTAATTTCTATTTATTTTATTTTTTATAACTCTGACTTAATTTTTATTTATTTTCTAAATTAAAATTTAATTTATTTTTTAAAGTCTGATTTTTTTACTTATTTTCTAAATTTTGATTTAGTGTTTGCTTATTTTCTAAATACAAATTTAATTTTGAAGGAGTGGTGGGGTTAAGGCATTGCCCACAATATGAGGAAAAATTGACGATAATGTGTAAGAGGGGGGAGGGAGGGGGGTAAATTCAAATTTAATTTTTATTTATTAATTGATTTAATTTCTAATGTAAGTTTCTGAAAATTCCAGTTTATCGTCCTAGCAGCATTAGTCGCAGCGGCAAATGCCGGTGCAATTGGAGCCCCTCTGACCTATGCTGCTCCCGCAGTAATAGCAAAAACCGTCGACGCTGACTTTGACCCCCATCCACAATACAGTTTCGCCTACGACGTTCAAGACTCACTCACCGGCGATTTCAAAAGTCAACACGAAACTCGCAATGGAGACATGGTACAGGGAAGTTACTCGCTTCTCGAATCTGACGGAACCAGAAGAATAGTCGACTACACGGCCGACGATCACAATGGATTCAATGCAGTGGTCCGCAAGGAGGCCGCTATCACTAAAATAGCCGCACCAATTATCGCTGCGGCGCCAGCGAAAATCGCTTACGCGCCACAGGCTCACTACAGTTACGCGCAGCCAATTGTCGCTGCGCCTGCGCACGTCTCATACGCGCAGCCAATTGCCAAGCTCTCACCCGCTACTGCGCACATCACTTACGCTCAACCGGTCGCTAAATACGAGCCGGCTCTCACCTACGGTCCACCTGTCGCTAAAATTCCAGCGACTCCCTCAACCGTCTTGACTGCAGGCAAATACACCAGTCCACTCTCCTACATTGCGCACGTAACTTACACTTCTCCTTATATTTCGTATGCTCACTAATTTTTTCATTCGTTAACATTTTTCTATATTCACTTTTTGTTACAAAATAACTTTTTAATTCACAATTTGTGCAAATCATGAATTCTAAAACTGTTACGTCATAATAGTTCAAATGTCCTTAAGTTCATTTTTGATACAAAATACTTCTTTTGGTTCTTTTTTAAACACAAAAACTTTTTTTTATTTTCCTTTTTTTCTTACAGAATAATTAAATTTCATTTTGTAACAAAACAATTTTTTTTTATATTTGCATTTTTAGGAAATATTTTTAATATTTTCCTTTTGGTACAAAATAATTTTTTTAATACATTTTCTTTTTTTATACAATAAATCTTTTTTATTTTTTTTATTGATAGCTTTATAAAAACGTTGAAAGTCGATTTTTTTCGAGACGTAAGAATATATTTTAATATTGAACAATAATTTTTCTATTTCTTGATAGTACATTGTATGTCAAGAATAGTTTTTTCTATTTTTGCAAAGTACTTCTTAATTGGAGAATTTATTTCCTATTTCATAAAAGTATTTTCGAATTGAAAAATATTTTTGTCTATTTTTCGAAAGTATTTTTTAATTGAAGAACAGTTATATTACTTTTGAAAAGTATCTTTTAATTAAAGAACACTTTCTCGATTTTTTGAAAGTATTTTGTAATTTAAGAATAATTTTTCTATTTTTTTTAAAGTAATATTTAATTGAAAAATTCTTTTTTTATTTTTAAAAGTACTTGCTAATTTAAAAATAGTTTTTCATTTACTCGAACGTTTTTTTAAAAGCAATCTTTAATTGAACAACAGTTTTTTTAATTAAATACAAATTTTTTTATTGATGCAAATTTTTTTATTAAATTATATTGTTTTTTCTTTAGAAAAAATTAAAAATATGTTCTCTAGAATGTGAGTTCGAAAATAATATTAGCCTGTAAAAAGTACATTTTTTCCACATTTTGTCTAATTAATGCTGGGAATTAGACTACTATTTTCTGATTGTGAGAATTTTTTTTAATTAAGAGAAAATAATTTCTAATATTCAGTAATATATTAGAAATTATTTTCCTAATTTTTTCTTAACCAGGAAATTATTTTGCAACTTGCAATTTATGTTCAGAAGCTATAATGTTTTATCCTTAAACCTTGGTGTAAAATTATTTCCTGCAAAGATGTCCTGCTCAAATATTTTTTTTGTTAGTCGAGGAATTTGTCCCGATTCATATAAGACTGATCAATTCTTACGGTCACTTTGCTAACGAATTGAATTTTAAACTTGTGATTCATATTTTCATTTTTACATTAATATTGGAAAGTCATAACATTTCTCATTGCAGTAGTAATAATGCAATTTCAAATGAACTCTCTAAATTTGATTTAGTAAAAATGTTCACTAATGTAAATTAGAGAATGATTTTCTGCTAAATTCGGTTTAATTTTTGTACATATAATCAGAAAAATAAAATAGCTATAATATTTTTTTCGAAAATTGCATGTAATTTGCAATTTTTAATTTTGTATTTTTGTTATTTTTAATTTCGTAATTTTCCATTTTTTTGTTTAATTTTTAATTTCATAATTTTATATTTTTGTAATATTTAATTTCGTAACTTTGAATTTTTTCAATTTTGTTATTTTTAATTACCCAATTTTGCATAAATTTATTTTTCCAATATTTCAAAAAAAAATGAATTGTAATTAAAATTAAACATCGACCTGCCCGAATGTTGACTGCGGAACTCGGATTTTAATGAGAGAAAAAAAAGAAAGAGAGAGAGAGAGAGAGAGAGAGATGAGTCGCGATACATTTACTTTCATTGTAATGATTCACACGGAACAGAAGTTTAACGGTGAAGGTCAGACACGTATCGCTTTCATAACAATGTCGTCTTCAAAATCTGGGTCGTTAAAAGAGGTTATCTCTTCCTCCCAATTTTAAAATCTTATACATTATAAAAAATAGTCATAGATATATTTACTTTTTAATTAAACGCCTATTTTTTTATTACGCGCTGAAATAAAAACATCGTCAATATATTGTATTCCTAAAACATAACTACAAGTCACAAATAAATGTTTCTCAATTTAAAAAACAATTTTTATTTTTTTACCATTCCAAATATCTCCTTTTATATCTCCAGTCAACAAATTAAAAACATTATTTATTTAACTAATAATTAATTAATTATTACATATTTGTTTACCCACAGGAGTTATAAGTAAGTAAATGGTTATTTAATATTTTTTGTTTTAAATTCAAAATAACTACTGTGTTCAAATAAAACTTATTTATAAATAAACAAATAGTTAAAAAACTAAAGAAATTACAATTGATGAGAAGATCTGATAATCATTTAAATATTTAAAAAAAACAGTAATAGAATATCAGGCTCGGATCTATAGGGGGGCTAGGGTGGGCAAGCGCCCCGGGCGCCAACTTTATAGGGGCGCCAAAATTGCTTCTGTTCTATGGAAAAATATTAATATATTAAGAAAAAACAAATTTTCTGTTTCCTTATTTTAGTGAACAACTATGAATAGACATTAAGGGCATGTCCAAGTTTTGAAATGTAAACAAATTAAAATGTAAACAAACCGAGCACTAAAATCACATTTTTCAAACAGACTTTTTTCACACAAAAATTAACATTTTTACACTTTCTTAAGGGAAATGGTAAATTAGAGTGTCAAAGTTTCCAATGAAATAATTTTTTACTATAAGCAATGAAAAGCAATTAGTAAAATAACAAATTAAAATCACCAGTAAAATAGCATTTTCGACGCGTCTCGAAAAATATCATAGACAGCACCATGTGGAAGTACCCATTTTGTTTGGAATAAAACTTGATTGAAATATAATGCTTTTAATATAGCCCTTTAACAATAAAATACACAATGGGATTAATTTCAACTATATTTTAAATTTGATTTAATAAGTAAAATATAATTTTAATGATTAAAGGAAAAGGCGACGAATTGCATCCCTGACCCCCCTATAAAAATTTCTAGATCCGGCTCTGTAGAATATTGTTAATAAATAGTTAATGAATATATAAATAATAACATACAAATATTTTATAAAATATTTAGATCATAAATAAATTTAATGTAATAGTTTATATATTTATTGAACTTTGAATGACAATAATTCGCAAAAATGTATTATGTCACTGGCATAAAGACGAGTTATAATAATTGTTTGCTGATCTACTTTTCACAAAAAGTAACACTTTAACAATCAAGAAGAAATTTCACGCGCATTTAACGAGTTCACTTTATAAATCTTCACTCACAATCTGCTTTATTTTTTCCCTAAAAAAATCAAGACATAATGAATTACAAAAAAATAAAAACATTTTTTAAATAAAAAATGAAAAAACTTTCGATAAAATGTTATTTTTTCGAGGGCAATGTGAAAGCCAGTTATAAATGTACTTGCGTTTACTTAATGTTTACTGCTTTCTTTCCTTGTAAAAATATATTTATTATAATAATACATAATATATATTTAAGACTCAAACAACAATTTGTTTGAAACAACTAAATTTTGCCTGAATCAACCATATAAATTCTTTGCTGCAAAGTTAATCAAACTTTCATTTGGTTCAACTAAAAAGTTTTCGTTGGATTTTTCTTTTTTCATCTTCAAAGAGAGTAATTTTTATTTCAATTTTTTTGAATTTTGTTTTATATTCAATTTTATTCCATTGACAAAAATTATTTCTTTTCTGAGTGTACACCAAGAATAAAGTTTTCAAATGTTCAATCAACTTTCTTAGACCAGTTTTGTAGTGTTTAAAATAAATTTTTCTTTCGTCCAAAAAGAGTTTTTTGATTTAAAAAAAATTTCTTTGATTTAAACAGATTTGTTGTTTAAATCAAAATAAGGGATCATTTTGTCGATTTTTTGTATTTTCAAAATTAACAGAGAAGGGGGGGGGTGGTTTTAAAAATTTAAAACGTTTTAGTTTTTCATCTCTAAGGTGCCTTGGACTGGAAACAATTCTTATCTGAATAACTTCCCAGAAGAACCAGAGATATAACAATTAATTGGTTTTGCAATTTTAAATTCTCTTTTTCTCGAAATGAGGGGCTTTGCATTTTAAACTTTGAAATTCTGTAACTCAGCGAATTTTTAATCAAAAGAATAGTATTAAAGGAATAATTTTATCATTTAAAAAAAAATTCTTCGAAAGAAAAAAATTTTTGTTGAACAATAATGATAATAATTATCATAATTATTATTATTATTATAGTTGAATGAACAAATAATTAAATTTAAAAAATGGTTGACAAATGAGGTGAATTTCTTTTCCAAACACGTTTCTATAATGTAAGCGTTCAGTGAATGACAATTTTATGTGTATCTATTTAACATTATAATGAGGATTAAAAGATTATCATTATAATGTTAACAATTTATGCTGAGCTATGTTTTCTTACGTTTTTAACTATTTTAAATTTAAAAAATTGTATTGAAAAAAGAAAATTAACAGGGAAAAACGAATATATTTGTTGGGTTGGTGTAGTATACTTACATACATTTAGTATTATAGATACATTCTAAGTAGTATAACACGACATTAGTCAGACATTCTGCTTTTTCTATTGCTAACTTAGTATTTTGCTGTTTTAACCTACTGTCATAAATTTCTTACGCAAAACCCTATAATAATTTTATTTATTCAAATAAATTTTTTATTCATTTAAACCGAGAAATATTTCCTTCATTTTTATTTTCTAGAATTGAATTATTTAAAATTAAAATATATACATTAAAATTTAAGATTAAATAAAATAAATTAAAAATATCCATATTAGAGAATTAAGAATTTAATAATTAATATTCTCTAATAAAAATATTTTTGAATTTATATTGAATTAGTAAAATTTAGCAACAAATTAAAATTAGAAAAATATCCAATAATTTTTAGTGGAATTAATATTCTACTAAAAATTAATGAATATTGTTTTAAACTGTTTTGGTTGTGAAACTTGAAAATTTTCAGGGGAAAACAAGAAAAAAATATTAAAAATTCTATTATCATTATTAATTACCAACTCAATTTTCTCTGACTTAGAATTTAAAGAGTAAAGATTCATAAACAATTAAAAAATAATTAAAAAGCATTATGTGAAGATTAAAAATACTATTAAATCAGTAAATTTAAAGTACAATTCAAAAGTTAAGTTATTTATTCCTATTTAAAGTAGTCTTAGCAAATAAATAAACAAAAAATCATTTTTTACTATTGTGAAATTGTTTTTAAATATCAGTATTTTTTTGGTACAATAAATAAAAAAACTCAGTACACACGAAAGTGCAAGTATTGTAGAATTTAAATTGATTAGGCAGGACACGTAGCCGAAGGTCGTTTTATTACGAGTTTTATTTACGCATTGTTCTTTCGTAAACATGACAAGCCTAACGGATTATGTAACGGATAACGACGCGAAGGATCGTCTAGAATAAAAAAAAAGAAAAAAAAGAAAAAATGCTATACATTCACTTGACATTGGACTTTTACTTATTACACGTACTCGAGTAGCATCTGTGTCGACGCATCGACTGTCATTTTTGTATGCAAGGTGTCAACACACACTTCGCTGTATTTTCATAACACAAAAAAAACAAATGAGAAAATCGCCAAATCGCATCTCACTCACGCTTATGGTGGACACTTTTTTTTTAAAAAAACTATGTTTTTGTATTATTTTTTCATGTTTAATCTCTTGTACAAAATCCTTATTGTTAATAATTATATGATATTATAGGTAAAATCCATTTAGTTACCTTTAACTAGCCGCAAACCCGAAGTTGATTGATTAAATAGTTGAGACTCTACGGCGCCTACCAGTTTATGAAAAACCTTGTTTCGAGAAAAACGCGTTTAAAGTTTTAGAAACTTTTTTGTGTAATAATTGTATTCTTTGAAGTTCTTTGTTCAATTTACGTATGTGATAAATATCTATAGGTTTCTAGGTTCGCTGCTTACGATTCTGAGGTCAGATTTGCAAAATTTTTAAATAATTTAATTTAATAATTTTAATAATTATATCCAGCAGCAGCGTGTGTTAATGGTGCAGCTAAACTTGCAATTTGGTCCACATCATCATTATTAGTTGAAATAGCAGATTTTTTATCCACGAATGAACCGGGAGTGAGTGTTTCTAAAATTATCGGCGACGATGCAATTGTTTTTGTAAAAACTGGAACTGTTTGGCGACCAACTGGTGCAACTGAGATTAATTTTGCAACTGGTAACGTTTTCGTGAGAACAGAAGCAACCGGAATTGTTTTTCCAATAACTGGAACAGCCTCTTGGTTCAAAATTGTAAATCCATTGATGTTATTTATATTTTCCACCACATATCTATTCGGAATGTTGGCATTCCGAATCTCGAATTCTGATTTTGTACTTTTCACAACAACATTTCGAGTATCGTAAGCAAATATGTACTGTGATGCTGGATCGAAATTTTCAATTTTTGCCAACACTGGTATGCTTGAAGTTATTATTGCTCCTTCGATTAACATCGAAAGAGAAGCGAAAATAAAAATCTGCAAGAAATTTTCAGTTTTTAATTTTTGTTTTAATAGCTTTAGAGTGATAAGGCATCTTGAATTTCATTTCATAAAAAACGAAACCAATAAAATTTTAGTAGAGGTATCTAGAAAAGTAATTCTATAAACAACGAAACTAACAAAAAATTAGTGGATGCAACTCGAAATGTAATTTAACCCTTAAACCGCACCTTAGGTGTGCGACACCCATATTCTAGCTTTTTATTCTAATATTTCGGTTAAATTCGTAAAAATGGAACATGTGTTGATATTAGACTGTACATTTTGTACTTGACATTATGTTTCGTCAGTGACAATAGTCCTCCGAGTGTCTTTGTGTATTTAATAATTTTATGAAGTGACGGCGAAAAATTTCTGCTTGTCTGACACCCAATTTTTGGTTTAAGGTAATTTCAGTAGTTTTTAAAAACTTTTTTTTAATTATTTAAATTAAATAAATCATTATGAAACCTATTCTTCTTCAAAATAGATGTATTGAGCTATATAAGATCATTTTCCAAAAGATAATATCCTATTCCAACTTGGAGAACACACTTAAAAGTCCTCGGGTGTCGCACACCCAGTGTGCGGTTTAAGAAAGGTTTATCAAATTACAGATTAAAAAAATATCAATAATAACGATAGAAATAAAAATTTTTGAGAAAAATCAAGAAATTCAAAAAAAAATTTTTTGACAGAATATTGCTATACTTTCTATAACGGGAAAATTAAAGAAACCAATTCACAATTTAACTTAATTTTACAATTACAGCTAAAAAAATTATTTTCTTAAATTTTTGATTTTTTGATAGATTACAGCTAAACAAAAAAGTCCATTGGATTTAAATAAAACATTATTGTATCAATAAAAATTTAATTAATGTTAATTTTAAATTTAAATTATACAATAATATAAGTGATAACAAATTTAGAGTCGTTAATTTGATGTCTACTACAAATTTTCTAAAATTAATGAACGTAAGATTACAAACAATTTCGATATTGATATTAAAAGGTTTTAAGTTTGAAAATTCAATAGTATGTATTGCCATATTTAAAGTAGAAAATAAATAATAAAGTTCTATTTATAAATTACAATTTTTCTTCTTGAATTTTAGAAAAGTTTAGGATATGTTGTTCATCTCAAAAATTGTATCCAAAGCATCTTAAAATGCATTAGTTTCTAAGATAGAAGATCGAAAAATAAGATGTTTCAATCGTTTTAAAATTTAAAAGTGATTATAATGTATTTTAAGATGCTTATTTGTACAGTGTTTTTACAGTGTACGCAAATGCATAAAATACTAAAAATTGTCAAATTGAAACTAAAACGACAGCTAGTTGATAATAAAAAACAAATTAGCAAATACTTATCAACACTAAAGTAAATATTTTCCTTCAACTAACTAAAAACTTGTCATTGAACTAAAAATTGTTTTCTGTGTTGCACAAGTATTAATTTTCTCATTTTCTTTGATAATTTACTAAATTTACACAAACACACGCACCTTGAGGTCCATTTTGCGAAAGAATAAATTCAGCAGTTTGCAATGACTAATCAGTTTTCAAAGTGAAGTTCAATTTTATATGATTCGACCCCTCCATAAAAAAATTTGATGCTATATCGCGTGGTCACATACATGAGGATCCCTAATTTGCTATAGAGCGTTAAGCAACAATTCCATTAGTATTTGAAATACAGAGACCCATGATTTCGCATACTAATGCTTCATATAAATTCAATTAAGAGCAATACTATACTCAGATAAATAAATTTGCCTCGTCAACTCGCGAGTGTTCGGAATAAAATTCTTCTCTTTCCTTGCGCAGAATTTTTTCGTATTATTATTACTTTACTGCATGTTTTCATTACTTCACCTGATTTACTTTAGATATAAGAGTGGTTCTTATTTGGGCGATGTTTCTAAATCTTCGGTCTCACCCCAAAAAATTTGTCAAGGTATAAAAAAAAATTTCTGAAAGTTTGAAGCAAATCGAACAATATTAACACAGTGCCTCTAGTCGACTAAAATTTCAAATGGAAAATACATGTAATTCTTCCTAAAAATCACACAAAAATTTTTCTAGATTATACAAATTTATTTAAAATTCGCAAAATTTGGGTTCTTTTAGTACATGATAAGAGGTAAATCTTCCAATTTTTCCAAATTTTTTTGAAAGTGTTTGCTCCATTTACAATCTAAATGAATATGCCATGCCGCTATCACAGTAAAGAAGACTAGAATTAGTCTTAATTTTTACTTTTTAAGAGGTTGAATAACAGTGTTCTTTTATGGTGATTTATATTAAGAACAAGTTCACAAATTATGTAAAAAGAAAAATGGTAAATAATATTCGTGAAAAACAAAGTGAAAATATCGGCATGGTATATTCATTAAGATTGTAAATGAAGCAAATATTTTTTAAAAATTTGGAAAAATTGAAAGATTTACCTCATATCATGCACTAGAAGAACCCAAATTTTAAGAATTTTAAATAAATTTGTATAAGCTAGAAAAATTTTTGTGTGATTTTTAGGAAGAATTACATGTATTTTCTATTTGAAATTTTAGTCGACTATGAGACACGTGTTAATATTGTTCGATTTGCTTCAAAATTTCAGGAAAATTGGTTTTATACCTTGACAAATTTTTTTGGGTGAGACCAAAGATTTAGAAACATCGTCCAAATAAGAACCACCCTAATATATATCATAATTTTATATTATATTATTTGTATTATATTTTCTATTATGAAGGACCTTTGTACTATATTATTATCCTCTATTATTAGTCAAACGACTGTTTGTTCCTAAAAAAAGAACATTATTGTATACGCTGTCTAGCAGCCGTGTGTGCAATAAAATAACCAGAAAATATGATGTTTTTGAGCAACTAAATTTTATGGAATTGAGTAGGCACATAAAATTTCAAGAAATTCTCGCGCCGTCAGCGTTAAAGAATAATGTGAATATGCGAGAAAATTCTTGTAGGACAGCGCAATTCTTGCGGATGGATGACGGGACCGATAAATAACAACAAGCGCACCGCGTTGTAATCTTGAGGGCACAAACGCGTCTTAATGTCCCGAAAAAAAATCATCAACTTACAACGTCTTGGTTTTTAACGGGTTTGGTGGTGTGTGCGGGATCCACGAACCAGATTGCCCGTGTGAATTATTCACGTTAGAGAGGCTTTTGTCTCGTTGCCGAGTATACATAACACACAAGAAAGAGAAGGGAGAGAGAGAGAGAAAGGAAAAGATCTTTTCCCAATGAACTGGAAAACAAATGAGCCTTGCCTATCTTAATGGACGACCGAGAAACACGCAGCAATGACCCTCGCAATATTTTTCTTTTTTTTCTTTTATATATAAAAATGTGAAATAATCTCCGCTTTTGCCACGAGCTTCAAATCACTTTCGTTGTTATCCTGTTGCATTCTTAGGAAGGATTTATTTTCTTTGATTATGAAATCGACTTTCTTTTTTAGGCACAAGAATTATACTTATTTTACTCATGGAAACATAGTTGTAAATTTAATATAAAAATTTTAGTACACAAAAAAAACGATAATCAAATTTTAAGATAATTGAAAATTAGTTTTGAAATGATTGATAGTTGAAAACCAGGTAAGAAATTAAAGATCTGACCGACGTCTAAGAGGTCGAAAAAGACCCATTTAGACGTCGATCTGACCTCTCATTTCTTACTGGGAAATGGGTAAAAAGCAAATTTTGTCAATGTTTTTACAGAGTATTGGAAATTCATCACTGTCGACTCAACCAATGAATTGTGAAACGTCCTTGGAAAATACGTCGAATTCGCGTTTAACCTTCATCCTAGTCTTGTCAGGTGCGACCTTAGTCAGGTCACCCTCACTAATGACACATCGAGTACGCAACGTGAAATTGCAATCTATTCGTTAATAAAGTGGGAGTTGTAATGGCTCTCAAAGAAATTGTGACATCCTCGCCCAATATAAACACCGCAGTTCCGAAGGTATTCATCACAGTGACTTCTTCTATTCACAAAGTCAACACAACAGTAAAAAAATCGCGAAAATGGCTACTAAGGTGCGTGCATTATTATTTCTTAAATCCAAGTGAAACCCCAAAGGATAAAGTGTTCTAAATCTCTAAAAAAGAGTGTCGCAGTGTCTAATCTACAAGAGAGCTTTCTTTTTTTGGACAACTGCTCAAGAGCATCTAAACTTGCAGCCTCGCTTGCAGCAACATTGACAACATTGCTTCAATATTTACTTCCCTTAATTTCTTTGCAGTAAATTTTTTCACCGTTTCTTTGCATAATTGGAATTTTGAAACTTGTTGCAAGTTTAAATGCTCTGGGGCTAACCAGTAAAGTTAAAACAATTCCTTTATTCTCATCTTGAAAAATTATCTACTATTTTTTTGTTCGATTTTTTTAAATGAAAGGTTTACTACTATAACTTATTCCTTTATAAACTCAGTTGAGAGAAAATCATTTCATTCCGTAGGGTTCACTGCAACATTGTGTAAATCTATACCGAATTAAAAATTTTAAGCCGTCAACCTTAAATTGTTTATCTTTTTTCATGTGTTACTTAAGTAAATCTTAGATTGTAGGAGTACAATCTAAAAATAGACGAAAGGGCATGTCCCATTTATGAATCTAATTAAATAATTTATCCTTTCTTAAGGTATGTAATTGGAATCTCAATCCATATCTAATGCTAATGACTATATTATAAATGATAATATATTAATGATAATATTACGGTCATTAGTATTAGCTGGTATTAATAATGGAAAATTATATTAAGGTCAATAACGATAATGATTATTAGCATCAGCAGAGGATCAAAAGTTAGAGCACTAAAAATGACCATTGATTGCAATCGCCAGATCGACTAATTTCCGAATTCGCTAACTTTCAGAGTACGTCCCTCTTGTGCGCAGTGATGGCGATAATCGCCATTGAAGCAAAAGTGGTACCAGTCGCTCCAGCAGCACCCGTACTGGCAAGAATTGAGAATCTGGATGCAGTGCCGCAGTACACCTTCGCCTACGACGTTCAAGACCCAACGACCGGCGACTCTAAGGCTCAATTCGAAACCCGAAGCGGAGACATTGTTCAGGGCAGTTACAGTCTAATTGAAAGCGACGGTACCCGGAGGATAGTGGACTACACGAGCGATCCAGTTAATGGCTTCAACGCTGTTGTGAACCGAGAACCAGCTGTCGCCGTCGCTCCAGTTGCCGTTCCAGCTACTATTGCAGCTGAAAGAGTTGTTGCTTCACCAGCAGCACCAGTCGCCGTACCAGCACAAAGGGTTCTAGCTTCACCTGTCGCCGTTCCAGCACAAAGAGTCTTATCTTCAAATGTTGCCGTTCCAGCACAAAGATTCCTAACTTCGAATGTTGCCGTTCCAGCTCAAACAGTATTAGCCTCAGCTGTCCAAACTGAAAGATATGTAAGTGCACCGGTTGCTGCGCCAATTGCTACAGTTTCTGGAAGAGTCGTTGCTGCTTCGTCAGTTGAACCTTCTGTAGTTGGTGCCGTTTCAGTTTCTGCTCCTTATGCCGTACCTACAGCTTATGCATCACCTGTTAGTTACACCTTGCCAAGAGCTGTTGCTTCTAGATTTACAGTTCCAGTGTCAGCTCCACTTACCTACGCGGCTTATACTCTTTAATTAAGTTGCTTAAAAATTGCTTTAAGGGTGTCCCATAGTCGATTTGATTTTTACATTGAACTTCAATAGAAATATCGTATCAATTTTAGGACCCCTCAAAGTCTCTTTAAAGTCAATTTAAAAATGAGAGATGTTTTATTGTTTGCAACTGTTGTGTTTGTACACGATCCCAATTTATGTACATATTATACAAAAACTTCTATTTTTACTATAATAAACTATTGATAATTGAAGGAAAAATTTATGTCTATTTTATTATTGTTTGCGGATAATATAATTATCATCCGCACTTAATTATATCAATCAAATTTGTATCACTCTATTTGGACGTCTGGTGATGACTATTGACAATACATTTAATTTCTAATAGTTCGGGAATATTTCAAGTTTTGAACTTTGTGAAGAAAAATAGGGATATTTGAATTTAAAGGAAATAAAGGTATGTCAACAACAGCAAATTCTTTTTATAACCACCTTTGGATTCATGGGTTAAAACTATTTGGAATTGTTAAACATGATTATTCTTTGGAACTAGGATTTTGACAAGATTTTAAATATAACTCTTACGTACCACATGAGAACAAGAGTGTATATTTAGAGATTATAAAGAAGAATAGACAAATTAATAAAGTCAACTTACTTTTTATCCAAATATTCAGGTTGTTTTTCTCTAAAAAAAGTGAAATAATATTGTAGCTGTTTGATTTTTGAATCGGTAAGCTGTGAATAGTGCTTAATATTTGTACCGTTGAAATGTGAACTGGACTTAATACTTTTTGAAACTTTTTTGGAATTGTAGATTTTTGTAAATTAATTACACTGATTGAGACTTTAGAACTTTTTAAATTTGAATTAAGAACTGACAACTGACTTATTTAAGTTTGGAAAGAAATGTTTTTAAACTTTTAACTTAGAACTGAGATTGGGACTAAGACCTTGTGAGGACACTGATTCTAAAGTATTGTCCCCACTAGGATTTTCAGGAATTTCCAAGTCTTTTAAGATATTTTCAGAGAGATGGACAAAGAGGTCGACTAGTTATCGGATATTGGTTTTTTTAAAAAAGAAAATAGTGAAGAGAAAATGGTAAAAAGTCAATCCTCATAAAGAGGCTGAATCCTTGAGGATTGCTTAGTCAGTATCTTCCTAAAATAGTAGGGATATTATTTCCATTTCCAACACAATGTAAAAGTTTTTTTTACTATTTTTCTAAAATGTTTTTGTTCCAACGAGAAATGTATAATTTTCTATTCTAATTTTGGAAACGTTATTATTAATAGTTAATTACTTACATTAATTAATAAATTTATTTAATTATTTGACATTAGAACCTAAGAAAATAGTTTTGATTATTATTTTATTATTTACCCCTAAAGAAAAAAAATTCTATAAACGGAAAAACTTTTTTAAGAATTATTACAAAACTTGTTCAAGAATTCAGGACATAAGAAAAAATTAGGACTTTTTTTTAGAAAAGCTCAATATTCATTTTTTGTTTTTTTTATAACCGAGCTGTCATGTTCGCTCCTAAAATTTAGTTGCAATATACGGGATATTTATTTGCAATGTTTATTGAAAGTTGTGTAAAGATTGAAATGTCTCACTTGAATAAGTGTTTAGCGCGATACTTTCCTAAACATTTCAATGAAATCTTCGCCTAATTATAATTAAAATTATGCGAAAATTTCATTGAAATGTTCAGGAATGTTTCGCGCTAAACATTTATTTAATCGGGACATTAAAATCTTTACACAATTTTCACTAAACTTTACAGTTAAATATGCCGAATATTTCAAGTAAATATTTAATAAATTTTTAGGAAAGTTTTGGTGCGTTTGCTTTTTACAGTGCTTCAAGAACTGCTAACAATGCTGTTTTTGAAACTTTAACTTTTTTTCTGGGACGGTTCCAATGAAAACATTTTTTATTTGGTTTATTCTTGTTCACTGACACCTGGGGCAAAATTCCTCAACTGTTCCCACCTAACCCATTAGAGTCCTGTTCTTCTCCAGAAGAACTGCTTGTTCTTGTTCTCCTGCTTGTTCAGGACCTAAATTATACCGTTTCAGAACCTATTTTTGCCAAAACGTCCACCCTTTCATTGCCCTTGATTCCCGAGTGGACCGGAACCCAGATCAACGAAAGTTTATTTACTGAACCTAATTCGTCTAGTACGCTACAGCATTCCCAGACAAGCTTCGATTCTATTGTGGGATTCTTTAGAGCCCCTAGGGCCGCCTGACTATCCACACAAATACTAATCTATTTGCACCTTGTCCCTTTCTGAATGGACATTTGGGCACAAGTTAAAATCGCACAGAACTCGGTCTGTCAAACCGTGGCATATTGTCCTAGTGACTCAGACACTTTAATGCAGCCAGTTTTTCGATGTATTCCGACGCCTGCACCGCAATCCATCTTAGAGCCGTCCGTGTACCACACCTCGTCCCCAAGTGGAAACTCCTTCTTCCAGTCTAATCTGGAAGGTACACCCAGATGCATAAATGCTGTCCTTCCGGTTTGACGGTATTTTGCAAAGTCGTATGATTTCTGTCAAAATGTTTTCAGTTCATGACATATGAGAACATTCGTATGTCACGAACTAAGAATATTTGATAGAAATGACACGACTTTTCAAAATTCCTTTAAACCGGAAGGACATCATTAATGCATCTGAGAGTACACTGGAAAAAAGGAGTTAAATTTTAACTCCCCAGGGGATTCTATAAAAGTTACACCCATTGGGGAGTTAATGCCAGGGGAGTTAAATAAAAAGAGTTTAAAGTTAACACCTAAATGCTAACTCCCCATGGAAAAGTAACTCGCACGGGTATTGATGAAGGGAGTTAGTGAATTAACTCTTCTTTGGAGTTGATTTTTAACTCGAAAAGTTTAACTCCCGAGTCCGTTAACTCCCTAAATTTTTTACAGTGTATTAGTATTTTAAAGCGAGGTTTAAATTTTACCCTCTTGATCATCCTATCTTGCACCATACTTAATTCTAGAATTGGTAGGATTGAACGTGGGAGCTTGGTGTGTTTACCACTTGACTTCCACTTTTCCTGCGCGTTGATCCTGCCCATAGTAAGGGCCGCCTTTTTCACCGCAGTAATATATAGAGGTACTTCGGCCAGTATGAATCCCAATGCCGCTGTAGGCGTTGTCCTTATGGCCCCTGTAATACTCCTAAAAACCATTGCTAGGAGTTGGTCCAGTTTCTCTTTGACCGTGATCAATTGAGTCCTAGACCACCAAACCACCACCGCGTGAAGAAACCTGGGTTTTAGAATCATCTGATAGAGCCAATTGACCATATTGTATCTTAGTCCCAACGATGACCCTATCGCCCTTCTACACTCCCATAACGCAGTACAGAATTTCCTATACTGTTACTCGAAATGTTCTTTCCAACTCAGCTTTTTATCCAGGATTACTCTTAAGTATTTAGTCGATTCGGAAAAAGAAATTTCTTGTCCATAAAATACCGGCTTCTTTAAACTCGGTATCTTGTATTTCCTAGTGAAAACTACTATATTCGTTTTCTCTTGATTCACAGAAAGTCCAGTCTGACTGCACCAATTCCTGACAATCTTGAGTGCACTTTCCGTAAGCTCTAAAAGGGTCTCAATTGAGTGCCCTCTTATAATTATAAGGAAATCATCCGCAAAGCTTTGCGTATAATATCCCTGATTATTTAGTTTCCTAATCAACTCATCAGCCACAAAGCACCACAATAGAGGAGAAAGAACTCCTCCTTGTGGGCATCCTTTTGCGACGACGCCTGTTAGCTTGGCCTCATCATGCTCTGCTTCGAGAGCCCTTTCGCGAAGCATGCTGTCGATCCATTTAATTAGTGGCTTGGTCACGCCTCGCTTTCTGGCTACCCTGCAGATAGCTTCGCTAGAGGTGTAAGGGAAGGCACCTTCAATATCAAGAAAGGTACCCACCGCATAACCACCACTGCCAATTTGCTCCCCTATTCTACCAACTGCAGAGTGGAGGGCTGATTCTACTGAGAAACCTGCTCTATACGCATGTTGTCCCGAGTGCAAGGGATAATCCCTCAGACATTCTTGTCTAGGGTCGGAAACGTACGTGTAAATTTTTTGGCTGCATCCAGCGCCGCTGGTGCGAGGGTTCATAACTATTTCAAATGTGAATGTGTTAGTATTTATATATGTATATATAGGTTGTTGTAGTATACACTTTAAATCAGTTTGAATTCAAAAATATAAATTAAACAATTTAGAATGTTTGTTTGTAATTTTTATTCCAAATTTTTCAACATTTGTGAAAATTCTATATTTTTTGTTACATACAAAAAAAGAAGATTCACAAAAGTGAATAATTTAAAATAAAAAAACACATAGAAACATTAAAAAAATTTTAAATAAGAATTTTCATCTGTATTTTTTGATCTGGTAGAAATGGACAATTAAATAGACATAAATGTTAGTTATATAAATATATGGTTTATTATATAAACAGATTCTATTTATAAAAATGAAACACACGTACATATTTGTATTTAGTGTCAATAAATAAAGTTAAGTTAAGCTCGAGAGGAAAAAGTTTCATAGGGGTGTTTTATGGAAGAGTCCCTTTTTGCACATGCCCTTGCAATAAGCAAGTATGGGGTTTTCATAGACGAAATGCTAAAATTAATTTTATTTTTTAAAATAGAGACCAAAAAGGATGTAACAGACGTTATATATTGTTGTACACATGTTGTTAAAAAAGCGCAGCAGTTTCTCTTCGATGGATTTGACAAGAAAATAACTCGCTATTAATTTCTTTTTATAAAAAATTATTTGTATTTTCTGAATGGATTTCTTGTAATTTAGATAGGCTTCTCAATTTCGAATGAGGCGGCGAGAAATCTATTTGCTCCATTGAAGATTTACAATGTTCACAAAAAGTCAGTGTAGGTAATTTTTTATACATACTTTTTAAGACAATTTCTATAGAAGTGGATATTGACCCTTTTTCGGGGATAGCGTCGGTTCTGTTATACTGAAATTTGGTTTTCTGAGGTGGGAACTTTTCTGTGCGAACATTTCCCCAATCCTCAAAACCTACAACTTTATCTCAACTTTCCTCATAATGCAAACCTAATCCCAGAAGTAGTTCATCCCATAAGATTATAACTGCTTTTTCCTTGTCTGTAGAAGCGGCTTGTCTAGCTGCATTAAGTCTACTTCTACTTTCATCTGTTAGACCTGCATCCATGTCGTTTTTTTAAGCAACTTTTTTAAAGTCGTAATCGATGGTAATGGAAGAAATGTTCGGAGATATCTATAGGATTTCGGAGACTTTTTATAAATCGAGAGAGAAAGAATTTGTTCTTTTCTTGTAAACCTTCGCCCTGACGGTTCTCGCTGTACATTTCGAAGAATTAAGTTAATAAACGTTTGTTGAGCAGTGTTTAACTTATGATAAATTTTTTTTGAATTTCCTTGATCCCAAACATTTCGAAGAATTAAGTTAATAAACGTTTGTTGAGCAGTGTTTAACTTATGATAAATTTTTTTTGAATTTCTTTGATCCCAAACAATCTTTTGGTTGCTTCAATTTTTTCTGACATCTTTTTGAAAAGAAAAGGGAAATTTAGAGGAAGGAAAAGGTTTTTGAAAGGATACAAAGAGAGATTTACACATAACTTACAGGCCTGCTTCTATCATATCAATAAATTCATTATTCTTTAAATGTAAGTAAACTCTTGTATTCATTGGAAGGGTAGTATGTGTGATTTTGAAATTTTGTTGGGACATAATTGGTATAGGAATTTTAATCTACACATAAAAAGAAATGTTTCCACCAAATATTACGGCAAAATATTCAGTAGATTTTGAGATGTCAAAATTTTGAAAACGTTATATCTCCTTTACATTTCTTTTTATGTGTAGATTAAAATTCCTAAAATTCATTGAAATTGGTTTAGTTACTCCGAAAAGACTAAAATCTCCCTTGGAATCGCACTATATATTGGTAATATTTTACGTAGCACGAAAATTTGTACATTAACTTTATAGTATTTGGATCTACAGCAATTTTTATAAAGAGATTTTTTTCTAATTTTAATTATACAGTAGTAATGTATTCTTTAAAAGCATAAAAAGCAAAAATAACTCTTGAAGTCAACGCCATAATAATAAAAAATTATTTTAAAAATATTATGTTCAACACTTACGTTTCGTGTGTCAATTGGACTTTTTCGTACTTCTTCTACAGTTGAATTAGAATCTTTTACTACGGAAGATTTTTTACAAGAAGATGTCGCTGATATTGAACATCCAATTATTCTCGCTTATAACACCTATTTTGGTTATGACACAAACGTTAATTAAAAAAAACAAGTTGCGTTTTCAGTTGCTTTGTTCGACTAAATTATTTCTTATAAAAACTTTTCGAAAATTAAAAAAAAGTTCCCGTTTATTTTAACTAAACGACTAAAATTTTTTTTCACGTATAAAAAGATAGAATTTTTATGTGCTTTAAATCTATATATGAGAAAAAATAGGACTAATCAATTTGAAAGGTTAAATTTGCTAAAATATAGTTTATTAAATAATTTTCGATGAAGAAAAAATCAAATTTGACCTTTAAAATGTGTAGATCCCATTTTCACTAACTAGTGGTTTTGTAAGTACATAGAAAATGTTATTTATAAAAAAATATATTTTTTAAAATCCGGCCTTAAAAGAAGAAAGTTGAATTATTTTCCTTAAATTAAAAAAAGACCCTTTTTTATAAAAATATTTTAAATTTAATTTTATATTCTTAAAGTAGAGGAAAAAACCTTTTCAAAAATATATAATAAAAGTTCAATCGGTTCAGATTTGTAAAAGTTATTTAAAGACGAAGTTTTATAATAATGCTTAAAAGTAAAAAATTCGAACTCCTGTATCTTCGAAACGCATAGCTATAGGGTTTTACCGTTAAGTAATTGAGTGTAGTTCTATTAGGACTACTATTTGGGCAAATATTAACCCGATTCCAGAACTTTTTTTTTAGGTTGGAATAGTTGAGGCATTTTGCCCCACCTAAACTTTCAATAAATACAAGAATTTTTGAATAAACAGAAAATAGACATATTTTTGTAACCCAGTGTTATTTTTCAAAACACACACTACAACGCTTTTTATAATCAATTATTATCTATTGTTTTACTTGCAATTCAATTTTAAATGAATTCTTATTTAAAAGTTCGACTAGAATTTAATTATTTAAATACAAAAATTATTTTTTCAAAAATTTTATTTTTAATTGGTTAAAATTTTAATTATCTTCAGATAATAAAAGTAAAATATTTAAAAAAAGAATTTTTTCTGAATTTGGGATAACATTTTCGAGAACTATAATTAGAAAAATGTGTTAGTTTACTTCTTTTTAAAAATAGTCAATTATAAATTGTCTTTCGAAATTAAACTATTTTAAATGCAATTTAGGCAAATTTCTTTCGATTATTATATTGATCAATTTCAAGAACATTTCTACAAAAAATTCAATTATTTTATTAATAATTCAATTATTTCTCCAAATGGTATGACTTAACTTACAGTTTGAAATTTAAAAATATTCTACTTTTCAACCATTCTTTTAAAGATATAAACGGTTTTGAACTTTTTTTTATTTTGTGAGATAAGTAGAAAAATTATGAATCTTGAATAAAATTATTAATTAAAATTAAAATAAAAAAATTAATTTTTTTAAGACCGGTTAAAACCTATCAGGTTCAAGTAAAAATAAAAAAATGATAAAGAAGTTTACTTTCTTTAAAAAGTGATGCAAAAAACATCAGCATTTTATAAAAAGATCTTCGCAATTGAGCCCTTTACATCACATATGAATCACGTATTTTTTATTATTCGTTCATATGGCGCATTGCAATTACTATATACTATACCATTCTGAATAATATTATGTTGACAAAGAGGTTGAATTGCGAAGGCAACTAACTATTCAAGACGTTTCATTTTAAAATTCAATCCGCATTACCCGCTTCATGCTCATGTTTCTCATTTTGACAAGTTGCACAATATTTCAATTTTGTTTATCAAAAGCAGCAGTAACTGCCAAAAGGATATTGCAGTAGTCGACTATAATATCGGAGTCTCAATAATATATAAATTCGCTATTTAAAAAATTTATTCTTTTATTCCTCCTTTGAAATTTGCGATCACATAATTTGGTTCTTTCATGTTTCATTGTGCGTTTAGCAAAATGCGAGAAATTTCTAATTTTGTTCCATTTGAATTTCGTTTTGCGATTTCAGAATTCATGGTCTAAATGGTCGTAGATCGTAAATTATAAATCATTCTATTATATTGAGGTTAATTATTCAACTCTTAGACCGAATGATGCACCTATTCCTTTTGTTAATATTTCTGTAAAATATTAAAAAAATATATATTACGCAAAATGGGAATGCCATTAAATGTCATAATAGAAATCACGTATTGAGTAAAGCCAACCAATTCTGTTCGTGGTTCTACAAAGTTTAATCCCTTTTAATATCTTTTCAAGTAGGTTGTGCTTAAAAGATGAATGCCATTCAATCCTTTTTACAAATTTAAAATTTGCAATGCCTTCTAATTCCTACTAATGCATTCAAAAGTATTAGGAAGAAAACGGAATTAAAAAGCATTGAATCGTTCGTATCCATTTCAATACCATCCTTCTTGCCGGGTATCTCTTTCTATAGATCTGACGCTGCCACTTTTCGAATTCCTACATACCTCTATTTATACGTTAGGTTCTATTTCTAATAACAAGTTTGAATAAAACGAGAACTTTCTGGAAGTCAGAAAGTGCTCGTTTCAATCAAACTTGTTACTACTTAACTATAATTAATTAATAAACTAATATTCATTAATTGACTGAATAATTTTGAACATAAAGAATTAGGTAAAATTAAAATTCTCTCGTAAAAATACAAATTTATTACATAACGATACAGGGCATTTTTTGGAAAAAAGGATTAATGGTCAAATTCCTACAACGTATTTAGAGGATCGTGTAAGTGAGACCATCAGAAGGATTTGCGAAAGCAAACGGAGATGAATAACTAGAATACATTGGATAGTTGACGCGACGAGCTTCAGGTACACTAACAAATCTTTGAGAACTGCTGGAAGCTGGAGTAATCGCACTCGCACGAGCTCTCACCGGAACATATTTCCCCTGTATTGGCCTTCGCTCCAATTTTACCACTGGATTCCCATTAATTTGAGATTTCGCCACGAGATTTGCTGAAGACCTCGATTGTCCACCAATCAAACGTCCTGATCTGGCTTCCACAACCTCAACATCAGAGTCTGGCCCACTCGAAGGAATTGTGGGAACTGGTCCAGCGGATGCTGAATCACCTGGAGAATTTTCAGCCAGGGAAACTCCGGGAATCACTGGGGACACGCCGGAGACGGGAATTACTGGCGAAACACCGGAAACTGGAACTACTGGAGAAGCTACGGCCACTGCTGCAGAAACGGCGGGTTCTCGACTGATGACAGCATTAAATCCGTTGACATCGTCGGCAGTGTAGTCTACAATTCTTCGAGTGCCATCGCTCTCGATGAGACTGTAACTGCCCTGAACGACATTGCCATTTCTGGTCTCATACTGGGCTTTAGAGTCGCCAGTGGTCGCGTCCTGGACATCGTAGGCAAAACTGTATCTCGGAACTGTATCGTAGTCGTTCACTTCTGCTAGTGGCACTGATTCGACGACTCGAACTGGTTGCGCTACTTGTACCAATGCACCCTTTGCGAGAACTCCTAGCCCCAGAAAAATGAGAATCTAAAACAAAATTTGCCCTTTATGGTCTCTAGAGATTTTCCTCCTTTATGTTTTTTTTATTAGATGTCACTTTTTAAATAGTTTGAAGCTGCGTTAAGAAAAAAAATAACTGAAAAAAATCTTTCTATTATAAATTTGTCTTATTTTTTAGGCAAATGAATTTCCCATAAAAATTATTTGTCAGAACGTTTATTGGACAGAAAATTCATATAGCTGATTTAAAAAGTTTAGAATTTAAATAAAAGCGAACTTTTATTTAACAGAATCTTCAACTTATTAAAGTATTAATTAACATTACTTTTATTTAAAAGAAATGTATAATTTAACCCCTTTAATGCGTAGTTAAAATATAAAAAAATGGCCCCAAAATGTGTAAGACAATCTTGTGAATAAATTTTCATGACATTTGGTACTAAGAGGTTTTTGGGGTCGCCGATTACGAATCCGGTGTTAGTTTTTAAAAATTCAAAATGGTGGATCTAATATGGCGGACACGTTTTAAAAAATTCATTGGATTCGCTTAAAACTCGTTACTTAGAAGTTGAGAATAATAACTTTAAAAAATTTTGAATTCATTATAAGATCAAAAAAAATAACTACAATAAAATCTATAAAAGCTTAACGAAAAACAAAAGAATGCACAAAAGACTAACTTCAAATGTGGACAGAAAGAATGAAATATGAAGATTATAATATAGTTAATAAGGAATATTTTTAAATTATTTTTTTATTACAACTGTTAACAAATTTAAATTAGTGTAATTTCTCAAACCTGGATAAAAGTAGCTTTTGATGTAAAAAATTACAAAGATGTATCCAAATGGTAGAAAATCGTAAAACAGTATTAATTAGTAGGTTTTAATAGCTGATTGCGAGTTCTGCTTAAAGAGAAACTCTGGTGTCAGTTTATAGTTTCCAACGGCCTCCATAGAAGCCGTTATATGATTATAGCAACCGTGTCCATGGTAACCGTTGCTATGGCAATGGTACCAATAGCAAACTGTTATATAAATAAATTATTAAATCTGAATAATTTGTTAAAGTTTCAGTTTTCATAAAAAATCCTAAAAAATTCTAACGCAGATTTTGAAAATGACCGTGGAGATTGAGATTTAATGAATTAAAAACAGCTGAATGTCTAAAAAATTAGTAAATTTACGTATATTTTACTAAACATTTTCGTAATTTCATAATAGATAATTCATTAATTGATTTATTTAAATGAAGCAATCAGACTTATTTCTTTAGTAAAAAGATGCTAATGAAATGACGGAAAGTCGTCCACTAAATGATTTTGTAATAATTTTACCAACAATCAATGCAATTTTAATAATTGAAAGTAGAATTTTATAAATTACTTAGTAGAATTCTATCAACAATTAGTAGAACTGTTTTATTAATTATCGATAAAATAGTTTCACTAATTTATTTAATGAAATAGACGACTAGCAGTTAGTGAAATTCTATAAAGAAATTAGTGAAATTTTTCTATTTCTTAGTAAAAGTCCACTAATTGAGATTTAGAGAGAAAAATTTGGAAAAATGCAAATAAACAAACGTTCATCATTCTTTTTACCTTGCAAACCATGTTTTTTTGATAAGAAGAAGAAGATCGAAACAGAGGAACTGATGCCTGAGGATGAGATTAACAGGGCTTTTATACACAATGAACGTGTCATGAAGTGGCAATAAAGCAATAGTAACATTACATTTGCACCCAAATGCATCCCCACCTCCCTCATAACAGACAGTTGACCTCCCTCATAACTAAACACCATGTACCAATGTGTTTGTTATCTTTCTTCATATATACATATATTGACGCTGTCTTCTTTTAAGACACCACTCGCGAGTCTATTACGCGACTTGAAAACTAAATCTATATTTGAGCCAAATTTTTCTCTCTATCTCCCTCTCTTTCTCTCTCAAGTGATTTTTTTCTAAAGAGTTTCATTTAAATTCCCATCCAGTCTCTCAATTCGAAGGATTCATGATGGCAGTGTTTTAAGTTTTTTTACTTTTAAATAAGGAAGTTACATGTTGAAAAAAAATTTGCTTCAAATTGTCTTAAAAAGTAAAGGGGCAAAGAAGTCTTTATTACTTTTTTCTTAATGGAACTTAAAAAGACGGTTTCTTCGCGGTTGATGGTATTTAAGAAAAAAGAAATTTTAAAAAATATTCAAGTCGGCAATTTTTCAATGACATTCAATAAATATTTTGACTAATATTTAGACTTTCCAAATTTAAATTAACGAATGTTGCTAACTAATAGTGATTAGAAGTTGTCCTCCAAATGATTTAGTAATAATTTTAGTAGCATTTGGTGAATATATTATAATTGTTTAATTTCATTTTTTAATCGTTTCCCCTACCTACTTTTGTTTATATGTATTTATTATATATATACTGAACAAATAAAAATTACCCATCGCCAGCAATTGAACTCACAACCCTAACATTTGCAAAACGATAATCTAACTAACTAACCACGCTAGCACGCTACAATGATTTTCTTAATACTTGAGAACATTTATGTTCACATTAAATATTTATTTACAATAACAATGCAATAATTATTAATTATAACTAATTAATAATTATTTGATGATATAATGTAATAATAATATCTAATAATAATAAACTCATTTAATATTAGGGACCGCATTAGCTCTGTTTGGGGCCCTTATAAGGACTTTACTTCGCGTGCCACATCATCTACGAAAATCAGTAATTCGCTTTCATCAATCGGGTCGTATTAGGACCTGATAGGGAACACGATATAATTTTTTATTGAAGCAAACTGTTACTGGCCACATACACTCACAAAAATGATCTACTGACCATAAAACTAATTTCCTTCTAAACCATGTCCTTTAATTGTTAGTAGAAGTTTCACAAAAAAACACTTTTAACCGTTTTTTGAAATTAAAAATTTTTGTTATTGTTTTTGCATTAACAAAATAATACAAAATTTAACAAAAAAATTAATAAATCAAAAGCCGTTTACAATAAATTAATGAAACTTACACTGATTACACAAAATTGTTCACTCTTTTAAAAGAAAATATTTGCTATATTATAAATTTAAAAATTCCATATTTTTAATAACAATTTTATAAACAATTTCACTTATTTATGTGTTCTACCCCTACAATTGCAATGAAACTCATAGGAAGTGTACTCAGTAGTCTCGTCTTGAAGCCCCAAAAGAAAATTTTTGGTGTTTTCAATTTGGAATATATACATAACGAAATTTTTATTAAAAACGCGCGCTAACTCCACAGAGGGAGAACGTTAATTGTCTTGGAAAATTCAGTCTAGAGGATACAAATATTATTTGTTTTTAATAAATTTTTTTTAAAATGAAAGTTTATAATATTGCACACCGATCAGATCAAACCTGATATCTTAACTTAAAAAATATGAATGCTACACATTTGTTAACTAATATTTAGTAAAGTTTATTCTCCTTCGTTCATATAGGGCAGAGTGGGGCAAAATGGGGTAGGCGGGTCTAATGGGGTACCTCTGTTTCTCCATGATGGGTACATTTAATTTTTTTATCCTTGATATATATTATTCATTTTGATAAGAAAATGTTATTAATTATGAGAGCAATATAAAATTTTTTTTTTTTTGAAAGTTATACAACATTAAAGTTTTGAGCGAAAAAAATATCGACTTTTTTCGAAATTAAAGTGCTTATAAAACTTTTTCGGATAATTTATTAAATTTGGCAAGTGTGGGATCGTTTTCAGCACTTATTCTAGAGTAATTTCCAATAGGATAGATTGTTAAATTGTTTACAACAATTTGTAAACATGACATTTTGTTGTAATATGCAGTGCGGGGCAAAATGGGGTACCTATGTGTTGGGCCATGCCGGGTGGTATTTAATATTCATTGAACTACTTAAAAACGTTATATTATGCATATTTAACAACTTTCCGCAGAAAAGTCAAACTTTTGTTTCAGGGTATTATTCTATCGATGTTTCACTATCGATATATCGATATTTTTCATTATCGATGTTTTGCTGTTAATTTCTAGTAAATATTGCTTGTTTTTTTCATAATAATAAAGAATCTTACTTTTTGTTTGTATTTATAATCTCTTACAACAAGAATTTAACAAATTTTGAAAAAATATTTAATGTTTTGTATGGTAATTTGATACCACCTCATTTTGCCCCACCCACGGGGCAAAATGGGGTTTTTGCACCTTCTCAGAAAATGGGATATAAGTTCTTTCAAAAATTTTTTTCTCCGCTATTATCATAATTTCCTCAAACCTAAAAGTACAAAGAAGAATTCTGATGATTAGTTGAATCGATTTATTCGTTTGGTTCTCTGTAAACAGCCAATTACAAAAAGGTACCCCATTTTGCCCCACTCTCCCCTATATATTGTTAAATAATACAATTTTTTAACAGTTTTCAAAATTCTACCTCCACAAATCGGTGCAGAATATTATAAACGTTTATTTAAAAAAATTTATTAAAAACAAATAATATTTGTATCCTCTAGACTAAATTTTCCAAGACAATTAACATTCTCCCTCTGTGGAGTTAGCGCGCGTTTTTAATAAAAATTTCGTTATGTATATATTCCAAATTGAAAATACCAAAAATTTTTTTTTGGGGCTTCAAGACGAGACTACTGAGTACAGTTCTAATGAGTTTCATTGCAATTGAAGGGGTAGAACACATAAATAATTAACATTGTTTATAAAATTGTTATGAAAAATATGGAATTTTTTTTAAAAACAATATCAAAAATTTTTTATTTCAAAAAACGGTTAAAAGTGTTTTTTTGTTTTGTTGTGAACTACCGATTTTCATAAAAGTTTTAACATTTTTGAAAATCAATAAAATTTTTTTAACACAGTTGAGCTGGTCCGACCCAAAATAAAAATTAATTATCAATTAAAGAAATCGATTTTCAAAATCTTGGTTTTTTGTTGGCTGCCAAAAAAAATTTTGCTTTCGAAAATGGTTTTTGGTGGGCCTTCGTTGGTTGCCAATAGTTTTGCCAAGAAAAAACCATTGGGCACCAATAATGCCCCATTATTGAACTAATGATCACCATTAGCAACTTCCCATTGAGCAATCATTACTTTAATAATTTAATCATTTTTTTATTTTAGGAGTTTGACTCGAATTCCTAGCCAAAACTCAAGGTAGGGTTTTATTAGATTTTAAATAGGGTTTTGACCAGGGCCTCCAAGGTTTTCCTCGAAAAAAATGACTATCTTTTTTTAAATAAAGTATAAATAAATGAAGTCCTTAAAATTACATTCTTTAAAAAATTATGAACAATTGAAAAAATAAAAGGAGTAATTAAAAATTCATTAAAAAATTATGAGCAATTGAAAAAAATAATTAAAGAGAGTATAATTATACTATATTTTTAATAATTTTTTATTTTTTAGATTTGATCAGAAAAAAATCAGATCATTTAAGTCAAAACCCTTAGTAGAATGTTTATCAGATTTCAAATAGGGTTCTGATCAGGTCACAGTGAACATTTTTTTCACCGGAAGTTTTTAATCTCTAAATATTTTTCAGATAAACGAAACTCTTTAACATTAAAAATAATAATTTGATACTGTGCTTTTATATTTTTGAAATTATAAAACTGAAAGGATTACTGAAAAAAATTGTTTAATGATTTAATTATTTGAATAATAATTCTTAATAATTAAAATAATTCGGGATTATTATGTGTAAAATTTTTAGTCACAGTTTTCACGTTGTTTTTATAAGTACCAGATAATACGGCACTGGCATTAATATGGTAGATTAGGCGAGATCTCTTGCAGCCTTCAATTTCTTTTTCTTGGTCACATTAGCAAAATTTAGGAATTAGAACTTTTGAAAACGATGAAAATATTGAGGTTATACAATTTTTTAAATCATCTTCACTTAATAATTTCAAAATAAATCAAAGGTGTAATTCCAATTTTGGACTTTATTATTTTTCTAGAAACTAAACAAAAATTAATTTAAGAATTACTATTTTTTTGGGATAAAAAGGCTTTATTTAAATAACAGAAAAAATCAGTTAATATTAAGACGTTTTATATTTTATCCCTTTTACAATAAAACTATTTCTGCTAATGATTAAAGGACATGATTTAAAAGGAAATAAGCTTTATTTTTAATAGATCATTTCTGTGAGTATATATGTATATATGCGTCATTTACATTTTTTTTAAATTCAAATTACACGTTTCAATTACCGCTCTCGTCATGTCTTGTAATACATGTCAGAATGTCGAATTAAACTTTTCTCGACGATATATGTATAATTATGCAATAAAATGCAGTTATGAAATAACATTCGGCATAATAATTAAAAAATATATCTGCCAAATAAGTCATCGCATGTTGTACTTGAGTCCGTTGTACTTTTCTGGACTTGTAAATATAAATACATATTTTTTATGTATAAAAATATTGTTTAAATCCACATCATATATGATTAAACTGTCATGCTCGCCTTCAATTATATATTCAACAGAAAATCGTAACCGCAAATAAATGTGGGGCAATGTAAATCTCTTATTATTACAATTATTAATTGTTATTATATTCTCCTCCTGATATATTATTTTGGACGTTACACGTCAACCGGTCCAGAGCTCTGTTGAATTTGCTTGAAATTTGCAAAATTTAAAAAAGCGGTTCTAAGATGGTTTTGAAAGAAAAACACAAAAATAATGGCGTAGATACAACCTAATGGGAAATTTACAACTGATGGCAGAATACTGCCGCAGCACTGTTAGTACTGGTAGCAACGCTGACGGATAGTACTGACGTAACGCTGAAATAATAACGCTATGCAGCGCTGGCGAAGTACTGTCTGTTAGTGCCGCTCAAGAAACCGAATCTAGTATATTTCACTGGGCAGTTTCCCAGGGCATGGTGGTTTAGACAGATAATGAGAGAGACGGGATGAACAGAGGATTAACTGCGGGTCCATCCTGAAGATCTCCTGCTGTCGGAGTCTGACTAAGAAGAAACCCTTTCATGGTTTGTTAGTTGACATATGGCGATTGAGACCAAATCCTTTGGGTTCCTCCGGAGGGGTGGAAGTAAGGGTCCGTCCCCTGGACACCCAGTCCCCATGGTGGTGCTTCGAATGGAGGAATTTCAAACGAGACTCTGAGATACCAGGCGACTTCTCAGATGTAATTATCCTGAAATCGAGGCTCTTTAAGGATGGACCTTTATGCCCTCTTTGCTAGTCGGTAATCTTGCCCTTGAGGTTAAGAGACCAAGTGGGGCTGATAAGAGAAGGAGGAAGCGAGCTCGAGCCAGGGCCCTTATCGGGACCGGATTGAGTTTTGCTGGCCCTTCTCAGGGTACTTCTGGGGTCTTATCTGAGCTTCTTTCATATTTGATATCTACCATTAAGTTACCTAATGGGCAATATGCCCAGGATAAAAAGGAGTTTTTAAAGTATCTGATGGAAGTTAACTTCCCGGACTTTAAAGAAAGACCAATTTATGATTATGGCATTGGATCAGGTAGAGCCCGAGGAAATCGAGAACACTATAAACTAGCAGCTAGGGTCGTGAGACCGGAAGGAATTGATTGGGCAATAGTTCTTTCAAACCGTTTAAAGCTTCAGGTGGTAGGTAGAATAGAGGGGACAAATCAGTTGTGGTGGTTATGCGGTGGGTACCTTTCTTGATATTGAAGATGCCTTTCCTAATACTTCTAGTAAACGTATCTACAGGGCAGGGCAGCTAGGACGCGAGATGTGCCCAAACTACTAATTAAGTGGATTGACAGCATGCTTCGCGACAGGGTCCTCGAAGCAGAGTACGATAAGGCTAGGATAATATGCCTTGTTTCGAAAGGATGCCCACAAGGAGGAGTTTTTTTTCCTTTATGCTTAGCGAATAGAAGGGCGGTATAGTCATCGTGGGGACTGAGGTCTAATATGATCAAATGACTCTATCAGATGATTTTAAAACCCAGGATTAAATTTAGGGGGTTAACGGACTCAGGAGTTGGGAGTGAAATTTTTCGAGTTAAAAATCAACTCCAAAAGAGAGTTAATTTACAACACCCCTTCATCAACACCCGCGCGAGTTATTTATTCTCTGGGGGGTTAGCATTTGGGTGTGAAATTTTAACTCTCTTTATTTAACTCCCCAATGGGTGCGACTTTTATAGAATCCCCTAGGGAGTTAAAATTTAACTCCCTTTTTTACAGTGTAACGAATCTAGTAAATTTAAATGATTTTAGTTGGCCATATTGGTTTCGTCATTTTGTATTTTACAAATCCAACTGCAGATTCATAATAAGCAATAAAAAAAACCCTAAATAAAAAAATTTATGTAAATAGAGGATTTTTTAAAAATTGTGTTGGCCATATTGGATCAGCTATTTTAAATTGAGCTGCCGGATGAAAGAAGGGCAGTGAGAAAGTTGTTTATTATAGTCCAAAGAAGTTTTTTGGAAAGTTATATTATCATTGAACAATTAGTAACAAATTGGTGAATGCTAATCTTTCATAATATTTTCCCTATTTTGTTAAAAAAGATACATGTTTTCCTCACAGGTGAAAAAAAAATTTTGTCATATGCGAATGCACTGTAAAAAGAAGGCATCTTATTTAAGATATTATTGTAGTCACTTTTAAGTTATTTCGAAAAAGTTATGAAAGACATCTTAAAATGCATTGGTTGCTAAGATGAAAGATGGAAAAATAAGATGTTTTAAGTATCTCAAAAGCGACTACAATGTATTTTAAGATGTTTCTTTTTGCTCAATTTTGAAAATCTGATTATATATTCTTGATGAGATTATCATCGATACAAATAATTGATTTTTTTAATTAACGCCGTTTTGTTACTTTCGTTTTTGCATATTCTGAAAGTTTAATAAGTTTGTGCCATTTTGTGACAGTTGTTTTCATGTGAAAAAGTGTAGTAAGAATTGATTATTTAAAAAAAAAAGATTCTTTTTTTTCGCAATTTGATGCACAAAATTCGCCATATTTAATTTTCTATTTAATAAATTAAAAGTTTGAGTACAAAATCTTGTAGAACAACCCCGAAAACATAAAGAAACGCTTCAGTTACTTTCAGGGACTATTTTCTGTATATAAAAATATATCTTAAATTAGGCACAAAATTCCAGAGGTTACAGGCGTTAATGGGTTAATATCTCTGGTTTTCCTAGGAAGTTATTCAGATAAGAATTCTTTTCAGTCCAGGGTACTTTAAAAATGAAAAACCAATAGGTTTTAAATTTTTTTTCTCTCCATTCTGAAAATACGGAATTCCTTTGTAAAGAACCGACAATATGGGTACTTTTTATTCTAAAGAACCAATGAAATCAAACTCTTAAATTAACGAAAACCGCATGATTTGTCTTGTCAAAACATATAGATTCATAATAAAAAATAAATTAAGGTTTTTCTCCAAAATTACTAAATTGTGATAATCTCGAAAACTAGAACCGAAAAATATACATTAGCAAAAATTAGATATCGCGCAGAGAGCATTGAATTAAATTAAAGTGAGGGTGAAAGTGCGCCTTGGTACTGAGAATTTAATTAAAAATGGACAATTCAATGCCAGTGGCCCATTTACGGTCACTAGGATTCCAGACACTTGCCAAATGTTGCTCAAGTTTCTGAAAAGTGCACGAAATTCTATCGAGCAATGTTTATTGGCATAGCTCACAATACGTCGTCCTAATGAAGAAATATTCCTTTTATTATCACCCCGAAGACAATTTTTTTATTTTTATCTACCGTTACATAATAAATACCCAAAGTAACAATAAATCACTTAAACAAGATACTAAATATTATTATTATTTCAGTTTACTTTTTATTTTATCTTTATTTTATTTTTTCATTATTATCGTCATATTATAAATTAATAATTTTTAATTTTTAAATTTACCCGTGTAGAAATTGCAATGTGGCAATGTTAAGGAAAGAAACTGTTTTCGCTTTTAATATCAGGGGACAACTAGGGTAAATTGCTAGGGACCCCACTAGTTTTGTTGCGCAAAATCTTATGGGGGTCATCAGTGAAAAATGAGCGTCCCAAATTTTGAAAAACAAGATCATAAAATAATTTAGTTGATTGAATGATATACTCCCAGCTGAAAAAGTTCTATAGAATTTCACTACAATCATTCTATAGAATCGTTCTATATGAATTCTAGTGAATATTCTATAGAATTTCACTAGAATGATTCTATAGAATTTCTACATAAATACTATTAAATTTTAGTGAATTTTAATTAGAAAGACTTTAAATTTGTGAAATAATATATTTCAACAAATTTTAGGCCAAAATAATTGTTTATATCTTTTAAATATATAAAATTCATTGAACTTCGTAACCATACATAACTATAATGTTAAAAAAATTATTTCTATAGAACTTTTTCAGCTGGGCTGGTTTAGGTCAACCCGACATGGCCATATAAGCGCCCTATTATTGTCAGGGGTTATAATGGCAATTTCTACGCGGGTATTCATATTTTTTTTATTATTATTATTAATTTAACTATTATTATACTTATTATCATTATGAATATTTTTGTTTCGCTCTGACAACAAGCTTTTTATTTTTTTTTATGTAACTAGGTCACTAATTAGTATTCAAGTAATTAACTAACAATTTCGTTAGTTAATTTATGTAAGTACAAATAATAACGGAGACGGTTCAGGGCCCATCCTGGCCAGATGGTAGCACCCTGTTAAGGCCCGATTGTCCCTCGATACGGGACAAACACCTAGTATGAGCCATTGTAAAAAAAGAAAGAGTACTTGCGGGGTAATGCTACGGCTAAATCCCTCACTGGTTCCGATCATCAAGCGCCTAGCGTGAGGATGATAGCCAGTGGCCCAAGGATGCAGGAGGGCAACAACGCATTGGAAGTACCACAGATCATCGTGGACAAGGTGGAGAGACGAGGGAGTACGAGCAGCGTCACCAGTCAAGCCAGCTACATTTCTGTCTTCAGTAATGCTTCTGCGATTGACATTGCCAGCTGCAATCAAGATCGTGATGAATGCATTAAGCTACGCGAAAAGAGGAGGCGAGCATTCAAAAAATGGAGGAAGAGTTCAGCAAGATGCTGAAGACTTGTGAAGTCCAAAAGAATGTCAACATGACAATCAAAGATGGACTAAAAAGCTTAACATCGCTTATACAGGAGGTCAAGGAGAAGCACGCAGCAGTGACAGAAAAAGACGAAAGATTGTACCAGAGTTTAACTTGGTCTGAAGAAGCACGCCAAGGCCATAAGCTAAGACGTGACCGTTTTAACGCAGTGGTGCTTAAGAACGTTGTCTTGGAGGGTCAAAAGCGAAAGAGAAGTGATCGTGAGCTTTAGAAGGACACAAAGACAAGGGGAGACCTCCTCATTAAAATTGGAGGATCTTCAAACGAGAAGTCGTTCACCGAGGAAGTGACGAGGGTGATCGGTGACCTGGGTAAGGTGCAGACGGCGGTCCGGCACACTACGTTGGAAATCCGCGATATGGACGCCCTTACTGAAAAGGAAGACGTTTTGGACGCCCTGGAGCAGATCTCTAAGGTGCAAGCAGGGAGCAGAAAGGTGATGGTTCTTGGACCAAACAAGCGAGGAGTAAAGCTCGCTGTCGTTGTCACCAGCCAAGTGGATGCAGATAGGCTGGAGAAAATAGGACACATTAAAATTGGGTTCGTGTCCTGCTAGGTGAGAAGAAGAGCTACGGTCACAAGGTGCCATAGGTGCCTTGGCTACGGCCACATAGGTAGAGATTGTAAAGCGGTGGACAGGTCGGCTGCGTGCTTCAAGTGCGGTGAAGCTGGCCATAAAGCAGCAGATTGTAAGAAGAGCTCATGCTGCTTCTTATGCCAGGCGAAGTTCGGCGAGAAGGAGGACATCCAACACGTCGCCGGATCAGGTCGGTGCAAGGTTTTCAGGACTGCCTTAGAGGAAGCTAAGAAGACCCTGTCAAGAACAAGGAGGAAATGATGGCCAGAAGAAGAGCGGCACTGAAGAGTCGCGCAAGCGACTAAATGGGACCATCCATCTGCGAAGTCTGAAGCCGAAAGGTAGTTCCGTAGGTTGATAGTAGGTTCATAACCCAGGGGAAACAAGAAGAGGTTTTAGTCGGTATTGTGACTGCCGTAAAAAGCAGGTATGTGAGGTTTCTTTTTTTCCCTTGCATTTTGTGCGAGTCCGACATACCCCAGGTAAGTGGGATCTTCCTGGACATGCATAAATGCATTTCCTCTCCTCCCCCGTAAATAAAAAAAAATTTAGAAACGAGAAGATATGCAAATTAGGTAAATTGAGACATTCTTATGCATCTTGTTTTGGAAAGAGAAAGAAATTCATGATTAAATTTGGATGTTCTTATCTTAGTTGTAATTGTGTAGAAAAAGATAAACAATTTTAAACGAAAAAATTCTTCTGTTCTTTCTTGATGATAGACAAAGAAAATACTAACGTTAAATCGTTAGTTTTATTCCGAAAAGAATTACCTGAGTCCTCAAAATTTTCCTCAATAACAAATAGCGAAAGTAGGAGAGACCGGGACGTAATGGATCACTTTTCACTTTTCGTTGCTTCACTTCGTCATTCTTGCCTTTATAAAAATTTCATCATGTGGAAAACTTAGCCTAACATCTTAGCTTTCAATTAAAAAAAAGTACGCCCTAATATATCACTTATACATTTTTTCTAGAACCATGTTTTTGGAGAAATGCAAGGTGAGCAATTTCGCCTCGGGCCGGGGCGTAATGGATCATCAATGAAATTATAATTTAGATCATCAAATTTTATTTAATATTGTCAATTTTGGTTTCTATTGTACATTTTTAAATAATATGTTTTTCTTAATAAAATAAGCGAGCCAATACGCCTTGGCCAAAGTGATCCATTACGCCCCGGAGGTATTTGTTGAAAATTTTGTTATTATTTATCAATACCGTAACTATATTAAACAAAAATTGCCAATTGTTCTTTAAGAACAAATGTTTAAAGCTCAAAACCTGATACAACAATTTTTTATAAGTAATTTTGAAAAAGATATAACAAAACAACAAAGACTTGAAAAATTTACTTTTAAGCGTCAAAATCACTTTTTCTACCATATTTTTAATAATAATAAATGAATAACAATGAAACTTGGTACAAACTTACAGTATACCACGTAAATTATTTTGATTAAAAACCGAAATTACTCTGATTTACCACTTTTGAATAAAGTGAAGTGATCCATTATGCCCCGGTCTCCCGTATTCGTTGAAATAGCAAAAGTATTCACTACAATAACTAAAAATGTCGCTAATAGAGTGAAGTTTGTAGTTGTTCCAGAAAAAGATTTTTTTCGTGTACAAAAAAAGAAATGAAAATGAAAATAAGAAAAAATGGAGAAGAAACTGGACACAGTTTTACTAAAAATATTCTATATTCATAAAGAAAAATACAAACGAGTAGCAATAGATATATTTACAGCAGATTTGACTAGGACCCTATTTGGGTCATGAATAGTGACAAAGCATATAATGCTCGTCAATTCGTCAGTGATGAAAGGCATAGGGATGTGGTGCGACAAAAGGAAGTGGTGCTTTAGCCACAGGAACTACTGGCAGTGGTGGTGGGATTTGAGGAATTGGTGCAACTTGCGGTATCACTGGTGCTTGGGGAATAGCCTTGACAATAGCCGGTTCTCGGTGAACAACAGCATTAAAACCATTAATTGGATCAGCGAAGTATTCCACGATTCTTCTCGTTCCATCGGCTTCGATGAGACTGTAACTTCCGCTAACCACATCTCCATTGCGTGTTTCGTGTTGACTTTTTGCATCGCCCGTCAAACTATCGTGAACATTATAGGCATAGGTGTACTGTGGATGTGGATCGTAGTTGTCGACTTTGACTAAAGGTGGTGGTGGTGCTGCTACAGCTACCGCAGGTATACCTGGCACTACGCTAGCTCTGGACATCATTAAACTCGTTGCAAAGATGACAAAAATCTGTATTTTTGGGCAAAATGTGGATAAAAATTACTATTTAAATTATTTTAATTTCATTTAATCAGTTAAGGTATCACATCCCCTGTAATCGGAGTCAAAAGTTTGTTGCCTCGTAATGCTATTGAACGCACTATACTTTCCCCCTTAAGGTCTTATACTTTTAGTTCAGCCTGTACCTACTACCAAAAAATCAAGTCGTACATGTACCGAATCACTGTGGTGGGGATGCTATATAATACAAATAATGTCATAAAATAGAAGTTTTAGTTCATAATTGTGAAAAAAAGGAGACGGTAAACTATAAATTTTTCTGTACGTTTTGGCTCAAAATGTATTGTATTTATGTATGTATGTATGTATACTAATATATTAATATATTAGTTTTTGAACAAAATCTATAAACAATTTATGTTTATATTTTCTCTAAATCTTAATTAGTGAAATTTGACTGAGAATCAGTGACCCCTATTCTCGCGATTTCAATCAGTGAAATTTGACTGAAGATCAGTTAAAAATGATTGAAATTTCAGTTATATTCCACTGATTGGCCAATTAAAAAATAACTGAAATTTTCAATATGTATGATTGAAATTTCCAGTAACTTTTTCATTAGTCAATCAGTGCCATATGACTGGAATTTCAATCACATATTACGGAATTGTGATACCTTAATTATAACATAATTAATAACAATGAATTTTTATTAATTAAATTGAAATTATTATATATAAAAAATAAATTCCGATGAGTTTGAAAGTTGCTCTTGCTTCGCTCCCACTGCAACTTGAAAATTCATCGGAATAAAACTTCTTTCCACACGTAAAGTGGAAATTTACGTCAAAGCGTCATTTTTACGCTGTTTTAATAAAAAAATGTAATTTTATGTTGATTGAATAGTGTATATTATGATGTTTAAAGAAAAGTAATAAAAATTCTAGACAATAATACATTTTCCGCACGTTTTGCAACAATTAAAATTTTTAACGATTTCAATTTAAAAATCATTTGAAATTTAATTATTTCTAGAAATGTACATTATAATGCTCCTAATATTCAATTATTATCTAAAATTTTAATTGCTATTCAATTTTAAATCAATTCTTATTAGAAAGTTCGACGGGAATTCAATTATTTAAAAACAAAAATAAGTAATTTATTGAATAATTGAATATTTATTAAAACTCAGTTCATATAATAAATTTTATTAATTTTTTTAACAATTCAAATGATAATTCATAATTTCAAAGAATTTTAATAAAACTTTTAAAAATCATTACATTATTCGAGGAATTCATGTAAAATTTCATTAAAAATGTTTGAAATCCTGTGTAGAACTTTATTATTTGTGAAACAAATTGAATTCTTTCAGCAAATAATTGTATTTTCCAAGGAATTCACTTAAAATTGTATTAAAAATAATTAGAATTCAGCAATGAGTTTTAATATTTACAAAAAGAATTAAATTCGTAAAAAGAATGTTATTATTTACGAAAATAATTAAATCCCTGTGGAAAAATTTCAGTGGAATTATTATTTATGAAAATAATTAAATTTATGCGTAAAATTTAAAAAAAAATTGTTTTAAATAATTTAATTTTGTTTTAACATTTTTTCAAAATAGAAAATATTGAAGATCATTAAATTGAGGAAAATTTTTGAAAATAGTTGAAATTTTGAAAAGAATTTTATTAAAATTTATAAGAATAATTTTTTTATTTTCTTTGCTAGAATAATTTTATTTGTATTTTAAATTATAATATGGGGCATTCTCCGTGAGATATTCACTCAAAAATTTTTTTGGATTAAAACAATTTTTCTCGAATTCTATATGAAAAATAAGTAAATACGTGTTTTTTATTTTTTTATTTGATGAAAATTATAAAAGTTATGATTTTTTGAAATTTAACATCTTGAGAAGCAAAGGACTTTTGAAACGCTTTTTTCTCTCTTATATCAAAAGATAAAAAATAATGTAATATATGAAAATGACTTGTTTTTTCTTGAATATTTCAAATATGTAATAAAAAATAACGTTAATAAAGCGAAAACATTAAATAAATTAAAATTTCGTCTAAAAAGTAACTTTTCACAAAAGCGAAGTAATTGATTTTCGATTTTTGCTTCCTCATAAAGGAAGCCTTATAGTGATGTCGATTTCCGAATTTTTTAAAATGAATTATTTTTACAAATTTTCAAGTGTAGTATATATAATTCGTCGAGAGGAACAAATGTCCGGATGTATGTGTTTATGTATGTGTGTGTATGTCACTAATTCTTGTGGACAAATTTTCTCTTGCACATCTTGATGGATTTTGATAAGATTTTGTAGGTGTATTACGGTCATGAATACCAAGAACCAGACAGAAGAATTTTCAAAAATATATTTAAAAAAAAATTTTTTCAAAATTTTTTTAATTTTTGAAAAAATTAATTTTTTGGTTTTTTGAAATAACTCTTTTCTATATTAAAATTTTTAATAATTCTTGTCAAAATTGCATTCCTGACATAAAAGCGAATCGATTTATGTATATAAAGTATATATTTTATCAAAATTTATAGAATTAATAAATATTTTAATTTTTCACAAAAAATTAAAATTTTGTATTTTTTGACATTTTATCATAACTTTTTAAAATAATTATTCTATAATAAAAAATTGAATAATTAATATTTATTCAGGGTACTTTACCCGGTTTATTAATTATATTTAATAAACTATTATAATTATTTAACTTTTAAAATTATATATAATAATATATATTGCGGAAGCTAAATGGTCATGAAATGAACAACTTGTTTATTTCATTGCAACTACTGGTAAATAAAGAAATTTTTACCACTTATGCCGAAGTGGTGTTCTTTTGGGTTCAAATTATATTTAAAAATATATCAATCGTTGCACAGAGTTTTATTCGATTTTTACAATTTTTAAAAGATTAACCTTCAAAAACAAAAGAAAACGAATGTTTTGTGGTTAATTTCTCAATTTCCTTCTCTAAAATCTGTGCAACGACTGATATAATTTTAAATAGAATTCGAACCCTAAAGAACACCACTTCGGCATAAGTGGGAAAAATTTCTTTATTTACCAGTAGTTGCAATGAAATAAAAAAATCGAAAATCAATTACTTCGCTTTTGAGAAAAGTTACTTTTTAGACGAAATTTTAATTTATTTAATGTTTTCGCTTTATTAACGTTATTTTTTATTACATATTTGAAATATTCAAGAAAAAACAAGTCATTTTCATATATTACATTATTTTTTATCTTTTGATATAAGAGAGAAAAAAGCGTTTCAAAAGTCCTTTGCTTCTCAAGATGTTAAATTTCAAAAAATCATAACTTTTATAATGTTCATCAAATAAAAAAATAAAAAAACACGTATTTACTTATTTTTTATATAGAATTCGAGAAAAATTGTTTCAATCCAAAAAAATTTTAAGTGAAAATCTCGCGGAGTATGCCCCATATTATTAATTTAACAACTGTTAATGTTCTATGTTATTGTTATATTTTTCCGTTTGTGAGAGAACTATCATGCTATCTAGACGGAAATTTTAAGAAATGTACATGTGAAATTAAAAGAAAAAAAAGAAAAAATTAATTAGTAAGATATATTAATATTAATAATATATCATTAATTATTATATCTGTATAATAACAATTGTGTAAATTTTTACTAAATATTTACTAGAATTCATGTAGAAATTCTTGTTCTAGTCCAATTTAAAAAAAATGTTATCTGGATTTTTAAAAATTTAAACAATATTTTGGATTTTTTACTAACGATATTAAATATTAATTGTCAAACAATAATATTTAGAATAATTATTTTATGAAAGCATTTTAGTAATAATCCTTTATCCCGCGTTTAATATTCACTCACAAATTTATCACGAAAAAAATATTTTTTATCCACTCTCAACACAAAATACGTATATTCTTGGTTTTTCTTTGATAATTTTTCGAAACGCCAGAAGCTCACCTTGATGGCCATGTTAAAGGTTTTTTGGTGCCCGGAAAAGTTTTCAAGAACAAGACTATCGGAAGACTGATGTCCTGCTGATTCAAAACGAAAGTATTTATATTGGAATGGTTGACATATTTCGTATAAGGTTTGACACACACAAAGAAAAGAAAAAATAAATTCATCACCCCACTTGCATTGTAAACAGTTCCAGGACGAGTACGTGATCACTTCTTTATGGCGCAGGAAAAGTTTCGTTTGTCCCAGAATTTATCACGTTCACTCTCTATTTCACTCGAATTTAGTATATTCATATTATGTATTTGCCATCTTCATTTTTAATCGGTCTGACATAACTTTCGAAAAGTTGCTTAAAATTTCACGGAAAGTAAAACACAATCCAAATTTGAGTACAATTTGAATTGAATACAATATAAAAACTTGAAGATAATCCAAATTGAGTATACAATTTAAATTTGAGGACAATCCTAAGTTGATCCAAATTAAATTAAAAATTTAAGGACGAACCGAATTGAGTACAATTTAAATTTGAGGACAATCAAAATTGAATACAATTTAAATTTGAGGACAATCCGAATTGAATTTACAATTAAAATTTGAGGACAAACCACAGTTATAAATTTGCCTCTATTATAAGATTTCTCCAAAAGTCATAAAGAGAATGACAAAATATTTCTCCGTATAATTTCGACAAAGTTTTAAATCTTCGAAAATGGGGTAGCTATGAGAAATCCTCGATAATAATTTTTCTAACCAAATCTTGCTTTCACTGTTGCGTAAGATACACTTGCTCTTTCGCGAAGTGTAACGCTTCCGTCATAGAAAGAGAGCATCCTTGGAATAACAATTTCGACCCATAATGCAATCAAGTAATAAGTCATTTTTTTGCAATCGACCGCGCAAGTCCTTTGAAGAAATACAAATCACTATCAATTTTATAATATCGTAGATGTCGCTGTTTATTTTTTTGCCATTTCTTATATAATTATGTAAATTTAAATATAATGATATAATATATTATATATAATATGTTGTAAGAATTTTTTTTAAATAGTAACGTATTTAAAACTTAATTTTTCCGACTTCATGTCAAAAATTTAAATTATTATTTGCAATAATTTTCACATTCTCATCACAATAAAATGAAATAATTTCGTATAATGTTTTTCAATTCTTTTAGTTTTAAATCATCAGTTTTCCTAAGAATATCAAATTGAGACAAAAAAAGAATTATAGTCTCAATTTGATGTACTTAGAAAAACTGGTGATTACTCCATTTTTTCTGTGTATAGTTTAATAATACTAAACATAATTCGATTTGAATGACCAAGTGCATACTAAGGTTTTTGGAGTCGCTGAATCTGAATTTCAAGTCAGATTTTCAAAATTCAAAATGGTGGACCTAAAGTGGCGACTATGAAGATTTTAAAATTTATCAAATACGCTTGAAACTCGTTACTTGGGGGTTTTCGGGGTCGCTGATTGCAAATATGATGTCAGATTTACAAAATTAAAATGGTGAATCCAATATGGCGGATAATTTCAAGATTCATGCAATTTGTATCGAATTTTAGGTCCGCCATTTTGGATTTCAAAATCTGAGATCGGATTCGTAATCAGCGACCCCGAAAACCCCCGAGTAACAAGTCTGATAAAATTTAAAATTTTCGATTTCGCCATTCTGGGTCCGCCATTTTGGATCCGCCATTTTAAATTTTGAAAAACTGACTTCAAATTCGAATTTTGCGACTCCAAAAACCTTAATTACAATGAAATCACATTTTTTAGAAACTTTTTTTTCTTGGACCGTTTTTGGACCACAAGCGATTTTTAGCTGGACTGCGAAGGGGTTAATTACTATCCTCGTATATCAGAAAGTTTTCAAGAGTATAATGATTTTAAATTTTAAATTCGAAAAACGTTTAAGGAAATGTAATGTTTTAAAAATTTTCAAGGTTCATCACTAAAAGGAATTTGAGTATTTCAGTAGAAGTTTTGAAATAAAATTCAAGATACAAACTCAAGATAAAATACATTGTTTTCTAAATAGGAATATATTTATAACATTGATAAGAAAATAAATAATTTCATACAGCAAATGAATATGAATGAGTGAGAAACATTTAAAAGAAGATGTTACCAAACAAGAATCACGATTTGATACCAAAAAAAGAAATATATTAAGAAAATTATGATAATGATTTTATATTGCGATTGAAGTGCGTTGTCGCGGGTACGGCGTGGGACTTGTTGTACATAAAAAAGGTGAATGTCCGCGAGAGAAGACGAGTTCATGATTACATACATATATGTATTTGTACAAAAGATTGGATGAGAGGAAGAGCCAGTGACCTTCAGAAATACAGCCGGTTATGAAAGTGACTTCTTCAGATTGAGGATGAAGATGCAGACTTATTTCGGTCACAGTTAGAAAGATGCCCGGTCATGGTCAAGGTTACTACTCATCTTCCTGTCATTACATGCATAATATGTGACTCACACATTATACTGAAAGAAAATATATCTATTCAATTTTGTAAAAGTATTTTACAATTTGGAAAAAAGTGCAGCAAACCGAAATTTAGATATGAAAAATACTAAACTTTAAAAAACTTATGTAAAATTTATTCTTGATATTTCATATAATTATACTAAATTTTACATAAGTTTTTTTAAAGTTTGGTATTTTTAAGGACAGTATTTTATGAAGCTGAAAAACTGATTATTATGCGAAATTATGAGTTGAAAAACTAAAAAGTGCGAATTGTTGCTTTTGAAAAAAACGTTATTTAGGACTAAACTACAACTTTTTACATTTAGCTAATTTAATGTTGTATTTTAAACTAATATACAGCTAGAATAATTTATTTAGTGTGTTTTTTATCATATTATAAATTACATATACACTAAAAATAATTAAGGGGGCAATCCTAGTTGTAGCGCGCAAAAATTTTTTATTTTCAATCATTTTTTTTAAGAATAACCACCAACATTTTTAAATATAACTACTTATTCTATAAAAATAGCCAACTCAAACCAAAACTTCCAATAAAAAATTTAAATAACTGAACCTTACTTTAGTTTAGATCTTTAACCACTTCACTGGCAGGGCGTTCCAAATGGCCTAAAAAACTCTTTTTTTTAAAGAGTGTACACCACATTTAACTATTGTAAAGCAATATTTATATAATTTAGACATTAGGGAACAAGATTATCACAACAAAAATTTTAGTGTTTGTGATTTTCAACGTTTTTCCGAACGTTCAAATCGGCTATTTTTAATAATTTTCAACAAATGGCGTTCCACTTTTTTCAATTTTTACACTATAAAACTTGTATTTTTATTAAAAAAAGATATTTATATTACAATATTATAATATAATAATATAATTATTAATAATATATATAAATATAACATATATAAATAACTATTATTTATTATTATGAATGGTAATATTATACCTATATGTTTTTGCCAGTCTGGGCCTCGGCGTGTGGAACGCCATTTGGAACGCCCTGCCAATGAAGTGGTTAAGGCTGTATATATCTCACTTAATTTTTAAAGTATCAACCTAGCATTTCATGAAAATATTTCTGAGACCCTAAACTTAGAAAAAGTACAAAAAATCCGATTTTTTGAAAATATACGAACTCTTTACTTTTCAAATTGACATTTTTATGCATTTGTTAATTAATTTTGTTTAAACAATAATATTGGAATCTGACAGAAAATGCCCATAAAATGTATTTACAACTTTAGTTTACAAGTAAATAATGTTAATTAAAACGAACTCTTTATCTTTCAAATTGACAGCTTCACGCATTTGTTAATTAATTATTGTTTATAAAATTATTAAATAATTATGTTATAAGAACGGTACTTATAAATAATGAAATCCTTGTACTTTCTCAAAAAACATTGTGTTCAAAAGATAAAAACTTTTATTTATTTAAAAAAATTCATATCGTAAATTTATTTGTTTATGGGTAAGACTCCGTCAGAAAATATACGATTTGCATGGGGTCTTTGGATTAGGCTGTAATTTGGTGAAATTCTAGTATTGAATACTAGAAACAAGTGTGCCAAATTTTTTTTGAAAATTTTGAAATTTGTTGAAGTTACGCAATTTTGAATTTTTACATTCTCATCACATGAGAAAGTATTAGTTTTGGTCGAAAATTTACTTTCGCTAATTTCATGAAATCTCGACGTTTTGGGGTCCTCTGAGTCCGAAAAACATGGTCTAGAAAAAGTGTCTGTCTGTATGTCTGTCTTCGTGTTTGTCTCTTGAAAAACTTATTGCATCAACTTGCAACTTTGCATGCACAAAAATAGTGTTAAAATACAGATCGAGTTCGTTAGCCAGCCATTTTCGTCGAAAACTACGCAAACTACGGTAGTTTCAAAATTTTGAAAATTCAATTTTTTCAAATTTCACAATTTTTATTTTTATATTACTTTAGATTAGGTTAATACAAACAACTTTCCTCTAGAACATTTTTGCATAGAAAGTCAAATTTGGTCCAGCCAAACTTAACTGTGTTAAAAAATTTTTATTGATTTTTAAAAATTTTGTAACTATTATAAAAACATTTAGTTTAAAATAAAACAAATATTTTCAAAAAACTTTTTTTTAATTTATTGTTATCCACAGACTTACTTTTTTTAGCATATTGTAATATTGTCATATTTTTCTGTAAAAGAAGTTCGATGTTTATTGCAGACGTATATGTAAAATATTTTATATATATTCTGGTTTCGTTTCTTTCGCCTTTGTAGTATCATTCGAATGACAAGTCTGTTCCTGATGAATACGTTTTATATCTACAGCACCTGAATTTCAGTTTACTGTGTTCTAGAGTATAACAAGATTTGAGTCTAGATGTTTATTTCATAGACATTTTGCTTCCTCTCTATTAGGATCGTCAAAAAAAATTTGCTTCCTTCTGGTGTTTTCATAATTTTTGTTGAACGTAAAAATCTATTCCTCTTTATGTTCATCTAAAAAATTTGCTTCCTCTTGCGAAGTTTTTTTAATTTACAATCCTGCAATTGTTTTTATTTAAAAGTGAGAACATTTTTTTGTAATCATTGTATGTTTTATTATTTTATTGTATACGGCATATTAGTTATTAATTGTTTCATATTTGTTTTATATCATAAAAATAATGAATATCTCAAAATGCTTTCACAGTAAATGAAAGGAGATAAATTTTCTAAGAGTTTCCCCGAAACCGTTGTTTCAATTTTTAATTGTTTATATATTTTTTCGTTACTCAAAGTTAACAATTTACAAGAAGTTTGAAAAAAATCGTGTATATTTTTATTTTTCCATTCCTCATGATAGAAATCAATTTAAATTAGTCTAGTATGACCACCCGATAAATAATAATCCATAATTCAGTTTATTTAAATAATTTTGTTAATTAACAAATAGATAACTCTGGTCCTTCTTAAAAAAATTATATTTTTTGCAAACAAATTATGTTTATTTAAGTAATTTATGTCTATTTTGTTAAAAAATAATTTTAAAGTTAATAATTATGATTGTTTTTAACAATTATTAAAAAAAATTATATTTTTGGAGACCAATTTATGCTTATATAAATAAAGATATAAATAAGTAATAAAAAATTAATTAATTTTTCATTTATATTTTATATAAATATAATTGTTAATAACAATAATAATTATTAACTTTAAAATTATTTTTTAACAAAATAGACATAAATTTCTTAAATAAACATAAATTTTTCTGCAAAAAATACAATTTTTTAAAGAAGGACCAGAGTTATCTATTTGTTAATTAACAAAATTATTTTAATAAACTGAATTATGGATTATTATTTATCGGGTGGTCATACTAGACTAATTTAAATTGATTTCAATCATGAGGAATGGAAAAACAAAAATAAACACGATTTTTTTCAAAATTGTTGTAAATTGTTAACTTTGAGTAATAAAAAAAATATATAAACAATTAAAAATTGAAACAACGGTTTCGGCGAAACTCTTAGAAAATTTATCTCCTTTCTTCTCCTTTCTTCTTCTTTTTCTTTTGTTTTAATGGCCTCTTGTATATGAGCGATTCCATGTCAAGTGATCAAGGTGAAGAAAAATTGTTCTCCAATCGTAGGAAAACTTGGGGCTTTTGTAGTACTCATAGATAGTAATTTTTCGTGAAAATATTTTTTTACCTAGTCCAATATTTTCCGAGGGGGAGGGGGTTAAATTTTTGTGTTTTTCAGTACAATGCGCTTATTTCAATAATGTTTTACTCTTAAACAATTAAACATACAAATTTGACAAAGTACATTTTAGAAAGTTTTTTCGTGCTCTTTCGATTGAAAATAAGCATTTTGAAAAAAAAATTTTGACCCAAAAAAATCAAAATTAAAAATAAATTTCAATTTTTGGGGGAGAGAGATACGACTTTTTTTAAACGAAAGCTGAGGTTTTTTCCTAAAAGGACATATAAATGATAAAGTGGGACTAGAATGTTTACACATTGAAAAAAAGAATTTTCTCCAAAACGGAGCTAAAAACCGGGTTTAGAGCGCTCCGGCGAGTAGAAAACTCTTTTCTTTTTTAATGTTTAAACATTCTAGTCCCACTTTATCATTTATATGTCCTTTTAGAAAAAAACCTCAGCTTTCGTTTAAAAAAAAAATTGTATCTCTCTCCCCCAAAAATTAAAATTTATTTTTAATTTTGATTTTTTTGGGTCAAAAAATTGTTTTTTCAAAATGCTTATTTCCAATTGAAAGAGCATGAAAAAACCTTTCCAAAATGTACTTTGTCAAATTTGTATGTTTAATTGTTTAAGAGTAAAAAATTATTGAAATAAACATTACACCAAAACACCCATTGATCACTTGACGTGGAATCGCTCATGTAGAAATAGCCAGTACTATTTTATAATATATTTAAGCGTATTGAGATGTTGATGATCCTCTTGTAGAATGTAGTTTCATCCAAGGTGGATCAGCTGTGCAACTTTCTTATATTGCTGACAAACGTCGAGTGTCGTGTGTTACTGAGCTCTATTTCGAGCATCTGGTAGTAGTTTCCCTTGGAGCCGTTAGAATTGATGTTGATTGGTTGGAGTACAATTTATGCCTCCTTTTGTTGTTAACGTCAATGTTAGCAGTGGCGCGAAGTTTGTAGGTTTAAAAAAAAATTTCTGTGGACACAGTTAATGATCAGTAATCTGGGTGAAGTGATGTGTAGAAGATGCAATGACAAAAGCAACTCGGACAGCCAGGTAATCATTGCTGTTGTTTTAGTTTGCTGCCTTATTGATAGGAGAAGTACAGGGATATTGAGGAGTGCAATTCAGATTAATATAAAAGTCCATTTAGAGAGTTCGAGGTCATTTACAGATTTAATTTATTTTAAATTTCAGCTGGCTTTAAACGTAATTGTCAAATGATCATGTTCCCGCTCAAAAAGAATTTACCGAGATTAATTGTTATTTCCAGATTAGGATAAAAAATTAACCGATCAATATTAAAATTATCGAAATCAAATTGTGGGAATCTCCTCAGCAAAAACGTGCTCAAGGCTGTCCTCTGGGTAGAGAGCAAAGGACAGTGTTTAAACAGGTGGGTTAAACATTCAAGTTCATTGCCACAGGAGCAGCCCCGAGGCAAAGTCCATCCCATCCGGGCGAAGTGCTCTCCTGTACAGATGTGCGATTTGCGCAGTCGTGTTATGGTATTAATAAATCTCCTCGATGTCTCCATACCTCTGAACCAAGGTCTTATAGTTTTAACTGTAATATGGTTAAAACATTTGTTCGTTAGAGGAGAGGGAAAGAAATAAGGCCAGGAAAGAACCAGCCAATGCTCATAGTCTCTGCCAACCAATCGAAGCAGGTCGCTTGGAGGACCACCCTGAAGATTACCGAAAGGGAGGGATAGGGCATTCCGAGTCCAACCATCGGCGATTTCGTTGCCCTGGATTCCCGAGTGAGAGGGGATCCAGATGAACGAGACTCTGCTTCCCCTATCCAGCAGGGTATTGATCCCGGTCATGATCCTCCTAAGAAGAGGATAAGACAAGAGGTTGATCAGACGATATTTGATCTCTTTTAGGGTATTTTGAGAATCAGAAGCTATCAATATGTTATCGAGGTCTAAATCCACCAACATGAGGCCACTCAGTCTGACGCTAAAGCATGAATTTAATTTTGGAGCCACAAAGCTCGCACCCGAAGTACTCTTGACTGGGTCATGTGAACCGTCAGTGTACATATCGATGTAGTCTTCGTACTTAATATGGAGAATTTCAGAAAAAGCCTGTGCTGGAGAAGAGTGAGCCTTTATATCCAGACCAGTCTGAAGGTCAACATCAATATCTCTGGTAAGATCATTCCAGGACATCTAAAATTGGAGGGAGGGTTTCTTTGTTTTACCACATTTTTAAGATTGAGTCTGTTAGTTGTAGATTTAATAAACTTGGGGGAAAGATCCATATCAACAACAACCAGGTGGTGATCCGAGGTGTATGTCTCCTCCATCACCTCAATATGAGAAAAGTGACACAATTGTGATGAAGCAAAAACTAAATCGTATTTTACTGCTACTTCTACCATCACAACCCGCATAAGTTGGAACCGAATCGTTCAATGGAACCAGGCTATGAGGAGCAATTCTCAACAAGGTCACTCCACTGATTCATAGGAATTTTGATGTTAGGGGGAGCATATACTCCTAGGAATTGAATTTTAAACTGCGTTGTGACAATATTTATTCCCACACAATCGAGGTGTTTCTGTGCTATGTTTGAAATAGTAATTGGGTAAACAACTAAGTCCTTTTTAACCAGAATCATCACCCCACCCCAGGCGACCACTCCCTCGATCATGGCGGAAAATAAGATAACCTCTAATTTGCCACACTGTGACTTTATTCGTGAGCCAAGTTTGAGTGATTGTTAAAATGTCTAGATTATGAATGTGGAGCAGTGATTCTATTTCTGCCTTCTTATTAATAACACTATGCGCATTTCAGTTGCCGTACCGCAGGCCTCTGTGATTAGCAACAGAGGACATTTAATTATTAATAAAAATACCAATACAAATTAAGTTTAACAAATTATGAGTAAAGTGACTTGTTCAGCTGTAATCAACAGCAAAGGGTGAGCTAACGCAATAGAGAGTTTCAGACTTTCAGTTTAAGCAATTGGAATGAGAGCCAACCCTTAACAAGCAACAGAATAGAGAGAGTAAAGAGAAAGAAAAGTTTATCAAGCAATAAGTAAATCAAACAATACTAGTCCTCTCCCTTATTAACACCCCTGCCTGTTTTTCGCTTATTGTTATTATCACCCCTTACCCGTTTTCACTATTAATGTCGCTACTCTACTTTCACCTCTCACCTCTCTCTCTACCCTCTATCCCTCCTTCTTACAAAATATCTTAAAGATTAATTAAACTCAAATAGAAAACATAAAACTTAAACCCTTTAATAATAAAAAATTACTAAGGAACTAATTCACGAAATATCCCAAAAGTAATTAAACTTTAGATAAAAAACATAGAACATAAACGCCCTGGTAGGAAGTTTCCTAAAAAACTAGTTTTAGGCTTTGACGTAAGTATAATATAACTTAAATCAAGACATGTGTGGCAGTCGAAACAAAGAATAATTCACTAAAAACAAGAAGGGGGGAAAATAAAAAAAATTTAAACAAGTAAATAACTAAAAAAATAATAGATAACGAGAAGAAATAACGAAAAATTAAAACAAAACAGAATTAGTTGAGACAAAACCTCCTCAATAAAATAAAATCAGTATTAATCAATCCTGAATCTCAATGATTGAGGAACTCATTCAATTCATCCTCAAGAGTCCTTAACTGTGAAACAGGAGAAGCCATTTTCTCTTGTAAGCAGTCGAACAATTCGGAATTTGATTTATTCAAAAAAATCAGTGTGTCCAATGCAGTGAGTTGCTCAGAATGGATTGAGAAGATCGATAACCTTGATTGGATCTAGTATTCCAAGGTTAAAACCCGATACCGTGCTCTCGACAAAAACATCGAATGGGGCAGGGCTGGAAGCTGTGTAGAATGACATAGTGTCAGTACTATGTCAGCTAAGGTCTGATTCATCATAGACGATAAATTCATTCGCGCTCCTGCGTTGGTAGCAGGATTATCATGGGTGCCCGTCTCCTCCAGAGACCCAGCACTATTGGAGGGGTTAACGATAATGGTAGGAGGACAGGAGACGATTGTTGAATGCTCACCATCAGAGTGAGAAGGATCGCTACATGAAGTAGCGATGAAGTACCCAAAAGTGAAGTAGCGCTGCATGAAGTAGTACCAATGCTCTCTTGGCAATCTGCCTCAGGGACTCGCCAGATTCATTGAGTCGGAAGGGTCCGTGTATAGTAGGAGAAGGATATTCTCTTTTGCGCTTAGCAGAATAGGAAGGGGGAATATCAAGTAATTGACTTGCATTCATACCCGTGAGAAGATCCAGGTTCTTGGCAGGAGTTGAAGTAGACCATGCTTGTGTAGGGGTTGATTCAGGGGTGCTGGAGAGATCATCATGAGTTTCGCTGTCCTCTACCGTAATTAATAAGAACGATACCTTCGGCTGTTGATCATGTTCCGGAATTGCACCATCACCGCCCGAAGCGAGCACTCCGCCCGGACAAGTAGATTGATCAGACATTCCAAGACCTGTTGATTTAAAATTATTTTAGTAATAATAATTGAGTATTACTGTTTACAAAGTAAATTAAAAATACATAAAAAATTAAGAAAAAGCAACATATACTAATTTATTATTTATTCCTTTCCTCTCATGGGCGGTAACGCAAACCAGTGTGAGAGGATTTGCTCCACTCAACGTCCACTCCCACACGAAGCAACACAAAGCACGGTTCGACAAAAAAACGATTCCTCAAATACTTTACCGACCACCACAGTTTAATGTATATTATAGGAGCATTCTTAGCACAGCAACACAAACAGGCTAAATGAGCCTAGGCAAAAACTGAATTGTTTAAATTGTATATTATAACAGAGAAATAGGTAAAAAAAAGTTGGAGGCAGTAACTATTAGATTGTAATGTAATGAGAAGCATCAATAACCTACGGGGATGGAAACCCAGAAGCAAATCAAAAAATTGTTTTTGGCATAGGCTTTGACGTCCTATTTGGCGCTCCTATTTGAGAGGGCAAGCTCTGCCCTGTAGGTAAAACATAGATCAAATTTTGAAGTAATGTGATGGGCCAAATGAAGGCCCCTTTTAAAACCCGTAACTCAAAAAATAGGTCAAATTAGACATAGATTTTTACGTAATGTGAGGCCGTTATTTATCCTCTTTTTGACTAAAAAATATTTTAACGTAAATCTTGAGAGTTCAATCCGAATTGTCTTTTTTAAAAGTAAACGAATGTAAACTTTTACAATATAAAGTTACTTTATTTAAAAAGACAATATTTCGATTTTTCTCCCGTTTATATTTATCATTTAGTAATATTATGTAATAAATTCAAAATAATAATTAATTATGTTCCGTTTCACAAGATTTCATACTGAAAAAACAGTGAACGAAGTAAATACATTTACTTAAATCAATCGCATATTTATTATGAGAATTTAGTAGAGTTCTTGAATTCACCATTCAGTATTTGATAGAAGTCAATATGTTATTATTATAATCAAATATTTTACTTATCCGAAGTACCAAAGAGGATTAAATAAAAAATATTATGTTCTTAAGCGAAATAGTAAAGTATTGCCTGGAGAATTCGTATTTCTTAAATCAAATCATTTTATTAATTTGCTTTGAAACTTTTTTTTACTGAACACAATACCGGTGTTCTTGATCCAAGAAAATATTTCTCTTCAAATCTATATGCACTATTCGTTTAAAACTTGTCCTTTGGGGGTTTTTCTAGGTTATTGAATACGAATTTGATATCAGATATCATAGCAATCTTGATTTTTTCGTGATGTCAATAGCAACAGTGCGGTCAATTAATTAATTATGTGAATTGTTCTAATAGTTCATTGTATGATTGGGCACCTGACCATGCCCCTTTACATGGATATAAGATAAAAATAAAATAAGAATCGTAGACATACATACACACATCCAGACATTTGTTCCCCTTGACGCAATATTCATACTATACTTGAAAATTTGTAAAAATATTTTATTCTAAGCAATTTGAAAATCGACATATAAGGCTAAAGAAAATAATATACTTAGGTAATATCTGCTATTTTTTTCAACATTTAAAAATTTATTTATATAAAATTATTAAACAAATTAAAGTAAAAATTATAACAAACCTTATATTCTGACTCGTTAAATAAAAATCCAATTCCCAAATATTACTTTAATTACAAAGTGCCACTTTTTAAATAAAAATGATAGAAAATTTAAAAAAGATGTGGTTTTTGTAAAACTTCAAAAATAATAATTTCTCAAGTATAAAAAGCAAATATATCAACCGTGAGACATTTAAAGATTTAAATCTCATCGAAACTAAGAAAAATGAAATTTTCATCTCTCACGAGATGAATAAAACAAATATGCTGATGGGAATTTCATTCTCAATTAAATTGTATAAGACAATGTTGTTGTTTTCAAAAATAACATATGAGAGCGCCAGTGAAAATATAATGCGCAAAATGTGATACATCGTGCGCGAGTGTGTCGAGTGAAAAACCAAGGACCAAAAACGCAAATCAGTCAGGATCTTCTCGTAAATCTCACGAGAGTCCCAGGTGGTCTATAACTGAAACGACCTTCTTTCACGGTTATACTTTTATCTTCCGCGCGCGTAGTTTGTCGTATCCGGCGTATAAATTTTTAACTGACCCTTCATCCCCTTTGAGACCTTGCGAGGTATGGTTTCGCGGCTTATTTAAAACATCATTCTCTCTTAGAAAATATATTTAAAAAACACAGAATTATTCTCGACAAAAAATTAAATGATCAACGACCATATCATTGCAATATATCATAACTTTTTTCGCATATCTTCAAGTTACACACAAAGCTGCACAACATCAGATACCAAATTGCCGGGGGGCTATATAACATTTGTCAGAAAAACTCCGGGACAATTCAAGTTTCAAGCCTTTAGTCGAGTGCAATCATGAAAATACAGGTATTTTTCATCGCATTTTCTGATCTCTGTTAATGATTATGTACGATAATTAACGCTTAAAATTCTATTTCATTCATGTTATTTATTCACTTTTTTTGCTTTATATTTAAATTCCATCGAATTTTCTGATTGATTTTATTAGAAAATACTAGCAACAATTAGCGCACTTACACTCGTTTTTTAAAAAATACAATTAGCAATTTTTAAAATAATAGAATGTCAAAATTTTTAATTCAAATTTTTTTTTATAAAAATAAAATGTGAATTGAGCACCCGTAAGCAATAACTCGATTTGCGCTCGGACGCAAGCGCTAGTACCAGTCGTTGAGCAGTGAGCGCCTCTGGGCCACTCACTACCACCCAACTGGTATTAGAGAGTGCGTCCAAGCACAAATCGAGATATTGCCTGCGTGGGCTCAATTACCGCGAATTCTAATACAAAATTTTCAATTTTTCCAATGTCTGACAACATTTTCTTTTTAAATAACTTAAATCTTAAACAACTATCATAAAATATGTAAATAAATTATTTAATCAATAATATTACTTAAATATTTCAAAATTAATTCAATTTTAATAGAGTAGCGGTTTCAATTTGAAATTCCAAAATTAGTTCAATTTATCAATATACATTTAATCAATTATTAAAAATAATGGATTTATAAAAGAATTTTAATTAAAAACACTAAATAATTGAATTTTGAAGACGTTACAAATGATTGCAGAAGTTCCTTTTTTTAAATTTTACCTAATAAAATTTTTGTCAAAATTTCAATTAGGGTCATTTGGGGTAAATGTAAACGCGGGGTAAATGTACACAGTAGATGTTTCAGCTAAATTTACAAATTAAAAAATATTATTCATGCCCCAACAAAAATTAACTTTGATTTTTGATTTTCGTCAATTTAGTTAATAAATAATTAAGTGTTTACATTTACCCCGAGAATTCGAAAACTCGGGGTAAATGTAAACAGTACTCCAACTACATTTTAAAAGAAAATAATTGAATAAATGATTGTAACCGCCATTTTGAAATTAAAAAATTCGAGTTTAGATTCTTATTCAGCAACCTTAAAAACTTCTTTTTACCAAGTTTAATGAAAATCTATTAAAATTTGTTCAAGTTATTCAAGTTTTTACATTACACTGTAAAAAATTTAGGGAGTTAACGGACTCGGGAGTAGGGAGTTAAATTTTTAGAGTTAAAAATTAACTCCAAAAGAGAGTTAATTTTTAACTCCCTTCATTTAACACCCGCGGGAGTTATTTTTTCCATGGAGAGTTAGCATTTGGGTGTTAAATTTTAACTCCTTTTATTTAACTCCCCTCGCATTAACTCCCAAATTGGGTGCGACTTTTATAGACTCCCTGGGGAGTTAAAATTTAACTCCTTTTTTTTACAGTGTACTAATTTTGTAATGGTTGATTGTTTATTTTACATGATACATTATCAGTAAACTGGTTGATTTACTATACGTCTACGAATAATTTTTTTTTAGTTTTTCCATCCCTTAACCCCTTCGCAGTCCAGCTAAAAATCGCTTGTGGTCCAAAAACGGTCAAAGAAAAAAAAGTTTCTAAAAAATGTGATTTCATTGTAATTAAGGTTTTTAGAGTCGCAAAATTTGAATATGTAGTCAGTTTTTCCAAATTTAAAATGGCAGATCCAAAATGGCGGACCCAGAATGGCGAAATCGAAAATTTTAAATTTTATCAGATTTGCTTGAAACTTGTTACTCGGGGGTTGTTGGGGTCTCTGATTGCGAATCTAATGTCAGATTTTTAAAATTCAAAATGGCGGATCCAATATGGCGGTCGAGAAAATAAAAAATCCAACGGATTTGTTTAAAACTTGTTACTCGGGGGTTTTCGGGGTCGCTGATTACGAATCCGATGTCAGATTTTGAAATCCAAAATGGCGGACCTAAAATTCGATCCAAATTGCATGAATCTTGAAATTATCCGCCATATTGGATTCACCATTTTAATTTTGTAAATCTGACATCATATTCGCAATCAGCGACCCCGAAAACCCCCAAGTAACGAGTTTCAAGCGTATTTGATAAATTTTTAAATCTTCATAGTCGCCACTTTAGGTTCACCATTTTGAATTTTGAAAATCTGACTTGAAATTTGGATTCAGCGACCCCAAAAACCTTAGTATGCACTTGGTCATTCAAATCGAATTATGTTTAGTATTTTAATTTGAGATGGACATATATGGCCACAGACGTAAAGGTGGCACGACTTTTTGTGGCCACATATGGGCCATGGACTGTCAATGGGTTAAGACAGTAGTATGCTTGAAATAACTTGTTTCTTAAACCTCGCTTAACTACAGAGGTGTTTACATTTACCCCGAATTTTAGGCAAATTTCAAAATCTCGGGATAAATGTAAACAGTCAGTTGTAGACGATTCAGGTGCATCAATATTTTTTTGAACCTCATAAAATTTTTCTAGGGAGCTCTAGTAACAAGTTCATGCAAAAAAAATCCGTCCATTTTACCTTTTAACAAAAAAAACTGATGATTTTCGTAAAAAATAGATAAACCGTTTACATTTACCCCAAATGACCCTATGTAGAAAATTTTTTCTATATATTCTCGTCAAAATTTAAATTATATTTTTTAAAATAATGAAATTCTCCGAAATATGAAATTTTTTTTTAAAATTTTAGTAACATTTTTGGAGAAATTTAAATGATCTCAAGTCAAAGATTTTAAATATTAACTTTTTGGGTTTTTCAAATGAATACAATTATTCAAAAACAACTTTGATAAAATTGTGTACAAAAATGTAATTATATTTTCATACATAAGAAAAATTTCATAGCAATTTAAATATTTACAATTTTTTTATCAACTTCCTTGAAAAATTTTATTATTTTTCAAATTTTTATTAAAATTCGTCAAAAAATTTTAACTATTTAAAAATGTGTTAATAAAATTCTTTATTGTTTTATTCAGAAATATACGGGCAATGCTATAAGAATACTTAAAATAATACATATATTTATTTATTTGGCCACACTAACATTGTTATTATTAATATCATACACGTATAGGTGGGAACGTAATTTGGTTACAAATGTATTTAATGTTATTCCAAAAAATCATTTAAACTACTGAGCTCATTAGCCTCCATTGGCAATCTGTTAACCACCGAATTTTCAAGATATCTAGTTCTAGATAATGGAACATTAAACAATTGATGATGTCTCAAAGATCTCCGTGGTACATATACACAATATTAAGCCATTGACAATTTTAAACAAAAATAACACGTATGCATATAAAAATCTTTGCGATAATGACGGATACCAAGCAGTGCTCTTAGACTCGTGTAATCGTGGCTATAATAATCAAACGGAACATTTGCTTGTCTAGCCACGAATCTCAAAAATCTGTTTTGCACTTTATAGGAATTAAATTTTAAGAAACATTTAATTATTTAATAAATAATTTACATTTGAATTTAAATAATAAAATAATTAAATATTTAAAGTTTTTAAAAAGGAATTATTGTTTTTGAGTAATTTTACAATTAATAAATTTAACAGAACATTTTCTTCATTAAAATGCTTTTCTATTTTTCTATTCGATTCATTTCTATTTCAATTATTAAAAAAATACAATTTTGATCACGAATTAAAATTAACATTTTATATTCTCATTCATGTTCATTATAAAATTAAAAAAAATTAGTTAATTGTACGAAAACAATTATTATATTAGTGTTTCTAATTTTTATAAATAAACTACTACTACAAACATAGCATAACAAACATTATGATTATTATATGGAAATTATAAAAATTGATATTATTTACTTCCAAAAAATCAGAATTTTATTAAAAATCGTGATTGAAAAATTAAAAAAAAAATTTCAAATTTTTTTACCTTCTTCTTAATACAATTTAACATTATGTTAAATAATTTAAAAAATATTGTTTATAATAAATAAAGAAAAAATATAATTTTGGATTGTACACTCAGAAAAAGAGTTGGCTGCCATAACCAATAAAATAGTTGCTATAGCGCTATCCAATTAATTGGTTAGCACATCCAACTATTGGATACTGTTTCCATGCGAAAAGGTTCCCCATCTATGTATGTAATGCAGGTAAGGTAATGCAGCTAAAAAGTTGGATGTATCAACCAAGAAATAGTTGCCCCATCCAATTAATTGGATCGCGCTATAGCAACTATTTAATTGACTATGTGTCAAAATTTGTGAAGTGAGCCATCATTTTTGGATAGGTGAGTATTTTTTATAATTTTAACTTTTTTCTACTCTATACGATGAAACAAAAATACAAGTCGAACAGTTTTGCGAAATTTTAATTTTTACAATAGTTATTGTTAATAACATTTTTTTGTATTAATTTCGAAATTAATAATTATCTATCGTTCTACAAAAGGAATCAATTTGATTTTTGGAATGGATAATAAGGAATTATACTACTTTTGATTAATATTTGTTATTACATAAAATTTTAAAAATTGTAAAAATTATAAACAATTTATTTAAACTATTAAAAATATGTTTATGTTCTCCCAACATTTTAAACAACTTTTTTATTGAATATTACTCCTTTTTTAATCACGAATAATCACAAAAAAGGAAAAGTGAGTATTCTTCATTAGGTAAAAAGTTATTCAGGTTTTTCTATGAGCGCGCACAGTGGGGCGAAATAATTTTTTTGGACAAGTCAATGTGGAGACCACAAATTCCAATAAAATTTCAAATACTTTTTTTTAAATTAAAGGTGAGTTAATTCCGCATCAAAACAACGAGAGACATTTCAAAAAAAAATTTATTTTTATTTATTTAACAATAAAAAAAGAAATTTTTTTTTCTATTTAACATTGTCATTTTGTAAAAATTTTAAAAATTTCTTTGGGTTCAGTCATTCTTGATACAGGAATTTTAATGTTTACGCATTTTTTTTATCTTTTTTGTAAAATCAAGAATAGTTTAATTTTTTAGTTTAGTATACTACAATATTATTAAACCAGAATTTATTTCAGGGCAAAATTGTAGTATACTAAACTATAAAATTAAAGTATGCTTGATTTTACAAAAAAAATATTTAATAAAACTATTGACAGAATACGTGTGGTTGATAAAGTAAAAAAACATTAAGTATTTAACTATCAAAAAATGGAAAATTTATTCATTTGTTTATAAAATTGTTATAAACAATTGTCAACTATTTATAAAATAGTTAAGAATTATAAAAGACATTGTCATAAAATGACAATGTTAAATAGAAAAAAAAAATTTCCTTTTTTATTGTTAAATAAATAAAAATAAAATTTTTTTTTTAAATGTCTCTCATTGTTTTGATGCGGAATAAACTCACCTTTAATTTAAAAAAATATATTTGAAATTTTATTGAAAATTGTGGTCTCCACATTGACTTTTCCAAAAAAAATTATTTCGCCCCACTGTGCGCGCTCAGAGAAAAACCTTAATAACTTTTTACCTAATTAAGAATACTTACTTTTCTTTTTTGTGATTATTCGTGATTAAAAAAGGAGTAATATTCAATAAAAAAGTTTTTTTAAATGTTGGGAGAACATAAAAATATTTTTAATTGTTTAAATAAATTGTTTATAATTTTTACAATTTTTAAAATTTTATGTAATAACAAATATTAATCAAAAGTAGTATAATTCCTTATTATCCATTCCAAAAATCAAATTGATTCCTTTTGTAGAACGATAGATAGTTATTAATTTCGAAATTAATACAAAAAAATGTTATTAACAATAACTATTGTAAAAATTAAAATTTCGCAAAACTGTTCGACTTGTATTTTTATTTCATCGTAGTTCTAAACTATTCAACGTGGAGGGCTAAAATTTGGCATACTGGCATATTTTAACGCGAATATTACAGGAAAAATATAGAGAACTTGCTATGTAATAATGGCCATAGCGTTGTCAAGGAAAAACTCAAAAATTTTTGGAAAAATTTTTTTTTCTAATTTCTACATTATTTGATCTAATTAACTGACAGTGGGTTTATTAGTATATTTTTACAGTCTGATCACAAAAAATCTAAAAAAAATAAAATAAAAAAAATTTTTTTTTAAGTAAAATTTTTTTTTTTCTAATTTCTACATTATTTGATCTAATTAACTAAAAATGGGTTTATTAGTATATTTTTACAGTATGATCGCAAAAAAAAATTTTAAAAAATCTAAAAAAAATATTTAAAACATTTTTTTTTCTAATTTACACACATTATTTGATCTAATTAACTGACAGTGGGTTTATTAGTATATTTTTACAGTCTGATCACAAAAAATCTAAAAAAAATAAAATTAAAAAATTTTTTTTTTAAGTAAAAAATTTTTTTTTCTAATTTCTACATTATTTGATCTAATTAACTAAAAATGGGTTTATTAGTATATTTTTACAGTATGATCGCAAAAAAAATATTAAAAAATCTAAAAAAAATATTTAAAACATTTTTTTTTCTAATTTACACACATTATTTGATCTAATTAACTAAAAATGGGTTTATTAGTATATTTTTACAATCTGATCACAAAAAATATATTAAAAAATCTAAAAAAACACAAATATTAAAACAATACTTATAACATTCATCGGTAAATGGTAGAATTAAAATAAACAATTAAAAAAATATATTAAAATCATTTGATAAAAAAAATAATTAAAGAAAATTAAAGTATTGTATACCTAATATTGTAAACAATAATAAGTAGAGGAATTAATTGTGCGAATTTTGTAATATTAATAAATATTGTATTTGTAAATATTAAAACAATCCTTGCAACATTCATCGGTAAATGGTAGAATTAAAATAAACAATTAAAAAAATATATTAAAATCATTTGATAAAAAAAAATAATTAAAAAAAATTAAAGTATTGTATACCTAATATTGTAAACAATAATAAGTAATTCTACCATTTACCGATGAATGTTGCAAGTATTGTTTTTTATATTTACAAATACAATATTTATTAATATTACAAAATTCGCACAATTAGTTCCTCTACTTATTATTGTTTACAATATTAGGTATACAATACTTTAATTTTTTTTAATTATTTTTTTTATCAAATGATTTTAATATATTTTTTAATTGTTTATTTTAATTCTACCATTTGTCGATGAATGTTGCAAGTATTGTTTTAATATTTGTGTACGGAACCCGCCATTGCAGTCCGAGTTCAACTCGTACTTGTCCAATTTTTTGTTTTAAATTCAATATGAAATTTTGAAAAATTAAGTGAGGTAGATTGATTTTACTGATGTAATACAGGTAATGAGTTGTTCAAAAAATGTACATTTGTCAACATCTAAATATTGTAGTCAAAATTTGTCAACATCGCATTCAAAAATGTGAGGGTGAAAAATGGGGCATACAAAGTATGGGTTTGGTTAGTAGGTACAAAAAATTCTAAGTGCAATTTACTAAACGCAATTTAGCCTAATTCTTCCTACGATACAATATGCGTAATAAAATTGCAGATGTGACCATCATGTTGTATCTATTTTGGATTATAGTTATAAACTTGAAAAATTTCTATAAAGAAGCAGGCAATATTATTTAGGATAAGATTTTAACGTGTAAAAAGACAAATCTGTGAACACTTGAGAGATGAATAACTTTCTAAAAATAAGCCTTCAATATAATTCTATAGAAATTATGTTTTTCGAAAAATACCAATTATTCTTATAAACATATCCGTTCTACGACAAAACAATTATTATATATCTATTATCAATAGAATGGGTAGTTAGTTATATATGGGTAGTTCTACAAATGAAGGAAGAAAATGAAGAAAATTTTGGCACAACATTTTTTGTACGTTCAGGTTTTAAAAAGTAGCTTAAGTTCAAGTTCAAAGTACTATCAAAGTTACCTAAAATTGGTCAGTCAAAAAAATACAAATTGTAAATTTTACAGCTTAAGCATATGTGTATTCTGTCAGAAAGTGTCATGGAACTGAGAATTTGGTCATTTCTTGTCTATAAAATTGAAAAATAACGTTCAATAACAAAATTTAGTTATTAAATTGTTAAAAATTGTGATTAAAAAACAAAAATGACAATTTTTTTTTCCAAAAGAAACTAATAATTTAAATAAATAAACAAAAATATTAATTATTGATAAGTTAACATTATGAAAATTTCTTACCTTATTTTATAAAATAAATATCTTTTAACCTTTTTTCTTCTTAAGCAATAAAAATTGAGATTGACAATCGAAAAACTGTATAATTTCGTTCTGTCAGGCAAATTGTTTGGAAAAAGAAAAAACAAAAACTATAACTTCAAACTGCGGGCAGAATGAATCAATGAAAATACGAAGATTATTATATGCAATAAAAAAAATAATAATATTTTTTTATAAATAAAAAGGAGAATAATTTGCATAATAATTGAGATGAGTCAAATGAAATTTATGTTATAGTAAAGCATATAAAAACAAAATAGGTTTATATTTTTATTTGTTCATCATCTTTTTTCTAATATTCTAATTTTTAATATTACTTTATAATAAATCACGAAAAAAATGCCTGCATATTTTCAAATAGTCTTTCAATATTTTTTTAAAAATAAAAATAAAAATATAGACAGAGACTAACTTCAAACTGCGGACGGAATGAGATAGCATGAAAGAAAATGAAGATTAATACAGTTAATATTTAATTTATAAATGAAAATTTTACTTGATTCTAAGTTATACATTAAAATACAAATTTTCCAAAATTAATTTAAATGGGAAAATTAATTATTATACAACATTTTAAATTTTTGTATAATTTTACAACATTTTAGTGGAAAATAAAATATTTAGTTAAATGAAAGTCTTAACTTGAATTCCAAAAAAATATAAAATTATTCAATTCTAAATTTTTTATAGCAAACAAAAATTTATTAAATTTGCTGGCAAGTAAATATCAGTAGTAAAAGTAAGTTATACTCAGACATCATCGCTTAAATTCTTGTAATTCTATTTCTTTTTATTCTTTATTCTATTTTTAATTGCATTTAATTTAATTTTTTTATTTCTTTGACAAGTTTATTTCATCTATTTTATCTTTGATTTTTTTCATTTATTTTTTTATTTTATTTCCTCCTTAACTTTGTATTAGAAAATCAAATATGGGGTCATCCATAAAGCATGTGATACTTTAGGGGGTGGGGGGGAGGTCAGCAAAATATCACACTCCATGTTAACTGTCTATGGAAAAAGCATCATGGGGGGGAGAGGGTCTAGATTACCGAAAATATGTATCACATGCTTTATGACGACCCCTATCCAATCAGTTATACGCACTAAAACTAGTATTTTAGTAACTAATTCCAATAATTTATTAAATTGAAATTCCAATATTATTAATTATCCGCAAATAAATTTTTGAAAAAATTTTAATTCCCTCTCTAATATGATGGAAATTTTTAATTTCTTTTGCAGATTTTAGTCATCAATATACTTTTTGTCAGCACGAGAAGTCTAATAATTCCAAATTATGAGAATGAACAAGAAGCTGCACTTGGTCCAGTGTCATTCCCTCCAGTTATTTCGAGACCGGAAAATGCATTTTCAAATATTCCAAATACTGCAGGTTCAGTAAATAAGGAAATTTCAGAATTTGCAACAGAAGAAAGCGCTTTCAGTGGTAGTTATATTATAATCGACGAAACTCACGGTATTAAGTACATTGTCAAACCATTAAATAGTTTAAAAATAATTGTACGCAAGAAACCTTTAACACCAAACCGTTTTCTATTTTCACATCTTACACCTTTACGTTTACTACTTGGACGCATTGGATACTACCATCGTTCACCACCACAAGTTATTAATCCCTATTGATAATTATTACAATGAATTTAAAAATGAAATTACTTTCTAAATTTGAATTAGTACTCTCTAAATCTGAATTAGTAGAATTCTACTAAGAAATAGAATTTTTTTTCTAATTTTTAGTAGTTTTCATAGACGACTTTTCACCATTTCAATTAGTAGAATATTAATCATTTTTAGTAAAATTCTACTAATGTTTTAGTAGAATTCTACTAATTAAAAATCACTTTTTCACTAAATTAATTAAGGAAACTATTTTATCGACTAGCAATAAAACAGTTCTACTAATTGTTAGTAAAATTCTACTAAACAATTAGTAAAGCTCTACTAACAATTAGTAAAATTTTACTATTTGTTAGCAGAATTATTACTAAATCTTTTAGTGGGCGACTTTTGAACATTTCATTAGTATATTTTACTGACTTTTTGCTTTTGAATCTGTAAATTTTACTAAAGAATTGGTAGAAATTATTATTTATTACTAAAGTTTACTAATTCAAAAGCAAAAAGTCATTGACTAATTCAAAGTAGTTAACATTTTTGCTAATTCGTATTTAGAGAATTCAATTATAATTAATATTGTATTAATTAAGTCTTATCAAAATTGTCATGTCATATAATTGATATAACTAATTAATTACATAATATTAAAATTTAGAATGTAAATATATGCTATAATTAATTTGAATTATTTGTAATTTTTTTCTTCATTAAATATATTTGTCAACAAATTATTCGCAGATAACAATATTTAAAAAAAAAATAATAATAATAATAAAATATTGATATTAATTTTTTGGAACGAATTTTAATAAACCATTGTGAAAGAATTTTAATAAATAAAGTGTTTATTAAAGAAAATTGTACAATGTTATAGTTATAAAATACAATTAAACAATAAAATAGTTTAAATATTTTTGATTGTTTTTATGCTCATTTGTGATTCTGTAACCAGGAGGAGTATTAATTTTCGCAGCGAGGGAAACATATCCAGGAGGAAGCATTTCTTCATTATTTAATGCTGCACTATTAATTATTGTTTCATCCTTAGAAGAACCGTGTAATTTAATATTTTCAAAAGTATCAGTTGATATTTTGTCAACATTCAGAAGGTAGAATCCTGAATTACTTGGAATTTGAATAGGAATTCTTGCAATCGAAGACAAACCAGGTTGAATGTAAGTCTCGCCAATTAATGTCGGCGTAACAATTATCCCCGCCAGAACATTGTTAGAAGTCATCAGATGCAATGAAATTAGGCTTAAAATCTGCAAAAATTCGTTTTCGAGTTCAGAAGAAGTACTGACAATAATAATTAATTAATTGAAAACTTATTCGAAACATCTACAACTTCATTTTTTTCATATACACTGAAAAAAAAGTGCTGTTGAATCAAATAGCTCCATGCTATTGAATTTCCCGTTATTGATTCAATAACACATTTATTAATCGAACAGCATATTGCTTAAAACGAAAAAATGAAACTGTTTAAATTAAAAGTACGGTACTGTTAAATTAATGATATTCTACAAATTGTTTCTATAGTTCATCTATATATAGCAACAGAATAATTTATTGCTTCTTTGACATTATTCATTTGAAGCATCTAATAGATAAATTTGAAGAAAATGCGTGTAAATTTGAATCAAATGAAAAGTTGTTTGCTCCAAAGAAGCGCGCTTTTGAAAATGAAAGCATATGCTTTCGTTTCAATGAGTGGTGCTATAGCGGACTGCCTATAGCATATGCTATAAAAATAAGGACACTATGTATTTGAGACATTGACAGGTGCTAAATTTATTGAAATACTTATCCACACTTATTTATATGTTTATTAAACCTGTCGTTTTTGAGATTCTTATATAAAAAACTATTATTTAAATTGTTTTAAAGAATTAAGGACTAGTTAAATATTAATTCCCTACATAAATTCCCTTATTCACGAGAAAAATCTCGCGCACGGTATTTAACTACAAAGTAACTGCTCAATGTAAGAAGCGAATGTATTACATTGCAGCGCGGCAGTTCTCGTCCATCACGAAAGTTAAGCACGTTTGGTCGCGGTTACTACATGGATGGGTGACCGATTGGGAACAGCGTATTTTTCAGACTCAAAAAAATATAAAGTGTGTATGTATGTGTGTTTGTCGTTGGAAAAAATGAAAAAAATAATAAAGATATGTATGTTAGTGTGTAAAATTGAAAAAAAGATGTATATAAGAAGTGTTGTGTTAAAGGTGTGAGAATTAATTATAGTATATAAACAATATGTGAACAAAAATTTCATTTTTTCAATTTATCGTTCGTATATCTTTAACCACATAAAAGAATTGACTTAACAGTATGGTGTTATTCAATCGATAGCAACAACTAAAAAAATTAAAAGTACAAATTTTTGAATCATAAAAATGATGCTTTTAAATTGAAAAACTATAGTCATTGACTCAAAAGCATATACTGTTAAATTAAAAAATTTTGATCGTTGATTCAAAAGGAATACCTTCAAATTGACATAGTATGCTGTCAATTTGAGAAATATGCTTTTGATTCAATGAAAGTGATACTATCGAATCATTAGAATCGGTGCTTTCAAAACAACAGCATATACGTTTGGCAGCCCGTTATGACACTATTCAATGAATCAAACTCATATGTCATTGATTCAACAGCATTTTTTTCTCCGTGTAGAAATTAGGATTTTTAAAAATTCAATTTTTTTTATTTATTCTTCAAAAAATTAAATTATTTTCAAAAATTTTTATATTTTTTTTCATTTCTTTTCAAAATAATTTGTCAAAATTCAATTACTATTTGAAAAAATTTTAACAAAAGAATTCAATTATTTAAAAAGGAATTTTAATAAAATTCTTCTCAAGAATTCAATTACTATTTTCAAAAGTAATATAATTCTTTGCAAAAATCTAATTATGTTAAAAAATTTACAAAAATTCTTGTCAATTTTCAATTACTTTTAGAAATAATGAAATTTTTCTCCGACATTAAAAAATTTCTGAAAAATTTTAATAAAATTCTTGGCAGAATTTTAATTGTTTTTAATACACACTACCTTCGGGAATTATCGATGCGGCTGCACGCGCACGGCCCAAAAACATACCAATCTTTAAATCACGATTTTTTTTTGCAAATACAGGTGGCAGAAAATTAACAAATATACCATTTAAAAGATTATTAAATTCTACGATTAATGATACCTAACAGAAAATTTTAATAATTTATGCAAGGATTACAGCAATCGACAAATTTGACAAAAAAATTGAAAAATGAAAATATTTTTGGAAATTTTTTCAAGCCCTGCATATTTTTTAAAAATTGCAGAAAAAATTTGAAACTTTTATAGATGTGATTATTGAAGTCTCATCTTTAATTCAAGACCAAAAGAGTTTACAAATCTTATTTGGTTCGTGAGATATCTTTATAAACGTCCGAGCATATTTTTGTATAAGTTAAATTTGGACGATTTTTAGCTGAAAATGCTCGAATGTTTATAATGATATGTCGCTAACCGATTAAGATTTTTTGAACTTTTTTGGTGTTAGATTAAAGATGAGACTTTAATGATTGGGGGTGGTAGCGATTCTACGCAAATAAATCCTACAAAATAAAATTCTACACAATTAACTCTACACCAGGAAATTGTACACACTACATTTAATAAATTTGATTAATTCTACGCAAATAAATTATACAGAAAAAAGTCCTACACATTAGAATTTAATAGAACAAAATATATCATTAAAATCTTTTAATTCTACACGATTAAATACTACATCAGAAAATTTGACACAGTTTATTTTAATTAAAATAAAAATTCTAATAATAATTTTTTTATTTTAATTTATAATTCTACGTAGTTAAATTGTACACCAGAAAACTCTACACATTTGAAAAATGTTGATTAAATTAAGTTTTAAAAGATTCTAAATAAATAAATTCTACAAATAAATACTCTACACATTAGAACTAAATAAAATGTAACTTTAAATAAAATTTATTTAATTTTGCACGGTTAAATACTACATAAAAAAATTCTACGCAATATAACGAAAACAAGTTGTTCATTTCATGACCATTCAGCTTCCTCAATATATATTATTATATATAATTTTAAAAGTTAAATAATTATAATAGTTTATTAAATATAATTAATAAACCGGGTAAAGTACCCTGAATAAATATTAATTATTCAATTTTTTATTATAGAATAATTATTTTAAAGTGTTATGATAAAATGTCAAAAAATACAAAATTTTAATTTTTTGTGAAAAATTAAAATATTTATTAATTCACACACACACACATACATCCGGACATTTGTTCCTCTCGACGAATTATATATACTACACTTGAAAATTTGTAAAAATAATTGATTTTTAAAAATTCGGAAATCGACATCACTATAAGGCTTCCTTTCTGAGGAAGCAAAAATAACAATTATTTTTTAAATTACATTTTTAATATTCTGCACAGTTAAATTGAAAACCAAAAAACTTTACACAATGAAATAATTTTTTTAAGAAATTTTAAAACTCTAGTCAAATATATTTTAAAAAAAAACTCTACACATTAAAATAAAATAAATATAAAATTTTTAATCTAATTTGTTTAATTCTACACACTTAAATTATATATCAGAAAATTGTACACAAATTATTTTTAAGCAAGGAAAAATATTTTCTTTATTTTTTTAATTTAATTTTTAACCCTATACATTTTAATTCAACTCTGGAAAACTCTACACAAATGAGCTTTAAAGTCTTCGCATATTATTTTTAGATAAGATGAAATTATTTTTTTTAACTCTTCGCAATTAAATTAAACACAAAGAAACTCTACAAATGAATTCATTTAATTAGATAAACGATGAAAATAAAACTCTACAAAATAAAATAAAAAATAATAAAACAACTCAATTTGATTTTTACGAAGAATTTTTTACCTTGAAAAATAATTGAATTCTTGAGACTAATTTTATTAAAATTAGTAAACATTAAAAATAATTAAATTTTGCCAAATTTTTGAAATTAATTAAATTTTTACGAAGAATTTCATTAAAATTATTATGAAAAAAATTAAATTGTTACAAAAGAATTTCATTAAAATTTTTGAAAATAATTTAATTCTTTGAAGAATAAATAAAAAAAAATAATTTAATTTCTGAGAATAATTTTACTACTTTTGAAAATAATTAAATTTCTGCTGTAATATCTAATTGCTGCAGAAATTCAATTTGTATTATTGTTTTTAACTAAAATTTTTCTATAGATCCATTATTTAAAAAAATTAAAAATTTCAACTAATTTCAGAACAATTTTAGTTATTTTTTTTTTTTTAAATCTAAGTTTTTTAAAATTTCTAGTTAAATTCATATAAAATTGAAATTTTACAAAATGTTAAATGAAAATCTTTTAAAGTTCATTTATTTATGAAAATCGTAAACGCAACTCTCTTAAAATTGAATTAATTTTGAAATATTTAAGTATAAAGTTAGATTTCAAGAATAAATATTATTAGAAGATAACAATTTTCCGGGATTTTGATCAAAATTCTCTGACTTTTCCAGGTTTCCAGGTTGCGTGGAGACCCTGTAGTAGTAGTAGTATATATAATAGTAGAAAAAGAAGAAGAAGAAGAAGAAGAAGAAGAAAAAGTATTAGTAGAAGTAAGAGAAGGAAAAGAAGAAAATGTATTTCAAAAAGTAATATTATTAGTATATATAAAAAGAACTTGTAAAAAAACGAAAAAAACTAATAGAAGTAGTAGTAGTAGTAGTAATAGTAGAAGAAGAGCAGGAGAAACAAATAGTAAAAACACATTAAGATCCTTCAAAATGCTCAGAAAAATCAACAAAATTACCATAAAATAATATTAGACAACTTTAAACAACTTACAAATCGATCCATCTCGAAAGAAAGAAAGAAAGAAACTAAATGAATTCAAGTCAACATCTCAAAACTTGATATATTCTTTTCCAAAGCACGATTACTAAATATATTACTATATTTTCCCTAGAGGCATATATATAGTATACATACATTATGTATACGGATTACAAAAGAAAAAAACGAAACAAAAAGAAGGAACGTCAGTTTAATTAACAAATCTACGAAGCAAATTTTAATAAAATTTAACGTCCGAAGGACCTTTGCTTGAAATTTTCAAAGGCAATAAGACTGCTTCACACCATATTACATCACGTGAACATGACAATTACACATTATATATTCATATATATATATATACAAAATGTCGAGAAATATATTTCTTACAAAATGTTGTATTACGCAACAAATGGGTCCCACATGTCTCATATCATTCTCTTTTATCTTTATCTATCTTTACTGCTTCTGAATGTATTATAGAAAGATTCAATAGGTTCTCTTTTTTTTGCGAATTGATTAATTTCAACAGCCTTGGGCGAAACCCCTTAAGTCCTTGATTTTTATTTAAGTTGATTTTTAATTAAAAAATTTGTTTTTTAAAAATAAATTTCATAACTTTCAAACTTCATTAATTAAATAAAATACGTTTTACACTGTAAAAAATTTATGGGGGTAAATAAAATCCGGAGTTGTCAGTTGCAACCATGCCTTTAATTTCCTAAATTTGTTTAGTGTTAAATAAAGAAGTAAAATTTCGGCATCAGTTCATTTTTTAATCATTTTTATGAACTCCTTCTATAGAGTAGACGTTTATTAAAATCACCAAACTGACTATAATTAATAAGAATTTTAAAAAAGCTATATTAAATAAATAATTTTTTACAATAGGATTTAAGAAACTTTCAAATGAAATTCAACTAAAAATATTAAAACGAATAATTTAGAAAAAAAATTACAATAATGTTTATTAGTCAAATTCATGCTCTAAACTGAAGACAAATTTTGATTTCAACAAGTTTATATATATTCATAAATCTCTATGTAGTATATTCTTCTCTCTCTCTCTCTTTAATAATATTACATGCTTCTATTCGGAATAACTCGAAGGCTGATTATTGAAATAAAAATATTTCAGAGCAAGGATAAGAAAAAGATTTAATTTGCAGCTAAACAGCAAGTTTAACATTTTATACATGACTTGACACTTTAGAAAACACGAGAACAATAAATGATGAAATAATGATGCAATAAATTTTAAATTCTACACTAATGAATTAATATATTACAATATTTTAAATTCTCTTTCATGGAGGATGAAAATAAAGATGAAAATAAAATTTTGTAACTCACACTCCATTCTTTATTATTGTTTTTGCTTCATAAGGCAGCTTTGCATTCGTGACGATTTTCAATTTTCCAAAAGAAGATTATATGGACTCATTTTTGTCTAGAACACATGTATATATGATATTCTAACCAAATATCCAGATGTATGTGTGTATGTCATAAAACATTGTTTACAAATGATCTCAGTCATTTATTTAGAATTAGTAAAACTAGGCCTATAGTAAAGGTATTTTCCTTTTTGTTATTTACAGGCACACAGAAAATTTTTTGTCCGAGACACTACAATAACACAGGCCTGAAAATTTTGGCTTAGTTCTGTTACAGAAAATAGCCCATCACGTCAGAATTTCTTGTAATACTGCTTTAAATGGCCAAAAATGGCTATTTTTGGTCACTTTTTGGAACTTTTTTTGGTTAACCAAAATTATTTTTTTCAATTTGCAAAATTGTATCGTATAGTACTATGTATAAGCTTTAAACACCATTTTTCAAAATTTCTTTACGATTTTTTTTTTAAAGTTACATAGATGTGAAATTATTCATTTAGGCAAATGTGGGTATAAGAAAAATTCAAAATGTCATTTTGATTGCATTTACTAATAGTTTTATAGATTGACCGTTATTTCTTAAACTAACCAGTAAGGGTAAAATATAGCAGTGGTCATAAATTTTAAAAACAAAAAAAAATGTAATTATTATTATTATTATTATTATTACACCGAAAAAAATATAATCTCAAAGTGAGCAGAAAATTCCGCTTAACAATTATTTTTACATTCTATTTTTAATATACGAATATTCATTTACAGAAAAGAGGAATTTTCGTTTATATTTGAAAGTTTTTTAACTAAAAGATGAATTTTAACCTTTCTTCTTTTATTGAAATTATTCCTCTCAAATTGAAACAAATTTATACTAGAAAGAAGATTTTTAAGTTGTTTTTTGTTTTTCTGAACGCAGCTTCAAACTGTTTAAAAAGTGACATTTAATGGAAAATATAAAAGAGGAAAATTCTCTCAATTAGAAATGAAAACTTTAGTGCCCATATATAAGAGGAAAAAATACTGCAAAAGAAGAGTCTAAAATTGAAATTATTTTTTTTTCGGTGTACATTTTATTGGAATTAATTAAAAGTGCATAATTAGAAGAAAGTGATTTAATTCATTTGAATAGAAAATAAATAAAAAAATTGATAATAATTTAAAATTAAAACTAATTTTTTGCTCTTTAAATTTGAATCAGTAAAGAGTTCACTAATTAAAATTAGAAAAAATTTTCTACTAATATTTTTAGTAAAATTTTATTACTTTAGTCGTTTCAAATTTTTTCCTCAAATTTTTATGTTTTGTGTAAAAAGTCTTTAGTTAATTTAAATTATTAAAAATTTGTACTAATTCTGAGTAACATTCTATACTAAAATTTCTGTAAAAAAGTTTTTCTCTAATTTCCGTAATAAATCTAAAAATGGTAAAAAAACTAAAAGAAATAGTAAAATTTTACTAATAGAAATTTTTTCTAACAATTATAAGAAATCTATAATACATTGAATTTGTTGACAGGTAACCTCTTTTGCGAAATGTTAAAAAGGGGAGTTGGGAGTGAAATTTTGGGAGTTAAAAATCAACTCCAAAAGAGAATTAATTTAAAAACTTGTTATTTTTACTGTCTAAATTTTAACCCCCTTGGTTTCAATTCTTAAATTGGTACGACTTTTATAGAATCCCCTGGGGAGTTAAAATTTAACTCCCTTTTTTACAGCGTTCACTCTATATTTAAATTAGTAACAATATTTATAAATTAGTAAATTTTTCTAATAAATTAGAAAAGTTTATTTCTGTAAATTAGTACAGTTTTATTAGCAAAGTTTACTAATTCAAATCAGTAAACATTTTTACTAATTTAAATTTAAAGACTTCAATTATAATTAATATTGTATTAATTTAATTTAATTTAAATTAAATTACTTTGATTAATTTTAATTAATTTAAAATAAAATTAATTGAATTCAAAGTTATTTCTACATTTTTCAACAAAAATTCCAAAAAAGTCTTATTTTTCAAAATTTTTTATTTTTAAAAGTTTAATATCTCCGGTGAAAATGGACGAAACATGTTTATTGAGTGCTCAAAAGATGCGTCTAAAAAACCCTACAAAATTAGAGAAAAACATTTATAGGTGTCCTAACATTTTTTTAAAGTTATGGGTAAAAAACGTTTTTTTTTGAAAAATTGAAAATCAAAAAAATTAATAGTTAAATTTTATTAATCTATCTCAAAGTACTCTCATTTTATGTCTGCAGGTGAGACCTACAATTTACAAAAAAATTCAGTTCAAAAGCTTTTTATAATTTGGAGATATTTACACACACACATACGGAATGACATTTTTCAAAAATGTAATTTTTGAACTCCTGAGGTCAAATAACATAACGATATGTTAAAAAATCGAACCTGAAAAATTTTGGTATTACAATATACTAATCTGAAGCGACTGCAAATTCCACTATAATGGAGGGGGAAAAAATCTATTGGTTTTTCATCTTTAAAGTATGCCCTAGACTGAAAACAATTCTTATCTGAATAACTTCCCTGAAAAATATTTTGGTCAAATTATTTATAGGTAATAGAGATTGTTAAAATTTTTTAAATATGTATAATGTTTATTGCTTCCTCATATAGAGGAAGTATTGTAATACCAAAATTTTTCAGGTTCGATTTTTTAACATATCTTTATGTTATTTGACCTCAGGAGTTCAAAAATGACATTTTTACAAAATGTCATTCCGTATGTGTGTGTGTGTGTGTGTAAACATCACATTTTCATAAATATCTCCAAACTATGAAGAGATTTTGGACTGAATTTTTTCTTAAATTGTAGGTCTCATCTGCGGACATAAAATGAGAGTACTTTGAGATAGATTAATAAAGTTTAATTATTTATTTTTTTGATTTTTAATTTTTCAAAAAACGTTTTTTGTCCATAACTTTAATAAAATGTTGGGACACCTATAAATGTTTTTCTCTAATTTTGTAGAGTTTTTTCAGACGCATCTTTTGAGCCCTCAATAAACATTTTTTGTCCATATTCACCGGAAATATTAAACTTTTAAAAATCAAAAAATTTTGAAAATAAGCCTTTTTTGAAGCATTAAATAACGCTTCGATGGACCTATTTTTGAAGCTAATTCGATTAGAAATTAAGAAGGTATTGATACACTGAAAGAAATGATTCCGGTATGTTAGGAATTTGGTTATGTTTAAGAATTTCTGTCAAGTTTTAAGAAACCAAATGTTGATTTTACCTCAATAGTTAGGTTACATGAGAAATTTAAAAATGAGGAACACTTAACCTTTAATTTGTAATAGATTTCCGTAATTCAAATATCTGTATGTTAGAATCACACGCACCTATTTTGTGTGCGAACGAAACTAATGTGAAATCTGGTTAAGAGGTTAGTGCGCTTTAGAAATTTGCGTCTAGTTCTAATGGTATGGTTGAAATACCCTAACTGTTGGGCTGTTTCTATTCCAGCAATACTATATGGGTAATATAACCTAAATTATGCCTGTACCTTCTATATTTTTCTTTCAGTGTATTTTAAAAAACAGAAATTGTGAAGGCATTTTTTTCTTATATCGAAGTATTAAATAAAGAAAAAAAATATTACAGCCATTGAGAATAATTGTTCAAAATTTATACTTGATTGTTATTAATATCTCTATGAGAATGCAAAGTATTCATGAAATAAACACAAAGAGATCTACGAAAACGATTGAAATAAGCACCAAAATTATAACACAAATGTATAACTTGGCAGCGGTTTTCTTTTTCTTTATGTGCCATAACAAAATTATTTCTAATCATTATTCTTGTAAAAAAATGATTTATTAATAAAAAACTGTCCTTTTGAGAAACGGGTCCATTTTGTCGATTTTGCATATTTCAAATTAAGGGGAGTGGTTTTAAAAAATTAAAACGTATTGGTTTTTCATCTCTAAGATGTCCTAGACTGTAACCAATTTATTCTTATCTGAATAACTTTGGATTTTCGCGAAATGGGGGTTTTTGCATTCTAACTTTGAAATTCTGTAACACAGCGAATTTTGAATTAAAAAAGTTGTAAGGCCACACAAAATTTTCCAAATTTTGCAAGGAATACGTTCATGTAGATAAGTCCAATAGTGCTAAAATGTGCCTTTTCATTAATACTTTCTCTATCCTAGAGAAACTTATAGCTGTTCCAGGTAAATTTTTTTCTTGTAAAAAAAGCGAGCATTAGTTGAATTTTTTACTAATTAAGTACAATTAGTTTATTTAGCGAAATAATAAGTTGTCAACAAATTAAAGTTTGGAGTGATGTCAACAAAACAAAAAAATAATAATTACAACTAAGGGAATGAAATTAAAAAAAGAGAGAAATCTGAAAGATGATAAAGAATAAAAAGAACAAAAATAAAAGGCGACAAAGAAAGAAGCCAAAAAGAGGAATAAGAATAAAAAAGAGAATATAAGCAAGAGGATAAAATGAGATCGTCCAGGGTATCAAAGAGTAAGAGGAGAAGAAAACCGAGGACGAGCACAACACGATAGCAATATAATAAAAGCAAAAAAGCCCGAAAAAACAAGAAAAGAACAAACAAAAATACTCCAAAAAAGAAGAAAATGATTGTGAGGTAATGAGATGAGAACGGCGGGTAAAGTTACGTAAGAGGACAACATAACGAGTTATCTCGTATGTGTTACGTATATAAATGACCTGCGTAAAAGTGGATCAGGTGTCTCGTTTTTGGCTGAAATGCTGCGTCGAGTATATATGTATGTATGTATGTAGGGCGTGGTGCTTTGGTGTGTTTGTATATTGCCCCTCAACTGAATTGGTCCAGCGATTACGACAGACTTTCCGCTTCAATCCTGAGGGTTATCGTCACACGATTATTCCTCGCCTCCGGGATGACCCAATAATGGGGAGAACTCATATAAAAAGAGTTGCTCGTCACCCAGACAGCATCATTCGATCTGCTCACATCCTTCGGCTTAACAAAGCTCATAACACAACCGCAGTCATGGCATTCAAGGTGAGATAATTAAAAATCATCTCATTTCTCTTCTTTCTCTCCTCTTTTCTTCTCTCATTTCATTTTTTTCTTCTCCCTCTCTCTCTCTCTCTATTCTTTCACTTCTCTCTCTTCTATTTTAATTAATGTTCTCCATTAATTATTTATACTTCTATTAAGTATTTTTATTCCCATTCATAACAGGGTTTTATTATAATTCTATTAATCATCGGTATTTGTTACTTTTAATATTCCATTATTCTTGCCCTTTTGTAAGCATTCATAATTTCTTTCGAAATTCGGTTCTTTTTATCCTCCGTGGCTTTTGTAGTTTCCTTTTTAAAAGAATCTTTTCGATTTCTTATCTCTTTCTTTGTTGCTATTCATTTTAGCGAAAAAAAAACTTTTTTTGGAAAAAAAATTGAACAACCAGATTGGAGGAGTAAAATCAGTACAATCGGATAAGTGTCGTAATACATTGTATAACTTTATAAATTGTTAGTTAGAAGGAGTGTGGTATAAGCTATAACGAAAAAAGTGAAAACGAATGCCGAAATACTCGTTTATAACTCGAGTTCCAAACTTGAAATCGTAAAAGCGAAAATTAAAAATTAAGTTCGCTCTTCAAGTGAAGCAATTTTCCTTTATTATTTGTAGTTTTTTTTCGCCCACTTTGATACGACAAGGCTAAGAAATAAGAAGGGAAAGAAAGAATTAAATGTAATAGAATTGCTTTTTCTTTTGCAGTTCCTCGCTTTGGTTGCGATGGTAGCAACGGCGCGCGCAGGCTTCATTGGTGCTCCAGCCGCGATTCAATACGCCGCACCGGCAGTTGCACCAGTTGCCAAATTGGCCTACGCCGCGCAGCCAGCAGTGTCCTACGCCGCGCAACCAGTCGCGTACGCCGCACCCGCTGCGCACTTGCCAGTTGCGCACGCAGCTCCAGTTGCTCACGCATACGCCGCAGCTCCACTCGCCTACGCGGCTCCAGTTGCCAAAGTCGTGAAAACCGTCGACGCAGAGTACGACCCCAATCCACAATACAGTTACGCCTACGACGTGCAAGACGCGTTGACCGGCGACTCCAAAACTCAACAGGAATCTCGTAATGGAGATGTCGTCCAAGGAAGTTACAGTCTCGTTGAGCCCGACGGCACCCGTCGCATCGTCGAGTACACCGCTGACGAGCACAACGGTTTCAATGCCGTCGTTCACAAGGAACCAGCTCAAGTTGCCGTGAAAACCGTCGCTGCTGCGCCTGCTGCCGCCCTCGTCAACGCCCACTACGCCGCACCTGCTGCATACCATTTGTAAAAAGTCTACATTTAAGCAACTATTAATGTTCCCTTTTTTGTATTAGACCCTTAAGCCGAGTAAATTGGTTCTCCGTCTCGACTATGGAATGGAATCGTGTAAATTGTTCTTGTAAATAAAAAAATCTGCTTGTGTGAATGAAATATCAGTTTTTTCTTTTCTTTGTCGTTTTCTTCTTTTCTTGAGAAATTACTAACTCTTTAGGAAAAGAAAACCATGGATCCGTATTAATAATCGTACAAACCACACTGAGAAAAATGGTGATTCAACTTTATTATGCAATTTTGACTTTATGACTCTATAGTATTATGCAGTTTTTTTGAATGTATCAAATTGATGCCAAATTGGATTGAATTTATTAGGGTCAATTTTTTAGTTGATCCACATTTTTGCTTCGTTGCAGTTTAGATACTTTTGAATTAACAGTGTAATTGTAAATAAAACTTTGAGAAAAATGTATATTAAAAATCTTAATAATTATATACTAGATATTAAAAAAAGTTCCTAATGCATAACATCTACATGTTATAGTTTAATATATCAGATGTTAAGAAGTATAATTTGCAAATATGAGTTTATGTTTGAATATGTCTTTTCCAATATCTGTAGACATTAAAATGAAATATCTACGATCTTTATATGTTTCACTGTCACAGTTATTAACCATTATTATCTAAGAACCATTAGTTAAATAAATAACAATTAATTATTACAATTATTATTTCAATTATTGTTATATAATGTATTTTAAATACTATTTTGTTTATACTTTAAAGCAAAAGTTTCAATATTTATCGGGTCGTAACAAAAGTAATATAAAAATTGCAGGGAACCTGTATTTACTAAGTAACCCCTAACGTATCTTTGGCATCCAGGTAAAAATTAATGGAAAAAAAACATTGGTACATATCCACTTTTCGTAATTGGATTGGTTTGTAATTTGTTGCTCTGAAAAACTGACTTCATATTCGTAATGAGCTACCCCCGGTGCTGTGGGGGTAAATTTTCATAACTTATGCACATTTTCGTCTATTTAGTATTTATTTATTTTTTACTCATTTTACCAAAAGAATCTTCAAGTAGAATAACAAAAAAACATAAGAGTCACACTAACAATACAAACAATTCTGATTTTGCAAAAAATAAACACAATAAACTTTTAATGAGACAAAATACACACCGTAGGACCTTACAAAAAATCAAAGAGATAAGAAACAAATGATGCATTACAGTCTCTAAAAATACAAGAACAAAAAGAATCCGTGCAAAAAAAATTGTGTTGATTCACATGAGAATGCTCAATTAGCATATAATCGCATTAATCGACAAACACGGCCCACTTTCTACATTTCGTGTATTCTTTCTTCGAGAAAAGCAACGATATGTACTAAAAATAATAACAATAATAATAATAATATAAATACAAGCACACCGGGTGTCCTTGATACGAATCCGGTAATAAGGGTCCACTACCGTCTTTACGTGAACTCAGCCACACAATCGCGATAAATTTGAAGTGCCACCAGTGAAATTCAATATCCGATTCAAATGTCCATTACGTATATATATATATATATATATATATATATATATATATATATACAGACTAGGCTCTCAATGAAAATAAAGTCTGAAGAAAAATGGAGTTTGTGGAGTACGAAAAAAATTGTTGAATTAATGCAAAACTAATGGTATTCAATGTCAGTATTGTTTTTGTAAGTACCAAGTAGATATTAGTACCAAGTGCGGATGTTAAATGGACGCTAAATTGATATTTAATTAATACTGAATTGACATCAAAATGATAAGAACTTGATATTAAATTAATACCAAATTACCACACTAAGAAAAAATACTGTTGGTTCAATAGCACCGATGCTATTGAATTTAATTTTTTTTAAGCAATAATTTCTGTATTGAATTAAGAAAATATTTGTTAAAATATAATAATTCATAATTTAGAACTAGAAGCATAATGTTGTCTAATAAAACATGCAAAATGGTTGAGATGAGGAGTTGATACAATTTCATTAAAAAAATATTAATTTGTTTGAAGTAAGTGTTGCAATTATTTGAAATAAAACTTTGTTAAATTAATAAATAGTATTTACAATTTGTATAGATGTACATTTTAGACGATGCAATATGCTTTTGAATCAATAGCACGTGCTTTTGTTATTACAAACTACATTCAAATACGTTCAAAAGCAGATGCTATAAAATTGACAGTACCGTGCAGTAAAATTGCAGTCATACTTATTTGAGTTAAAAGTATTAGGTATTGTCTTATTCAAATTAAGATAATTCATTAATTGATATTTTAGTAAGTCATCTGTTTTAATTTGCAAAATTTCATGTTTATGTTTTGGATATACTTGAAAGAGGAATTTGAAATTTAAATTTTCCCGGGAATATATATTTGTTTTGTGATTGGTTACTAAATATACACTATACACACTTGAAATATTAAATTTTTCTCTCACAAGCGGTGATAGTTTCATCACTTTTGTATATAAGGAAATTCAAATCAACATCATTTAAATGTATTATGATATGTATAATGTATGTATAATGTTAAATAGTATGTTAAGTATATGTTACAATAAAATTTAATTTTAGGTTCAGTTGTAAACTTATAAGTTATATCTCAAATTGCATATATTGTATGTAGAATTACAAAAAAGTCTATCTTGAAATAGGTAACAAGATGTAAAAGAGCAAAAATATGTCTATTTCTCAAAATATGTTTTTCAAAAGAATAATATTTTATATTTGAAACTATAGAATTATGCTATAAAATTGAATTTTAATATATTAAAATCTAAAGTGTGATGTATTCTTTTTAAAATTATGTGATATTCAAACTATAGCATCATGCTATAAAATTGAATTTTAATATATTAAAATCTAAAGTGTGATCTATTCTTTTTAAAATTATGTGTTATTCAAACTATAGCATCATGCTATGAAATTGATAGCATATTCTATTCATTTGAAAGTACATGCTATTAAATTTATAAAAGATTTAATTATAGGTAAAAAAGGCATTTCTTGATATTATAGCATTTTTCGTTAATACTATCATTTCTGTAATAATATTATATAAGATTTATTTAAATCTATAGTGCAGTAATCAATATAGCACATGTTATTGAACTAACAGTATTTGTATTCGAACGATATTGAATATGCCGTTTATATATTGCGACAAACAAATATTTCATTGACTCAATAGCATTTTTTTCTCAGTGCATTGAATTTAAAACAAAATCATATTTATTTGCCCCAAAATTAATATTAATTTTTTAAAATTAATGTTTGTTACAAAATTAATAACAAATTGATAGGGGAGAATGGGGAGTTATGAAGCACGGCCATAGATCTCGCATAGTAATTGTTTTGATAGATGTCACTTACTCTGAGTATTTTTTCACCTAATATATAGGTGTTAGGTTAATATATTAATTCATTAACTTTTATTAAAAATAAAAATGATAAACAATTAAAAACTGAAAAACTGACCTTGAGGGATGTCGTAAGAATTTATTCGCCTTTAATTGAAAATAAAGAACACTCAAACCGGTTAAGAATTGCAGGTTGTAGACAGTTTTGAACAGTAAATTGTAAAAAAATCCCATTATGCGCTGTTTGTAGATCTTTGGGCAAACCCGGCCTGGCCCTGATCGGGGCCACTAAGTCGGAGCCAGATCAGGAAAGCCCGACCGGGGCCAGGGCGGTAATCGGGAACAAAAGTGGAGATTTCTGCACGGGTAATTATTAATATTAACTTAATACCGAATTAAAATTAAATTGATATCAAATTGATATTATATTGCTATCAAATTGATATTAAACTCATACGAAACTGATACAATTGATACTAGGTTTATATTAAATTAGTACCACGTTGATATTAATCTTATACCCATAATTGATATTACATTGGTACCAAATTGATAACAAGTTAAACATAAAAATACAAAAAATTTGGAACGAAGTGTTATCAACTAAATTACTTCAAACTGTTACTTAATTTTGGATTAATTAATGATTTAACCTATAAATTCGTAATCAATTACAGTAGGATCTTCCAATAGTGCAGTTCTGAATAGTGCAGTCTTTAGTGAGTTAAGTAGACGAGGGGTTCCGGGAGGCAAAGGGAAAGGGAATCTGTGACGTTGAAATACAATACACGGACCTGAAATATTTTGGTTTATGTACACGGAGAGAAAAATCTAGCTTTAATAGTATAACACTACCTATAGTAATTTTGCATGGACTATAGTCACGCTTCAAATGCATGAAATTCATACCCAAAAACCATGAGTCCACGCTTTTTGGGTATGAATTCATGCATTTGAAGCGTGACTATAGTCCATGCAAAATTACTATAGGTAGTGTTATACTATTAAAGCTAGATTTTTCTCTCCGTGTACTCTTCCAACAGTGCATAATATTCCCGACGACTGCACTATTCAAAGATCCTACTGTAGTTGCAATTTGACACTTCCAAATCAACAATTTAAACAGTTTTTTCACAGATTTTCTATAAAAATATCTAATTGAGACTAAATTGATATACGTTTTTCCTCTCAATTTCCTATCCTTAGAGAAACTTTGGCTATTCAAAATGTTTTTTATTGATAGAATTAAATAATGACTAAGTCCATATTTAGGAGGGGGGATCCGGTTAAATTTTAGCTTTTCTATATTTATAATGTTTAAGTGTGTCAATGTTTTTCTAACATTATTTAGGATTCAAATCTATTCTATATTATCAAAATTATTAAAATTGTTCAGAATTGCGAAAAAGCATAGGTATAAAAAATTCGACTATAAAAAATGATTAAACAAATGCGGTAAAAGTTCAAATTTATATTTAAAAAAATTTTAAAGCATTCTTTTATAAATTGTCAAATAATTATCTGTTATTCTTTATTTTGATAATATAAAATAGATTCGAATCTTCAATAATGTTTGAAAAACATTGACACACTTAAACAATATAATTGTAAATATAGAAAATTTAAAATTTAACCTGACCCCCTCCCCCTCCTAAATATGGACTCAGTCATTATTTAATTCTTTTTAAAAAATGTTAACATGCATGTTTTTTAGTTAATCAATTAAATTTAGTGAATTTTGAAAATCGGTTAAAAATTAAGGAACTTATGCGAGTAATTCTTTACATGGATACACAAAAAACGTTTTTTAGCCCCTAAAATTAAATTGTTGGAGTATTTGAGTGATTTTATACGTACTACTTTTTTAGTTTTTTAAGACGAACAAGTTCACATTCACTGCTGCATCATTAATTAACTGTCAATATAACAATATTAATGATGTCCTATGCATTATTGATTCGAAAAATAGAATCAATATTAATATTTAATCATTGATGGAAGTAGGAGAGAAGTACAAAGAGCTTTCAGGTATCCTTTCATTATAAAAACATAATTGAATATAAATTGGATTGTTAATATAGGTTAATATCCCATAAGCCATATAAGTAGAAGAAAATACATTTTTACTTCTTTTCTGTTTGTTTCAAATATAAACAAATTTATTTTCTGCATAATGCATACAGCTGAAGGACATATACTTCAGTTGTGTTTAAGAAGTCTTCCTCTTCACATGTAAGTACATCTAAATCCTCAATTTCCCCTTTCACAAAATTTTTATTATTACTAAAAATTCAACTAATAATTGCAAACATTAAAAAATACTTATTATAAATTATAAACATAAATAATACTAAATGGTAATAAAACTCTATTCAAATTTACAGAAAATCCTCATAATGAAAACAAGGAAACTGCATTAGCAAACTATAAATATAGAAAAAAAATATTCGAAAAAATGAATGTGGCTAAACGTGCAATATTACATCTCAGTTTAGTCGGTACTTGGAGACCGAAGAAAATTTCAAATTTTTCCAAACAATTATATAGACTATACAGTTGTTTTATTATTACAATCTTAACGTTATCTATAATCTACACACTTGTCTACATTTTTAAATTTTCAACAAATTTTAATTCATTAACGGAGGGCTTACTTGTACTATGTGGTATTCTTGGGGCAATTTTAAAAATGCTCCATTTTATAATAAAACAAGAAGAAATTATTTCCGTTGACAGAACGCTGACGGAAAAAATATTCCTACCTCGAGATGAAATAGAAGAGGGCATATTAGCCGAATCCGAAAAAACTCGAAGGTGTGTGTACTATTTCTGTACTTTTATAATTAATTAAGAAAAAAATAATCCACACATTTAAATAAATAATAAATTTAAATAAATTCAATTCTAAGTAATTTCTACCAACATTCTATGTCAAAGTTTATTATGTCATTTAATAGTTTTATTTTTTAATGGAATTTTATTAAAGAATTAATAATACATAACTGTAATTCATAATGGTAAATCCATGAGGGCCTACGCGAATTACCTGTATGGATCGCCCTCATCATTGATTAGCAAAAATTTGCAGTCCAAAAAAAATATTTTTTTACATCATCAAATTAATGTTTATAATGATTATCCTTATTAATAAACTCAGACGTATATCTGTACATTACTTAAAACTTCAAAATTTAAGCATTATATAGTTGTTATTGAGACGCCAGTTTATCCCCGTTTATGACCTAATTTTAAAGTGTTACAATTTTTAATTTTTATAAATCTCATATGATCTAATGTTTACTTTAACAAATGTTGATTGCAAATAATATTAATATAATCTAAAAATCACTTTTTCTAAAGTTATTATTTATGATCATAAATAGCAGTAAATATTTTTGATCAAATGCATGTTTTGGTTTTTTAACTTTAGAAAAAGTGATTTTTAGATTATATTAATATTATTTGCAATCAACATTTGTTAAAGTAAACATTAGATCATAAGAGAATTATAAAAATTAAAAATTGTAACACTTTAAAATTAGGTTATCATAAAATTATAGAAAAGAAACTTTGGCTTATACAACTATTTTATCAGTTGAAAGTTTGCGTGAAAAAATTTTATAATTGCTTATGATTATAGTAAATGCGAATTGGATATTTTGATTATTGGCGTAAAAAAAATATAGAATAAACTCCTTTTATTAATTAGACTTTTACATAAAATCACATTATATTTCATCTTCTTTAGATCATTTTAACATTTGTCACCTTTAATTTAGATCAAACGACTAGTGGAGCATTTGCATAAACGGGGATAAACTGGCGTCTCTTGTTATTGACATCAAGGATTCCAGAAATTAGTAGGGGAGACTGGGGTAAACCCGATCACTTTTTTTCAGAACGGTAAAAACCTAGGAAATTATTCTCTAAATCCAAGTTAATTTATGTAATTTGAAAGTTTATGATTTCTACTAACAAAATAAAAAAGAATTTTTGATTTATCTGTTTTAGTTTTACTTAGGGAAAATTTTTAATACACATATACCAAATTTCAAAATCACAATTTTCCAGGGTAAATCCGCTTACCCCTCGGGGTAAACCCGATCACTTAATTTTTTAATGAATTTAAGGTAATCCCGACAGTTTTATTTTGTATGTATTAAATTTCTCCTTATTTCCGTCTTCAGTATGATTTATTAATAAATTATGAGTTCTATAAACAATAAATATTGGTTTATTAAATGATAAGTATAGGTTTCATGATTTGCAACTGTGAATTTAAATAATATTTTATTAAGAGAAAATTAAAATGTAGATACAATTTTGGATGTAACAAGTTATAGATTTTATTACTGATAAAAAATAACAAATGAAATTAAAAATTTTAAAATAAACAATGATAAAACGTGAACTGAACGAAGACAACAAACTAGATTTATATCTTTTTTTTAGCCGAAAAAGACTGGGACAAATTTTGATTATTTGTTTGCGTTGTTTGTTATAACCGTTATAAAATAATAATCACTAATAATGACAAGAAATATTGATAGTTCGGCGCCATCTATTAAAAAAAATCGCCACAAATCGCGAAATGCGGCACATTCAAAATGTCAAATATTCAACTAATTACCGAATAATTCAATAACATTGTTAGGAAATGAAGATTATTTATCATTTAATAAATATTTTTAATATTAAAAATTTTAAGATCGCCAAAAAAACGCAAATACTGTTAATACTGATTCGGCTTCCTACATAAATTTAATAAGTGAGCGGCTTTACTCCGAATGTGTTTCTCACATTTCAGAATAAATTTAAATAAATCTTTTTGAAATCAAACAAAACTACATATATATTTCGAAAAAGGACATCCAATAGCATCCAAAAAAATTTGTCGAACAAATTAAGTATCAAAAATAATAATCGAAAAACTTAAAAATCCGAAGATCATTTGTTCTTTTTTGCACTTCTAAAAACTATTGACCGTCTCTGATTCTATGACGAATTCATGAAACTAAACGAAAGTTCGTTAACATTAGTTGTATGTTAAGTACTATTTACAGTACAAATATCTCCATCTTATGTTGAGTTTATAGCGTCAAATCGTTAGTGAGCGGGTTTACCCCAGTCTCCCCTACTCTTCTTTTTACAGTGCAGAATTATAACATTATTTTCAACTACGAAATGAACAAAACATTGTAGAATTAACCTTTGCATTCAATTATATAACCATAAAAATGATCAATAAGTAAATGTAGCATTGGTGCACTACCTCGCGCTAATTTAATTTTCATTATATAACTTTTAAAATAATTGTCGCTCTTAAATTTTTCCAATAGATTTTGATTCCTTATATTTTGCAATAACACTTATAAAAATAAATTTTGTTCCTGTTTTTGGTGGACACATTCCTAAAATTGGCATTATAAAGTAAATTTTTACAAAAATTCACAAAAATTGCTCCCGAAATTGTTTCTGTGAATCTTCCGAAAAAAATGCCCGAGAATCTCACGAAATTGTTCCTGGAAATCTTCTGAAAAAATTCACGGGAGACTCACGGAAACGATCCCAAGAGACTCCCGGGAGACTCCGGGAACTTCTCCACGTGGGTTAAGTCAGTAGTATTTTTGGGATCTGTGATTAAGGTTTGAACGTCAAAATAATACAATTCAGAATTATTTATTCATCCAATTTATCCAATATTATCTAATTGTAAAAATTTTAGAAGTATTGAAAATAGAATTTTTTGTTATTAAAATGGTATTGCAGCATATCAAGAATTGTAAGTCACATGTGATACAATACAAGCACTATGCTACTGGGCAAAACATTAGATTTTAAAAAGTTTATTTTCATTCTAGATTTTACTGTTAAAGATGTTTTGAGCAATGTAAAGACAAAAGTTATAATAAGTAAAAGGGTGTCTATGGAAAAACGGGAAATATCCGGGAATTTAATGTGGCCGAAAAAACTGGGAATAAGCTAAACCAGTAATTTTCTTATAAAAAAATTTTAATATATTAAGTAATTAGCACATACCCCGGCGGAAATTTACCACTGGCATCGTACCGCGCCTGTACAGACGTCGGTAAGACTGTACTGACATTCGTCCGCGAGACAACCGGATCGGTGCAGGCTTTCTACTGGAACATGACAATGTGTTGCAGTGGCTGCGCGTCCGGCTCGGTACAAATTTGATGCCGCCGAACAACCGGCGTTGTACCGGCATTCGTCCGCTCTAGCAACCGCGGCGGGCCAAATATTCTTTCAAAGACGACTCGCTTCAGCGGACCGGCGTTCTACTGGCATTCGCCCGTCTAGCCAGACTAAATTATATTTTCTATTGAAAAATAAAATAAAAAAATATTTAATTAACTATGCATGGTGCATGTTACTTAATATTTATTTATAGATCATTTCCAGCATTTTTAACACATTCTACATTTTTTTTACACATTAAAATTCTAAACGCTCGCAAGTGGGATACGAAGCCCAAGCTATTCCTAATCGAAGCACCGAAGTCTAACACGCTAACCACTACGCTATTCGCTTGCATGCGGATCTGAGCATAATAATGTCGATATGTAATACCGCTACGAAGCAAACAATAAATAATAATTTTACAAAGACTTTAGAATATTTTAGCATTTTATGAATATTATGTAAATAAATCTAGTGTTTTAAAACAATATTTTAAAATTTTTATTTTTTTAATTATTCTATTATTATTATTATTATTATTATATTTATTTATTATTTTTATTATTCATTTTTTTATATCTATAAATAATTATCTGTATACATTATTTATAAATATTTAAAAAATTTGATTATAACAAAAAAATTTAATTCTTTAATTTATTTGTTAATTAATAAATAAAAATATAATTAAAACCTATTTTTCAAATTCATTAATTTGAAAAATTTTACAACATAATAGATTAAAAATTTTTATTACTATAATTATTATTTTATTAATTTTTATTGAAACAATAAGACTATAGCTAAATTTTTGCATTGTAAAAAATCTATTTCTGAAAATTCTGAATAATGTGTTAATTAAAAAAAAATTATTTTAGAAAACATTAAATTGTTTTAGAAAAAGAATGACGATAGCCATATTCTTAGCATATTATTATTAATTGAAATCTTAATAATAAGAACATAATTGATATTAGTCCGCAGTCGGTAGAATGTCTGTACCGCTCGGGTTGTCAGACGGACGAATGCCAGTACAACGCCGGTTGTTCGGCGGCATCAAATTTGTATCGAGCTGGACGTACAGCCATTACAACACATAGTCACGTTCCAGTAGAATACCTGCACCGCTCCGGTTGCCAGGCGGACGAATGCCAGTACAACGCCGGTTGTTCGGCGGCATGAAATCTGTACCGAGCCGGACGCATAGCCATTATAACACAGTATAAATTTTGATCCGGCGGTCGGATCCGTCTTTGTACCGCGCCAGCAGACATTAACACCCGAATCGGTACAGACTGCCTGTACCGGCATTAACTCTCCAAATCAATCGGCGCGGATCCTTGACGGTTGGATGATCCGGCATTCGTCCGACTTTTCCGCCTGGGTATTAACAAATATTGTTTTCTGCATTTAAATTAGTTAAAAATAACTGATTTGATAATAAAATGTCAGTCCCTGATTCAAATAATAGTATTTTCCTACTAAAACAGTTAATTAGAACTAATTATTATTTTTTCCTGTTAAAATAAATTCCCTATTATTTTCCGGGTTTCCAGCTTGGTAGACCAACTTTTTATATATGTATTATAGCAGAAACTAAAACCCGTCGAAGACGGGTACGACAGGTAGTATACAGTATAAAACGCATTTTTAACAGAAATGTTTTGACATTTTTTTTTAATAATGAAAATATTAATTTTTCAATATTTGAAGGGTGGCATGACAAAAAGGGGCAAGCCACAATTTTTTGAAATTGAATTTTTTTTTAAATCAGGTAAATTGATTTGTTAAAATTATAAATGCAAAAATAAACAGGAGAAATTGACCACAAAAGAAGGTCTCAGAGAAACCCTAAATTTATTATTATATTGTTATACGCAGGTTTATTTTTGTGACCTTGTCTTTTGTATTATCAATTTCTCACTACAATAACTTATATTTCTCATCAGTTCATGTTTCGACTTTGTAGAAGTTAAACGTTAGAATAAAGTGTTCTGTTATATTATATATAAGTTTTTTTTATTTAATAAAAACCAGGGACTTACACGGACACGAAATAAGGTAAAAATTCGTATCGTGCCCGTACCGTGGCTTGGCACGACACGAAGTTTGCATGGTAATTCGTGGCGTGCCTAGGCACGACACGAAATTCGCTTAGTAATTCGTGGCGTGTCTAGGCACGGCACGACACGCGCACGGTCCGGATTTTCGTGTTTTTGCGTGTCGAACAGAAAAATAATAGTAATCTGTCTTCTATGACTAAAATGGCGCTAATGTAATAACTTTCAAGGTTTAAGTATAGTGAAAGAGAATTATAGTAGTACTATAGTAATACTGTACTACAGTAGTAATATACTATTCTATAGTATACTAAATAAAATAGTACTATATTAACTATAGTACTAGTATATTAGTTCTAGTCTAACTATAGTACTATTGTAGTACTATACTAACTGTAATAATGCTAAACTAGTACTATACTAAATATAGTACTACTATAGTGGTACTATACTAACTATAGTAGTACTACAGTAGTACTATAATAACTAAAATACTTCTATAGTAGTACTATACTAACTATTGTATTATTGTAGTACTATACTAACTATATATGTATTATAGTACTACTATAGTAGTACTATACTAACTGTAGTACTGCTAAACTAGTACTATACTAAATGTAGTACTATTATAGTGGTACTATACTAACTATATTAGTACTATAGTAGTACTATTATACTTCTATAGTAGTACTATACTAACTATAATAGTACTATAATGGTACTATACTAACTATAATAATTCTATAGTAGTACTATACTATCTATAATAGTATTATACTAACTATAATAGTACTACACTAACTACAATAGTACTATAGTAGTACTACAACAGTACTATAGTTAGTATAGTACTATTTTATTTAGTATTGTATAGTACTTCTATAGTATAGAATAGTATATTACTGCTGTAGTACAGTATTACTATAGTACTACTATAATTCTTTTTCGTCATACTTAAACCTAGAAAATTAATACATTAGCGCCATTTTAGTCATAGAAGACAGATTACTATTATTTTTCTGTTCGACACGCAAAAACACGAAAATCCGGACCGTGCCCGTGTCGTGCCGTGCCTAGGCACGCCACGAATTACCAAGCAAACTTCGTGCCGTGCCTAGGCACGCCACGAATTACCAAGCGAACTTCGTGTCGTGTCAAGCCACGGCACGGGCACGACATGGGTTTTTCGTGAAAGTCCCTGATAAAAACCTATAACCACAATTTCAATATGATTTACACAGTTCTGTAAAAAAGATTTTCCTATAAATTGTTTCTTAAACTCGTTTTTAATAAAAATAAAAATTAGCCTAAATTTTGTACTTACAATGGAATTCATTAACCAGTATCCGACTAGTGTGTGGCGGTGTTTCCGACCAATGCCCTACTCAGGGAAAAACTGGCCAGGGCCTCGTCAGTTTTCCCTAAAGTTGCCCTATTTTGTAGTGAGGTTACTTTTATCCCAGCTGAAAAAGTTCTATAGAATTTCACTAGAATCATTCTATAGAATCGTTCTATAGAATCGTTCTATATGAATTGTAGTGAATATTCTATAGAATTTCACTAGAATGATTCTATAGAATTTCTACATAAATACTATTAAATTTTAGTGATTTTAAATTAGAAAAATTATAATTATAAAAATAATAAATTGTAATATTAAAAAAATAATTTTAGTAAAAATAACAATTTTTCTGTTAATCGGTACATTTTTTTCTTGATTTTTTAACAAACTTTCAACATTATTTACAAACATTTACTTAGTTTTTATTCACAACACAACACGACCATTGAAGGCTGCAAGAGATGTCGCCTAATCTACTATATCAATACCCGTGCCGTATGGGGCGTTCCATAGCTGGAAGAACTTTTGAATCTCAGATTTTGTTTATACTTGGTTAATTTGTTGTGTTTAGGGTGCTTTTAAAGTACACTGAAGGATTTTGCAAGATATTGTTAATTAAACATTTTGGTCACTTTTTTTCAGAAATTTTTATCTTGTAAACTGTTGGTTCTAGAAAAAAATGTTTTAGACAAAAATTGAAGAGAATGTATAAAATTTTAATAATATTTTATTAAAAAATAATTTTTTTAATTTTTCGACTAATTTGTTTAAACAATTATTTTTTAAAGTTGTTTTTTTTCATGAACGGAATAACCAATTTTTATAAAAAAATATTTTTATTAAACCTTAGAATGTCCTTAAAAAGTACCCAAATTTTTAAAGATGTGTTTTTTGATATTTTCGAGAAATTAATTTTTGAATTTTTTATTGCTCGGTTCGGGTCGTACGGCTTGCGTCACCTTTTTTTAAAAGAATTTTTATCTTGTAAACTATTGGTCCTAGAAAAAAATGTTTCATATTAAAATTAAAGGGAATGTATTGAATTTTAATAATATTTTATTAAAAAATAATTTTTTAAACTTTTCGAGAAATTTGTTTAAATAATTTTTTTTTAAGTTGTTTTTTTCATGAAGGGATTAACTAAATTTAATAAAAAAATATTTCTATTAAAGCTTGGAATGTCCTTAAAAAGTACCCCAATTTGTGAAGATGTGTTTTTTGATATTTTCGAGAAATTAATTTTTGAATTTTTTATTGATCGGTTCGGGACATACGGGCTTGCCCTGCAGCGGTCGCAAAACAGCAATAAAAAATTCAAAAATTAATTTCTCAAAAATACCAAAAAACGCATCTTCACAAATTGGGGTTCTTTTTAAGGACATTCCAAGCTTTAATAAAAATTAGAGGTGTGCAAAAAGCCCGAAATGCCGGGTCGGGTCGGGTTGAATTTTTTTCGGGCCGGGCTCGGGTTTTCTCGATGTATCTGGTACCCGACATTTTCGGGTACCCGAATTCATTCGGGTTCTCGAAATTTTCGGGTAGCCCGAAATTTTCGAGTAACCCGGAATTCTCGGGTACCCGAATTCATTCAGGTTCTCGAAAAATTCGGGTACCCGAATTTATTCGGGTTCCCGAAAAATTCGGGTACCCGAGAATTCTGAGAACCCCAACGAATTTGAGTACACAAAACTTCGAAAATTTGTCGAATATTTGTAGTTATGCATTTTCTCAAATGTTTTATTACTAAATTAAGAACTTGAATACTTCCAAGTTATATAAATTCGAGAATTTGAACTTTTTAAGGTTTAGAGCATACCCGAAAATTTCGAGAACCCGAATATAGTCGGGTGCCCGAAAATTCCGAGAACCCGAATGCAGTCGGGTACCCGAAAATTTCGAGAACCCGAATTCAGTCGGGTACCCGAAAGATTTCGAGTATTTAAACAAGCTTGACCCGGCCCGAACCCGACCCGAAAAGTGAAAAGCCCGACATTACCCGGTCGGGTTTCGGGTTTCGGGTTTCGGGCTTTTTGCACACCTCTAATAAAAATATTTTTTTATTAAATTTGGTTAATCCCTTCATGAAAAAAACAATTTAAAAAAATAATTATTTAAACAAATTTCTCGAAAAGTTTAAAAAATTATTTTTTAATAAAATATTATTAAAATTCAATACATTCTCTTCAATTTTTGTCTAAAACATTTTTTTCTAGAACCAACAGATTACAAGATAAAAATTTCTGAAAAAAAGATGACCAAAAAGTTTAATTAACAATATCTGGCAAAATAATTAAAATTTTGCAAAATCCTTGAGTGTACTTTAAAAGCACCTTAAACACAACAAATTAACCAAGTATAAACAAATCTGAGATTCAAAAGTTCTTTCAGCTATGGAACGCCCCGTATATTCTGTTACTTATGAAGAAAAAATAAAAAGTGTGACTACAAATTTTATACACAATAATCCCGAATTATTTTAATTATTAAAAATTATTATTCAAATAATTAAATCATTAAACAATTTTTTCAGTTTTATAAGTTTAAAAATATATTTAAAACCACAGTATCTGATTATTATTTTTAATGTTAAAGAGTTGTTTTATCTGAAAAATATTTAGTGATCAAAAACTTACAGTGAAAAAAAATGTTCATTAGGGTGTAATACTTCACTTAAACAAGGAAAACTGGCGAGGCCCTCGTGAGAACCTTATTTATAATCTAATGAACACCCTACTAAGCGTTTTGGCCTAAAATTCTAGTCAAACCCACAACATAAAAAATTATTAAAACGGTAGTATAATTACTCCCTTAAATTATTTTTTTCAATTGTTTATAATTTTTTAATGAAAGTAATTTTAAAGACTTAATTTTACTTGTAATATTACCTCAACCTTTACGAGTAACCGTACTGCAACCTTTACTAGTTAACTAGTAACTAGTTTACTAGTTACTAGTACTAACCTTTTTTTGACCTATACGTCAAAAAATAGGTCAATTTTGACATAAGTTTTGACGGACCCCTTGGGATAGGGCGCCCTTACAGAATCTTGAAACAGCGGCGGCGGCGGCGATATCTTTTTGTAATATAGGTATATATATATATATATATATATATATTGACATTATTTATGAATTTGCTTATTGGTCACGATTTAATTAAAAATGTAAAAATCATTAAATAATTATGAACTTATTTGTTATTAATAAATAATTAATTTATCAATTGAATTGAAAAATAAAGTTGAGGGCATTTTATGAATTTCCCGAGGGCACCTCATAGAAAATCTATATGGAATCCATGAGGATTTTCCATAAGGGAAATCCTGTCACGCCTTCGAAAGATCCACGTGGATTGCCCCTACGGATTCCAAACGGGTTGAGGGCAATACACGAGGGCCTCGCAGTGGGCCCTCACCATTTTTCTACACGGGACTGTATTGAAAATAAAAATTTTTAATCTTTTTTACAGAAAGCAATCGAATGCACTCATGATTGGCTGCTACTTTTTCTCCATTTGCCCCTGCTTGAATCCTCTAATTAGTTCTAAAAAACTAGCACTACCATTCCCTAGTGTATGGATCCCTCCTAATTTCGAAAGTACAAGGTATTATCAATTTATTTATTTATATCAGATAATTGTCCTTCTTGTTACAACAATTATCCTCTGTTGCTGTGATCTTTATTTTTCTGAACTTATGGAGAAAATTTGTGCCGAAGTAGATGTATTCAAACATCGTTTGTACATTTTACCACGACAAATAAGCATCAAATCAAAATCTAATCAATATGAATGCCAAATAATAAAGGATTGGTTACATTTTCATTTACATCTAATCAAGTAAGTAATCAGTTAAAATAAAATCAAAAATAAAGATTAGAAAAAAGACGCTTCTAAAAAAGTGATAATAATTGAAGAAAAATTTCCACATTCCACAGAATGGTTCACGATTTGAATAATTCATTCAATTCATTATGCATTATTCAATTTTCCATATCTACTGCTGCTTTGGCTTTAGCTATTTTCAATTTAGCAAAAGCTGAACTATTTACAACACACTTTTGGTATATATGCGTCTATTTACTTGATTTTACTTTGGAAATTTTTCAATTTTGTTACTACGGAGAGAAACTAATTGTCAAGGTAAATTAATAAAAAAATATATTTAATTACAAACTAAAAAAAATCATTGTTAATGACATTTAATACATTACAAGCAATTAAAGGTAACATCTTAATTATTTTAATTTGCTTTTGATTAGAAATATCCGTACACAGAAACAACTTAGTCTCATTTTTGTTGCATCTCATTTTGAGTATACTACTCAAGTTGCTCAAACTACACTGAGAGAAGTCCGGGAACTAATACGTCCCGTGCAAGGCTTGAGTGATCATTTTTAATGTTCTTATGTGAACCTTCGATCGGGACGTCTCAAGCCCCGATAAAAAACGTGGAACGTCCCGAAGCGGGATTACTTACAACTTTTAGTGTCGGCCATGAGTTGTCTCTCACATGCGGGAACAATGTTTGACCGATTCGGGGTGTCTGAGCCCTAGATTCGAGACATCTCAAACGCGACAAGCAGAGTAGCTTATAGCGACGTCTAGCGGGAACTATTAAGTCCTGGGCTTCTCTCAGTGTAAGTATTAAAACATTACTTTTCGTTAATTTGAAAATATTGTAATGTCTTTTTACTTAAAAATAAATTTATTAATTAAACAGTAACTTAATTAAAGTAATTATAATACATAATTTATAATTTTTTCTTACGTTTCTGAAGAGAACAGCCGTGCTGTAGAAACGTAAAAAAGAAAATTTCTTTTTTTTTATTTTGAATCCTGATTCGGATTGATTGATTTTGCTATCATCCTATAATAATATAATATATTTTATGTATTTATTGGGTTATTAATTATTTGATGAAAATTTATATGTATCTTTTATACTCAGAATGAATATGATTGGTCTTATTATAAGTAATTTTTATGTATGCTCAGAATGAGACAAGGTGTCTCATTTTTGTTGATTTAAATAAAAAAATTAAAGAAACGCTCTTGTTTAAAATATATTGTTTCTAGAAGTCTAGAGAAATGAGAATAGCTATTTTTACTTGTTTATTGATATCGTTTCTGTTATTTATTTATTTGATTAGAAAAAATAATATTTTTCCTATTTACAGAGCTCAGAAATCGTAAACGCTTGTTACAATGTGAACTGGAATACATTAAGCAAAAATTCAAAAATGTCATTATATATTATAATGATCCGAGCTTCTAAACCAATGAAAGTTAAAGGAGGATCTATGATAACAATTTCTATTGGCTTGTTTGTTGCGGTAAATTTAAATTATTTAAACATATTTCCAAAATGAAGTTAATTTAAAAAAGCGTCAAATATTATACAAAGAATGAATTTTCATTTTCAGATTTTAAAAGTTTCATATTCGATTTTTAACGTTTTGCGAGAGAATCGTTAGGATACCAAAAATTATTTTTGTTACATCTACATAAATATTTGCTAATAGTTAATTAGTTTGTGATATTAAGTGGAAATTTTCGAAATAAATTATATCTATACTTTTTGCTGTTGCAAATCAATATATTTAAATACATATTTAAAAATTGTGATATGAATAAAGTGTTCGATAAAAATTTTTGCTCTCGACTTTTTGAAGATTTATTATCAATAATGTTGAGAGAATGTGACCCAATTAATTTTGAACAGTAGACAAAAACAAGCACCAGTGAAAGTACCCTATATTTTCCAAAGTGTAACATTATTTCGTCATTTCTAAAAGAGAAAAAAGTTAATTTATACAAGCGACTGTGAGAAATAAAGTAGATCATAAGTAGGTAAAAAGTGTATCCTGCGATCACAGTAGTAAAAGTCAATTGTGTCAGACTACAACTACAATTTCGCAAATGATTGATGAGAAGAATTATTATTTTAATCAACTTTCATCAATTCAGCTTTACATGTCTATATTAATATTTTAATATATTTACATATCATTTATTTCTAAATTCAACATAAGTATCGTTTTTTATTTTAAAATAAAAATTCAAAATCAAAAAATTAAATATTAAAAATTTTTAATATTTCGATGTTTAAAAGTAAGTTTGAATAAATTAAATAAGTAGTACGTATTCATAAAAATTATTCTCCTTTTCGAATAAAAATATATTTTTTAAATGTTAAATAAAACAAAATGCATATATGTGGACGTCCACATGAAAAGGGCCCATTTTGTCGGTTCTAGTTTTCGAGTTATTTGCAATTTAATACTTTTTTGAGAAAAACCTTAATTTTTTTTTATTTTTTATTATTAATCTACAAGTTTTGACAAGTCAAATCATGAGGTTTTCATTAACTTATCGTTAATTTAAGTGTTTAACTTTATTGGTTCTTTAGAAAAAGAAAAGGGCCCATTTTGTCGGTCCTTTGCAAAAATATTTTGTATTTTTGAAATGGAGGGTCAAAAAAATTAAAACCTCTTGATTTGTCATCTTTAAAGTACCCTGAACTCAAAACAATTATTATCTGAATAACTTCCGAGAAGAACCAGAGATATTAATGTTAGAGTCTTTGATTACGTAGTCGTAGAAGTGTAAATTTCGATATTTCGGCAAATTATTCATAATAGAGACTTTTAAAAAATTTTAAATAAGTTTAATTTTTATTCTTTACCTTTAAACGACACAATAAAATTGTTCCCAATCATTAATCTTGTATAAAAATGGTTTATTAATAAGAAAATCGCCTTTTTAAAAAAGGGCCCATTTTGTCGGTTTTATGTATTTTCAAACAGAAAGGGGGGGGGGGTGGTTTTAAAAATTTGAAACCTATTGGTTTTTCATCTTTATGGTGCCCTGGAATGAAAACAATTATTATCTGAATAACTTCCCAGAAGAACCAGAGATATTGATGTTAGAGTCTTTGATTACGTAATCGTAGAAGTGAAAATTTCGATGTTTCGGCAAATTATTCATAATAGAGACTTTTAAAAAATTTTAAATAAGTTTAATTTTTATTCTTTACCTTCAAATGACACAATAAAATTGTTCTCAATCATAAACCATGTAAAAAAATGGTTTATTAATAAGAAAATCACCTTTTTTAGAAAAGGGCCCATTTTGTCGGTTTTATGTATTTTCAAAATTAAGGGGGGGGGTGGTTTTAAAAATTTAAAACCTATTGGTTTTTCATCTTTAAGGTGCCCTGGACTGAAAACAATTATTATCTAAATAACTTCCCACAAGAACCGGAGATATCACAATTAATAGTTATCACAATCTTTAATTCCGTTTTTCTTGAAATGAGGTATTTGTCACTATAAACTTTGAAATTCTGTAACTCATAGAATTTTTGACCAAAAAAGTTGTATGTCCACTCAAAATTTTCATAATTTTGCAAGGAATTCGCCCATATCATGTGGACGTCGACATATGTGACAGTCCACGAGAAAACGTGCCTTAGCTCCCGAATGTGAATTTTACGGGAAACGTATTAGAAGCTGGGCCTTCCTGATTGGTTCAAATTATGTTCATGTTTGAACATTTATAACGAAAAAATCTATAAGGAAAAAGTATTTTTGACCTTTGTACCTAAAAGAGGAACTCAAAATCTATAAAGTACTATTAAAATTCGACATTAATTTTTTGGGAGCTAAGGCACGTTTTGTCGTGGACCGTCATATATAAATATTCCTCTAAAAATATACCTGAAATAAGATGTTAAAACTTAATACAATGAACGATACGAAATTAAAAATTACTCACAATTGTTGTTTTTCATTTAAACATAAACTAATAGTTCACGACAACAAATCTTTACCTGTAACATCTATAAAATTCACTATATTAGTACAGCAAAATTGTAGCCAAATAACCAAGCTTTTCAAAAATACTTCTAATTTGCAGATACATATTCAAGATTGGCCGCTGGATCCAAAAAGGTTTTACCTAACTATCCTTGCCCCATCCTCCCCTACTTATTTGTGTGAATACATGAAAAAAATTAGTGCAGAATTAGATGTATTCAAACATCGTGTATGCCAATTATAATTAGAAATAACGACAAATTTCAAATAAAAAAATAATGAATACGAATTAACGACAATAGAGGACTAGCTACATTATCATTCCCATTTCATAAAATAAATAAATAAACTAATTAAAAATGAAATGTAAGTAAGTAACAAAAGAAAAAAAAAATAAAGTTAAAAAAGTTACAAAAAAAATTTCTTAATCCACAGAATGGTTCACAATTTCAATAATTCATTCAGTTCGATATTTATTATCCAATTCTTCATATCTACTGCTGTTTTAGGTTTGACAATCTTCAATTTAGTAAAAGTGTAGTAAAAGTAAATTTCACTATTAGTGAAATTTTTCAAATTATTCTACTGTGGAGAGAAAATAATTGTCAATGTAAAATAAATAATTTCAAACGTTTATGAAACTAAAAAGAACAACAACTATTAAATATTACACGCATATACATACATGTACAAAAAAATAAATACAATTTACTTGATGTAATATTTAGTCAATTTTATAACACTGCTTTTGAATCAAGAAGACAGTTTTCATTTAACTAAGAATGCTAATAAAATCAATTAAATATCACATCCAGTAAATTATATTTGCCCTTGAACGTCCATACAATAAGTATGCTCATTATAAATTCTATTGTATTTTTTTATTTACATAAATATTCATATAATGCATAACGTACAATTTTTTAAAATTCAAAATTCTTTTAGAGATTTTGATATAATAATAATATATTTTAATTATCGACAATTTTGATTAGTATATATATAATTATAATAATATTTTTATATTTTTTATAAAGTCCCATTGGGAGATGACAGTTTAGTGCCGTTATTGACCACTGGCTTAGTGCTAAGCCGATTGTTCAGCCGAACCTCAACAATTAGTACTCGCGCAGTATAGAATTTTTGTTTCCTAAACCTTGGCAGCAGATGCTGGCTGAGTATAAAAAAATTGTTCACAACGCTCTTTGCCAACATTGCATTTTATTACATAATCTTGAAATAAATGATAAAAAAAGGTTATGAATGTTTATAAACATTGAAAAAAAATTTATATTTTACCTTGTAGTTATTTATTTTTTATTTTTATTAAATCTAATCATAATAATATAATATATAACAAAATTTTAATTTCAATAATAATTTGGTTCTTATTAACTCCTTCGCAGTCCAGCTAAAAATCGCTTGTGGTCCAAAAACGGTCCAAGAAAAAAAAGTTTCTAAAAAATGTGATTTCATTGTAATTAAAGTTTTTGGAGTCGCAAAATTCGAATTTGAAGTCAGTTTTTCAAAATTTAAAATGGCGGATCCAAAATGGCAAATTCGAAAATTTTAAATTTTATCAGATTTGCTTGAAACTTGTTACTCGGGGGTTGTCGGGGTCTCTGATTACGAATCTAATATCAGATTTTTAAAATTCAAAATGGCGGATCCAATATGACGGTCGAGAAAATAAAAAATCCAACGGATTTGTTTAAGACTTGTTACTCGGGGGTTTTCGGGGTCGCTGATTACGAATCCGATGTCAGATTTTGAAATCCAAAATGGCGGACCTAAAATTCGATCCAAATTGCATGAATCTTGAAATTATCCGCCATATTGGATTCACCATTTTAATTTTGTAAATCTGACATTATATTCGCAATCAGCGACCCCGAAAACCCCCAAGTAACGAGTTTCAAGCGTATTTGATAAATTTTTAAATCTTCATAGTCGCCACTTTAGGTTCACCATTTTGAATTTTGAAAATCTGACTTGAAGTTCGGATTCAGCGACCCCAAAAACCTTAGTATGCACTTGGTCATTCAAATCGAATTATGTTTAGTATTTTATTTTTGAGATGGACATATATGGCCACAGACGTAAAGGTGGCACGACTTTTTGTGGCCACATATGGGCCATGGACTGTCAAGGGGTTAAAATAAGATTATTGTTTAAAAAATTAATTAATTTAAACATACCCGACGAAAAAAACCTAACCAATTCAGAAATTGAACAATATTTGAACGACCTTAGTGACAAAATAAAAAACGAACTTTACGACGCTACCTCAGTCCACACGCAGAGTGACTCAATTGATAGATACTTAAATATAAAAATAATAAAATTACAAAAGATGAAAGGAAAACTTTTATCTGTTTTACACCCACTCAAATATAGAAAAGGAGCACCAGACTTGGTTTCATCTACATTTAAAAAACTTTTAGCAAAAATAAAAAAAAAATTTACAAACAATTTTTAACAAGTCGGTAAACAATTATTGGATGAATAGAATTGCCAAAATCAAACCTCATGATAGCTCAAATATGTTTCCGCAAATTAAATCAATTTTTAATGAAAAAAATTTTGATGATATGCCAAATAGTTTCGGATAGAGTGGACAAAGTGAACTTGCTGGCGAAATATCTCGCAGATATAAATAATAGAAAACGAACATCTAGTAGTGAAGGGCTAGAAAGAATTGTGGAAAGTAAAGTTAACGAATTTATTAACAATATCGAAGATCCGAAAGGAAAATAAGCGAGGTCGATATTGAAGTTTGGCGAACAAAACAAATCCTCAAGGCCGATATATAATGAACAAAAACATTATTTTTTTGACATCATCCAAGTTAAATTAATTATTAACAAGCTTATTGCAAAAAAATCATGTGGTGTCGACAAACTTCCAAATGTGGCGATTAAAAAACTGACACTAAATATCGTTACCTCGCTATTCATACTGTTCAATAACCTAATTAATAATGGACATTTTCCAAACAACCCGTGTAGAAATTGAAACGTGGTAGTCATCCGGCCCTGATCAGGTTAAATAGGGTCCTGATTTGGAAATGAAACACTTTTTCTGATCAGGTCCTGAAGTGGTGTTTTAAAAAAAGGCCACACCAGGGCCTTATAAGGCCCTGATCACAACCTGATTTGGTATTTTATAAGTATACTTATAATAAATTAGATTATTTTATCTGTAGTAAAATTTATTTCTATCATTTTATGTGAAAATGAAAGGTTAATTTTAATATACAAATTGTTTTATTTCTTTTCAATAAAAAACTAAAATTTTGTTAAAAAATTAAAATGATTGACAAATCGAAATTATGCAGATTTTGTTCTCTTTCTTTCTACAGAAATATAGAAAATAATGCAAATTTTAGTAAAAAAAGAAAATTATTTGCATCATTTATATTTTCAAATAATAATTTTATAAAAATACTGAATTTTTTTGAAAAAGGAAAAAAATAATTTTTTTAATTAATTACAATTTTTTAACAATATGTCAACTTATAATTATTTATTGCTCAGAATTAGAATATTATATCTGTACCTTCAGATTCACAAAAAACATTTTTTTTAGTTTCATCAGATTTTGGAACATTTTGGAACATTTCTTCGAATTCAATTTAATTAATTATTATTTATTTTCACTCAAACTGTTTCTTTTTCGTTGAAACTGACGTAAAATGAATTTTAAATAACTGAATGTGGCTTTTTTGAAGTAATCTGGAACCTGATTAGGTCCTGATCAGGCCCTGGTCAGGGCCTGAAGAATGGCTGTGATAAGTAAATCCTGATCAGGGCCTAACCACAAATAGAATTTACTTAAGGCAATTTCTACACGGGAATTGGAAACTAGCAAAAATTACACCAATCCTGAAAAAAATAAAGATCCTACGCTAGTAAGCAGTTATCGTCCAATTAGTCTATTACCAAACATAGGAAAACTATATGAAATACTTATTAACAAATCAATCGTAAAATTTGTCAACAAAAACAAAGTTATACCATACGAACAATTCGGTTTCAGGGTAAAAAATTCCACGTTGCTAAAAAACTAAATGAAAAAGTTAAAATACTTTGTTATGTACCATAAATATGTTTTTTTCAGTGTAACTTATGGTTGCTTATTGTAGTTTGGGATATCTCTCTCCCAAATGGAGAAAATCAGAATTTTAATTGAGACTGCCTGAGATGCTGCCTGCGGAAATACCGAGATCCAGAGACAGGATTCGAAAGGCATCTCTCAAATATAAAATTGTATAATTTAGCGAACATTCCAAGGGTTGATGTGTTTGTCATTGGCCTTGTGCGAGACCATTTCGCGAAGGCCATTGAAAACGGCACCAACCCATTGATACCCTCTCCATTTGAAAAAGTGTAGAAATTTCCCTACTTCGCCTTATTTAAAAAGAGGCGCTGATAAGAAATTACTAAGGCTAACCACACTAGAAATTTCTAGATAGGTAATAACCAGGCTCTGACTAGAATGCCTTCTTTTTCAGATAGGGAAATCTAACTGGATCTACTTATGTCCCTATTAAATATTTCATTCAGGCTCTGACTAGAATGCCTCTATTTGAATTCACACATTCTGATATTCTACTCAGGCACTGACAAGGCGATCTAGTTAGAGCCTCTCTATTTTTCCATATCATCACCTGATATTCCAAGCGTGACAAAATTAGACAGGTCCTGACGAATTTTCCTAGTTTGCGCCTCACTTGCGAAAGGGCATCTATTCAGGTCCATATTGAAGCCTATTTTCAATTTCTACACGGGCCGAAACATTCATTTATCTCGACAAATACAAATTTATTCAAAACGAAAATAATGTTCCAATAATTTATCATATATATATATATATATATAGACACGCCAGAGATAGAGTAATAAAATACAACTCGATAAATTTATTAAACGAATCCAATATCCTTCTTCGCTACTCAACGAGTCTACCAGATAGAGACATTAAAAGAAATTATAAATCTAGACACACAAAATATAACTGGCTAACTTAAATAAATTCATGATGCGTATAATCCATCTGCTTTTGAAATTATCCAAAGCTCTTTTATAACTATACGACGGTCACAAATACAAAGTTATTATTGTTATGATATACAAAAAATATAAACAAATTTAAAGTAATCTTTCAAACGAAAATTAAAAAAATAAAATTCTAAATTGTTAAAGCGTGGTGTGGACGGATGTGTGCAGTATAATTATTATAGCCAGTAATACCAGTTTTTATGCATTTTTACTGGTATATATAAATACGACAATAATTAATGAAATGCAAAGAATAAGTAGGTACACAATGTAAAATGTAAATAGAAGGACGCCGACGAGTTGCTCACGAGTGAGCCGTATTTGACTGTAAAATTAAAACAATATAAAGTGTTACAACGTTTTGTTGATTTATTTCACGTTATATCATATTATGTATATCTTGTTATAAAAAAATTTTTTTTTTTAAATTAGAGCGTTAGTCTATAAGTCCGTAGGTCGTAGGTTCGATTCCCCACGTGAGCAATTTTGTTTATTTTCATAGGTTTGCAATATTTCTAGATTCCAATCGTTAGGTATTAAAATATAAAAATCTAATACGCACATACCGTAATTGCCTATTATTTAATTTTTAAATGTTATAAACAATTTGTTTCTACTTTCTTCATTACTATATTCATTGCTAGCAATAGTCTTAATTTTTAATACAATTGAATCAAAAAGAAGAAAAAATAATGCCTGTTATACCGTCAATTGGAATTCATTAAGCAAGAATTCAAGAATGTCATTATAAACCAATGAAGATAAAAAGTGGATCTACCCAGGCAGAAATCGACGACCGGCATGGTACTGTGCCGGTGAAGAAACACAAGAAAATTGTAGTGTCTGACCGGCACCTAGCCGGTTGTTTTTTATTGATCGGCCCCCGGTTCTGGTATACGTCCTTCTTTTCCACTGGTGTTTAAATCAAATTAAATATTTAATGTTGAAGTTAATAAATTTTCCAGATTAAAAAGTGGAAAAGAAAGTAACATATAGTGAGTTATTTATACATTTAATATAAATTTTAGACTGTAGTATATTTAGTAATACTTAGACCATTTATAGGTTTTATTATAAAAAATTTAACAAATTTTAATTATTTTTAATAATTTATTTTTTATTATTTGTGGTTTTAATGGTAAAATTTAGACAAGGAATATTTAAATTTGGATATTCAAAATAGTCAACCCCTTAACGATACACTACATTAATTATTAAATTGTAAATGAACTGTCGTTAACTTTAAATAGTGGTTATTATCAAGGGATTCGGTGAATTTTTAACTTCCTTTACATAAACGCATAATTAAATAGGCACAAGATTGTTATTATATTTTACGTTCCAGTTATAATTAAAGGAAAATAAATGTATTTCCTGTTTCTAATATCAAAGAAATATTAAAGATTCGGCATAATTCCTAACTGAATGCTACAAAAACTTCAGTTGTGTTTTAAAAGTCTCACTCTCCACTACTAAATGTTTCGTGTTTTAAACGCAATCCAAACATTTATTATTAAAACGAATAATATTAGATTATTATTAAAAGTAATTATTTATTATTTATTATATGTAAAAAAGTAATAAGTTTTAACATATTCAAACTTACAGAGAATCATGAAACTGGGAGAAAAAAAACTACACCAGTAAAGTATATAGAATTGACAGAACAAAATTTATAAACTAAAAATGAATTTGGCTAAACATGCAATTCGTCATCTCATGATAGTTGGTACATGGAAACCAAAAACATTAGATTCAAATTTAACGTACAGAGTGTATAGCTGTTTTATTTTGACAATATTAACATTATTTGCAATCTACGTCCTGATCTATGTAACAAAATTTTCAAAAAATGTAAATTCATTAACGGAGAGTTTACTAGTGTTTCTTAGTATTTTTGGGGCAATTGTAAAAATGTTGTATTTTATATTAAAACAAGAGGAAATTACTTCCGTTGACAGTATGCTTACGGAAAAAATTTGTCTACCTCGAGATCAAATTGAAGAGGAAATATTGAGCACATCCGATAAGTTTATCAGGTAATGCACTACTGATGTAAATAAATTACATTAATATCGGTGGAAAGTTAAATTATTTTTTTTTCTAAATTTTAACAAGTGGAAGAAGGTTCAAAAAATTTAAAATGAAAGAAAATAAAACATGAATCATTAAAAATTTTCAAATTTTAATTACAGAAAACGATCGAATACACTTATGATTGGATGCTACTTGTTCTCCCTGTCTCTTTGTATGTTTCCCTTGTTCACTACCAAAAAATTGGCACTACCATATCCAAATGTATTTATCCCCCTTCCATTCGAAAGTTCAAGGTATTATCGATTTATTTACCTATATCAGACATTTGTCTTTCTTTTAACAACAATTATCCTCTGCTGCTGTGATACTTATTTGAATGAACTTTTGGAGAAAATTTGTGCTGAATTAGATGTATTCAAACATCGTTTATGTCAATTCCAACTAGAAATAAGTACAAATTTCAAATCAAAAAATAATGAATACGAATTAGCAATAATAAAGGACTGGCTACATTTTCATTTACATCTAATCAAGTAAGTTTCAACGTAGGTGAGAAAAATTTAAGAGAATAGATTAAGAAAAGTTAAAAATGAATTGCAAAGCATTAAAAAGAAGACTTAAAATTTTAATTAAAATTTAAAAAAGTTTAAAAAATAGTTTAGAAAAAATTATAAAAATTTCCTTATTCCACAGGACTGTATTCAATGTAAATAACACATTCAATTTAATATTTATTCTTCAATTTTTTATATCCACTACTGTTTTGGGTTTAGCAATCTTTAATTTGGCAAGAGTTGAATTATTCACACTACATTTTTGGTACATGTGTACTTATTTGTTTGATTTTATGATTGAAATCTTTCAATTTTGTTACTATGGAGAAAAAGTAATTGTCAAGGTAAATTAAAGAACTGAAAAAAATGAATTTAAATATACTTTACGTAAATATATAAATAAGTAAAAAAAATTTCCTTAAAAAAATTAATCATGCTTTAAAATTTTTAGAGTACAGAAATTGTAAATGCCTGCTATAATGTAAATTGGAATACTTTAAGCAAGAGTTCAAGAATGTCATTATATATTATAATGATACAAGCTTCTAAGCCCATGAAAATAAAAAGTGGATCTATGGTAACAATGTCTATTGGTACATTTGTTGCGGTAAATGTCACAGCATTCAAAAATTTAATAAAAATTTCTTGACTTTTTTACAAATAGTACATTTTTATTTACAGATTTTTAAAGTGTCGTATTCAATATTCAACGTTTTAAGGGAAATTCATTAAAATGCAAATCTGCATTTATGAAAATTATATATATGGGTAGTTCTACAAACGAAAGAAGAAAATGAAGAAAATTTTAGCACAACATTTTTTTAAGTTCAGGTTTTAAAAAGTATGTTAAATTAGAGTTAAAAGTATTATCAAAGTTACCTAAATGTAGCCAGTCGAAAAAATATAAATTGTAAATTTTACAGGAAACTGAGAATGAATTCGAGGGACAAAATTCAGGATAATATTTTTTAAATAAAATATAAAGTCATGTAACAATTATTTAAATCTTTGTAAAGTACAACTAATTGAAATTATTATCCAAGTGTAAATTTGTATTTAAACGCCTAAAAATAATATTTAAATATAGTTTATTAACTTTCATTTTCACATTGGGACATGCCAGGAAACTGATAATTTTGGAGTTTAATGCTTATTTTTTGAAACTGGGTAAGGTTTTGTGGCATAATATCATTTCATTTCATTATGCACTACAGTTCCCAGTAATAATAATTTTATTATTTTCAAAATTAATGTAAAAAACAACCTTAAACATAATTATAATAATGACGATGTAACATGTAAATATTTTGGGTATTAAATAAAAATTGTTTAAATAAACTGTTTGGAATTTTCTCTTATCTTCTATTCCTATAGAAGTGCAAAATGCCAAAACTGTCAATACGGCCACCAATTTAAATTAGATTCTAAACTTTTTTTTCAAACATTTAAAATTTAAACCGTTTCGAAATTCAATTATTTCTAAAAATCGATGCAAGGGTGGCATGACAAAAGGGGTCTAGCCACAATTTCATGATTTTACAGGAAACGAAAATAATATATTTAGAAATTTTCCTGATTATTTTAGAAAAATCTAAAAAAACCGTTAAGAAATATTATTTCGCTTTACCAGTGGAAAATGAAACCTACATATTAGTGAGAAAAATAAGTAAAAGTGAACCATTTTTGGGTTACGTCAAATGCGCATATTTTCTTATAAAATTAATTATTAAAAATGAATCTCCATTCATTACATTATTTATAACTTATAATTATCAAAAATAAATTACATTTAATTACATTTAATTGCTTATTTGTTATTTTCTTTCTAATAGTTTTCTAGTCAAAATTAATTAATATTATTTTCATGTCATTAACATTTAAAAATTTAATTATTCAAAATAATTCTACATAAAATCACTATTTTTCTAAATTTTTTCAGGAAAATCAGGAAAAAGTCAGGGAATTTTATCAAAAGTGCTGGAATAATATTCCATTTCAAGAAATCATAAGAAAATTCTGAATGTTATTATTCATGATTAAAAAGATTTTATTTATTTCAAACTCTTCCTGTTTTTATCAATAATTAGACTTTACACATTTAACATTGATTTTCTTAAATAATTTAATTTTTGAAAAACTATCGAGAAAAAATTGTTTTTTATTAATTATTTTGAGATAATGTTTTATTTCAAAATTAAAAAAATAATTGAATAATTACTTAATCACAAAAAATAATTCAAAAATTAAAAAGAAACAAAATTTTCTGCAAAAATTATGAGTATAAAATAGAAATTATGCATATTTTTTCATTTAGTAAGAAATTAAATTATTGAATTATCTAATACAAATTTATTTCACTTAAAGTTTTACATAATAATTGAATATTAAAAGCATTACAAATTAAAAAAATAATGAAAAAATAAATAAATGTAATATTATCTATCAAGAACATATAAAAATCAAAAGCATGAATTTTGTTAAAAAATCGTTATTTTATATTTTATTTCTATTTTCTATCAAAACGTATAAAAAACAAAAGGATAACCATATGACTAACTTCAGGTGTGGACAGAATGAATAAATGAATTATAGGATACACGTGCGCGTCCGGAAAAACGAAGTCGAGTCCGTGAGGGTTAATAATTAATTACACAGCTCGGCTCGGCTCGAAAAATGAAAATCTCGATCGAGCTTCGAGCTCTTTAGACACCTCTAGTATTAAATATGCTATAAATTTAATGTTATTCATAACTTAAATAACAATTCTTATAAATATTGCTTCTTAAAATTAAAAATAAATTTACTGATGTATTCAAATTATTGTCTTTTCATTAAATTGAATAAATCAGTGGCTTTTTTTGAATTTGATGAGGCAATATATTTTGGTTTAAAAATGTTAATTTTTCTAACATTTATAATTTCAAGAATAATATACGTATATTTTTATGATTCTTAACTATTCTACAAATATTACATTTTTCTTTACAGATTTTAAAAATACCCAAGTAGCACGTAACATTACTGGAATGTTGCAGCAATGTTACATGTAATGTTAGTAACATTACAGTGTAGCATTGCGGTAATATTAAAATGTCCGCCCCAAGGTAGTAGAACAAGTAACGTTTTAGTAACATTACATTGTAATGTTACTGCAATGTCACTGTAATGTTACAGTAATGTCACTATGACTTTACAGCAATGTTATAGTAATGTTACAATGAAAGATTGCCAAATTTTTTATTATAGTAATTTTACAAACTTTCTTTGTAACATCGTAACATTACAGTGACATTACATTAACATTACTGTAACATTAAAGTGACCTTTCACTAACATTACATGTAGTGTTATCGTGTAATATTACGAACATTACATGTAACATTGCTGCAACATTCCAGTAATGTTACATGCTACTTGGATATGGTATTCATTATTTAATGTTTTAAGGGACAATTTTATTTATATTTTGTTTAATAATTGTTAATAACAATGACAATTATTAACTTTAAAATTATTTTTTAACAAAATAGACAAAATTACTTAAATAGGGTGATTGTGTGTATTACTACGTGTGTCCCATTTACTACGAATTTCATTAAAAATATAAAAATAAAACTTTATTTGACAGATAATAAACTACAAAATATCTATAATAAAACTTTAATTTATATTAATTTTTATTTTTAATGAAAAATTCTAAAAAAATGTATTTTAAAACATTTTATTTAACTTTGAAAATCACTAGTTCAGATGAGAGCACAAAAAGTTGCAATAGTGAGTTGAGAGTGCTTTTAGAAAGCATTAAATATTTGTTCACAAAACGCATAAATATATATTTAGGTTATTTTTAAATAAAGCAATAACATTAGTTTTTACAAATTTAAAGAAAATGTAATGTTTTGAACGTTTTTCAATTTATTTTTTCTTTAATTACATGGTTTTTTCTATTTAAACTACTTAATTTCATACTCAAGAGTAATATTTTTATGTTGCGCAAAATTAATTCTTAAAAATATTAAAGTTTTTCTTCCTTTAAAAATATTAATATTGAAAGTAAAAAAAAATATTAATGAAAAATATTAATCTAATGGAGCACCATTAGATTAATTTTATTTAATTCGCGAGCTTTTCTATTAAAAATCCACACTAATATCGTTCACGAAATCGAAAATAAAATTACACTGCTTAAAAATTAATAATTTGCATATTTTAATACCAAATATATTCATTTCGATTAAAATATAAATTTATTTAAAGTATTTGATTTAATGGTAATTTGGGTTAATTTTTTCAAAGCATTGCAGGTAAATACCAAAAACAAAAGAAAAACTAGCATCTTTCAAGGAAAAGACTTCGGAAATAAAAAATGAATTTTCTTTCACATTTATATACATTAGGGCGCAATTAAAATATGTTTTTTAGTAAAATATACAAATCTAACACCCTTATTTTATATTACCATCGAAATATTCTGTTAAATTTACTTCTACATTCAGTTATTTCTTAAAAAGGAAGACTTCGGAGATGAAATGAATTTTTACTCGGAGAAAAATGTAAATTTCGATTATTTATAACAGCAATAATTTTTCTCCTTTTTATAGACAAAATATTGGAAAATTAAACGTCATCATTGTAAAGTAACTTTAACCTAAAACTAAAGACAAAGCTTAAACATTTTTGTCAAAAATAAAAGTGAGGTCTAAAAATTTTTAAAAAGCACATAATGATGTAAAAAACATTGTAGGGTCATTTGGGGTAAATGTAAACAGTAGATGTTTCAGCTAAATTTACAAATTAAAAAATAAGTACGACGGCAATATTTTTACCTCAGCTCACCTACAAGATGTTCTGACCATTGTCAATATTTTATTTTGATAATTGGCAATGCCCTAGTGTAAGTTATCTTTTAATGCAAAAAAGTTTGAAATTGAAAATTTTTCTGTTTCAGTATTTTGTCTCGCATTTGCATAAAAATATATTTAAAAATCAAACAAAAATATGTAATTCTTCCTTATTCATGCCCCAACAAAAATTAACTTTGATTTTTGATTTTCGTCAATTTAGTTAATAAATAATTAAGTGTTTACATTTACCCCGAGAATTCGAAAACTCGGGGTAAATGTAAACAGTACTCCAACTACATTTTAAAAGAAAATAATTAAATAAACTATTAGATCCGACATTTTGAAATTTAAAAATTCGATTTTAGATTCTTATTCAGCAACCTTAAAAACTTCTTTTTACCAAGTTGAATGAAAATCTATTAAAATTTGTTCAAGTTATTCAAGTTTTTACATTACTAATTTTGTAATGGTTGATTATTTATTTTATATGATACATTATCAGTCAACTGGTTGATTTACTATACGTCTACGAATAATTTTTTTTTCAGTTTTATTCCATCCCTTAAGATGGAAGTATGCTTGAAATAACTTGTTTCTTAAACCTCGCTTAACTACAGAGGTGTTTACATTTACCCCGAATTTTAGGCAAATTTCAAAATCTCGGGGTAAATGTAAACAGTCAGTTGTAGACGATTCAGGTGCATCAATATTTTTTTGAACCTCATAAAATTTTTCTAGGGAGCTCTAGTAACAAGTTCATGCAAAAAAAATCCGTCCATTTTACCTTTTAACAAAAAAAAACTGATGTTTTTCGTAAAAAATAGATAAACCGTTTACATTTACCCCAAATGACCCTACTTTCTGACAATATTTTAAAAAAATTTCTGAGAATTTGAAAAAAACCATAAAAATTTAGTTTTATTATAGAAGTCCGATTGGAGACATGTTGAAATAGCTTCGGAGATGAAAGTAATTTAGTTATTACGTAAATAAAGTTGAATAAAATTATTTAATTTTCTTTTCAAAATGATAAATATGTGCTAAATTTTCACTATGGAAATTGATAATAATTATTAAAGAGTAGATTTTGTAAAATTAATCATTATTATTTATCAGGTAGTCATACTAGACTAATTTAAATTGATTTCGATCATGAAGAATGGAAAAATAAAAAATAAACCCGATTTTTTTCAAAAATCTTGTAAATTGTTAACTTTGAGTAACAAAAAAATATATAAACAATTAAAAATTGAAACAACGGTTTCGAGGAAACTCTTATAAAATTTATCTCCTTTCATTGAAGACCAAGAAGAACCAAGAAATTTTTTTTTTGACTTTTTTGGGCAAAAAAATTGTTTGTTGTTATGTGATAGTCAGAATAAACATGACTTCAAGTGTAAGCCTTCCAAATTTTATTAAATTTCATCAAAAACTTTCGGAAATATTAAGATTTAAAAAAATTATAACAAAAAATTCAAAATGGCGTAACTTCAACTAAAATTTTCAAAAAATTTTTGTACACTAGTTTCTAGTATCCAATACTACAATAATTTTACCAAATTACAGCTTAATCCAAAGATGGCATGCAAATCGTAATTTTTCTGACGGAGTCTTATCCTTATATTTTCAATATTTAGTTTCGAATATGAAATTGAGATAAAAAATTATCATAATTTAAGTTCTTCTGCCTCTCAAAGGAAATAAAAATGAAAATAATTGATGAAAGAACTTAAGCAACGACTAAAATAATTTTGTAAATAATTAAGACATTTAAAGTTCTTAGTTTTGTTCTATGATGATAAAAAATCATGCTAAGCATACCTTTAGCATGAAGCAATAAATAACACTCAGTCAGCGAACACAGTCATAAAATAATGAATGAGTCTCATTTTTCTCGCCTTGAAAACAATTTTTTCTTCCTAACTTCAAAAGACATATAGAGCCTTGCAGTTATGGGAATTCGATTTCAGGCAATTGGTTATTTTCACCTTGTCTACAAGTATATATATATGTACAAACACACTTGTATCAATATATAAGGTAAAGAGCATTGCGTTGTCTTCACTCACACTTATAATCCAACTGGGCTTTGTCTTTAAATATCTTTAAGAATCTTTAAGTGAACGTTCATGTATTTGCGTCTTTGCATCTCTGAACGTCACGAACATCCGGTTAGACCCTCCTTACATATTCCGTTTAATTAATGAGACATGGCGCACAGATTTAATGAGAGAGAATCGCAAAAGGGCTCAGGGGAGAAAAATTTCCAGCTAAACGAAGGACTTAACGCACCTATACTTATAACCATCCAGGAATGTCCAACTACAATATTCCAAGTCGAAAGGATAATTTTCATTTCGTATATTCCACTTTTAATTTTTAATCTGAATATTTTATTCCGTATATATATATTTCCCTACTTTCCGCACCCGAAAGTTCATTTATTATTTCCGAGAATTTTTATTATTTTTTGTTCAATCGAAATATCTCTATCAAATTTTCTGCAATGACTGTCGAGAAACTCTAGATATTTTTCAGAAATTTTTTGGTAATTTTCTAAAGTATATTCTATAACGTCGAATCAGTAAAATTTCAGTACAGGGATTGTACACACAATTTTTTATTTTTTCACGTAGGCTTCCAAATTTTAAAAGAAACTTGTTTTTTATAAAAGCCTAATTTTTTCTCTTATTCGTTACTCTTTTTATTTAAAAAAATGTCTTTTCACCCAAAATAAATATAAATTATTTTCAAAGCATAAAAATCCATCGTCTTTGTTTTATAAAATCGAAGAGAAATTTTATACCATTGTTTTCGATAATTATTTTGACCTTTAACTCGAGAATGGAGAAAGAAAAAGATGTTCGACCTTGGTCCAAAGATTTGAAAATTTAAGTGCACCCTTTCATCTTTTATTCGGAACATATTTTGTATCATTTTGTTTACGACGTATAATAAGAGACCTGCGAATTTACGGAAAACTTTAAACTGCCTACAGAACAAAGTTATGGTCTCTTTACGTCAAGTGTATATTTCAGAAAGTTTCAAACAATTGTAAAAATTTCAACAAAATTTTCAGAATTTTCATTTCATTGCATTTCTGACGAAAAAACAAAATTTTCATTCAACTAACATCAATTATTATTTCATGATTATCAAAATTAGAAACTATCAAGGGAATTCAAAACGAATTTATAAAAATTTTAAATTATATCAAGAGAATTCAAATCAAATTTATAAAAATTAAAAGTTATCAAGAGAATTAAAATCGAATTTATAAAAATTATCAATCAAATTGAAAAATGTATCAATCGAATTGAATTTATCAAAATGACAAATTATTTAGACAAATAAAATCAAATTTGAACAGAAATATTAATTGAGATAAAAAATAAACGCCGTTCATCGATTTATCCATACACTGAGAAAACGATTTCTTGATTCAAATATATTTTGTTTAAATCAGACTTAAAATATCTTTGCTATACAGTCAAAAATATTCAAGTTTAATTGAAACCTATTTTTTGATTAATTTAAAAGAATAATATATTTAATTTAAACATAAGTTTTGGTTGATTTTAAATTATTTATAATCAATTTTTAAGTTTGAATTAAACATAAAATTTTTAAACATATGTTGGGATTAAGCGTACAAACTAATTTCAATTAAACAATATCACTTAAAATTGTTTTTTTATTTAAATTAAGTATAACGTTTTCTCAGTGTAAAGTTAAAAATAAAAATATTTTTATACCAAATGAAAAATATTTTTAAAATTATTTTTAAATTATTATTTTTAATATTATTATTAAATATTATATATATTTCTATATAATAGTTTTTTCTAATAAAGAAGATAAATTCCCAATTAAAATTAATTCCTAATTAAATTCCTTATTAAATAAAAACAGTTGTGACAGACAATTTTTTTTAGTTCAAAAATTTTTTTATTTAAATAATGATAATGTTTCGTTTACCGATGTGAAAGTCGGTTGGTAGTTGAAACTTCAGTCACAAGAGAGCTGTCCCTTACAGAATTACAAGCTGTATTATTTCAAGTTTCTCGATTTATTTTCAAATACCGTTCCTGTTTTATCGACAATAATTAATGTTTTAATTCGAATTAAATCACCACTCTCTTAATTTCAAATATATCTAACAAATTTCTAAAAGGAAAATTTTATGTATTGAATATAAAAAAACTATTCATTTAATTATTATTTAAATTATTTGCAAACTAAAAAAACTTTTATTAACAAAATTGTTTAAAAAGTTTCATACAGGATAACAAAATTAAAAATTTATAAGTAGTAATTATTTCATAAACAATAATTGTTTTATACTTTTAATATTATATTATTTATAATATATATTTTATGATTAAATTATTATTATTTCCTTCTTACTCTTTTAAAATTATTCAATCTACTTAAATGAAGAACATAAAATTGAAGAAAAAAGAACCTAAAACATTCTTTTTGCAATATTATGACAATGTTGCAAATTCTTCTGCAATATTGATCCAATATTTTTCATAATATTGCCAAACAGTGTGAGTATTTAATTTTTCAAAAATAGTAAAATTATTTAAAATATTATTATCCAGTTAATTTTTTCTTCCGTTGTTAAAGTTTGTTGATCCTTTTAAAATTGATTATCGGAAGAGTAATAAATGAAACAATGTTACATTAGTAACATTGTTACTAACATTGTTACTAAATTGATTATCGGAAGAGTAATAAATGAAACAATGTTACAGTAGTAACATTGTTACTAACATTGTTACTAACATTGTTACTAAAAATATTTTGCGAAATGACTAGGTAAATATTAATTTTGTGTTAACTTAATTTATTTTACTTTTTTAAAAAAACCTTAAGTTTATTTTACTTGTAAATTTTATATTAAAAAATAATTTTCATTGTTTAATAAATAAGTGGCCTGATGATGGTGTCAAACCAAGACACCGAAACGTTGCAAAACTAATGTAACATTGTTTCATTTATTACTCTTCCGATAATCGATTTAAAAAGGATTAACAAAATTAAAATATTATTCTTTTAGTACTGAAGAAAAACTTTAATTTTCATTTTTCTATTATTAATTTAATAAAAAAAATTTAAGATCCAATTACACTAATAAAATAAGAATTTCGTTGTATTTCTATTCGATTGCTATTATTTTCTCGAGCAATGCAAAAAATTGTTACTATATTGCGTTCGTGCGTATAGTCTCGGTGAACCGTGAGACTATTACTCGAGATCAATGTCTCAAAGTAGCATAGTATTCCTAACAAGACTCAAATTCCTTATCTATTAAATTATAAAAACATCATTTAGAATTAAATTATAAATTAAAAAATTATTTCATTAATTAATGATTGTAAAAAAATTCATTAATCCTAATAATGCTTCATAAATATGTTTTCAAATTATATTAAATAATACAATATTAATAAAATACAACATATAAAAAATATAATAATTTTGCATCTGTCGGACCCGTCTTCGACGGGTTTTAGTTTCTGCTAATATATTTGATAGGGTGTCTACCCACCGGGAATTAAATTTTACTGGGAAAAACTAATAATAGTAACCATTAACTATTTCGTTAAAAAAATATTACAATTTGAATCGGTGACAGATTTTTTTCTATCAAATTTGTTATTCAGGAAGAGTATTTGTCAACTTTCAGTACTTTATGTGTTTGTAGTAATGCAATTAATGTATTAAAATTTAATCAAAAATATACACCAGCATTTTGAGTCAAAGTAGAGTATAATTATAAATAATTGTGTCGCAATTAGACCCTACGTTACGATTGCTAAAACCTAAATAAAATCTATATGTTTAAGCTAAAAGTAGGGCTTAAATTTTGACTCGGGTCAGTTGTCATAAATATTACGTCAATAAAAATTAAAGTATAAAGCAGTTTTTAAAAACAAATTAATATAATAAAGCTTTTTTAATTTTGTAACAAAATTACCGTTTTTTCCTGGTAAAATTAAATTTCCGCGGCTGTTTATCGGTTTCCCCGCTTACCATGTAAGTTATACCTAGTAGCATAATGATAGTATCGTATCATAGGTGATTTACAATTCTAGACATCCTGCAATATCATTTTTTTCATAAAATATTTATTATCATCAACGTTAGTAATGATGAAAATAACAATGAAAATTGTAATATTTAAAGTCTAACGCCCTTGATTTGTTTTCTATTGTTAATTTAGTTTTCATTACTATTATGTTTTTTGTTAAGTACAAAATTGTACAAAAGGGTCTAGAGCCCGTTTATGATGAAAATAAAATCATAAAACATCTCCATTTTTAAAGTTTCTGAAGTTCTTTCAATTAAAGAATATTGAATGAATTGGATAAATAATTATGAATTGCATTATTTAAACGTCACAATCTTAATCAAAGACCCCAAAAATACTACTGATTTAAGTTTGATAGTAATTAATAATAATTCTAATTTTTTCGATTTTTTTATTTTGAAAATATTTTTATACTTACATCTTAATCATACTATTTTTTGTGAAAAATTATGCTAAAATATGACTAAATAACATGTATTATTCAATTATACAGAGTTTAAAAGCAATTCAAAAATGTAAACTTTGAAAATTTGCAATTTTTAAAATTTTTTGAAAACATTTTTATACTTAAATCTTAGTTATAGGACACTACTTTTTGCAAAACTATGCTTAAATGCGACTAAATAACATGTAATACTTAATTACAGATAGGTTAAAAGCAGTTCGTTTAAAAATTAAAAATTTCGATATTTGCGATTTTTGAATTTTTTTAAAATCATGTTTATACTTACATCTTAGTTATACGACATTTTTTTGGCAAATCTATTCTAGAATGTGACTAAATAACATGTTATACTCAATTATACAAAATTTGATAGCACTCTCTAAATCTGAATTAGTAGAATTCTACTATGAATTAGTAAAATTTTACTAAATTTTAGTAGTTTTCATGAACGACTTTTTACCTTTTTAATTAGTAGAATATTACTAATTTTTAGTAAAATTCTACTAATGTTTTAGTAAAATTCTACTAATTGAAAGTCACTTTTTCACTAAATGAATTAGTGAAACTGTTTTATCGACTATTAATAAAACAGTTCTACTAATTGTTAGTAGAATTCTACTAATCAATTAGTAACGCTCTACTAACAATTAGTAAAATTTTACTAATTGTTAGTAGAATTATTACTAAATCATTTAGTGGCCGACTTTTCACCATTTCATTAGTAACTTTCTACAAATTCAGATTTAGAGAGCATTTAAAAAAAATGTAAAATTTGAAAATTTTTGAATTTTTTGAAAAAATTGAATATCTTCCGTTCTAATTAATATTTTTTAAATCTGTAAATTTATAATCCTTCCTTGGCCCAAGGTCAAACATTCTGCAAAATTTGGTTTCAAACGGTTCAGCCGTTTTTAAGTGATTCGCGAACAAAGATTCTGTGACATACGGACATACATACATACACGAAATTTTTCCGAGCAATGTACAGACAAAAGTCTCATCGTATATATATATATATAATAATAAAATTAATAATAATAATTTACAGTTTTTCTATAAGGACATCAAATTGAGATAAAATAATGAAAAGTGTTGTTTCGTTTTTCGTCTCAATTAATTATCCTTGGAAAACAATGAATAAATAATTAAAAATTAAAGTTTTTTTGTGGATTATTTAGTCATCAAAACTCTTGTCCATTTTTACAATTTCACGACCAGTAGTAAAAGTCATTTCCAGCAAGACTTCAAATTCATATATGCAAAAAACAAGTAGTAAAAGTCAATTCCAGTCAGACGTCATAAATTCTTCCAATTGTTGCATCAGTAACAATAATAATAAGTATACTCGTAGAAGTGTGGTATTCACAAAGACGCAGTAAATTTTCAATCATTAAAACACTTCAGTTTAAATTAATATTTAATAATTGAAATACTACCCGCAGCGCCAATTGCATATTTGTACTTACATATATTGTACACATTTAAGACATGAAAATTATAACTATCAAAATAAACAGAATTTTATTTATTGTGTATACAATAGACTCTCTGACATAACTGAATATTTTCTCAAGACGCATATTATAAAGAAAGGAAAACGATTTGAGGAAATTCAATATTTATTGCCTCACATTATTTTTTATGTAGAAAAGAATTTATGAATGCGGCATTCAGATTAAAGTGGAAAAACAATTATCAACTGACTGTTAATAAATTACAAGCCTTTTTTCAGCGTTGCTGAAATTTAGTTAAGTAACGCGCTAAATATACATGATTAAAATTTTTTTTCCAAAATTAATACAACTTTAGAAAATCAATTATATTTTTCTACTATTACAACTTTTACTTTTAATAAGAGGGTCAAACCATTATATATCGAATAAAGTCGTTGCGGCCTAATTTTTTAAAAATTTGATTCTTTCAGGAATGATTCTTTATGATGTCTAGGGAACGAAATAAAAAGAATTATGTTAAAATATTTATTACTTTTCTCAAAATATGAATGTAAAGTGGAGAAGGTGCGGAAAAATGTCACTTTTTTAGCTGTTAGAAAATGTATTAAAGAACATAGAAAAATGCTTCAAAATGTAAAAAAATGTATTGATTCTTGTTTAAAATTACTTAATTAATTAATCCGTATTCAATAAACTAGTAAAAAATTAAAATAATAGATAAAACATAGTTTTAAAGTTGGTCTACCAAATAACCTAATTTTAGCAACTTTTATCAATGAATTACAAGAAAGTGAAATTGTTAAATTTAAAAAAAACTCACCGAATATAGAGTATTTTCGATGAAGTTTCAGATTTTCTTATCAGTTTTTCTGTTTTTTCTTTAAATATACAAGAAATATTAAAATGAAAATACGCGATTTCCGAATTTTTGCAAACTTTGCAACTTAATATCTCTGTTAAAGAAAAATAAAAAAATTTGGCACATTCACAGCTATTAAATCACATCAAAATTCATTGATAAAAGTTGCAAAAATTAGGTTATTTGGTAGACCAACTTTAAAACCATGTTTTATCTATTATTTTAAATTTTTACTAGTTTATTAAATACGGATTAATTAATCAAGTAATTTTAAACAAGAATCAATAAATTTTTTACATTTTGAAGCATTTTTCTATGTTCTTTAATACATTTTCTAACAGCTAAAAAAGTGACATTTTTCCGCACCTTCTCCACTTTACATTCATATTTTGAGAAAAGTAATAAATATTTTAACATAATTCTTTTTATTTCGTTCCCTAGATATCATAAAGAATCATTTCTGATAAAATCAATTTTTTCTAAAATTAGGCCGCAACGAGTTTATTCGATATATAATGGTCTGAACTAAGAGTCTTAATTATTTCTTTATTCTACTATTATTATTACGATTCAAATTAGTTTTGAGAAAATTAACACAAAATTAATTTGAAAATTCAGTAATATTTAGGGGAGACTTGGGCCGAATGGTAAATTTTGCACAAATATTTTGCAACTTGTCCTCAACAACTTTTAATAAAAAAGTTTCTGATATTTTCACGTAAAATACATGTTTTGTCCTTTTTAGAAAATTTTATTTCTTGAAGATTTAGCCCCATGCTGAGGAAAAATGTTGAATTCTATTTCTAGCCTATACTAAAACTAATTTTCTGATAGGTGATAAGTAGTAGATAAGTTAAAGTATACGTAAAACAAGTAATTTAGTTAATAAAACATCTATGTTTACTCAACAATTATAACGTTAGAACAGTTATAGAGTTAATAAATTAAAATTTCAAAAAAAAATTTTTTTGTTTAATTTCACTTGAGCAGTCTTGTTTTTTGACAGAATACACTTGCCTAATGTCAAATAAACCCGAAAAGAGAGATGCTCGCTTTTTACGGTTAACTGCTAACCTTTATGAAAGAGCGCGCTGCTGTCTCGCATTCAAATGTAAAAGATTTTAAAATTGTTTGTCAGAACTAATAAAACTACAGATGAATAAAAAATGAAAGAAAATGTAAATTTTAAAATTCTGCCTACTTATAAAAAAGGAATAAATTAAAAATACAAAAATCCCTAAATCCAAATAAAAAAATGTCTACTTTTCTTCTTTTCTTCATCTCACGAATTACGAAGCTGATATTTTGAGCGATACACCATTATAACTGATGAAGGAATAATTTTTGTTAAATAATAAGGAAAGTTTGACGCAATGGTATAATCAAAGAAGATCAAGTGCCTCGTAAGTGGCCTGGCCTTGAAGATCCTTGAACAAGCAAATACTTGAGTCTCGATCATTGCAAATCTTGAATCGTTTCTTTCATATTTCTTTTATTTTTTATTTTTCTTCCTATCACGCCTTCTTTTTTTATTCATTTTTACATGGTCCATTAAAATGGGCAGAGGGCGAACGTATACTTTCTCTCATGATTCTGATATTTCTGTGAGTGAAAGTATTACAGGTAAACACGTCGATGTCCATTACATATATATAGCCACCCGAATGTCTGTTTCACTATATCGAGAGAGACCACACCCTTTGATCAATAACAATTATTACAATCCCGTTGATCATCAAATAATAAATAACGATTTCATCGCGCAAAATCGCAATATATTAATTATCAAATTGCGCGGTTCATCAATCATAATTTCTATACAAAACGGAAACAATAAACCATCATTATTCTCATCGTGATTAATTGCAATTATTCATTTACGATAATTCATAAACTGTAAAAAAAGTAATTACAATTTTTTTCAAATATGAATTGAGAGATAAGAGAGAAATTAAATTGTGTATTAAATCTTTGTGGGTAATTAACACATTGACTAGATTAATACGAAGTTAGAAAAATGTTTTATTAATTACTTTGAATTATTTTATGATGCGACTAATTTTATAATTAACTTTATGATGACTATTTTTATGATGAATTGTATTTTTTATTATATATTATGTGGAATTTATTCCTTATTTAAAAATACAAATAATTTTCTACTCAATTGTCAAATATTTAAATCAAATAAATTATATATAAATAAATTTATAAATAAATTATATGGAATAAATTCCATATAATATATAATAAAAAAATAAAATTCATCGTAAAGTTATTTTATAAATTTTTAAAAATCAAATATTTAAATAAATAATTCACAAGGTAAAAATTAGTAAGAAATGAACTCAACAATAAGTGCAAAACGAGACATGCAAATAAGTAACCTATTATACTCTATAAACAATTCTACAACGCCTCTATATAATTAAATCGATACCGAAACATTGAATGAACGGATTATTTGTATGTTGGGAAAAAATGATCTCGATAAGCAATGAGAAGGAAATTCCTTTCGGTATATTACCAAAACTTTCGATCTCTTCTCAAACACGAAGAACGATCTCACTTTTCTTTTATAAACTCCTTCTCATCGTCAAAATTCCATGCACTGAATCGTACTAAATTATTGAGATATATGAATCCAGATCGATGGAACTTTCTTTCAAAAGCAAATAACATACGGAGAAGGTCATTGTTTTCTCTGCGTCTACCGCGTGAAGTTGTACTTATTTCTTAAATAGATAGTATCACATCCCACGCTCACTAAAACTTCCAATAATAATAAGATAAGGAAATCTTTTTAGATGCAAAAAAATTTCATTGTTTTCAAAATGCATAAGTTCTACTGTGATTAAAATCGCTTTATAAAAAGGATCAAAGATCGAAATTTCGCTTTTAAATTTTCCTTTTTGGTCATTTTTCAACATTTTTAACATTTCCTATATTTTTTTACACTTTTATATTTCTTAAATCATTTTGTACTTAATTTGATTATTTATTTAAGTTCTCTTTCGACTACAATTCTACAAAACCAGATTTTTTGTTCCCCTGTTTAATTAATTATCTTTCTTTATATACGGAGATTTATTAATACCTGATAATTTCACCGATCCCGCATCAGAGTATATATATATATATACAATAACAGCAATCAATAATTATAATGTGATAATGAATTTTGTTCATTTAATGATATTTATTGGAAACTGAAATTAAATTGAAATGCATGGGAAATAGTAAAGATTGTAATGTTAAAAAAAAGAAAAAAATTAACGGAATGCTATTTCAACTATTGACAATTTGACCTCGTAGCAAGCTACTTTCAACAATCTATTTACTACAATTTTAAAACCTAAGAGAAATAAAGGAACATTAAAGTGTACCTACTTCCGTGAAAATTCACTTTCTCGAATTGATCTTCTTTTTTCATTTACTATATAAATATTATATAGAAAATTTTTTTCTATTTATTTATCAGCAAAATGATAATTGTTGACTTGTGTTATTTCTCTCGTATAAAAGGTAGTTATTACAGACTATCAACGAGAGTAACCGGTCTTCATATTTTCCAACTGTACGTTTTGCACATTTGCATATCAGGAAGTAATTTCATACTCTCTAAATTTGAATTAGCGAAAAGTCACTGATTTTCCAACCCACCCACGTGAAAATGTTCTCGGGAATCAGTCCGGGAAATTCCCGAAAAATGTTCTCTTGCATAACTGACATAAATGTCAAAAAATGTTAGAAGAGAATAGAAGATGGTTTCTAGTGACTCTATATATTTTATTAACAATAAATATTAATAATATTAATTAATAACATAGGCACATAAAGAATAAAAATTTCGTGACCCAGAGGACAGACCTTTATATTCCTACGTTTTTGAGGTCGCTGAAACTGAATCTAAACATGAAAAATTTTTTAAATTGCCCATTTTCCATAGTCATATTGGGTTTCAGAGACCTCATAAACGTAAGAATATAAGGGTCTGTCTTCTGGGTCACGAAATTTTTATTTTTTTGTGTGTCTGTGTAAAGATTTTTATAAAAGTTTTAAAATTTGAAAAAATCAATGAAATTTTTTTTTTAACACAAAAAAGTTGGTTGGGCCCAAAAACTTTTTAAAAAAATTTAAGAAAAAATGTTCTGAGAGAAAAATTGTTTGTATTTTACTAATCTAAAATAATATAAAATTAAAAATTCTGAAATTTGAAAAAATTGAGTTTTCAAAATTTTGAAACTACTGTGATTTTGGTAGTTTTTGGCAAAAATGTCTGGTTTATTTTATAAAATTAATACGTATTAAATGCTTGATTTTAAATCGAGCAATACACAAATATTAAAATTGTTTTTGTTAAACATTAAGGTTATTTACTAATTCTAATTTGTATTGCAGAATGCTTAAAAACTCAATTTTTTATTTAAAATAATTTTTAACAATTTTAATTTTGACTATTGAAATGCCGTTTCACATTTAAGCAAAGCAACACTCAGAGAAAAAGTTTTGTTGTATTAACCAAACAGTTTAATTAACCTACCCACATAGTAAAAAAATTTCAAGAAAACTTTAAGGAAGTTTCCCGTGGGAACCTTAGGAAGTTACCCTTGGTAACTTCCTGGAAATTTCCAGAAAATACAATAATGTCCGCAGGTTAGAAGCTTCCCATGGAAACTTCCTGGTATCTTCGAGGAAGCTCCCATAGAAACTTCCTGGAAACTTCCTGCAAGTTACCACAAAGTTTCCAAAAATTCTCAAAGATATAATGAAATATACAATATATAAATTAGCCCTGTGAAGTCAAGTAACGATTTGGTTGAGCGCATAAGGCGCTATCCCATCAGCACACTTTTGAGGCCTATGCAGGAAATTTCTGTGGGAAGCTTCTAACCTGCGGATATTATTGTATTTCCTGGAAATTTCCAGGAAGTTACCAAGGGTAACTTCCGAAGGTTCCCGCAGGAAACTTCCTGGAAGTTTTTGTGCTATGTGGGTATTTTAATTAATATACACTGTAAAAAATTTAGGGAGTTAACGGACTCGGGAGTTAGGAGTTAAATTTTTCGAGTTAAAAATCAACTCCAAAAGAGAGTTAATTTACTAGCTCCCTTCATCAACACCCGTGCGAGTTATTTTTCCATGGGGAATTAGCATTTGGGTGTCAAATTTTAACTCTTTTTATTTAACTCCCTAATGGGTGCGACTTTTATAGAATCCCCTAGGGAGTTAAAATTTAACTCCCTTTTTTTACAGTGAAAATAAAAAAATTTGTCAGTGTAAATAAACATTTAGTTCTTTATAATAAATTTATGAAATGTATTTATTTATCAGGAACAAAATATTTTGTTTTATAGTAAACAAATTTTTTATTTATATAAAATAAAAATGTTTGGTTAAGTGTAATAACCATTTGGTTAATACAAATAATTGTTTTGTAAGAAATTTTTTGGTTGAATCAAACAAACGTTTGGTTGACTGTATATTAAATATTTAAAAATAAATATGAATTTCTTTACTGTATTTTAAGCAACCATATGACATCTCTATTCACACATTTTCATAACTGTTCTTTAAGAAAGTTAGCTGAAAGTGTCAATATTTATTTTAATCATTTAAATAATAAGTCAAAATTAATTTAAAAATTTATTGAACAAATTAAATTATTATTCCTTTGAAATCTTCAAGTTTATTTACATGTATTTTTTTATTTTTTTTCTAAGGGGAATTCGATTGTTCTGAACAAAATGTCAATACAGTTTTTAACTCTAACAATTAAGAGCATGCTTACATTTAAAAAATTACTAATTTAAGTGTAACAATACTTAATTTAGCTATTAATTTTTATAACAGAAGTAAAATATTTGGAACAGAGTGAATTGTAATTGTTATAAAAACATGGAAAATCGAGAAGAAACAATAGGGAGAAAACAAAAAGGAACGATTATTTAAATAAAATTTAAATGATTTTAAAGAAGTACTATTTGGTAAACAATTATCCATATATTTGTTACAAATTATGGTATTTTCATTTCCAAACAAATTTTTAAAGGTGATAAAATCACCCTTTCAATACGTTGTCTGTAATTGAAATATGACTTTCTGTAACGCATAAAACTCCAAAGAGTAGTGAAATTTTGATGGACGGCAGTGTAAATTATTTTATAATCTATATCTCTCTATATATTACAAAAAGATATCGCCGCCGACGCCGCCGTTTCATGATTTTTTGACCTACAGGTCAAGAGTTAACCTGCAGTTTCTCCTCTTAAAATTTAGGTCAATTTTGAGGGCAGTTTTGACCTAGACGTCAAAATTTTGCAAACAATTTTCGCTACCCTCAAAATTTAGGTAAATTTTCAGGTCAGTTTTGACCTACACATAAAAATATGACAAACATAGTTCCTGCTACCCTTAAAATTAAGGTTAATTTTGAGGAAATTTTTGACCTAAACGCCAAAATTTAACAAACAATTGCCGCTGTCCTCCAAATTCAGGTCAATTTTAAAAGCATTTTGACCTAAACGACAAAAATTGTCATTCCGTATGTGTGTGTGTGTGTGTGTAAACATCACATTTTCATAAATATCTCCCAATTATAAAGAGCTTTTGGGCTGAATTTTTCTTTACATTACACGGAGAGAAGGGGGAGTCAGATTAACTACTTGCGCAGTTAAATATACTAAACAGAATAGTCGATTTTGGACTGACTAAACTAGTAGTAGGATTTACTAAACAGGCGTTTAGTCATTGTGACTACTCAGCAAAAAGTTAATTCAACTGCACAGAAAGTCAAATAGACTAAACTGTTCAGTATAAAATATTAAAATATTGTTTACTACATTTAATTTTGCAATAATTTCAATAGTAGTAGAAAGTCAACGTGGAATTTTTATATTTCAACAGAAAACAAAAACAATTATTACAAAAATTTTAAGCAGTTAATTTGCATATTTTTAAAAGGTTAGGTTTTCTGCGAATGATACAAAATACAGAAAAAGGATAAAAATATTATTAGCAATATTCACCAGTAGTTTTCATTTAATTTTATTCTGTAAATTTCAATTTTTGTAATGTTCACTATTTGCTTATATATAAATATAAAAATATTGAGGTTAAAAAATTTGGTTTTGAGCAATCTTATTTGCAGTTATTTCATTTTTTTATGAAACGTTCCTTGAAATTTTTCATTAGGATTAGATTCGAAAACGTTTGCTCCTTGTCGTTATTCCCTTTAAAAGGGGAATATTTCGTACTGCGAAAATCCCCAATTACACAATAATTCCTTGACGTTCATTTCCTAACCAATTATCACTTTTCACAATTCCGACATTTTAAAAAAACAGTGTACTGCGCAGTGTTCAGTGACTTTAACTAAACATTCAGTGTCTTCGACAACACTGTTTAGTAAAATCGACAAAACGAAACTAAACGATGTTTTTTAAATGTAACTAAATATTCAGTTATTATTACTAAATACTGACTTACTAAACGTGTTAAGTAGAATTAACTACAACTTTTCTCTCCGTGTTGTATGTCTCATCTGCGGACATAAAATGAAAGTACTTTGAGATAGATTAATAAAGTTTAACTATTTATTTTTTTGATTTTTAATTTTTCAAAAAAACGTTTTTTGTCCATAACTTTAAAAAAATGTTAGGACACCTATAAATGTTTTTCTCTAATTTTTTAGAGTTTTTTTAGACGCATCTTTTGAGCCCAGAATGAACATTTTTCGTTCATATTCACCGGAGATATTAAACTTTTAAAAATCAAAAATTTTGGAAAATAAGACTTTTTTGAGAATTTTGTTGAAAAATGTAGAAATAACATTAAAACTATAGTTACCAACTTGTAGAGCATTAAAGAACCCTTCGATTGACCTATTTTTGAAGGTATTTCGATTAGAAATAAAGAAGTTTTTGATATTTTAAAAAACAGAAATTGTTAAAAAAAAATTTTCCATGTGAAAGTATTAAATAAAGAGAAAAAAATATTACAGCACTTAAGAATAATTGTTCAAAATTTATACTTTATTGTTAATAACATCTCAAAGAGGAAGCAAAGTGTTCATGAAATAAACACAACAAGATTTACGAAAACGAATGAAATGAGTACCAAAAGTATAACAAAAATTTATAACTTGGTAGCGGTTTTGAAATTTGTTGAAGTAAGGCCATTTTGAATTTTTTTGTTATAATTGTTTTAAATCTTAATATTTCCGAAAGTTTTTTTATGAAATTTAATACAATTTGGAAGACTTATACTTGAAATCATGTTGCTTCTGACTATCACATAACAAAAAAAGTCAAAAAAAATTTTTTGAAACTGTTTTGCCCGAGCGGGACCGATTTTTGAGTTTTCTTGTCAATTAATAAAATATTCCTTATAATTCCACCTTTCATTTAAAAAAAATAAATCGAAGGAGACTCAAATAGTTTTCGAGATATTGCAATTTTTGTAGAAGCGCGACCACGTTTCGGTGCCAGCGCTGTGTTAGTGCCCGGGACGCTTCGCACAGTAGGATTCTTACACTTTACTGTTCAAAATTGTCTAGAGCCTACAAATTTTATCTGCTTTTGATGTTCTTGGTCTTAAATGAAAGGAGATAAATTTTCTAAGAGTTTCCCCGAAACCCGTTGTTTCAATTATTAATTGTTTATATATTTTTTTGTTTCTCGAAGTTAACAATTTACAAGAATTTTGAAAAAAATCTTGTTTATTTTTTCATTTCTCATGATCGAAATCAATTTAAATTATTCTAGTATGACCACCCGATTAATAATAATGCATAATTCAATTTATTTAAATAATTTTGTTAATTAACAAATAGATAACTCTGTTCCTTCTTAAAAAAATTGTATTTTTGGCAGACAAATTTATATTTAAGTAGGGTCATTTGGGGTAAATGTAAACGCGGGGTAAATGTAAACAGTAGATGTTTCAGCTAAATTTACAAATTAAAAAATAAGTACGACGGCAATATTTTTACCTTAGCTAACCTACAAGATATTCTGACTATTGCCAATACTTTATTTTGACAATTGGCAATGCCATAGTACAAGTTATTTTTTAATGCAAAAAAGTTTGAAATTGAAAATTTTTCTGTTTCAGTATTTTGTCTCGCATTTGCATAAAAATAAATTTTTTTTTCACAATTTCATTAATTTGGCAATGTAAAATTACATAAAAAAGAAAATTAGGTCCTCTTTGAAAAGAAAATTTGATAAAATTTTTTTTTTAATTTGATCAATTTAAAAAATATTTTTAGCTTCATTCTCCGTATTAAATCCAACATTTTGAAAATTTAAAATTTGACTTCAAATTCGTATTCAGCGACCTCAAAAACCCCCTAGTAGCCAGATTCAAGCAAATTTGATCAATTTTTGAAAACATTATTTTTAGGTTCTCCGCCATATTGGATTCACCATTTTGAAATTTAAAAATTCAATTTTAGATTCTTATTCAGCAACCTTAAAAACTTCTTTTTACCAAGTTGAATGAAAATCTATTAAAATTTGTTCAAGTTATTCAAGTTTTTACATTACTAATTTTGTAATGGTTGATTGTTTATTTTATATGATACATTATCAGTCAACTGGTTGATTTACTATACATTTTTAAAAAATGTATTTTTTAGAGACAAATTTATGCTTATATAAATAAAGATATAAATAAGTAATAAAAAATTTATAATTTCATTTGAAATTTATATTTTATATAAATATAATTGTTAATAACACTGATAATTATTAACTTTAAAATTATTTTTTAACAAAATAGACATAAATTACTTAAATAAATATAAATTTGTCTGCAAAAAATACAATTTTTTAAAAGAAGGACCAGAGTCATGGTGTAATCAATTTTACATGGGTGTTTATTTTACAAAAGAAGATTATGATTATTTTGTCTGGCCCACCACGAATATTTCGTTCTTGAATGTTAAATTTAAAAATTCTATTCTATTCTCCAATTTTTAAAAACTAACCTAGATAATCCTCCTTTTCTTATTTTCAATCACAAAATTTTGTTGCACTTTTAATTTTTTTATATATTTTTTAATATTATATTAACTAAGAGTATTTAAGTATATTTAATTTATAAACGAAAAACATGTGGTCTTCACTTTTATTTTCTGTAATTTTCTTTGATATTCTGTAATAAACTGTAATGCTCTTGAAGCTCTCGTGAACACAAAAGAAACCAATAGCGAGCGTCACCACTACGACCCCGCAGAATTTACATTAATTTTGGCTCCCAGTAGATTTATTTTGTAATTTTGTATTTCAAAGTTATTATTTAGAATAGCAAGAACTATAAAATCTCAAAGTTACAGAAAAATTGACTGAGACACAAAATTAATATAAATCCTGTGGGGTCCTTTGAAACTTACATCATTTTATTTTATACAAAATGCTGAGATAAAATTAAAATGATGAACATTACTTACGGGAATTTCATTAATATAGTTCTAATAAATAAATAGAAACTTCAACTGATTTAAAGAATAATATTAAGACGATTTAATCATATAATATACATTTATTGAGTCCACTTTTGCTTAACAATTATAAATATAAATTAAATAAGTAGTTATTAAATTTAATTATAATTATTTCATACACATAAACTTTTTTAGTTTAGTAAATAAATTAAATTAATAATTTTCACAAAAAAAAATTAAAATATATGTCAGTTTTTTAAAACTTTGTATCACAAAAAACACTTAAACAATTAAGAAACAATTCACTTTACAACTAAATGTTAATTTAAAAATATTCATTTTAATATAATATTGGTTACAAAAAAAATAATTCACTTTACTACAAAATATTAACTTCAAAATAATTTTTTTTGACTTTAGAGAAAAAATATTTAAGGGGTTATATACAGTCACGATTTTCAAAAAATCGATTATTTTGTTTGCATTTTCTTAATGTATATATATATTTGCCTGTCGTGAAAAAAATGTTATTAAGATTTGAGAAATTTGTTTTGAAGTTGCAGACAAAACTACAAAGGCGCGCTGTGGGGTATAGACGGGCATGTCCAAGTTGTGAAATCTAAACAAACCAAAATGTAAACAAACAAAACACAAAAATCACATTATTCAAATAGGCTTTTCTTCCACAAAAATTAACATTGGCACGCTTTTTTATAAATAACCGCACTGACGATGAAGAAGTCTCATATCAGCGATTGAACCTTTAACATGTGGAAGGGGAAATTTTTACCTTTCCTCCTTGAAATTACAAGAGAAAGAGTAAAAACTTCTTCATCGTTCGTGCGGTTGATATAGTCAAACATTTTAATTTTCCGCGACGTGAGACTGCTGTGGAAGTGCACATTTTGTTTGGAATAAAACTTGGTTGTTTTCTGATTTTTTTCAGCTATGCAAGGCGTAGATACCAAATACATGACGTCAGTTTACCATTTTCATAAAGAAAATGTGAATTTAGATTTATGTACGAAAATGAGACGTCGTGCAATATAATGCTTGACTTTTCGATATTGTGAAGCATTTTTTACACGATGTCTCATTTTCGTATATAAATCTAAATTCACATTTTCTTTATGAAAATAGTAAACTGACGTCATGTATTTGGTATCTACGCCTTGCATAGCTGAAAGCATGTGAAAATAACTGAGTTTCAGTCTAAAACAAAATGTGCATTTTCGCATGGTGTTGTTAATGTGTTCTTGGTACGGTCTGCGCGTGCGCGGAGAGCAACCATCTTACGTCGCTAAAAATTAAAATGTTTGACTATATCAACCACACGGACGATAAAGAAGTTTTTACCCTTTCTCTTGTAATTTTAAGGAGGAAAGGAAAAAATTTCCCCTTCCATATGTTGAAGGTCTAATTGCTGATATGAGACTTCTTCATCGTCAGTGCGGTTGATATACTCAAATAGTAGAGTTTAAATAAGTAAAAATTCTAAAGAATTCTTTCTATTTAACAATAACGACATTTTATTCATTAAAATATTAAAATTTCTCGTATCATGCACGCTACCTTTTAAGATTACTGCTAATTACCACCTCCTGAAAGGACAATAAAACGTGTAGTCTCTTTAAAATTAAATGTACTTTAAGATAGAGTAGCTCATTTTTGCTCATCTTTTTTCAATAAACTCATTACCAAAAAAATTTGGTTTTTTTATTATACGTAATATTTTGAAGTATAAGACATTCTGGTTAGTAAAAATTGATGTGATTTTGATTTTAAATTAATCTTGTTTGTGAGAGGCGAGGGGACTCACACCAAAAAGCACCCCGAAGTTTTTAATTAGGGGAGAGTAGTGATGATTGGGTCAATTTTTACCTTTTGCCTATAACTTCCGTTATAGTTTGAATTTCATGTTTCGGTTGGGTCAGATGTTGATGGTTGGGCCACCGATGAAAAGTAATAAAAAACCGCTGCCAAGTTATAAATTTTTGTTATAATTTTGGTACTCATTTCATTCGTTTTCGTAAATCTTGTTGTGTTTATTTCATGAACACTTTGCTTCCTCATAGAGATGTTAATAACAATAAAGTATAAATTTAGAACAATTATTCTTAAGTGCTGTAATATTTTTTTCTCTTTATTTAATACTTTCACATGAAAATTTTTTTTTCACAATTTCTGTTTTTTAAAATATGAATAACTTCTTTATTTCTAATCGAATTAGCTTCAAAAAAGGTCAATCGAAGGGTTTTTTAATGCTCTACAAGTTGGTAACTATAGTTTCAAAATTATTACTATATTTTTCAACAAAATTTTCAAAAAAGTCTTATTTTCCAAAATTTTTTATTTTTAAAAATTTAATATCTACGGTGAATATGAACGAAAAATGTTCATTCTGGGCTCAAAAGATGCGTCTAAAAAAACTCTAAAAAATTAGAAAAAACATTTATAAGTGTCCTAACATTTTTTTAAAGTTATGAGCAAAAAACATTTTTTTAAAGAATTAACAATCAAAAAAATAAATAGTTAAACTTTATTAATCTATCTCAAAGTACTCTCATTTTATGTCCGCAGTTGAGACCTACAATTTAAAAAAAAATTCAGCCCAAAAGCTCTTTATAATTTGGAGATATTTATGAAAATGTGATGTTTACACACACACACACATACGGAATGACATTTTGTAAAAATGTCATTTTTGAACTCCTGAGGTCAAATAACATAAAGATATGTTAAAAAATCGAACCTGAAAAATTTTGGTATTACAATACTTCCTCAGTATGAGGAAGCAATATGAAAGAAAATGATTAGATATGGAGTATAAATGATAGGAGATGGTTGAAATAAGTTTAAAAATAAGAAAAGAAAACCTGAATTTGAAATAAAATGCCCTCTTTGTCAATTTTAAATAGAATTTGATGTTTTATTTGAACAAAGATATAAAAGTGAAAGTTAACTAATTAATATTAAAGGTGAATATTCTTCAATTATATTTTCCTATGAATTTGAAAATAAGGCTTTAACATCTTCAAGAAACTCCCTACATTATCATGAAATAATGCAGGGAGGTATAGTATATATTAAGGAACTCGGAGAATCTTGGGGTGCATGTAGCTCAGTGGTCAGATCAGTCTACCGGCAATAGAAAGGTCGTGAGCTCGTATCCCACCATGCTAACCAATTTTTTCTGAGTTCTTTGATAATTTTGAAATTATTAATTAATTTCGAAAAAATGATTTTCAGAAAAAGCGGGTTTTTGTATTAGGACGGCTGCGCTGTCGATACATATGAAAAATGTTTTGTATTTTCATAACGAAATCTAGTGCTTACTCAAGAAATTTATTTTCGAGAGATTTTGATTCTGAATAATTGTTTAAATTCTTTCACCTTTAATATTAATACTACCGAATGATAAATTCACTTTCTTCAATTAACTAATTAATATTATCTATAGCAAAAGAAAAATTAAAAATGTAATATATTGTTTCAAATAGTAAAACAGAAATAGTGAAACTTTATTCTGGTTCGCAATTATGGCATATAAAAAAATGTTTTTCTTGTCGTCTTCTTCAGAAGAGGACTTTTTGGCTCAATTTTTTGATGGTCGGCTTCGTTTACATGTGGTCTTTGGGTAAATGTCCTCGTCTTTTTTAGAAGAGGTCTTTTTGGCTCCTTTTTTAGGTGGGCGGCATCGCTTACCTGTGGTTTGTGCACACAAAAAACCCAGTCTCATTTTTGTTGCATCTCAAAATGAGACTATGTTAAACGTCATAGAACGTGGCGCCACCTAAGAGTCTCATTTTTGTTGCAACTCAAAATGAGTAGCGTATGATACTCATTTTGAGACTAGGTTTTTTCAGTGTGGGTGAATATCTTTACCTTCATCAGAGGCTGTTTTTTTAATGGTCGACAACGTTTACGTTTGGTTAAATCTTTGGAAGACGGTTTAGTCAAACGTTTATTTAATTTGGAAGCTTCTTTTTCACGAAACTCGGCAAGTTTCTCGGAAGAGGTTAGTATAGTGCTGGTCATTGCTCGCCGGCCACGATTGCTTTTTTTAGCTGCGGCTGCTGACTGCATTGGACACATCTAAAGGTTGTAGCTTGAACCGATAGATGCGACGAGTGGTTATCCAAGAGTAGCAGTTTTGGAGAGTTTTTCGATGTATGGGTACAGCGAATAAAAAATTCTATATATTTAACAAAATATTTTTGCTGCATCCAGTCAGAGCCATTGCATAACCAACAGCGCCTGGCGATGCGTTGTCTAGGAAAGATGTTTGCATTTTTTTCCGCGGAACCAGAAAGAATAGGGGTAAAGAAATCCCAGCAGCAATTACGGCTAAAGCCATTGTAACCATGCTGCCCCGACTTCAGCGGCGATTTGCCAGACTCGCCGTTGCCCTCTCATTGAAATTAATTTTCCGACTTTTGTTGGAACCGTCGAAAAGCCCGTTTCGTCTATGTTCCATATGTCGGAAACATCAAAGTGATTTGCCGTCAGCACCGAGCTCAAATTTCCGAAAAATGTTTTTACATTTGTAACAGTAAGTAATTTTGCGACGAATTCGTAAGGAGAATGTAAGTCCTGGGTTTCTAAAGGTCGAGATACGGACCTGGAGTGTCATGGCGGTATTTCGTGAATGTTGTGTTGCAAATATAGAGGATCCTCTGAGACGTCTCGATTATGGAAAACTAAGATAATTGTCAATCATACATTGTGAAAGAAATATATTATTGTGATTGAGGAATTAACATTGTTATAGTCGTCAAGTAAGTGGATTTTATTAAATAGTAATCACAAACGTTCTTTGTTATTTTATGGGTTCACCCATTTTACCCTCCCTTTGTTAACTTACAGAATATAGAGTCTCGTATTAAATTAAGAAAGTTATTACAATTTTACCGTCGATCTTCAGTCGACTGGCGCCCGCGGTGTTATTTATTTTGTTATAATATTATAAACTCTCACAGCAATTGAACCCGGCCGCGTGAGGTGCGAATCGGTTTATCTTAAATAAATTTTATAAGTAAAAAAGATTCTGTTTCACATTTTCTGGGAAAAATGATTTTATGCGATGAATGCTCGTTTGTTCTGGCGTGCGCAAGGTTAATGACGGATGTCTTTTCATAAAGCCGTTGTACCATTCCCGTCCTGCCGTTTTGAAGTCATTTCAAGATGGAGGATATTCAATATATTTTTTAAAGCCAATTGGTATGCCAAGTTACGCAACTCATTGGCACTTAAACCATAATAGCAGTCGCTGCATTTCTTAATATATACGACTAACGCGTCTTCTATTTCCACCGAAAATACCTAACAGAGAGCATTTATCCATAGATATTTCGAAATTAATTTTCATTTTATTTGCTTATTTATCTTAATTTTTATGCTGACTTACTTTATTTACACCACAAGCAGCATATGTGCTATGTTGTTTAAGTGTTAATTCCAATTCCTCGTCTTTCACATCGCCGATGCTTTTGTATACTGATTTTACCACGTTGACATAGCGCTGAAGTGTTGTTTTTGGGATGTTGTATTGGAGTCCTGAGACTCGAACTGAGTCGTTATCTTGAAAAACAGCCCTAATAGCTGATATCACATTAGAAAAATTAAAATTCCCACGGTCAGATACCCTCTTTTTTCGTGTAACTGATCTGAAAATTCAAGAAAAATTATCAAAAGCTATAAATATATACGTACTATCGATGGAAATTATATTCTCGACGTCATCTCATGACAAAAATTTAGTTCCTGATGTCAGAACGCATTGATATTGCAAGATATCAAGTGACCTACCCAGCAACACCTGCTGTGGTCCAACCATCAATTTCTTGTCATTTGGCGTCGTATCATGTTTGGTTATTTCACGTTTTGAGAAACTTTGAAAACGTTTCTGTCAGCTCTCTAATAACACAGTGACGTGTCAGGTCTCCAATGTTCAAGCACTTCACTATAAGCTAGGTAAAAAGTGTACAGCCATCACTTACAAGTATTTGCATGCAAAAACAGATGGTGCCAGTTTGATAAAACGAAATAAAGGTGATGGCCCAACCATCAACACTTTCCCCTACTTGTTTTTTAATATTACCCTTGTTTGTAATGGCGAGGGGACTCACGCCAAAAAGCACCCCGAAGTTTTTAACTACTTGTTTTTTAAATTAAAATTGTTTGTGAGAGGCGACTTACATAAAAAAGCACCCCGATAGCTTTGACATCCGCCATGTTGGATACGGCATTTTTAATTTTGACAAACTGACATCGGATTTATAATCAGCGACCCCAAAAACCCCCGAGTAACGATTTTCAAGCGAATCCGTTAAATTTAAAAAAGGCATCCGGCATATTGGATCCGCCATTTTGATTTTTTTTAAACTAACATCGGATTCGTAATCAGCGACCCCAAAAACCCCCGAGTAACAAGTTTCAAGTGAATCCAATTAACTCAGAAATAATGTTAACATTGCTTAAACACCCTTTGTTTTATATTAAATAAAAAAACTACCCCTAAAATGTAAAAATTCAAAATTATAATTTTAAAAGCAAAAACCCACATTGGTGTTAAAACAACAAATTAAATTTATGTACTTCTCTTTCAACATTTCAAAAGCAATATCAAAATTACTATATCATCCACTATGTTTTTATATTGAAAAAACTACCCCTAATATGTAAAAATTCAAAATGTATAATAAAAAAAATTAAAAACCACATTGTTTATCAAAATAGAACAGTAAATTTATGTACTTCTCTTACAACAACTTATGAGCAATGTCAAAATTACTCCATTCCCCTGTTTTTTTTTAAACCTACCCTTAAATTTACAAAATAAAATTTTAATGTAAAAAAATGAAAACCCACATTGTTTTTCATAATAGAACAATAAATTTATGTACTTCTCTTTCAACAACTCAAAAGTAATGTTAAAATTGCTTCATGAACCTCTGTTTTTTTTAAATTTGAAAAACCAACCCTTAAATTTACAAAATAAAAGTTAAAAGTAAAAAAATGAAAATCCACAATTTTTTTATTACACATTTTGAATTTTTACATATTAGGGGTAGTTTTTTCAATATAAAAACATATAGTGGATGATAAAGTAATTTTGATATTGCTTTTGAAATGTTGAAAGAGAAGTACATAAATTTAATTTGTTGTTTTAACACCAATGTGGGTTTTTACTTTTAATATTATAATTTTGAATTTTTACATTTTAGGGGTAGTTTTTTCGATTTAATAAAAAACAAAGGGTGTTTAAGCAATGTTGACATTGTTTCTGAGTTGTTGTAGCAGAAGTAGATAAATTTATTGTTTTGTTTTAAACAGAAATATGTGATTCAATTTTTGTTTAATTTAAAATTTAAAGTTAAGGGTAGTTTTCTCGATTTAAAGAAAAACAGAGGGTGATGGAGCAATTCTGACTTCATATTCGTTTTCAGCGAGCAAAAATACAATCAGATATGTATGTTTGGTTCAAAAAACAGACAACTTTTTGTTGTGTGTCTGTGTAATGATTCATTTATTTACCTTTTTGTTCAGAAAAAGGTCCAAAAATGTATTTAAATTGAGTCAAAATAATTTAACAGTTCATTACAGACTGTTGAATTTTATTTTAATTGCTATCAGAATTTGATATCTTAATTTTTCTTGAGATTTCCCCCCGAAAAAATGGGGGTCGGTTTCGGACCACCCATTTTGGAAAGTTAAAAACGTAAATTTTCGCTTTTTCTTTAGATCTTTCATTAATGCTAATTAGAAACCTTGGCAATCGTCAGAAAACATTGAAAAATAGTTCCTTTACCCAAAAAAATTTTGAGGAAAACAAAGAAACACATGTTTGGCACATTTTTAGCCTTTGCACTTTAGGGGGTCGGTATGGGACCACCCTCACCCACTTATTGACATAAAACAATTTTACTGTAAAACTTTCATGATTTTATTTTCTTTGTAATATACAAAAAAACATCCGGGCGATTGTCAATACTCTCGTACATACTTTTTTAATTGTTATAATAAACAAGAAGAAATGTGAAAAAAAAATTTATTTTTCGAAAGTAGATAAGATTTTGTTCAGTGACTTAAAATAGCGATTCGATTAATACAAATGTCTAACAGATATGGGTGATTTTCCGCAATATTATTTACATTTACATTTATTTGTTATTTGTTATTCATTTGTTATGTTCTTTTGATGCAAAATTAGTTGCTGTTTACATATTATTTTCAATATTGTGAATGTGCAAAGTTAAATCACATTTCTGTTAACTAAACTTTCGTACATCGGTGAATTAGAAATGAGTGCGTATGGCAATTCTGTCAAAAATTCTTTAAAATAAAATCTGCAGCATATGAATATTTTGACAAATGAAAATTCTACAAATAATAAATTCTGTACAATTGAATTTCGGCTATATGAAATTTCGGTCAAATAAAAAGTTGCTCCAATAAAATTTATGTCAATTAATATTTTGAGGAATAAAAATTCGGCTAAGAAAGAATTAATTCTAATATTTATTTTGTCAATTAAAAAATTGCTTTAATAACTATTCTATTTAATAAATATTTTATAAATTAAAAATTTCGAGAAATCAAAATTTAATCTAATTTGAATTCTGTACAATGATAGTTCAATGAAGTATAAATTTTGTATTTAAAAAATTCTTTTAAATGAAAATCATAATAAAGAAAAATTCTCAAAATCGAAATTTCCAGTAAAATAAAATTCTGAAACATAAAATTACGTTAAACAAAATTTATCCAATTTACAAGATAATATTGTTGCAAATTTGTTTAAATTCTAATTCCTTTATTATATATTTTGATTATCTACGAGCTATAAAACACTTAATATAACTAAGATAAATAAAAATACTGATAATGGACATTTCTTCCACATTAAATTTTATATAATGGAACTTCTAAGAAATATGTTTTAGAGAATCAGAATGCGTCTCGAATAAGTGGTTCAAATTGTTTTTAAAGATACATTTTAATTAGCTGAAAGAAATGAATTTAATTGGCCCATTTTGAGCAGAAAAAATTTTCTCTTTTTCTTTAGCCGGAAGATGTAAAAAGAATCAATAATAAATTTAGGGTGCGGACAATGCAACATGTAAAATTTTATTTACCAGAGCAAAACAATAGTCGATTGACTACAAAAACAGTTCATGACTTATTTCCATTTTATTCATCTGCTAAAATTTTGATTCATCTCACTCTAGTTGAACTTCCAACAAAAACTAATAAATAAATTAAAACATTTTGAAAATACTTCGTTGGATGAATTAAAAAACATTCAATGACAATAAATTCATAAAAATATAATATAATTCTTCCTCTATAAGAAAACAATAAAAGTGAGAGAAAATAAAATTAAAAAAATTAAATTAATTAAAGTAACTATCAATAAAATATTCACTACATAAATGGGCCTTTCATTCGTCCTGACTCGGATTGAATTTAAAAAAGCTTAAGAAAGTATTTTTGATTTCAAAATACACGAAACTAAAAGTGAAACTAATTTGAATTCCAAATGTTTTCAAATCACAATGATACCTATTATTCTAATGTTTTCGGAAAATAATATTCATTTAGCAAACCAATAAAATTTATATTAATAGCCATACAATTCGAAAAAAACATTTTTCAAATTTTTTAAATATTTTAAACCAACAATATAATATAAATAAAATTAAAAAATAATAGAAAATATTAATAGTAATAAATAATAATATAAAATAACAAAAATTAACAAAAATTAAAAATTTCCTAGTTTAAAAAAAAATTCTAAAATTCAGAAGAAAAAACACAAAAAGAGCACAAATAAACATTTGTTTATTATTTATTTGCCTACAGAATTACAATTTTTCTTACAATGTTTTTCTCTTAAAAGCGAGAATCGAATCGGAACAGGTGCGCCAACGAAAGTGTCATCTGAATGATCTCATCAAAAACCGGTTGAAAGAAAGGTTCAAACTCGATTTAATATCGTTCGCGTATTGAGGTCAATTTCTACAAAAAAATTGAGTCAATTATTATCATGAAAAATAATAAACGCCCATCATTCACTTATATAATACATTAATGAAAAATATTTATGATCAATTATTACATAAAATTGATAATTATTTAATAAATCCAAATTTATTACTATTTCTTATTGTAACTATCAATTAAAATAATTATCATATTCAAAAATATGATTCCCTACTTAATATATAATTATGGAATTGATTTTCTCTAACCAAAAACTGCCTGATGTTATTTGAATATAAAAATTTCATGTACAAAACTAAAAAAAATAAAATAAAAAAACAAACAGAATAAATAATTATCTAATATTTATTGTGTGACTATTTATTATTATATTATTATTATTATTATTATTATTCAAAATTATTATTATAAAAATAATTATCATTGTAAATTAATTATCTATATAAATAAAATATTAATAACTTTTTAAATATCTTAAAAATACTATTGCACTATGATCGAAAATTAGTTAAAAAATTGCAAATGAAATTAATTTAGAAAGAAAAAATTATTTTATCTTTATTTTAAACAAACCAAGTTTATGAAACAGATTTCTTCATATTACCAAAATTATGTTCTAAGCGTATTGAAATGAAAAAATATAATTTCAAAATAAAAAATAGTTTGATTGTAAAAATCATCGAAAACATAAATCCCCTGACATACTGCCATAAAGATAAACAATTCAAATTTATGAAAGAAGCGGAAGTCCTCAAAATTCGCAATCTCCTTAAAATTCCACAAAATAAACGTTTCAGAACGCAAAAGAGTTTTTTATTTGTAAATGGATATTTCTCACAATTTTGAAAGAATGATAAATTGAAGGATCCATAATAAGCTGTGAAGATATTTTGGTGAAAAATTAATCATTTTACCTTATCGAAAAAGACTGGCAAATCTTAAATCTCCCACCCTGAATCCTTTAGGGACATACAACTTCGCCGGTAGAGGCAACTTTCAGCAAAAGGCTTGCTATATAAGAGAATGTCCTACCGAACTCTCGAGATAAAACTCGTGTGTGTTGTCTGTTTCGTGTCTATAGTGTGTTATTTCTTTGCCTTAATTTAAAAAAAACAGGTAAGTGGAGGACATTTAAATTTTAAAAAAAGAGAAAAAATAATTCAATGACAATTTTACTCAAATAAAATAATCAGTGACTGAAAATTATTAAAGGTGCGTGAATTGAAAAAATTCAAAAAATCTTCCAAATTGTGATTACTTCGTGAATTTGTGATTTTTTACCATAATTCTTTATGAAAAAAAATTTATTTTTAATTGTGGCGTGTTAAAAAATCCCGAATCTTTTAAAAATTTTTATACTTGGTTTTTTATTCCTATACAACGTTTTTTGAATTCAAATATAAATAAAAAATTCGAGTCGAATTGTTAAAATAGTACTAATTATCGTGTTATTTATTTAATTAATATTTTACTTACGTAAATTAAGTAATAAGACAAAAAATTGTTATATTATTTAATTAAATTTAATTACATTTAATTAATTCAGGCCTGATTTAATTATTATAATTTTTTTATTTATTATTATTATTATTTATTTATTAATTTCTATAATATTTTAAATTGTTAATATTTATTTAATTTTCCTGCTTTTTTGAACAATATTATTTTACTTAGTTAATTGATAACTATTATATCTATTAACAAACAATATTATGTAAATTCTATTAATTACTCTGACGTTAATTTAATTTTTTCATCAAAAAATTACTGAAATATTAATTCGAAATAAATTAAATTAATATTTTTTTTAATTAAAGTAACTTTTAAATTTAAATTTATATTTTATTTTAAAAGTGCTTAAATTTAGGCTTAAATAAATTAATAAACAAACTTTTAAATATTAACTTTTGCTTTATTTTTATTTTTTTATTTTTTATATCTTTAAATGGCAAATAGAAAAAAAACATTTTGTTGGAAAAATTTTTTTTCCTAACAATGCCCTCACATGTAAAAGTTCTATAATCGAAAGAAAAAAATAAATACGAAAGTTAAATTTCACTAATTAAAATTACTAATTGTTTTTCAAATTGTTTTTCATCTCTAATAATTTAAATAGAAAATCGAGAACATTAATTTTTATAATAAGAAAGAAGTTCATTGAACCCATTGAAATGTACCAACGTGTCTACTTTCATTTGATTCTTTCAATAATTAGAGCCTCTAAATAAGCAATCGAGTCAAATTACGCGAATAAGAGTGAAAATCAAAGGCACTGACCAGAAGGAAGGCAGAAATCGTATTTAATTTAATAATACTCGCAATATATAGATTATAAACCGGTTCGAAAATTAATTCTGCATAATTTCAAATTGTAATCTTATACATCACACCTGATATCGAAAAAGAAATTTTCAAATTAAAAATAAAGATCGAAATCAAAATAAAACTCAAAATGAAAATCAAACTACAAATCAAATTACAAACCAAATAAAAAATTGAAATTGTAGAATTTCTTTAAACAAATCCCAATATTATGGAAAAACATTCGATCTTTTAAAATAAACAATTATCTTCTTTCGTATGAGTACTCTTAAAAAAATAACGAACTTTATTTTTGAGAAAGGTAACAATTAACAGGAAGTTAATAAAATATATACTCTATGCTAGTGGCTATAATAAAATCTGCTCCAGATTTCCTCTTAAGACCTGCGTGTAAAAAGTTTACCTATAGAACTGGTTTACGATTTTAGCTTCAATTTTAGCTTAAAGCTATATACCTTTCGACCAGTCTATTATGTATAAATGCGAACACTTCTCGTGTTCTCCATTTTACAGTAGCCAAGACAACTATCTCTTTTTCCGTTATGCAACTGTTACTTTTCTCGACGCCTTCCCGAATTACTTGCAACTGTCACAGAGACTTCAAATTCCAGTCTGCTTTTGTAAAAAGAAAAACCGACAGAAACTGATCCGGCTGTCGTTCGCTCGCTCATTGCTACATCCAATCCCTCTGCAATTTTATGCAATTTCTTTGAAAACCTCTTAAATCATCAACGAGTTTCTTTTTCCAAGAAAGTGCAGAAAAAATAATAATAGTAATCACAGAAACAGATTTGAATTTATTCAATCCAAATAATTAAAAAAGCGAATATTAAATAAATTTTATTTATCTAAAATTATATTTTATTATAAAATAATTGATTAGTAATAATGTTTGTTAATGATTCAAATAAAATATTTCTCAGGATGTTAGTAAATGAAAAAATAAAATAAAACAATTCTAGTTGTATAACGTTGTAAGAAATTAACATAAAGAAATGAAGCCATAAAGAATCTAATTAGTCAAGATTAAATCACTTGAGACAAAAAGAAAAATAATTCCGATTATAGTATATGGGTAGTTCTACAAAAAGGGAATATTTTATGTTTAAGGTTGTTTTTTACATTAATTTTGAAAAAAATAAAATTACTTTTAATGGAAACTATAGGGCTTAATGGTTTCTATTATGCTACAAAACGTGACCCGGTTTAAAAAATACTTTTTGCTAAAAATAAGCATTTGAGACCTAAATTCTCAGTTTCCTGGCATGTTTCATTGTGAAAATGAAAGTTAATAAATTATATAAATATTATTTTTAATAATTTCAAATAGTTGTACTTTACAAAGATTTAAATAATTGTTACATTACTTTATATTTTATTTAAAAAATATTTTCTTGAATTTTGTCCCTCGAATTCATTCTTAATTTCTGGCATCATAAAAAGGGTTAAATTTATTAAGAATTTTCATTCCGATTAATTCACCATTTTTCACAGTGCTTAGTAAAGGTTCACTAAATACGATATCACTTGCATTTTACTTTTTGCAGTACAATTAACTAAAATTGTGTACTTCGTGATCGAAATGGCCATTTGGTCAGACAAATTCTCAGTTTCCTGGCATGCGCATTTAAAAAAAATAATTTATGTTTTTATACTTTTGTTGCTCGAGATGTCGTAGAACCTTATTCCCTGTTGACGAGTATGCTAAACTTTGTTATTAAACATTGTTTTTTAAGTGTATTAGACGAAAAATTACCAAATTCTCAGTTTCCTGGCACTTTCTGACAGAATACACGCATACGTGATTAAGCTGTAAAATTTACAATTTGTATTTTTTTGACTGGTTACTTTTAGGTAACTTTGCCAATACTTTGAACTTGAACTTAAGCTACTTTTTAAAACCTGAACGTAAAAAATATTGTTGTGCCAAAATTTTCTTTATTTTCTTCCTTCGTTTGTAGAACTACCCGTATATCGATCTCACTTGTCTAGACCACACTGAAAAAATTACATTCTAATTTTAAGAAAAACTTCTTATATATGCGCCTAGAATATTCCCCACTTAAGTTAAGTGGGGAATATTCTTACAATAAGAAGAACATTATTATTTTAAGAATATTTACCACTTAATTTAAGTGGGGAATATTCTTGGCGCATATATAAGAAGTTTTTCTTAAAATTAGAATGTAATTTTTTCAGTGCAGCCTATTTTATAACACTGATTTAATATTTCGAGTTTATAATAATAATCTATAGATCAAAAAGATGCATATCAAATTTCAGTCGACACATACAGTGCTAGATACAAGCTATGAAAGAAAGTCTAAGTGACGTGCAAGTGCGCTAACACGAAAATAAGAGAAAATATTCGAAAACTCGGAAATTCGTCTGACTAGAAAAATACGATACGCACAACTTCCATATAATTTGGTAGATATAAACACTTTCTCTTCGAATAAAATTTATCTGATCCTTTAATCAGAGTTTTCTATTTATATTTTTATTCAATGTTAATATATTCGGAAGTTCGCAATAATAAATTTTTATTTTCAATACAAACAATCAAGTAAAAAGTAATCAGTTTTTGCACACTAATTATTTGAATTAAAGAATTTTCTTACAAGTTCAATTTATTCCTACATAAAAGTTTTGTATTATATCTTATTATTTAAATTTTTGTATTTCATTTTTTATTTCATTTTTCTATTTAAGTAAATTAAAAAAATGGGTCTACCTGCAAAATTTTGTTGAATAGTAAATATTTCTTGAAACCAAAAAACCAATTATTATCAAGATTTCATTTTTTATTTTTATGCATAAATATATAAATTAAAATAAATTTAATATTTTTATTATAAGTTTTTTTTGTTTTTGTATGTTATTTTTTTATTAAATTTTTTCTATTTTATAAAATTTAAATAAGTGTCTACATGCGAAATTTCTTTGAATTATAAATGTTTCTTGAAACCAAAAACCAATTATTACCTAAATTAATTTATTTCTTCTTTATGCAAGCCAAGAGTAAAAATTTACCGACAGTAAAATATAAAAAAAATCCTAAAAATAAGATCTCAACTATTTAAAATTCCCAAACAATTAAATGTCATTCCTTAGAAAATACCTTAAAGAAACAGTTCTCGGAACATATAAAAAAACTTGGAAGATGCCTTTATAAAGTATTCTTCACATCATCATCATCATCTTCATTTTCACCTTGGAAGTCTCTCGAAAGTATTAAAAAATTTGATAAATGACAAACGGAGTGCAATGTATCGTGTGTAATGATGGGTACTAACAGAGAAGAATGGATTGTCGTCTGAGGAAAGTGCACCTGCACCATTAGAAGTCGCAAAAAAAAATATAATAAAAAAAGTAATAATAATACAAGAAAATCGTTTCCCCGCGAATAAGATTCACGCGGTACTGCGTCGATAGAGAAAGTTATCGTAATTTTACTGATCAACAGTAATCATGCCAGAGAAATCAGAAATCGCGAGATCGAACCAATAAAAAAAAGGAAAAAGTAAAAAAATGACTTGAATTAATCAATATTCAACTGAAAACAAATCGTCCATTGAATCGCTTTCATTGCAACTATTACATTAAGTAATAATTATTATTAAATAATAAAAAAAATCTTATTTAACTATAGTTTATTTCATTTTTCGAAGCTTGAAAAGTTTGGTATTAACCACATTCTCTTTTATCTCTATCTTGGTATTTAATTGTAATTATACTTAATTTGATTTTAATGACACTTATCTCAGATTATTTTTTTTATAAGAAAATCAAATTGCCTTTTCGTCTTGAAATATTTGCCCACTAAAAAATTTATTTTATTTAAATAGCCGATTACTTGATTATTTTCTTATATAAATATTTATAATTTAATCGAATAATGCTTATTTAAATCAAATAAGAAAAAAAATCCTGGAAAAATGTATATTCTAAATCACTAATTTTAGTAATCTATCACTACATCAATATTTGTGACAGAATTTTTAAACTTTTAAAAATTATATTTAAAGACTTTATTATTATTATTATTATTATTATTATTATTATTTATTATTTATTATTAATTATTCTTCAAAAGAAAAATCCCCCCATTCATTTGAACAAAAATTTGTTTAATTAATTAATTAATTAATTAATTTAATTTGTCTAAGGTTTAATTTTAACTTATTTTCAAAACTTTAGGAAATTTATATTCACTTTAAAAAAATTCTAATTTAATTCACAATTTCTTCTTTACAGATTTTTTTTCTAAATAGAAAAGAATATTTTTTCGAAAGATTTCTTCTGCCTAAGAGGCTGTCACCTAGGCGCGAGACACCTTCAATTAGAATTTTGCATTGCATACCATAAGATACATGTGTATTATATCGGGACTTTGGTTCAACGGTTTGATATAGATTAAATTTTTCTACGCAGACCCTCTCACTTTCACTCGGTCACTGACCAAACAGGACTGAATCTTAAAGTCTCGGTCTGCTTCCTAATGATAGCTGTATGTATAAGCAAACCGCTATTTAATAGACACGAGGAATGTGTTTCATTAAGCGCCCACAATTATTAACATTCTTGCCCTTTTATCAGGATCACATTACTTCACATATTTAAAGAGAGAAAGAGAGAGAGAGAGAGAGAGAGAGAGAGAGAGAAATATTGCTCAATTCTCTTTCACGCGCGAAATAAACTGTCAAACAGAAAATTAGATAGTCGAAAGAAATTATCGGTCTTAGATCGACCTTCGACGGTTTCCGCAAGTATAATTTACATCCTGCAAATACAATAAGGAATGGGATTTAATGAAGCGAAAAATTATTCAACTAGAATATTCTACTTTAACATAGAAACTTTCCCTGACGACATTCTTGAGGTGATTATTTTGTATCTAATTACGCTTTGGATTTTTTTCCCTCTAACAATGTTGTTAATTGATAATTTTCGTTTTTATTCTAAGGGTTTTTTACACTCATTATCCTTAATTTATAATGTAATTGACACTATTTTTTGTCACAGAAAAACTATCCACTTAGTATTTTATTCTTAGTAAGCCACGCAATTTTTTACTACTCAGAATTAAAAAGAACATCACCTATGAATGTTTTTCTCTAATTTTGTATAGATTTTTTAGACGCATCTTTTGAGCCCTCAATGAACATTTTTCGTTCATATTCACCAGAGATATTAAACTTTTAAAAATAAAAAATTTTAGAAAATAAGACTTTTTTTTAAATTGTGTTGAAAAATGTAGAAATAACTTTAAAACTATTATTATCAGCTTGTAGAGAATTAAAAAACGCTTTAATTGACCTATTTTTGAAGCTAATTCGATTAGAAATAAAGAAGTTATTCATATTTTAAAAAACAGAAATTGTGATAGAAATATAAAAAAAATTTTAATGTGGAAGTAACTTTGAAAAGTTGAAAAATATCATTTTCCAAATAATTTCTAAAATTTTAAAAAAGAAAATAATTAAAGTCATAATATACCATAAAAATCAAAATCGCTTATGTATCGAAACTGGATTTTTAAACAAATAAAGAGAAAAAAATATTACAGCAATTGAGAATAATTGTTCAAAATTTATACTTTATTATTATTAACATCTCTGTGAGGAAGCAAAGTGTTCGTGTTCATAAAAAAAAGACAACGACATTTACGAAAACAAATGAAATGAACACCGTAATTATAACAAAAATATATAACTTGGCAGCGGTTTTTTTATGTATTTACAATTTATAATTTCTTATAATCTGATAAAACTTAAACTTAATAAAAATTAATAAGTAATAAGAATTACACGCAAAAACCAAAAGGGCAAATCAATTATAATTTACGAATCCTTTTTCACTTTTGATAAAAATCAATGAAAATAATTACACCCAAAGAAACAAAAGATGCAATTTAATACTTTTCAACTACCATTAATTTCCATTCTTCACCACCAAAAGCAATAAATAAATCAAAGACGTTTCACTTGATTTGAAGAATAATCATAATTTGAAATATATGATATATCGCAAAGTTTGAATCAAGTATGAAGATCGTAGATCACGAAAATGTGGGACTCGAAAAACAGGAAGATTGTGAAGTTAAAACAACGAAACTTGTGCACGATCGTCGTTAATCCATCGTAAGTACCTGTGTTAAAGAAATGATGCAACGCGAATTGGTTATATTATTAAATGCATAACTGCCGTTAAACTCTGACCTTTGCTCAGTTTATGCACTTCAGCATTACAAACAAGAGAGAGATTTACGTAACTATCTTGTTTCAGCTTTCGTGGAAAATACTTTATAATAGAAAACATTAAGGATGAGTCTAAAAGAGGTACATCACCACCACTATACCTATACTTCGTTCCACGAGAGAATACTTTCTGACGCGCAGTTTTTTTTCTTAAAGGGTGGAGAAAATTTTTAAAATTATGTTTTCCGACAGTCCTGTAACCAATGAAAATCATGCTTGCTAACTGAACACTTACATATTAAACCTCTGCACTGAAAGAAATTATTCGTGATTACTATGAGAATTCTGACCAATACAGCCATATATTGAATTGTTGGATTTGTTACTGTCATACGAAATTACTATTTTAAAATGTTAAAAATATTTCTAAAAATTATTATTGTTTAAATGAATATGAATATTCGGAAATTTGTAATTGAAAATACTAAAAATAAAAGAATTTTCGAAAAATTAGAAACTACATTTCATTAGTTTTATTTTTTATTTAAATTTTAACGATTTTTTATTACAATTTTTTATAACTCAATTATTTATAAAATTTTCAATTCAATTTCTTCAAAAGTTGATTTTCAAAACCAGTTTAACAAAACACTTTAAAAAAATTAATTATTTTCAATTAAAATTTACAAAACATGAATTATTCAAAAAGATTTTTATTACATATAATATAATAAATATAAATATAATAATTAGCTTTAACAATGATTTATGATGTCACGTTGTTGGGGGGTAGAGGGAGGTCTCTTTTAAACGTGACACAATGTATTTTTCACATGTGAAACTGCATAAAAATGCATGACATCATTTGTGAACGCTCCCAAAACCAATTTTTGAAAGATTTGTTTATACTTTTTTTTGCACTATAAAAATTGAAATGATCTTTTTTACTGTGTAATAAATATTTACTTAAATCAAATAATTTTTATTTCAATTAAATAAACTATATTGGAATCAATAGAATTTCGAGGTTTGAAACAAATAGAATTAAATTCACTCAAAGATTATTATTGAGACAAAAAACGAATCAAAAGTGTTGCAATGCAAAATTTTAATTCGATTTTTGTCTCATTTTCATGTCTTTAGAAAAATTGTATAATAAATAAAACTACGGATAATAACAAAGGAAACAGAATCGAGTAAAATGTCTATAAAAAACGCAAAGCAAGTTCAACTTTCGCTAAATAAAACAAGAGAAGTAAACTTTTTGGCATGATAAACAGCAGAGTCGAAATAATAAAAATACACAGCAAAAAGAAATGAAACGAAAAAGAAACTAAAACTGCAAGATAAGAATAAATAGATAAGATTTATCAAACCGGATTCTGCTAATTTTTCGCAAAGGGTAAAAAAATTTATTTCCTGAAATAACTTTCGAATTCTGCACGCATTCTTAACGGAGTAAAAGGTCAAGATTCATACATATATGTATATATTTATATACATTGAGTATATTATGATCAATTAACTCATATGACGGAACACGAAGTAAATGTCAGACAAGGCGATAAGACTATAATTAATATTATTTTCTGTAACTATTTTTGTTAACAATATCGTTTTATACACAGGTATATATACCTGTACAAAAATATATATAAATAAGTGTAGCTAAAAGGACTTTTTTAAATGAATCGAGAAACTACCTTATTCAAGTTTTACGCACGTTCTAGAAAGTAAGACGCTTTCCACGGTATAAATATTGTGAATACTTTAAATGCAGATCGTATAAAAATGTCCAATATCCCCGTCTTATTCGCTTCGTAAATCTGAATTTTAAATTTCGTTTCAAAAAACTTGTTTTTAATTACAAAACTTCATTACAAGAACAATAGCAAAGAGAAAATTAGCAAATAAATAACACAATCTAATAGACAATTTTTGTTAAATATTCAAACAAAAATATTACCTTGAATTTAAAAGACATGTTAATTCAAAATTACTTTTTTTAATATACAAAACAATTTTTAATAAAATATAACCATTAAAAGGAGAAATAAATTAATGGACATACATTTAAAAATTTTAAACTTAAGGAGCATAATTTTAACTTATTTACTTAACACTAGAAAATGTAATTAAAATAAATTTTATTACAATACCAAATTTGATGAAAAATAAGCTAACATGCATCTTATTTTATGACTAATTTTTATTCAATTAAAATAAATTTTATTCGAATCAAAAATTTAATTGATGAAAGTAAATACCATTTAATTTACTAAAATAAAAGTGATTCTATATACAAATATAAATATTTATTTGATACTTTAATATCGTTTATTTGTTTAACTAATTTTTCAGTAGTTTTTTTTACTGAAAATCAGTTATTTTTTACTAATTCAGAAGAAAAAAGTCAGTCACTGATTGTCAATTAAAACCACGATTTTTAATTGATTTAAATGAAGAGAGTAGATCAGTCAAACGAAATTTGTTATAAAAAAAGCATAAAATAATTAAAATTTTTTATATATACCCTCTCGGCACAGAACATCAGGAACGTTTTTAGAACGTTTCTAAAACGTTTCATGTCTGGAAAGGGACATGAAACGTTCTAAAAACGTTTTAGAAACGTTCTTAAAACGTAAGGCGATTTTTGTGTCCACTGGGTAGTTATCGAGAAAACCACTTCAATTTTTGTTAATATCACAAAGAAAAAATGTTAGGATTTTAAGTAAAGTAACTTAATTAATTTTAGAAAATAGATTCAGCCTTCCACTATAAAAATTAAATTACCAGAAAATATCTATTTATAACTAAATTATCGAAAAATAAACCTTACAACAATCAACTGAGCCAATTCATTCACTTTCATTCTTAAGGAAAATGAACTTGATCGAGTTCAAGCGCATATATATAATTGTCTTCCACCGAAAGTGAAATTATAAACACATGCGAAAGTTGAGAATTATCATTGATGCAAGTCTTATATTTACATCTTGAAAATAATTGCTCTAAAATACATAACTTATTAATCATTTTAATTTTAAATAATCATTTTAATTCTCTTAATTAAAAAACCAATAAAGATTAATTTTAAAACGAACAATAATTTCACTTTCTCTGTGCCAGGGATTTTCTTAGAAAAATGACACTCATTTAATCCAAGAATGATTCGAAGTGATATATACACTCGTCCATGTGACTGCATTTCAGAATTAATTAATTTCACTAATACAAGTTCTAGGTCACCTGACAGATGAGTAAAATGCTATTCTACACTTTCTTGAATTCAAGTTCTGAGATATGGGGAGAACTTAAAGGCTTTTTAAAGAGAGAGAGTTATTATTATCCAAATGAAACGTTTGCCTACTTTTGCATCATTAACCCGATTTCATTATAAAGCGAATTTGTATTTTTACTTCTGTTTCTTTTTACGGTCCATTGTCGCGCACATAAAAACCAGAAAATATTCATCGAGACACGCATTTTGACAAATTTCGAAATTTCCTCAACATGGAAAAAATGACACTCATAAGTGTCGTATTTTGAGTGTAGTAATTTCGCTACGACACTCAAAAAATGATACTTATTGAAGAATGACAATCAATGATAATAATATGTCTAATTCAACGAATTAAATAAAACGTAATTTATTTAAAAGTATAACGTTTATTTATAACATTAATTATTATTATAATTTTATATAAAATTTTATAATATTATTTTTTCCGCAGGTTTGCCTTCTAGGAAAATATTTAATTATATAATAATAAATAAATAAATTATTTTATATTTAATATTTATTAGTTTTAATATAGTTAAAAATTAATAACAATGTGTTATAATAAATGTCATTATTAATTTCCCAAAAAAATGAACTTGTATATTATCCGTGATCAATGGATAATAATAAACAATTGTTAACGTCGTAACAGACGTTGACCACTAATATTATCAATTAAGTTAATATCGTTAAGTGTCTGTTTATAGGTGAAACATCTATTAGTTCTCTACTTCCTTGTTAGATGACTAGGAGTACTTCTCTCATGCACGACTTGACTCGCACAGGGTATAAGTTTTTTGGGAAATTAATAAAGACATTTATTATAACACATTGTTATTAATTTTTAATTATATTAAAACAAATAAATATTAAATATAAAATAATTTATTTATTTATTCTATATAATTAAATATTTGCCTTGATAAATTACTTTTTATTTAATTCGTTGAGTTAGACATATTATTATCATTGATTGGCATTTCTTGAGTGTCATAGCGAAATAACCACACTCAAAATACGACACTCATGATGAGAGTAATTTTTTCCATGTTATTTTTTTCCGTAAGGGCAGTATTTGTTTCTAATAAATTTCGACCATGATTATTGGCCCAACAAAATTTTATTTGATTAAAACAATTTTTTTTGGTCAAACAGAAATTTAATTTGTGCTAATTGCAATTTTGATGTAAAATAAATAATTTAGTAGGTTCTCTGCGACAAATATAATTTGAAACAATTCTCTTGGTGCAATTAAATTTATGATTAGATTACTAATAGTTACATTATTAAATTAGATTTTTTGTTGTTTCTTTTGCAGAAAAATGCACCGGGTGTGCTTGTTATTTTGTTTAGCGGCTGCAACAGCACAGAATTATGACAATTTGGAGCCAAGGTCAGTTTCATTTCCCAGCAAAGGTAGCTTGGGCCCACTTTATGTTCAAGGACTCTCCTCATCGTCAGGATATCGTGACAATAGCTACGAAGATAATGCTGTGACTCCCACCCCTACACCAGTTTATCGTCAACAACAACAACCAGTAAGATCCAAAATTTACAAAATTAATTCCCACTCATTTTAACAATTAAATTAGAATTAAACACCAGTTTATTATTGACAACAACCAGTGTTACCCAAATTTTACAAAATTAATTTCTATTATTTATTTTAATTTCAACAAATAATTAATAATTTAATTAAAAATAAAAAGAATTATTGATCGTCAAAACTTCTTTCAATGACGATTTTTACAAATCGTTCAAAAATATGCAAAAACAATAATCTTTTACAAAAAATTTCTCCTGAAAGAAACATTTACACAATATAAAATAATAAAAAATTGAAATTTTTAATTGAGAAAGTATATAAACCTACATATTTAAAAGAACTTTCGCCAATTGGTTAAAAAAGTCAGAGAAGAAATAAAAAAGGACATCGTTTATGTATTGTTTATGACTTATTTAAACCGCAACCGACAGATTATGCATAAAATCGTAAAATTACAATTTGGTACACATTACTTCAAACGAGGTTGTTTAACTCTTTTTTTAATGTTTTATTATTGTTATTATTATATTGCTGTATATTTGTGTCTGTGTGCATGAATTTGCGAATTATAGAACGACTTGTATTTTAAGAAACTATGACGCAACACTAAAAAATTATTAAATTCCCTGAACTTTTTTACTTCCGGATTTTCCCAAGTAATTTATTATATTGCTCATGTATATACATATATTTATATTTATTTACCATTGCCTTTAAATTAATTCGCCTTATGTAATATTCAAATGAAAACAACTCTCGACTTTGGTCATATCGATCTTGTAAACCAGTTTAAGAAATCTCGTTAATCATTATCATTTCCTGCTTGTAAATATTTGTTGCTTGTCTTCTTAATTAACAATTTCATGTTTTTATTTAATCAATTTTATATCTCTTAAGTTGAAATAATTTCTCTAAGTTTTCAATTCTCCTTTTTCAATTTTTCACGTTTTATATTTAATTATTTAAATTGTACAATTAGTAATGAATTCAAATATTTAAATTTAATTATTAAACATAATTATATAAATTTAATGATTAAATTTAATTTATTTTATACAATTAAAATCTTTTCAATTATACTGTTCCTAAAATTCTGAACGTTAAAATGAACTAAATTAATTTTTTTTTCAAATTAAAATTTTTATTGTGACTAATTAAATTTTCAGATTTATCGTAAACCCGCAGCTAATCAACAACCACGTGGTCCATTCCGTGGACCACCTCCACTAGGACCAAATGGCCAGGTAAAAAATTCGTTAACTATTTGTTTTTAACTTATATTTCAAATATGTTAAATAGCAATTTCCACTGAAGTTAAAAAATTAAAAAAAGCAATTTTTAGTTCATTATAAAATTAAATCAAATTTATTTATATTGAATTTAAATTAAATTAAATCAAATTAATTTAAATTTAATTTAATTAAATATAAATAATTAATTTTACTGAAAGAAATTCACAATTTTTTTACATTTTAAAAAAAAAATCTTGTCTGATAAAAATAATTCCCAACAGAGACTTCCCGAAGAAGAATTGGAGGAAGAAAAAGAGGAACCCGATCGTCTAAGCATTCTCCTCCCCCAAAGTAAATTCGATTGTGTAAACAAGCAAACTGGGTATTACGCTGACGAAGAACTCAACTGCGAAGTTTTCCACTACTGTCAAGACAATGCCAAGCACTCATGGATTTGTCCCGAAGGATTCACTTTCCACCAAGTGAGTCTAAAAACAAAAAAATTTTCTAAAGTGAAATTTCCACAGAAAACAAAAAGTATTTTTTAAATGAAAATGATGAAATAACATTTCTATTTGGTCTTAGGAATGTGTCCACCAAAGAACAGAAAAAAAATTATTTTTTATAAAAGTTATTGCAAAATTAATTTTTTTGCAACTTTTTAAACAAAATGTTATTTCTCCTAAATGAATGAACCGATTTAAGTGAACTAAGCAGGAATATAAAAGGAATAAAATATACTTTCGTTCAGAATTAGAAAATTTTTAAAAAGTTTATATTTTAAAAATTATTTAATAAACTTTTATAAACAATTAATTTTACTTAATGTTCTGCGCTTTTTAACATTTTTTTAAAAATATTAACATACACTTAAAATTATAAGAAATCAAAATCCGTTGAGAAAATTTAGGAGCGATAATTATTTTAAAAGTTATACTGAAAATTATATTGAACGGATATGCGATTTTGATGATTTTCAGAATTAAAACATTATTTTTAACTACGAAATGAACAAAACACTGCCAAATTAACATTATTATTCAGTTATATAACCATAAAAATGATCAAAAACTAAGTTCAGCGTTGATCCACTATCACCGCGCCAATATAAAATAATTGTCGCTCCTAAATTTTCTCAACAGATTTTTATTTCTTATAGTTTTAAGTGTATGTTAATATTTTTAAAAAAATTTTAAAAAGTGCAGAACATTAAGTAAAATTAATTGTTTATAAAAAATTTATTAAATAATTTTTTAAATATAAACTTTTTAAAAATTTTCTAATTCTGAACGAAAGTATATTTTATCCCCTTTATATTCCCGCTTGGTTCACTTAAATCGGTTCATTTATTTAGGAGAAATAACATTTTGTTTAAAAAGTTGCAAAAAAATTAATTTTGCAATAACTTTTATAAAAAATAATTTTTTTTCTGTTCTTTGGTGGACACATTCTTAAGACAAAATAGAAATGTTTTTTCAACAATTAGATTTAAAAAAATATTTTTTGTTTTATGGGGAAAATTTTTATGAATTCTGACCCAATATGAAAGGCTACTTAAAAACTAAAAATAGTTTTTAATAATAATAAATGTCTCTTTCACTCTCTCAGGTTCATTTAATTTGCATGCCTCCCAGCGGTGACATCAGTTGCAAGAAGAGTTCTCAATATCATTTTGTGAATGAATATCTCTATAAACCATTGAACTTGGCCGAAGCCGAGAGCAAACCCAATGTAACCTTGAGATACAGCGAGAGATATTATCCAGCTGACATTTACACCGATGAACGAGAAAACGAATTTCAAAATTCTGCCAATAGAAAACCCCTCAATCAGGTAATAAAATCTGAAACAAACAATCGCCACTTACAAATCTACAATTTTAAATTTTCAAATAAAAATTTTTATTAAAATCTTTCACTAAAACCTTGTGACTACATACTAAACAATTCCGCTCAAAGAAAAGGAGAAATATTTGTCTCGCAGCTAAATGTTAATTCATTTGCTGCAAATCAATTTTATATGGATCAAACAAAATTCATTTTTTTCAATAAATTTTATTTGGTTCGAATAAAATTCATTTGTTGTAGATCAATTGTATTTGGCTCACATAAAATTCATTTTTTTGCTAATAAATTTATTTGATTCTTATTAAATTCATTTGTTGTGAATACATTTCATTTGATTCAAAAAGAAATTTAATTTGCTCTAATACATTTATTTAGTTTAATAACAAAAGCCCTGATTTTCAGCAGTTATACCTAAACCAACAACACGCAAGTATCAACAGTTTGCCATCTGGTGGTCGTCCACAACCAAATCTCTCTCAATTTCGTCTACCAGTAAATCAAGTCTTCAGAAGTCCTGAAGAAGTTAACATTCCCCTACAGCAGAGACGGCCTCAAGCACCTCAACAGCTTCGAAGGTTCCCTCAGGTTCGACCTGAAGAGGAAGACTACGAGTAAGTCCAAAATCAGCAAATCTTCAAACGGCAAGAATACAAATAAATAAAATTGCCAAGAGATAAAACAAGTTTCATAAACCAGCGAACACTCATTACTAAAAGCATATCATTTCTTTGCTAAAGGACTGACTAATCAACTTAAATTGTTATAAATCCAAACAATAACAAAACAACAATTCCAAATTTTTTCTATACTAACTATTTTCATCAAAGAAAAAAATGTTTGAATAACTAACCATTTTCATCAAAGAAAGAAGAAGAACTGCTTTTAACAAGCTTATATAGAAAAAGACAACTTTTTTCAATGTAGAAGAAGAAATGCTTTATTTTAACAAAATATTTTTGTAGTTTACTACTGAAATTATTGATTATTAAAGGTTGAATTAAATCTGGTCCTAATGGAGCTTTCTCGACCATCGGGTACGAGGCCAGTCATCAAGGGAATCCTCATCACTCATCAGAGTATTAGAAACTGCAGTACATCAATATTTTTTATCATAATGATGAAAGTTTTATACAAAAAGAAAAGAAAATATTGATCGATTTTTGATCATGTGACGAACAGAGGAGATTTTTTTATTGTAAATATATATTAATTGGTGATATATCTATACGTAAGTGATATGATATGTGTAAGTTTGTCTACAAGTCGTATTAAAATTGTAGTATATAAATAATAATAATATTATATGTGTAATTATATAACATGTATTTGATTATTAGAACTTTGTAATAAATAAAATGTTATTGAGTTTACTTTAAAGACTCTTTAAAAAGTTATCCCGATTGTCGTAATTCTATTCCACACACTCTAAAAATTAGTTTAATTTATCAATTAGAATCTAATTAGAAAAAATTAGAGCAATATTCAAAATATTGACTTAAACAATTATAATTTTTTTTTTAATTTGTTTGAAACAATATAGGCAAGTTTTTCAAAAATAGTTGCAAAGTAAAATTTTTCATCACGATGAAAAATTTTATGATTCGATTAAACTGAAACAAAAAATCTTTTATCAAAATTAGATAAACACAAAAAAAATAATTTCTCAAAACAAGACATATGTAAAAAATTGCTTGTCAATGTTAATACTCTTTGTAGCAGTGACAGTACCAGGTATCACGGGTACCTAGTGACTGGAACACTTACACAAAAATATCCCGATCCATAATTTAAACCTAATTTTTAATTTCACAAACACTCTACTCTCCACGGTTCTCTCACATTCCGCCGCGGTTCTTGCTTCTTGCAATATATTTGTACTGTGAATAGTACATAACATACAACTAATGTTAACGAACTTTCGTTTAGTTTCATCAATTCGTCACAGAATCTGAGGCGATTAATTGTTTTTAGAAGTGAAAAAAATAAACATTAATCTATTAATCAAAATACAGTTTTTTCAAAATCAATAAAGAAATTGAGGGGCTGGATGCTATAATGTGTTACGCGCCATGTTAAGTAAATGGCGCGTAACACATTATAGCATCCAGCCCCTCAATTAATTTTTAAAACTTTACTTATTTCAAATTTATTTAAAAAATGTTTATTCTTTTTTATTTTAATTACAGGTTCTCAGCGCAGAGTTAGCAGTTACATTGGTAGGTTATTTACTGCATTGTAACTTTATGTATTTTGGACTTACGAAAAAGGAAACTCGTAGACTTGCGTTCGATTTTGCTAAAAAATGGAGATAGATGTTCCATTGTCTTGGGAAGAAGCAAAAATGGCTTGCGAAGATTGGCTGTATGAATTTTTAAAGCGTCATCGAGAGTTATCAGTTCGAAAACCAGAAGCTACGAGTTTAGCTCGTGCTACTAGCTTTAATCGCACAAACGTCAGTGCATTTTTTCAGAAATTGAAATTAGTTATGGACCATCATCATTTCCTACCACAAAATATTTATAATATGGATGAAACAGGCATAACTACAGTTCAGACACCAGATCGTGTGATTGCTCTACTTGGCGCAAAGAATGCAGAACACTTTCTTCAATATGTCAAATTTTTCCAATTGAATGTTCGAGCTAATGTCGACAATCCTGTTTTTCTAATTTTAGATAACCACGAGTCGCATTTATCTATTGCTGGTCTCGATTATTGTAAAGAAAATGGAATTGTTGTTCTTTCACTACCACCACATTGCTTGCATAAACTGCAGCCCTTTGATCGAACTGTTTTTGGGCCTTTTAAAAAAGCAGTAAGTTCGCAATGCGATAACTGGTGTAAAAACAATCCAGGAATAGTTATGTCAATTTATGACATTCCAGAAATCGTTAATGTGGCAATACCATTATCAGCAACAATCGACAACATAAAATCAGGATTCAAATGTAGTGGGATTTCACCATTTAACTCAGACATATTTGAAGACATCGAATTCATGCCAAGTAATGTCACAGATCGAGAGGCTCCAACAACATCCACTTCTAAAATTTAAAATGAATCTGTTGTATCAGTTGCTACTTTTGAAACAATTGATTTTCAACCGACTAATGCATCAACACCAACCAAAAATAACGTCAACGCAAGCTTATCGTCAGCCAATTCGATAAAAAACGTAACCAGCGAGTTATTGAATTCCACTTTGGAAAGCCTTCGTCCACTACCTAAAGCACCACCACGAATACAGTCACGAAGAGGGCGTAAAAGAAGACATACCGAAATATTAACAAGCTCACCAATGATGAGACAATTACGAGAAGAGCAGGAGTCTGCAAAAGTGAAAAAAGATGCAAAGCAATTATAAATGGATAAGAAAAAACAAGTGCCAAAGAAATCTAAACCAGCAATAAAGAATAAGGCACAAATGGCGCAAAAAAGAAACACGCGCAGTTCAAAACGATTGCAAAAGGGCTAAAAAGACAAATCTAAATTTGTTGTCTTCGTTCAGTTTGCGGTTTATCATTATTTATTTTTAAATTATAAATTTCGAATTTCACTTGTTATATTTTATTAATAATAAAATCTATAACTTTTGTTACATCAAAAATTGTAACTACATTTTAATTTTCTCCTAATAAAATATAATATTATTTAAATCTACAGTTCAAATTCATGAATTTAGTAAATCAATATTTATTGTTTATAGAACTCATAATTTATCATTAATAAATCATACTGAAGACGGAAATAAGGAGAAATTTGATATAAACAAAATAAAAATGTCGGCATTACCTTAAATTCTTAAAAAAATCAAGTGATCGGGTTTACCCGCAGGGGTGAGCGGGTTTACCCCGGAAAATTGTGAATTTGAAATTTGGTATATGTGTATTAAAAATTTTCCCTAAGTAAAACTAAGAAAGATAAATTAAAAATTCTTTTTTATTTTGTTAGTAGAAATCATAAGCTTTAAAATTACCCCAGTCTCCCCTAACATAATTATAACAACGTTATAATAAAAATGTTTTTAATTTTCCCAAAGAATTGGAGTTCGGAACTATTGTCTATGATCAGTGGATAATAATTCAAAATTGTTAACGTCGTAGCAGACGTTAACTATACACATTGTCATTTAAGATAATATTGTGAATAGCCTGTTTAGAGGACGGATACTTACACTCTGCGCGAGAGATGTATTTTTCTCGACATGTAGCAGAGAGTTTAAGATTTATAAGAGAATCTTCTATTAGTTTTCTTATTCCTTGCTAGATGGCGAGAAAAATACCTCTCTCGCGCACGACTTGTCTCGTGCAGAGTATAAGTATCCGACCCCTGAACAGGCTATTAACCATATTATTTTAAATTATAATGTGTATAGTTAACGTCTGTTACGACGTTAACAATTTTGAATTATTATCCATTATTATAATTATCAATTATTATAATTTTGAATTATTTTATGGATAATGGTTCTGAACTCCAATTTTTTAGGGAAATTAATAACATTTTTATTACAACGTTGTTATAATTATGTTATATTAAATAATAATTTGTTGCTAAAAATAAATTATTAAATTTGTATAGTAAAGAATTTCCATCAAAGACATCGATGACGTTCGGCAATGGACAACCACTGGCAGGGAATTATTTTATACTTAAAAAATGTATAAAAATAACATTCAGTTAAAATAAATTTTATCAAATATGTTTTAACAATATATTTAAATAATGTTAATATTAAATAATAGACATCTACCTTTAGACTATAAATGATCATTATTTAGTAAAAATTCAAATAATTAAAATTTGGGAACAGACTTGCGTACATTTTAAGGGCTGATGGTTTTAGCCAAAGGATTACTGAAGACAGAAATGCAGCTGGCTTGACTAGTGACGCTGCTCGTACTCCCTCGTCACTCCACCTTGTCAACGATGATCTGTGGTACTTCCAATGCATTGTTGCCCTCCTGCATCCTTGGGTCACTGGCCACCGGCCGCACGCTCGAAAGCGCTTGACGATCGGAACCAATGGGGGATTTAGTTGTAGCATTACCCCGCAGGTACTCTTAATATTTTTACAGTCGCCAGAAGTAAACTTCAGGCCATAATCCTTGAGGAGAGTAAAGTATATTATTAATTTCCATTTCACATGTTAAAAATTATGTAAACTTATAATTAGATTCCATAGAACTTATGAAAAATAATTATTATATTATATATATAATATTATATATTATTAATAGAGCTGTGCAAAAAGCTCAAAAAGCCAAGCCGTACCTTTTTCGAGCCGAGCCGAGCTCGAGTTTGACTCGAGTGTCTTCGAGTACTCGAATCTAACCGAGTACTCGGATTTTTCGAGAACTCGACTAACATCGAGTACTCGAATCTAGTCGTGTACTCGAATTTTTCGAGTACTCAAGTAGCATTTAGTACTTGATTTTTTCGAGCACTTGAGTGAATTAGAGTACTCGCATTATATTATATAGGTAATGATAACCTTCACTTGCTTGGACCACATCCGGGATCGGTCAGTCCATGTTTAAATTGCAATATTTTCTAGATTTTTTTACTAACATAAATAGCACTTATAATTAATGAAGAAAATCTTAAAAACTTCGGAAAAATGTTATCAACAATTTTTGTTTGAATCATTAAGCATGGTTAAAACAATCGAGTACTCGAATTTGGCCATGTGCTTGAAACAATCGAGTACTTGAAGTCATTCGAGGACTCGAAATAATCGAATGCTCGAATTCATTCGAGTACTTGAAATAATCGAGTGCTCGAATTCATTCGAGTATTCGAAAATTTTCGAGCTTTTTATGAGGCTTGACTCGGCTCGGGCTCGAACTGGTTAGGCTCGGGTCGGCTCAAAAGAATTTAAATCATATGCATAGTCATTAGCCTCTCGACATATTCTTTCAAAAACATTATTATTATCATAATCTGTCTTATGAAATTTAATTTTAAAACAAAGAAAAATTACGTAATGACTTGTAAGGCACGAAAAAATTAATCGTACATAGAATATTCGGGCAATTAATTAATCCATTAATAATTTTAAAAAGTAACATTAAATCACAATACAATAATCTTAATGAGATCGACGGAATTTTTAACTGTCTCCTAACATCATCATAATCGTGCAAGAAAAAGTCATAAGCAATACCAAGTTGCCCAGTGGCAAAGCGTAAAAACCTATTCTGCACTCGCTCCAATCTTATCAAAAGATATTCCTGCCAGGAATATCTGCTATTACTCGCATTTTCATCTCCACGAAACGTAAAATTTGGTAGTCTGTTTTCCTTATTATTGCTTCCTCATAAAGGAAGCTTTATAGTGATGTCGATTTCCGAATTTTTTCAAATCAATTATTTTTACAAATTTTCAAGTGTAGTATATATAATTCGTCGAGAGGAACAAATGTCCGGATGTATGTGTGTATGTATGTGTGTGTATATGTCACCGATTCTTGTGGACAAATTTTCTCTTGCACATCTTGATGGATTTTGATAAGATTTTGTAGGTGTATTGCGGTCATGAATACCAAGAATCAGACAAAAGGATTTTCAAAAATATATTTTAAAAAAAAATTTTCAACATTTTTTTAATTTTTGAAAAAATTAATTTTTTGGTTTTTTGAAATAACTTTTTTCTATATTAAAATTTTCAATAATTCTTGTCAAAATTGCATTCCTGACATAAAAACGAATCGATTCATGTATATAAAGTATATATTTTATCAAAATTTATAGAATTAATAAATATTTTAATTTTTCACAAAAAATTAAAATTTTGTATTTTTTGACATTTTATCATAACACTTTAAAATAATTATTCTATAATAAAAAATTGAATAATTAATATTTATTCAGGGTACTTTACCCGGTTTATTAATTATATTTAATAAACTATTATAATTATTTAACTTTTAAAATTATATATAATAATAATAATAATAATAATAATAATAATTTGTAACAACAAAATAACAACAAATAATAGTTAATAATAACAAGATATTAATAAATTGTAACAAATTAATAATTAACAACAAGTTATAATAATGTGAACAATAATAACAAATTGTTCAGTGAATCTTGAAGTCAAATTTGGTGTTTTGAAATATCGTTCGAGTTGTGACAAAAGCTGAAAGAAACATAATAGCAATTCAACTGCCTACTTTACGAGTGTCGTAAATCGTCTACCTGCATCACTTAGTAACCCATTAACGCACAATTGTCATTGTATCTCAACGTCGCCAGCTAGGACCAAAACCCCGCTGTTCTAAGGTAAACAGAGAAACCACTTAAGACTCACTTTTAGAAAGCTAGTGCTCATTTCATCTTTCCATAATTTTGATCTTTTTCAAATATACTGTGTTCAAAGAAATTTATTCTTGTCATTTATCCAATCTCGTCCGAACCTTAATTTTTCTAAATTAAAATTAAATCGAGAAACACTAGGGAATATAATAATAAGGTAAGACATAACTTATTTTTGGCGCATCGGCCGTTGTGAACGGATAAATGCAAGAGTAGTTTGATTTGAATAAACATATTATTATTTTTGGTGCATCGGCCGTCGTGAACGGATAAATGCAAAGATAATTATTTTAAAATATCGTCGCTTGGGGGCAGCAACATGCCGACTCAGATAAACGGTGAAAAAGATGCTGTTTCAAAAAGAAAAGTGAAAAACATGCCATTTCGCAAAAGCGCTGAGAAACATACCTTCTTCAAACGATCGGTGAAGAACATGCCTTTTTAACCGTTAATATTCATATTATATTAATAATATTATATTAATTATAAATGCACGGGACGTATTAGTTCTCGGACTTCTCTCAATCGGACATCGTGATTAAAAACATCCAAATCTTTGAATTCTTTAATTTATTTTATATTAATTAACTATTTTATATTATAGGGAAGAATGGGGAGTTATGAAGGACGCTTTGTTTATGAGTTGTAACTTCAAAAAAAAAAAATTTCAAATTTTCTCCACTTGAATCTATAGAGGGTCTTCAAATATGCTTACGGTTGAAGAATTTGCATAAAATAAAATAAAATCGACAATTTTTTTCAGTTGGGCTAAAAAGCTGCTTTTTCAAGTTTTTAAAAATCATGGGGAGTTGTGAAGCAGTACTAAAAATCGCTAAAAATTATATTTTTTGGTAAATATTCTTTAGTGAGATTTTGAATAAATCCTTTTGAATTTCAAGAACCTAATCATTGCTGGTTATTATATGGGTGAATTATCTTTTTGATTTGTTCGCGAATTTTGTAAGAATTCTACAAAAAGGAACACTCAAAAAAACTTTATAAACGAAAGGTTGAACACATTGTCTTGAAAGATATGCAAATTATCTGCTATCGGAATGAATCCTATTACAAAACGAAGATATTAGGTAAAAAAATAATCAGAGTAAGTGACATCTATCAAAAAAATTACTATGCGAGATCTATAGCCGTGCTTCATAACTCCCCATGCTTCATAACTCCCTATTCTCTCCTATTCTTTGCTTAGAACCACTTTATAAATAAATAAATAAAGAATTTATTTTTAAACTCGAATTAGCAAGCGAGTTGCTACAAACAGATAAGCCTGAAAACTGTAATTCATTTTATATTATAAATATTACCGATTTAACATATTATATTATATTCTTTGTATAGAACTATCTACAAATAAATAAAAGAAGAATTGATTTGACTTTTTTACCAAAAAAAAAGAAAATTTGTATCTCATTCTTTAGTTAATTGGCCGTGTCCGATTTAGCCCCATGGGGTGTCTGGTTTAGCCCCACCGATTTTCGGATTTTCGTTTTTGAGGTAGTCACCTTCGAAGCAATATATCTGTAAAGCTATTGTACTTTTTTTAAATCGAACAAGTGCGATTTGTGGGTGAAAGTACAAGCTTCAAAACGGTATATTACACTTTAGCAAATAGTATGTTTTTGTATGAGTTTTCTGGTCAAAAACCAAATCCGTCCGGTTTAGCCCCGGTCTCCCCTACTAATTAAAAATTAAAATAATAATAATAAATTTAAAAAAAATAATAATAAATAATAATATATAAAAATAAATAAATAATAATTTTCAATATTTTTATAAATTTCTAAATTTTTTTAAAATCCAAATTATATAATTCTGATAACAATTTAAAATCAAATAAATTAATAAATAATCATAAATAAATCAATAAATTTAAACATTTTGTAACATTTTTATAAATTTTTACATTTTAATCAATTCTTTTTTTTAACAAAATTAAATAATTATTAACAATAACAATCCAAAATTTTTATAAATTTTTAAATTTTAATTAAATAAAATAAAAATTTAGTAAATTTATAATAAATAATAATAACAAATAAAAAATTTATAACGATTCAAATTTAAATAAATAAAAAATTATTCATAACAATAAACTCAATTTTATAAATTTTTTTAAAAAATATCAAGAAAAAAAATTATGTCTATTTAAATTTAAATAAATATTAATAATTAATAACATGTGTTCACAAATTTTCTCACAATTAATCTCATAATATTTACTATATTATCTATAACAAGTGTTGTGAATATATCTGCGTGTGTTCCAAATTTACATATTTTATATCTGTCCATATTCCAACTGTTAAATACAAGCAATATAAACTTCTCTGAAATAATTTCTATTTACCAAGAATAATAAACACAAGTGCTACATGAGGTAGGTTAGGAACAAATCAATTAGCAACTTTTTATAATCAAAGTTCACATATAAATATTATAAAATTATTATAAATATTTTATTCTCTTGGTTTAAATTTTTAGAAACAAATTGTCATTTTAATATTATGTTACACTTTAATGTCTTCTTCAGATAAAAATACTATCGTCTAAGAAAAAGAAACAATAATACGAAATATAATTTACACTCTAAAACTAACAAAGAATTTGCTAAAACAACAAAAATTAATATAGCAAAAGATAATGTAATAAATTGTTTAGCTTGTGGAAAACAGGGTCATTTTGCAACAAATTGTTTCCAACTGATCAAAATGTTAGGACCAAGACGAGAAAATTCCTTTAATTCAGATCCAAGACAAAATTTTTCAAACCAGTATCAAAATCGATTTAACAATCAAAACCCTTTGTTTAATAAATTTCAAAATAATTATTCACAACAAAATCAAAGACAAAATCAATTTATAAATATAACACAAAATCAATCAATTATTGCAAAAAATTAGGACACATTTCCACCAATTGTAGAAAAAAGATGTGGGACGATAATAACAAACAACCACAAGTCACTCCGGAAACACAAAATCAGGGAAACTCCAAAGTTCCTCTTCAGTAGGATGCTCTGAGGAAAAATGCCAAAAAAGTTACTGCGCGTCCAGAAACATTAATTTAGCAAAAACAAACTCAATACCGTACATCCGAATAGATACTAAAGAATTAAAAATCCCAATATCTATGATGATTGACACTGAAGCAGGGCCTAATTTATTGAAAATTAGCGCATTAAATTCAGAAGTAAAAATTAATAAAAATAAGTGCTGAAAATTAACAGGAATTAATGATCACCCTGTATATACGTTAGGACAAGTTGAAATTAAAATTTTCGGAATACTAACAACATTCAATCTACTATCCGATGAGGTCCCAATCGAACATAACGGAATTTTAGGAACATAATTTTTTGTAAAAAATAAAGTAAAAATTAACTACGAAGAAGGTCATTTAAAAATAAACAAAGAAAAATTTAATTTCGATTCAAAAAATTATTTCACAATACCAGCAAGATCAATTTATAATATTCAAATTAAAATTTTAAATAAAGAGAAAAAAGAAGGTTATATTCCAAGATTAGAAATAAAAGATGGCGTTTATATACGGGAAGCAGTAGTTTCAAACATAGAAGGCTTAGGTTGTTTAAAAGAAATCAACACTCTTAATGAACCAATAGATATACCAATTTTTGAAATAAATTTAGAAGATTTAGAAGAAATAAAACAAGAAACACATAAATCTGAAGACACATCAATTACGCAAATTATTGATGTATTTTCAAAAAATTATAAATCAGACAAAATTTTCAATATTACAGACAGTGACAGAATTGAGGAAATTAAAAAATTACTTCGTCTCGATCATTTAAATAAAGAAGAACTAGAACACATTATGAATTTAGTAAAAACATATTCAGATAGATTCCATATACCTGGTGAATATTTAGAAGGAACAAATCTTATAAAACACAGAATTATTTCTACAGATGACACTCCAATTATTACTAAACAATACAGATTTCCTCCCGTTCACAAAGAAGAAATGACTCGACAAGTGAATGAATTATTAAAACAAAAATTATAAAACATTCTGACTCTCCTTATAATACAAAAATATGGATAGTACTAAAAAAAGACGACTCTCAAGGAAATAAAAAATGGCGATTAGTATTGGTCTTTAGAAAACTTAATGAAATGCTCAATATTTTTCAGTTTTCGACTTAGCTTCCGGGTTTCATCAAATAAAAATGGACCCTAGAGATTCATACAAAACAGCATTTTCAACCCCTTTTGGACATTACGAATTTGATAGAATGCCTTTTGGACTAAAAAATTCACCTAGCACATTTCAAAAATTAATTGATCAAGTATTATTAGGATTGCAAGAATCAGAATTATTTGTTTATCTGGATGACATCATAATAAACGCGGATACGCTAGAAAAACACGAAGAAAAATTTTCAAAACTCATGGACCGGTTACGTTTTGCAAATTTAAAATTAAAGCCGGATAAGTGCGAATTTTTAAGGCTAGAAGTAGGATATTTAGGGCATAATATAGACAAAAACGGCGTACGACCAGATCCAAAGAAAGTAGAAGCAGTGAAAAAATTTCCAACACCTAAAATTGTGAAAAATATTAAACAATTCCTCGGATTAGCAGGATATTACCGCAAATTTATAGATAATTTTTCGAAAATAGCAAACCTATTAAACCAACTTTTAAAGAAGGATATACCTTTTCTCTGGACCGATAGACAACAAACAGCTTTTGATATGTTAAAGGATAAATTATGTGAAGAACCACTTTTGAGAAGACCAGATTTTTCTTAACCATTTATACTAACAACAGACGCATCAGATTTCGCAATAGGAGGCATTTTATCGCAAGGAGAAATTAATCAAGATCAACCAGTCGCTTATACTTCTCGAACATTAAGTGAATGTGAAAAGAAGTATGACACCTATGAAAAAGAAGCTTTAGCAATCATATACAGTGTACACTCAGATGCATTATTGCTGTCCTTCCGGTTTGACGGTATTTTGCAAAGTCGTATGATTTCTATCAAAATGTTTTTAGTTCATGACATATGAGAACATTCGTATCTCACGAACTAAGAATATTTGATAGAAATGACACGACTTTTCAAAATTACTTTATACCAGAAGGACAGCATTAATGCATCTGAGTGTACAACATTTTAGACCATACCTTTATGGAAGAAAATTTACGTTAGTAACGGATCACAAACCGTTAGTTTGGTTCCAAAATTCAAAAGATCCATGTTCAAGAGTTACAAAATGGAAACTAAAATTAGCAGAATACGATTTTAATGTGGTCTACGAGGCAGGAAAAACAAATGTAAATGCTGATACTTTATCAAGAAATCCAGTCGAAGATGTTACTGAAAATAAAGTGCAAAAAATAAAAACAAGAAATTCAAGAAACTCAGGAAAATATTACTCAAGAATATATTAATAAATGTGTGCAAGAAAAAATCAAAGAATACTTAAATTGTACATAAAAATTGTACTTTTAGATGGACGACAGACACATAAGAAAAATAGACATACATAGCAATTTTATTGCTCATCACGTTAATATGACTGAATTATGGCAATATTTATTTATCTCAGGAATATTTTAGAAAAACGATTGTAACATACATAGATGGAAAAATAATTTAAGAAATTTTGAAAAATAGAAAGATATAATATTAACTATAACGACACGCAGACCCTACGCTTTTTACAATTTAATAGAATGTTTATACGGAATAGACCAAGGATATATTACATACATTTTACTACTAGTAAACTTATTATTTTAAACAATAAACACAAATAAATTACACAATAAATTGGAAAAATATAATAATAAATAAGTAAAACAAATACAACTCATTTTTCAGAAATGTTTTCCGGATCGAAAACATGGATGATATTAATCATAATGACAATGTATTATACAAACATACATGCTATCATCGGATATGACTGCGGGGCCAACACTCTTAACTTAACTACTATATCACTTTTGGAAGTAGGAGACTGACATACCTAGACCAGAGGTACATTCAGAATTAATTTATATTCAATTAATACAAGTTGCTGATTATTCCTTAGCTAAAATCAAACAATGCAAAATAGAAATCAGACGTTCCATCACACAATGTGGAATGTTTTCACATAGTTTCAGTGTAGCAAAAGGTCAAAGCGAATATATTCTAGACGTTAGTCGCGAACAATGTATGACTCTTCATGAAAGAGGAACAATAATGATAGGACACGATTCATTAATAACAGGATTAAAAGTCAATCGCACATCTTTTAACAGCGTACTATTAGCAGGATCTGTATCATTCGATGGTAAATGTTCTCGAGAAAAATATTCCGACCCCTTAGGAACTTGGGAAGATGTAACAGTGCAAGTCGTAGTTGCAATAACCTTAAAATAATATTATGCCTCAGTTAACTTAAATAATAATAAAATTCATTTAAAATCCGGTGTAACATGTCAACTATCAGATGCCAGATGCATTTACATGGAAGGAGGACAAACATTTTGGAACCCACTACCCGAAGACATTTGTAAATTCAATAAATACTAAATACTTTATGAAGGATTAGCAAAGAAAATTCACGAGACTAATTCAAACAATTCAGAAATTTTATATTCCTTAAATTCAGAAGACATAAACTTTGTATTAACTCAAAAAGCTCAAAACCCTATTTGTCACCTCATAATGTATAAAACAGAACATCCTAAACTATTAGTAATAGTAACACAAAAAGGAGCAACAATTATAAAAAAATACTTAACTCACAGTTCAAAATATGGACTTATTCACTTACGTAAATTCTAAATTTGTATACACAGAAAGACACATACGAACACAAATTAACCGACTATATTATGACGTATTAGTACAGAAATGTGAATTAGAACAGAAAGTATTAAAAACACACTAACATTAGCAACACAAACACCTGACGAATTTGCATTTAATTTAATGAAAGGACCAGGTTACATGGCTATTCTTGCAGGCGAGGTAGCACATATAATTAAATGCGTTCCTGTAGAAGTAAAATATCGAGAAACAAAAGAATGTTATACACATTTACCAATTTTAAAAGGAAATAATCCACTTTTTCTAACACCCAGAACACACATAATTACAAGTAGAGGCACACAAACAAGTTGCAATTCCTTCGTACCTACAATGCATTTCTTAGGCGAAACTTGGTACAAAATGATACCTAATCCAGCAAAATCAACAGCCCCTGCTATTATGAAACCATTAAAAAGTCCTATATGGAATTATATTAATCCTTCATCTTTAGCAACAAGCGGTATCTACTCACAATCAGATTTAAATAAACTACATAAACATATAATGTTCCCAGAAGAAAAACCTACGGTCTTAAACAGTTTAACTCGCAGTATAACAGGACAAACTAGTACAAATCAGGGCATATCATTAATGCATTTGTTAGACGAAGAAACTATGGAAAAAATCGCAGAATCAACTTGGAATAAAGTATGGACAGCGTTTTCTAGTTTTGGAACTATTAGCGCAGGTTTTATAGGAGTAGTAATATTAATCAGAGCAGTAGAATTACTCATAGACACATTGATTCATGGTTACACACTTTATACCGATTTTGGATGGTCATTTCATTTAATCGGATGTATTTAGGACTCAGTAACAAATCTCTTATTACATTTTGGAACACAAGGATACACAAAAACAAAAACAGATAGTCCTACTCCTCAAGAAGACGCAGAAATAGAAACAAAACAAGGTAACAGCAACATTATTTCTACAGCACCTGCATATACGGTGGAAGAATTATCAAAAATAAACCATACTAACAATTTTCATATATAAAAAGCATGAACCCTTCGAAGAAAGTAGAACTAACAAAAATCCTTAAATTAACACCAGTTGACTACAAATATAAAATTAGAAAAGACGAAGACGATAATGGTTATTTTCGTATCAAGGGCGCAAAATAGGTAATTGCGACGATGGCGAAATTGTGACCCGAGGTCCCGAAATTTCGCCAGAGTCGTAGTCACCTTTGCGCCCATGATGCTAACATAATTTTTTGTCCAAACTGCATGGAAAGTATGTCATTGAGGGCACGAACGATTAAACGCTCATATTAGTTAAAAATTAAACTCTATATAAATGTTAACTCTTTGGAGTCTCTAATGATACAAGTTTTAGTATAGAAATAAGACAACAATGTATTCTGAAAATATAGTAATTGCCAATTTTTTTAACCGAAATGTGAACAAAACCAAAAGTGTTATAATTTTTTTTAAAGAAAATCGAAAAAATTGCACATTTTTCTAGTGTTTGCATTTTTATAGTCAACATAAAAAAACTCGAAAATATCACATTTTAATGAAGAAAATCGAATAATTAACATGTGGGCGGAAAATAGTCTTCTGCCTGCTCGAAGGTAGGTGAAGCGGGCACAAAATATTTTGCGCCCGCTTCACCTACCCCTGGATGGTAATAAGTTACTTTGCGCCCGCTCTTAGTGCCCGAAATGACATACTTTCCGTGCATGTAGGACAAAAAATAATTTTTGAAATATCAATTATACATGAAAAATTCAATTTTACTGCTGTTGGACGTAATCCAGACGAAGTAAAAGAACATTGCGCATTACTATACTTAAAAACACTTCCTAGACTTGACAAGACTAAAATTAAAGTCCAACTTATTACAGACGTAGAAGAAGAATTAGAGAAAATTTGTAAAAAACTAAACCTACCACAACCTAAATATTCAAAATTAGTGTTTAACACATCTTCCATAAAATCAAACATCATTGTTATCTGCAAAGTAAACGAAATAAAAGAAAGTTCTCTATCAAAAAGTATAAAAATGGCACAAAAACAAGAAGCTTCAAAAGTTTTTCACAAATTATTTTTAAAACAACAAGAATCGCTAGATAAAGTTTCAACACCTAGGACAAACTTTAATTTAAATTTTTCAACAAATATAATAAAACTTAAAGTCCAATTTTTAACTTCACTCCCTCTAAAAAAACGTATGATACAGAATATTTTTCTTGAAAAACCATTAACAACTTCATTTGCTAAAGAAAATTCAAAAATAACTAACAAAAACATAAAACATGAAGCTCCCTTACAACCTGAACTAAGTAAAATAAACAAAGATTATAAAAATGCATAAATTATCAATTCAGACCCTTAAATACATATTCTAAACTATAAAAAACGCAAATTTGTTTCTTTTAACAGGAAAATGGACAAATTTTTACAACGAACCATATGAAGCCCTAAGATTCAAAAGAAATAGACAACATTCCTTCCACAGTCTAAATCATATGACTATTTTAATGGATTTTACAATCAAATATGGTCTTTATCCACCACAAATTTACACTTACGAAAATTGCATTCATGCCACTAAACCTTATTTTGTATCTCAAATAATAGTCCTAGATCATTTAGTATTAAAAACAGGGAAAACAAAAAAATAGCAGAAAACAAAGCAGCATTTAACTTACTTTTAATTTTAATTAAAAACTATAACTTGTGTGACGAAGAAATCAATACAAATCAAGACAATCTCAGAACAAAAGATCAGGAATCTCAAACAGACTCACGTCAAAAACTTGTAACTTGGTCAAATTCTTGCAAATATTGCAAAACAATCATGCATAGTAGTAAAGCACGTAGTAATCATATAAAAAATATCATCAAACTTTCAAACAAAGTAACTCAAACCTCATAAAGAAATCTATTTTCACGACTACTCACTTCATTCAGAAAAAGAATTACTCCTAGACGAACTTACGTATAAAATCCAATTTTTTTACTTACATCCTGACTTTTATATTTTAGCATGTATCAAGAACCTATTGACATTTCAAAACAAAGAAGAACAACACTTACACTCTCCAGTCTAAAAGAACCTCTAAAAAACAGATTTATGGTAATGCAACTGGAAGACTTTAAACCATTACCGGGACAACACGATATTATTCAATTATTACGCTATTTTGTTTTTGAATATGACCTAGCACCCCCACAAGTTTATATGTTAATTGAGAAACCAAAAAACCTTTTACCTCAATACATTGTTTTTATGTCAATAAATGATAAATCAATAAAGAAAAAAGCATATAGTCAAGATCTAGCAGGTCAATATGCTGCATTAGGCCTTCTAAAACACTTCGTAAATACACACGATCTAATAGATGAAACAATCATTGTAGAAATAGGAAACCAAAAAACTCGCGAAATTAGCACTCAAACTGACCCCCGGCCAAAATTAATACAATGGAATAATTACTGTAGATATTGTTTTAACAAAGGTCATACATTTAAAAAATGTACTGACTTACAACTTCAAGTATTAAGAGAACCTAACAAACCAACATATTTGTTAACAGGCAACCCATATTTACACAAATTAATTGAATTATTCCACAGAAATTGTAAACAACCTAGAAAAAAAGATTTTAATGAATCCAAACTAATCTAAATTTATTTCCTTTTTGTTATAGCGATTTAACATCAAACTACTTACATTCGCATGCCTCTCTACAAAGAAAAAAGTATTAATTAAAATTTTTTCTCTCTCATTTTCTTTGTTTTAATAGATAATAAAGAAAACAAGAATGACATGGATAAGGTTTACTGCTTTTATTATATTTTGCACCATATTTTTCAAACCATCATACTCATATACACAAATATTCCTACCTAATGAACCCAATATTATTTTTGAATCAGTTAAAGACATCATGTTTCTAACTAACAAAAATCACCTAATAAGTTACGTAAATATAAACGATATATTAGAATTTGGAAAGTTATTAACAAATTTGTTTAAAGAAATAACCACACAATGCACAAATAGATGTTCAAATGACTATATAACAGAACAAATCAAAAGTAAAGAATTTATATTACAAAAAACTCTAATAGAAATAGAAAACATTCTTGATAATATCAGTAATACAGACAAAAATAAACAACATTTTCAAGAAATTATATAAAAAAAACTATTTGAATCTAATGTCATTTTGGATACAAAAGGTATAGACATTTTTCCGATAGAATTCTCTAATGATATAATTAAAATCACTCGCATTAATGGAACAATAAAAAATTATACCAGTTTGTTTTATAATTTTCCAAGTCAGTTTAAAAAGAATTACGAATCATTCGTAAAATCATGGATAAAAGTATCTACATACATAAAATATAAAACACAATATATTGCTATCAGTATAAACAATCAAACATATTTTCATATAAGTAACTTTTCTTTATGTCATAACACAACAAGTGGAAAACTTTGCCTTAACACGCCTAATACTAAATTAACAATCAAAAATTTTATATGTGAGTTTGCTTTATTTTTTAACAAACAAACACACACTTGCACATTATATTTACAATTGGATAAAAATACTGATTGGACTATTCTTGAAAATTCTCAAGCATGGCTTTATTCTAACCCTATTAATATTAATTGCCCTAACAGAAGAACATCTCAAAAAATTATTAAAAATAATGGTATCTTACATATAGAGCCTGAATGTATCATTAAAACAAAAAATTATATTTTTCCTATCATAACTAAAAATACTCAACACACTTCTTCTTACATACCGACATTAAAAAATGAATTTTTAAAAAAAGATAATTAACCTACACTATTTAAATTAATTTAAAATCCAAATTCAATGTTTAAAAAATTAATACAATATACAAAAAACACATCTATCCCAGCATCTGAAATAGAAGAAAAATTAATATTAATAACACAAATCCAAGAATCTAATAAAAATTACATATGTGACGTGCCGCAACAAAAGGGACCTTAGCTGCTTAGAATTTTAGGTTATGTTTAGAGTGCTTTTAACTTTATTAAAAATTTATTATTGATTATTTAACATCAAAAGCATATTTTTCTGAAAATATCGCACATAATAATGAACTAAATATTAATAGTTTGTAATGAAAATTGGTCATTTTTATTTATTTATACTTTTAATTTCAGTTCTGTCAAAAACAGCTAAGGTCCCTTTTGTCGCGGCACGTCACATATTATCAATAACAAAATATCAATTATTTCTAAATTATCTTTTACTATCGTTATTAATTTCAATAATTCTTTTAATAGAATTAAAAACTTATTTCTTAATAAAAAAAACTACATACTACAATATACAAAACTCACCAAGAACAAAATCTTACACCAGAAGAATGCATAACATTGCGTGAATCCCCAGTATAATATGTCTGAAAAACAAAACAAATTATACATTTTATTTACTTTTTTTTCCTTTTTTTATAATAATATAAACAACACAAACATAAAACACTTACTCTTTTTAAAAAAGGAAACTTTTCTTCACTTTCAAAAGGTAAAAATATCTTATACCTTTTACGGGGGGTCGATTATGTAATTTCACTTCACTTCCACTTCAATTTTCATTCTACTTCCACTTCCACTTTCACTTAAAATTTCACTTTAATTAATTTTCATTCTACTTCCACTTCTACTTCCACTTTCACTTTAACTTAAATTTTCACTTTAATTAATTTTTATTATACTTCCACTTTCACTTTCACATAAATTTTTACTTAAAATAATTTTCATTCTACTTCTACTTCCACTTTTACTTAAATTTTCACTTTAATTAATTTTCATTTTACTTCCGCTTCCACTTTCACTTTTACTTAAATTTTCACCTTAATTAATTTTCATTCTACTTCCACTTTCACTTCCCTTTTCACTTTCACCTAAATTTTTACTTTAATTAATTTTTATTCTTCTTCCACTTTCACTTTTACTTAAATTTTGACAACCGTTTCAAGTAAACTTAAAATTTTATTAATATTTTCTATGTCTTCCCCTGACAAATAACGAAGCTTAATCCATAATTCCGACAAATGTTGTACAAATCCAATAAGAATACAATGCATGTATTCCAAAGGGAAGCTCCAGACAACGTCGAAGAATTAAGTAAGATTTAGGAAACTAGATTGACCTTTTACTCCATTAATAAAAGTTTTGCGTAAGTCCCTAACACTCCTAATAACTGTTGTTGCTTGCTTACCGAGAACAGCGTCAACATCTTGTTGGTGTAACTCATGTGTTCTTATTTGAAAGTCAGGATCAAAAAGATACCTAACATAATTTATGTACACTCATCTTTGGTAACACCAACTGCATCCAAAAAATCCATTGTATCTTTTACGGTCGAATTTGACGGAGGAAACAAGATTAAATTTTCCCAGAGATACCTTGTTTGAGGGTTTTCATTGATTGCATCACCAAAGTAGATGTCATCTTCAATATTCAAATGATCATTTAAAGCTTCATTGTTGATATTAAAATTACCTTCAGGCTCTGGATTATTTTCTTCGTTAATAATTAGTTCGTTTAAAGCAGCTGGATCGCTTACGTCGTCATTAATACCAGCATCATGCAAATTCTGTTTGCCCCTTGAACCAATTGAACAATCATCGTCACTTTCAACTGAATCTTCACTTGATGAATCCTCTTCCTCTTGAGAATCACTGGAGCCTGAAGAGTCGACATCCATTGCTAGTGTACCTAAAATAATAGATACATTTTAATTTATTAAAAATCAGGGACCGTTATGAAAGTTTAGATTCGTTTTAGTTTCTGAGTTGACACAAAACTAAATTTCACAACATAAAAATCAATCTATTATAGGTGAACTAAATAGTTAAAAACATTTATAATTTTTAATAAATTGAAAATAAATTAATATTCTTACGTTCTTGATTTTGAAAAGAAAGTGGCGGGTTTCGCATGGACGAGTGTGCAATACGACGTTTCCATGCATTTTCAGTTTGCGTGGATACCATACTTGCTATAAATTCAGGACGTAAGAATTTTCTGTACACTTTCGTTTCATTGTCGGAGTTATCACTAGCCATATTATTACATACACCTGCAAAAATATTATTTCCTCTTGAAAGTTTTAATTTTACATAATATTTTTAAATCTTCATTCATTATATTTCACTTAAACCGATTGCAAATTATTTAATGCAATTTAAAAATTTCCAAAAATCATTTTGCATGTCATGAAAATATTACAAAATATTTTACAGGGACCTTATCATCATTTTAATATCGATCGATTTCACAAATTTTATTATATTTAATTTCTTGTTATACTTTGCTTTAAATTCGTTATAAATAAACAAATTTTGATAAAATATAAAAAATATGACACAAAACATTTACAAAACATGCATGTGGGAACACACATAATTTTAAAAATCGAAATGTTATATTTCTAAGTGAAAATTTTATTATTTTTGCAAAATTATGTTATAATAATAAAAAGCAAATTTTGTTAATAACAAATAATTAATACATATGTATTTTACATAAAATATATAATACAAAAATAGGTTAACATAAACACGTGCAGATTCTAACCTCAAAAATAATATTCCTAATTACAGTTTACTTATGTATAAATTTTTTAATTGTTTTATGTAATAAAATGTATATTTTCCTTGACCTACAAATGTCGAAGAATTATTATTTTGTGTAAAAAATAATATTTAAGTACACAAAAAATAAATGATCCTTTGCTAGCGTGATCCGACAAAACCAATTTAACTACGCTTGCACTACAGCCTACATGAGCCTACAGCACTACACATACTAAAAATATCAAATGATATTGAACACTCGCGCGCAACTCACCCGCTATTTTAAAAGTTTAGGGTTAGGTTTGGTTATTTTGCCAGTTGAATTCCGTCATACCGGCTTTCATGTCGTGTGTTATCGCTGGTGATTACAGTGAATAAAATATATAATAATAATATTAATCAAAAGTTGCCAAACACTCGCTTAAGGGCAGGTGGGAGAAAATGTGGATTCGTGATCGCGCTTCCATTTAAAAAGAATACAATATATTGAGTCCGGAATTTTTGGTAAATATAGATCAACATTTTGGGATTGGTGCTCAACTCGGAATTTTGCAAAATTTTAATAAATAATTATTGAAAAAATTGTTTAAATTTTGGAGAAACTGGGTTTTTAACAGTTTGGTATCACGCTCTCATTTTGAGAGGATACAATATTTCGGCTTCATATTTGGAGGGGTAATAGAGAAAGGCTCTCCGAGGCGCGCTCATCTCTGATTTTACAATAATTTTGTGAGGAAATTATTTTATTAACGATTGAAAGTGGAGTAGTTTGAGATTGCAACATTTTCGTAGTTTAAGTCGCGGTCACTACACTTTTTCACGCAATTTCTCCCTCATGGCCTTAAATAAAAATCATTAATACTTTTATGTTAAATAATGTTTTTCTACGTTCAATTCTTGTCAGGAAGTTTAAGAGGTGAAAGGAGAACTGTATCTGATGTTGACTTTCGACATCCTTCTCTTACAGTTTTTCCTGAACAAGTAAATAAAAATAAAAAATACAAAGGTCTTGGAGAAGATGAAAAGGCTTCCTTCTCTGCAGTAATACTGTTTGTTTCTGGTAAAGTATATATATTTTTTTATGGAATTTAAATCAATTTTTAAAAGACCCTTCAACCTAAAAAATTGTTTGTATACAAAATTAAGTTTTTTTCCTTTTTATTGCCTGAAAAATGATAAATTCTTGTATATTAATTTCAAAAATGTTAATAATATTTTTCGCAAGAATTAAATTATTTAAAAAAAATTTTAATGATAAGAATTATGTTAATTTAAAAAATTTTAATAAAACATTTTTTGAAAGAATTCAATTATTTTTATAAACAGTGAAATTCATCGCAGGAATTTAATTATTTTCAAAACAATTTTAATAAAATTTCATAAAAAGATTCAATTATTTAAAAAAATTGTTAGTAAAATTCTTGTTAGGAAATTTTTTTTTTCAAAATGCTTATTTCCAATCAAAAGAGCATAAAAAAACCTTTCCAAAATGTACTTTGTCAAATTTGTATGTTTAATTGTTTAAGAGTAAAAAATTATTGAAATAAACATTGCACCAAAAGACCCCTTGATCACTTGACGCGAAATTCCCCATATATATATATATATATATATATATGATTTTATATTTTATATTTACTTCTATTTATGGATAATATAAAGATTGTAAAATGCGATCTGACCTGTTGGTAAAACACAGATCAAATTTTGACGTAATGTAAAGGCCCACATTAAGGCCCCTTTTAAAACCCGTAGCTTAAAAAAATAGGTAAAATTAAACATGTTTTTTAACCGTTATTTTTCCTCTTTTTGACCTAGGATTTATGTTTTTGACCTATAGGTCAAAAAATAGGTCAAATTAGACATAGATTTTGACGTAATGTGAGGCCATTATTTATCCACCTTTTTAACCTTTAAGTCAAAAAATAGGTCAACTTGGGCATAGGTTTTGAGGTAATGTGAGGCCGTTATTTATCCTCTTTTTGACCTATAAGTAAAAAAATAGGTCAAAAATAGGTCACATTAGACATAGGATTTAAGGTAATGTGAGGCTGTTATTTGTCCTCTTTTTGACCTATAGGTTAAAAAATAGGTCAAATTAGACATAGAATTTGACGTAATGTGAGGCCGTTATCTAAACCAGAATAAGGCACAAATGGCGCAAAAAAGAAACACGCGCAGTTCAAAACGATTGCAAAAGGGCTAAAAAGACAAATCTAAATTTGTTGTCTTCGTTCAGTTTGCGGTTTATCATTATTTATTTTTAAATTATAAATTTCGAATTTCACTTGTTATATTTTATTAATAATAAAATCTATAACTTTTGTTACATCAAAAATTGTAACTACATTTTAATTTTCTCCTAATAAAATATAATATTATTTAAATCTACAGTTCAAATTCATGAATTTAGTAAATCAATATTTATTGTTTATAGAACTCATAATTTATCATTAATAAATCATACTGAAGACGGAAATAAGGAGAAATTTGATATAAACAAAATAAAAATGTCGGCATTACCTTAAATTCTTAAAAAAATCAAGTGATCGGGTTTACCCGCAGGGGTGAGCGGGTTTACCCCGGAAAATTGTGAATTTGAAATTTGGTATATGTGTATTAAAAATTTTCCCTAAGTAAAACTAAGAAAGATAAATTAAAAATTCTTTTTTATTTTGTTAGTAGAAATCATAAGCTTTAAAATTACCCCAGTCTCCCCTAACATAATTATAACAACGTTATAATAAAAATGTTTTTAATTTTCCCAAAGAATTGGAGTTCGGAACTATTGTCTATGATCAGTGGATAATAATTCAAAATTGTTAACGTCGTAGCAGACGTTAACTATACACATTGTCATTTAAGATAATATTGTGAATAGCCTGTTTAGAGGACGGATACTTACACTCTGCGCGAGAGATGTATTTTTCTCGACATGTAGCAGAGAGTTTAAGATTTATAAGAGAATCTTCTATTAGTTTTCTTATTCCTTGCTAGATGGCGAGAAAAATACCTCTCTCGCGCACGACTTGTCTCGTGCAGAGTATAAGTATCCGACCCCTGAACAGGCTATTAACCATATTATTTTAAATTATAATGTGTATAGTTAACGTCTGTTACGACGTTAACAATTTTGAATTATTATCCATTATTATAATTATCAATTATTATAATTTTGAATTATTTTATGGATAATGGTTCTGAACTCCAATTTTTTAGGGAAATTAATAACATTTTTATTACAACGTTGTTATAATTATGTTATATTAAATAATAATTTGTTGCTAAAAATAAATTATTAAATTTGTATAGTAAAGAATTTCCATCAAAGACATCGATGACGTTCGGCAATGGACAACCACTGGCAGGGAATTATTTTATACTTAAAAAATGTATAAAAATAACATTCAGTTAAAATAAATTTTATCAAATATGTTTTAACAATATATTTAAATAATGTTAATATTAAATAATAGACATCTACCTTTAGACTATAAATGATCATTATTTAGTAAAAATTCAAATAATTAAAATTTGGGAACAGACTTGCGTACATTTTAAGGGCTGATGGTTTTAGCCAAAGGATTACTGAAGACAGAAATGCAGCTGGCTTGACTAGTGACGCTGCTCGTACTCCCTCGTCACTCCACCTTGTCAACGATGATCTGTGGTACTTCCAATGCATTGTTGCCCTCCTGCATCCTTGGGTCACTGGCCACCGGCCGCACGCTCGAAAGCGCTTGACGATCGGAACCAATGGGGGATTTAGTTGTAGCATTACCCCGCAGGTACTCTTAATATTTTTACAGTCGCCAGAAGTAAACTTCAGGCCATAATCCTTGAGGAGAGTAAAGTATATTATTAATTTCCATTTCACATGTTAAAAATTATGTAAACTTATAATTAGATTCCATAGAACTTATGAAAAATAATTATTATATTATATATATAATATTATATATTATTAATAGAGCTGTGCAAAAAGCTCAAAAAGCCAAGCCGTACCTTTTTCGAGCCGAGCCGAGCTCGAGTTTGACTCGAGTGTCTTCGAGTACTCGAATCTAACCGAGTACTCGGATTTTTCGAGAACTCGACTAACATCGAGTACTCGAATCTAGTCGTGTACTCGAATTTTTCGAGTACTCAAGTAGCATTTAGTACTTGATTTTTTCGAGCACTTGAGTGAATTAGAGTACTCGCATTATATTATATAGGTAATGATAACCTTCACTTGCTTGGACCACATCCGGGATCGGTCAGTCCATGTTTAAATTGCAATATTTTCTAGATTTTTTTACTAACATAAATAGCACTTATAATTAATGAAGAAAATCTTAAAAACTTCGGAAAAATGTTATCAACAATTTTTGTTTGAATCATTAAGCATGGTTAAAACAATCGAGTACTCGAATTTGGCCATGTGCTTGAAACAATCGAGTACTTGAAGTCATTCGAGGACTCGAAATAATCGAATGCTCGAATTCATTCGAGTACTTGAAATAATCGAGTGCTCGAATTCATTCGAGTATTCGAAAATTTTCGAGCTTTTTATGAGGCTTGACTCGGCTCGGGCTCGAACTGGTTAGGCTCGGGTCGGCTCAAAAGAATTTAAATCATATGCATAGTCATTAGCCTCTCGACATATTCTTTCAAAAACATTATTATTATCATAATCTGTCTTATGAAATTTAATTTTAAAACAAAGAAAAATTACGTAATGACTTGTAAGGCACGAAAAAATTAATCGTACATAGAATATTCGGGCAATTAATTAATCCATTAATAATTTTAAAAAGTAACATTAAATCACAATACAATAATCTTAATGAGATCGACGGAATTTTTAACTGTCTCCTAACATCATCATAATCGTGCAAGAAAAAGTCATAAGCAATACCAAGTTGCCCAGTGGCAAAGCGTAAAAACCTATTCTGCACTCGCTCCAATCTTATCAAAAGATATTCCTGCCAGGAATATCTGCTATTACTCGCATTTTCATCTCCACGAAACGTAAAATTTGGTAGTCTGTTTTCCTTATTATTGCTTCCTCATAAAGGAAGCTTTATAGTGATGTCGATTTCCGAATTTTTTCAAATCAATTATTTTTACAAATTTTCAAGTGTAGTATATATAATTCGTCGAGAGGAACAAATGTCCGGATGTATGTGTGTATGTATGTGTGTGTATATGTCACCGATTCTTGTGGACAAATTTTCTCTTGCACATCTTGATGGATTTTGATAAGATTTTGTAGGTGTATTGCGGTCATGAATACCAAGAATCAGACAAAAGGATTTTCAAAAATATATTTTAAAAAAAAATTTTCAACATTTTTTTAATTTTTGAAAAAATTAATTTTTTGGTTTTTTGAAATAACTTTTTTCTATATTAAAATTTTCAATAATTCTTGTCAAAATTGCATTCCTGACATAAAAACGAATCGATTCATGTATATAAAGTATATATTTTATCAAAATTTATAGAATTAATAAATATTTTAATTTTTCACAAAAAATTAAAATTTTGTATTTTTTGACATTTTATCATAACACTTTAAAATAATTATTCTATAATAAAAAATTGAATAATTAATATTTATTCAGGGTACTTTACCCGGTTTATTAATTATATTTAATAAACTATTATAATTATTTAACTTTTAAAATTATATATAATAATAATAATAATAATAATAATAATTTGTAACAACAAAATAACAACAAATAATAGTTAATAATAACAAGATATTAATAAATTGTAACAAATTAATAATTAACAACAAGTTATAATAATGTGAACAATAATAACAAATTGTTCAGTGAATCTTGAAGTCAAATTTGGTGTTTTGAAATATCGTTCGAGTTGTGACAAAAGCTGAAAGAAACATAATAGCAATTCAACTGCCTACTTTACGAGTGTCGTAAATCGTCTACCTGCATCACTTAGTAACCCATTAACGCACAATTGTCATTGTATCTCAACGTCGCCAGCTAGGACCAAAACCCCGCTGTTCTAAGGTAAACAGAGAAACCACTTAAGACTCACTTTTAGAAAGCTAGTGCTCATTTCATCTTTCCATAATTTTGATCTTTTTCAAATATACTGTGTTCAAAGAAATTTATTCTTGTCATTTATCCAATCTCGTCCGAACCTTAATTTTTCTAAATTAAAATTAAATCGAGAAACACTAGGGAATATAATAATAAGGTAAGACATAACTTATTTTTGGCGCATCGGCCGTTGTGAACGGATAAATGCAAGAGTAGTTTGATTTGAATAAACATATTATTATTTTTGGTGCATCGGCCGTCGTGAACGGATAAATGCAAAGATAATTATTTTAAAATATCGTCGCTTGGGGGCAGCAACATGCCGACTCAGATAAACGGTGAAAAAGATGCTGTTTCAAAAAGAAAAGTGAAAAACATGCCATTTCGCAAAAGCGCTGAGAAACATACCTTCTTCAAACGATCGGTGAAGAACATGCCTTTTTAACCGTTAATATTCATATTATATTAATAATATTATATTAATTATAAATGCACGGGACGTATTAGTTCTCGGACTTCTCTCAATCGGACATCGTGATTAAAAACATCCAAATCTTTGAATTCTTTAATTTATTTTATATTAATTAACTATTTTATATTATAGGGAAGAATGGGGAGTTATGAAGGACGCTTTGTTTATGAGTTGTAACTTCAAAAAAAAAAAAATTTCAAATTTTCTCCACTTGAATCTATAGAGGGTCTTCAAATATGCTTACGGTTGAAGAATTTGCATAAAATAAAATAAAATCGACAATTTTTTTCAGTTGGGCTAAAAAGCTGCTTTTTCAAGTTTTTAAAAATCATGGGGAGTTGTGAAGCAGTACTAAAAATCGCTAAAAATTATATTTTTTGGTAAATATTCTTTAGTGAGATTTTGAATAAATCCTTTTGAATTTCAAGAACCTAATCATTGCTGGTTATTATATGGGTGAATTATCTTTTTGATTTGTTCGCGAATTTTGTAAGAATTCTACAAAAAGGAACACTCAAAAAAACTTTATAAACGAAAGGTTGAACACATTGTCTTGAAAGATATGCAAATTATCTGCTATCGGAATGAATCCTATTACAAAACGAAGATATTAGGTAAAAAAATAATCAGAGTAAGTGACATCTATCAAAAAAATTACTATGCGAGATCTATAGCCGTGCTTCATAACTCCCCATGCTTCATAACTCCCTATTCTCTCCTATTCTTTGCTTAGAACCACTTTATAAATAAATAAATAAAGAATTTATTTTTAAACTCGAATTAGCAAGCGAGTTGCTACAAACAGATAAGCCTGAAAACTGTAATTCATTTTATATTATAAATATTACCGATTTAACATATTATATTATATTCTTTGTATAGAACTATCTACAAATAAATAAAAGAAGAATTGATTTGACTTTTTTACCAAAAAAAAAGAAAATTTGTATCTCATTCTTTAGTTAATTGGCCGTGTCCGATTTAGCCCCATGGGGTGTCTGGTTTAGCCCCACCGATTTTCGGATTTTCGTTTTTGAGGTAGTCACCTTCGAAGCAATATATCTGTAAAGCTATTGTACTTTTTTTAAATCGAACAAGTGCGATTTGTGGGTGAAAGTACAAGCTTCAAAACGGTATATTACACTTTAGCAAATAGTATGTTTTTGTATGAGTTTTCTGGTCAAAAACCAAATCCGTCCGGTTTAGCCCCGGTCTCCCCTACTAATTAAAAATTAAAATAATAATAATAAATTTAAAAAAAATAATAATAAATAATAATATATAAAAATAAATAAATAATAATTTTCAATATTTTTATAAATTTCTAAATTTTTTTAAAATCCAAATTATATAATTCTGATAACAATTTAAAATCAAATAAATTAATAAATAATCATAAATAAATCAATAAATTTAAACATTTTGTAACATTTTTATAAATTTTTACATTTTAATCAATTCTTTTTTTTAACAAAATTAAATAATTATTAACAATAACAATCCAAAATTTTTATAAATTTTTAAATTTTAATTAAATAAAATAAAAATTTAGTAAATTTATAATAAATAATAATAACAAATAAAAAATTTATAACGATTCAAATTTAAATAAATAAAAAATTATTCATAACAATAAACTCAATTTTATAAATTTTTTTAAAAAATATCAAGAAAAAAAATTATGTCTATTTAAATTTAAATAAATATTAATAATTAATAACATGTGTTCACAAATTTTCTCACAATTAATCTCATAATATTTACTATATTATCTATAACAAGTGTTGTGAATATATCTGCGTGTGTTCCAAATTTACATATTTTATATCTGTCCATATTCCAACTGTTAAATACAAGCAATATAAACTTCTCTGAAATAATTTCTATTTACCAAGAATAATAAACACAAGTGCTACATGAGGTAGGTTAGGAACAAATCAATTAGCAACTTTTTATAATCAAAGTTCACATATAAATATTATAAAATTATTATAAATATTTTATTCTCTTGGTTTAAATTTTTAGAAACAAATTGTCATTTTAATATTATGTTACACTTTAATGTCTTCTTCAGATAAAAATACTATCGTCTAAGAAAAAGAAACAATAATACGAAATATAATTTACACTCTAAAACTAACAAAGAATTTGCTAAAACAACAAAAATTAATATAGCAAAAGATAATGTAATAAATTGTTTAGCTTGTGGAAAACAGGGTCATTTTGCAACAAATTGTTTCCAACTGATCAAAATGTTAGGACCAAGACGAGAAAATTCCTTTAATTCAGATCCAAGACAAAATTTTTCAAACCAGTATCAAAATCGATTTAACAATCAAAACCCTTTGTTTAATAAATTTCAAAATAATTATTCACAACAAAATCAAAGACAAAATCAATTTATAAATATAACACAAAATCAATCAATTATTGCAAAAAATTAGGACACATTTCCACCAATTGTAGAAAAAAGATGTGGGACGATAATAACAAACAACCACAAGTCACTCCGGAAACACAAAATCAGGGAAACTCCAAAGTTCCTCTTCAGTAGGATGCTCTGAGGAAAAATGCCAAAAAAGTTACTGCGCGTCCAGAAACATTAATTTAGCAAAAACAAACTCAATACCGTACATCCGAATAGATACTAAAGAATTAAAAATCCCAATATCTATGATGATTGACACTGAAGCAGGGCCTAATTTATTGAAAATTAGCGCATTAAATTCAGAAGTAAAAATTAATAAAAATAAGTGCTGAAAATTAACAGGAATTAATGATCACCCTGTATATACGTTAGGACAAGTTGAAATTAAAATTTTCGGAATACTAACAACATTCAATCTACTATCCGATGAGGTCCCAATCGAACATAACGGAATTTTAGGAACATAATTTTTTGTAAAAAATAAAGTAAAAATTAACTACGAAGAAGGTCATTTAAAAATAAACAAAGAAAAATTTAATTTCGATTCAAAAAATTATTTCACAATACCAGCAAGATCAATTTATAATATTCAAATTAAAATTTTAAATAAAGAGAAAAAAGAAGGTTATATTCCAAGATTAGAAATAAAAGATGGCGTTTATATACGGGAAGCAGTAGTTTCAAACATAGAAGGCTTAGGTTGTTTAAAAGAAATCAACACTCTTAATGAACCAATAGATATACCAATTTTTGAAATAAATTTAGAAGATTTAGAAGAAATAAAACAAGAAACACATAAATCTGAAGACACATCAATTACGCAAATTATTGATGTATTTTCAAAAAATTATAAATCAGACAAAATTTTCAATATTACAGACAGTGACAGAATTGAGGAAATTAAAAAATTACTTCGTCTCGATCATTTAAATAAAGAAGAACTAGAACACATTATGAATTTAGTAAAAACATATTCAGATAGATTCCATATACCTGGTGAATATTTAGAAGGAACAAATCTTATAAAACACAGAATTATTTCTACAGATGACACTCCAATTATTACTAAACAATACAGATTTCCTCCCGTTCACAAAGAAGAAATGACTCGACAAGTGAATGAATTATTAAAACAAAAATTATAAAACATTCTGACTCTCCTTATAATACAAAAATATGGATAGTACTAAAAAAAGACGACTCTCAAGGAAATAAAAAATGGCGATTAGTATTGGTCTTTAGAAAACTTAATGAAATGCTCAATATTTTTCAGTTTTCGACTTAGCTTCCGGGTTTCATCAAATAAAAATGGACCCTAGAGATTCATACAAAACAGCATTTTCAACCCCTTTTGGACATTACGAATTTGATAGAATGCCTTTTGGACTAAAAAATTCACCTAGCACATTTCAAAAATTAATTGATCAAGTATTATTAGGATTGCAAGAATCAGAATTATTTGTTTATCTGGATGACATCATAATAAACGCGGATACGCTAGAAAAACACGAAGAAAAATTTTCAAAACTCATGGACCGGTTACGTTTTGCAAATTTAAAATTAAAGCCGGATAAGTGCGAATTTTTAAGGCTAGAAGTAGGATATTTAGGGCATAATATAGACAAAAACGGCGTACGACCAGATCCAAAGAAAGTAGAAGCAGTGAAAAAATTTCCAACACCTAAAATTGTGAAAAATATTAAACAATTCCTCGGATTAGCAGGATATTACCGCAAATTTATAGATAATTTTTCGAAAATAGCAAACCTATTAAACCAACTTTTAAAGAAGGATATACCTTTTCTCTGGACCGATAGACAACAAACAGCTTTTGATATGTTAAAGGATAAATTATGTGAAGAACCACTTTTGAGAAGACCAGATTTTTCTTAACCATTTATACTAACAACAGACGCATCAGATTTCGCAATAGGAGGCATTTTATCGCAAGGAGAAATTAATCAAGATCAACCAGTCGCTTATACTTCTCGAACATTAAGTGAATGTGAAAAGAAGTATGACACCTATGAAAAAGAAGCTTTAGCAATCATATACAGTGTACACTCAGATGCATTATTGCTGTCCTTCCGGTTTGACGGTATTTTGCAAAGTCGTATGATTTCTATCAAAATGTTTTTAGTTCATGACATATGAGAACATTCGTATCTCACGAACTAAGAATATTTGATAGAAATGACACGACTTTTCAAAATTACTTTATACCAGAAGGACAGCATTAATGCATCTGAGTGTACAACATTTTAGACCATACCTTTATGGAAGAAAATTTACGTTAGTAACGGATCACAAACCGTTAGTTTGGTTCCAAAATTCAAAAGATCCATGTTCAAGAGTTACAAAATGGAAACTAAAATTAGCAGAATACGATTTTAATGTGGTCTACGAGGCAGGAAAAACAAATGTAAATGCTGATACTTTATCAAGAAATCCAGTCGAAGATGTTACTGAAAATAAAGTGCAAAAAATAAAAACAAGAAATTCAAGAAACTCAGGAAAATATTACTCAAGAATATATTAATAAATGTGTGCAAGAAAAAATCAAAGAATACTTAAATTGTACATAAAAATTGTACTTTTAGATGGACGACAGACACATAAGAAAAATAGACATACATAGCAATTTTATTGCTCATCACGTTAATATGACTGAATTATGGCAATATTTATTTATCTCAGGAATATTTTAGAAAAACGATTGTAACATACATAGATGGAAAAATAATTTAAGAAATTTTGAAAAATAGAAAGATATAATATTAACTATAACGACACGCAGACCCTACGCTTTTTACAATTTAATAGAATGTTTATACGGAATAGACCAAGGATATATTACATACATTTTACTACTAGTAAACTTATTATTTTAAACAATAAACACAAATAAATTACACAATAAATTGGAAAAATATAATAATAAATAAGTAAAACAAATACAACTCATTTTTCAGAAATGTTTTCCGGATCGAAAACATGGATGATATTAATCATAATGACAATGTATTATACAAACATACATGCTATCATCGGATATGACTGCGGGGCCAACACTCTTAACTTAACTACTATATCACTTTTGGAAGTAGGAGACTGACATACCTAGACCAGAGGTACATTCAGAATTAATTTATATTCAATTAATACAAGTTGCTGATTATTCCTTAGCTAAAATCAAACAATGCAAAATAGAAATCAGACGTTCCATCACACAATGTGGAATGTTTTCACATAGTTTCAGTGTAGCAAAAGGTCAAAGCGAATATATTCTAGACGTTAGTCGCGAACAATGTATGACTCTTCATGAAAGAGGAACAATAATGATAGGACACGATTCATTAATAACAGGATTAAAAGTCAATCGCACATCTTTTAACAGCGTACTATTAGCAGGATCTGTATCATTCGATGGTAAATGTTCTCGAGAAAAATATTCCGACCCCTTAGGAACTTGGGAAGATGTAACAGTGCAAGTCGTAGTTGCAATAACCTTAAAATAATATTATGCCTCAGTTAACTTAAATAATAATAAAATTCATTTAAAATCCGGTGTAACATGTCAACTATCAGATGCCAGATGCATTTACATGGAAGGAGGACAAACATTTTGGAACCCACTACCCGAAGACATTTGTAAATTCAATAAATACTAAATACTTTATGAAGGATTAGCAAAGAAAATTCACGAGACTAATTCAAACAATTCAGAAATTTTATATTCCTTAAATTCAGAAGACATAAACTTTGTATTAACTCAAAAAGCTCAAAACCCTATTTGTCACCTCATAATGTATAAAACAGAACATCCTAAACTATTAGTAATAGTAACACAAAAAGGAGCAACAATTATAAAAAAATACTTAACTCACAGTTCAAAATATGGACTTATTCACTTACGTAAATTCTAAATTTGTATACACAGAAAGACACATACGAACACAAATTAACCGACTATATTATGACGTATTAGTACAGAAATGTGAATTAGAACAGAAAGTATTAAAAACACACTAACATTAGCAACACAAACACCTGACGAATTTGCATTTAATTTAATGAAAGGACCAGGTTACATGGCTATTCTTGCAGGCGAGGTAGCACATATAATTAAATGCGTTCCTGTAGAAGTAAAATATCGAGAAACAAAAGAATGTTATACACATTTACCAATTTTAAAAGGAAATAATCCACTTTTTCTAACACCCAGAACACACATAATTACAAGTAGAGGCACACAAACAAGTTGCAATTCCTTCGTACCTACAATGCATTTCTTAGGCGAAACTTGGTACAAAATGATACCTAATCCAGCAAAATCAACAGCCCCTGCTATTATGAAACCATTAAAAAGTCCTATATGGAATTATATTAATCCTTCATCTTTAGCAACAAGCGGTATCTACTCACAATCAGATTTAAATAAACTACATAAACATATAATGTTCCCAGAAGAAAAACCTACGGTCTTAAACAGTTTAACTCGCAGTATAACAGGACAAACTAGTACAAATCAGGGCATATCATTAATGCATTTGTTAGACGAAGAAACTATGGAAAAAATCGCAGAATCAACTTGGAATAAAGTATGGACAGCGTTTTCTAGTTTTGGAACTATTAGCGCAGGTTTTATAGGAGTAGTAATATTAATCAGAGCAGTAGAATTACTCATAGACACATTGATTCATGGTTACACACTTTATACCGATTTTGGATGGTCATTTCATTTAATCGGATGTATTTAGGACTCAGTAACAAATCTCTTATTACATTTTGGAACACAAGGATACACAAAAACAAAAACAGATAGTCCTACTCCTCAAGAAGACGCAGAAATAGAAACAAAACAAGGTAACAGCAACATTATTTCTACAGCACCTGCATATACGGTGGAAGAATTATCAAAAATAAACCATACTAACAATTTTCATATATAAAAAGCATGAACCCTTCGAAGAAAGTAGAACTAACAAAAATCCTTAAATTAACACCAGTTGACTACAAATATAAAATTAGAAAAGACGAAGACGATAATGGTTATTTTCGTATCAAGGGCGCAAAATAGGTAATTGCGACGATGGCGAAATTGTGACCCGAGGTCCCGAAATTTCGCCAGAGTCGTAGTCACCTTTGCGCCCATGATGCTAACATAATTTTTTGTCCAAACTGCATGGAAAGTATGTCATTGAGGGCACGAACGATTAAACGCTCATATTAGTTAAAAATTAAACTCTATATAAATGTTAACTCTTTGGAGTCTCTAATGATACAAGTTTTAGTATAGAAATAAGACAACAATGTATTCTGAAAATATAGTAATTGCCAATTTTTTTAACCGAAATGTGAACAAAACCAAAAGTGTTATAATTTTTTTTAAAGAAAATCGAAAAAATTGCACATTTTTCTAGTGTTTGCATTTTTATAGTCAACATAAAAAAACTCGAAAATATCACATTTTAATGAAGAAAATCGAATAATTAACATGTGGGCGGAAAATAGTCTTCTGCCTGCTCGAAGGTAGGTGAAGCGGGCGCAAATTATTGTGCGCCCGCTTCACCTACCCCTGGATGGTAATAAGTTACTTTGCGCCCGCTCTTAGTGCCCGAAATGACATACTTTCCGTGCATGTAGGACAAAAAATAATTTTTGAAATATCAATTATACATGAAAAATTCAATTTTACTGCTGTTGGACGTAATCCAGACGAAGTAAAAGAACATTGCGCATTACTATACTTAAAAACACTTCCTAGACTTGACAAGACTAAAATTAAAGTCCAACTTATTACAGACGTAGAAGAAGAATTAGAGAAAATTTGTAAAAAACTAAACCTACCACAACCTAAATATTCAAAATTAGTGTTTAACACATCTTCCATAAAATCAAACATCATTGTTATCTGCAAAGTAAACGAAATAAAAGAAAGTTCTCTATCAAAAAGTATAAAAATGGCACAAAAACAAGAAGCTTCAAAAGTTTTTCACAAATTATTTTTAAAACAACAAGAATCGCTAGATAAAGTTTCAACACCTAGGACAAACTTTAATTTAAATTTTTCAACAAATATAATAAAACTTAAAGTCCAATTTTTAACTTCACTCCCTCTAAAAAAACGTATGATACAGAATATTTTTCTTGAAAAACCATTAACAACTTCATTTGCTAAAGAAAATTCAAAAATAACTAACAAAAACATAAAACATGAAGCTCCCTTACAACCTGAACTAAGTAAAATAAACAAAGATTATAAAAATGCATAAATTATCAATTCAGACCCTTAAATACATATTCTAAACTATAAAAAACGCAAATTTGTTTCTTTTAACAGGAAAATGGACAAATTTTTACAACGAACCATATGAAGCCCTAAGATTCAAAAGAAATAGACAACATTCCTTCCACAGTCTAAATCATATGACTATTTTAATGGATTTTACAATCAAATATGGTCTTTATCCACCACAAATTTACACTTACGAAAATTGCATTCATGCCACTAAACCTTATTTTGTATCTCAAATAATAGTCCTAGATCATTTAGTATTAAAAACAGGGAAAACAAAAAAATAGCAGAAAACAAAGCAGCATTTAACTTACTTTTAATTTTAATTAAAAACTATAACTTGTGTGACGAAGAAATCAATACAAATCAAGACAATCTCAGAACAAAAGATCAGGAATCTCAAACAGACTCACGTCAAAAACTTGTAACTTGGTCAAATTCTTGCAAATATTGCAAAACAATCATGCATAGTAGTAAAGCACGTAGTAATCATATAAAAAATATCATCAAACTTTCAAACAAAGTAACTCAAACCTCATAAAGAAATCTATTTTCACGACTACTCACTTCATTCAGAAAAAGAATTACTCCTAGACGAACTTACGTATAAAATCCAATTTTTTTACTTACATCCTGACTTTTATATTTTAGCATGTATCAAGAACCTATTGACATTTCAAAACAAAGAAGAACAACACTTACACTCTCCAGTCTAAAAGAACCTCTAAAAAACAGATTTATGGTAATGCAACTGGAAGACTTTAAACCATTACCGGGACAACACGATATTATTCAATTATTACGCTATTTTGTTTTTGAATATGACCTAGCACCCCCACAAGTTTATATGTTAATTGAGAAACCAAAAAACCTTTTACCTCAATACATTGTTTTTATGTCAATAAATGATAAATCAATAAAGAAAAAAGCATATAGTCAAGATCTAGCAGGTCAATATGCTGCATTAGGCCTTCTAAAACACTTCGTAAATACACACGATCTAATAGATGAAACAATCATTGTAGAAATAGGAAACCAAAAAACTAGCGAAATAAACACTCAAACTGACCCCGGCTAAAATAAGTGCAGTAGAATAATTATTGTAGATATTGTTTCAATAAAGGTCATACATTAAAAAAATGCATTGACTTACAACTCCAAGTATTAAGGGAACCTAACAAACCAGCATATTTGTTAACAGACAACCCATATTTACGCAAATTTATTTAATTATTCCACAGAAACAGTAAAAAACCTAAAAAAAAGATTTTAATAAATCCAAACTAATTAAAATTCGTTATTTTTTGGTTATCGCGATTTAACACCAAACTACTTACATTCGCATGCCTCTCTACAAAGAAAAAAGTATTAATTAAAATTTTTTCTCTCTCATTTTCTTTGTTTTAATAGATAATAAAGAAAACAAGAATGACATGGATAAGGTTTACTGCTTTTATTATATTTTGCACCATATTTTTCAAACCATCATACTCATATACACAAATATTCCTACCTAATGAACCCAATATTATTTTTGAATCAGTTAAAGACATCATGTTTCTAACTAACAAAAATCACCTAATAAGTTACGTAAATATAAACGATATATTAGAATTTGGAAAGTTATTAACAAATTTGTTTAAAGAAATAACCACACAATGCACAAATAGATGTTCAAATGACTATATAACAGAACAAATCAAAAGTAAAGAATTTATATTACAAAAAACTCTAATAGAAATAGAAAACATTCTTGATAATATCAGTAATACAGACAAAAATAAACAACATTTTCAAGAAATTATATAAAAAAAACTATTTGAATCTAATGTCATTTTGGATACAAAAGGTATAGACATTTTTCCGATAGAATTCTCTAATGATATAATTAAAATCACTCGCATTAATGGAACAATAAAAAATTATACCAGTTTGTTTTATAATTTTCCAAGTCAGTTTAAAAAGAATTACGAATCATTCGTAAAATCATGGATAAAAGTATCTACATACATAAAATATAAAACACAATATATTGCTATCAGTATAAACAATCAAACATATTTTCATATAAGTAACTTTTCTTTATGTCATAACACAACAAGTGGAAAACTTTGCCTTAACACGCCTAATACTAAATTAACAATCAAAAATTTTATATGTGAGTTTGCTTTATTTTTTAACAAACAAACACACACTTGCACATTATATTTACAATTGGATAAAAATACTGATTGGACTATTCTTGAAAATTCTCAAGCATGGCTTTATTCTAACCCTATTAATATTAATTGCCCTAACAGAAGAACATCTCAAAAAATTATTAAAAATAATGGTATCTTACATATAGAGCCTGAATGTATCATTAAAACAAAAAATTATATTTTTCCTATCATAACTAAAAATACTCAACACACTTCTTCTTACATACCGACATTAAAAAATGAATTTTTAAAAAAAGATAATTAACCTACACTATTTAAATTAATTTAAAATCCAAATTCAATGTTTAAAAAATTAATACAATATACAAAAAACACATCTATCCCAGCATCTGAAATAGAAGAAAAATTAATATTAATAACACAAATCCAAGAATCTAATAAAAATTACATATGTGACGTGCCGCAACAAAAGGGACCTTAGCTGCTTAGAATTTTAGGTTATGTTTAGAGTGCTTTTAACTTTATTAAAAATTTATTATTGATTATTTAACATCAAAAGCATATTTTTCTGAAAATATCGCACATAATAATGAACTAAATATTAATAGTTTGTAATGAAAATTGGTCATTTTTATTTATTTATACTTTTAATTTCAGTTCTGTCAAAAACAGCTAAGGTCCCTTTTGTCGCGGCACGTCACATATTATCAATAACAAAATATCAATTATTTCTAAATTATCTTTTACTATCGTTATTAATTTCAATAATTCTTTTAATAGAATTAAAAACTTATTTCTTAATAAAAAAAACTACATACTACAATATACAAAACTCACCAAGAACAAAATCTTACACCAGAAGAATGCATAACATTGCGTGAATCCCCAGTATAATATGTCTGAAAAACAAAACAAATTATACATTTTATTTACTTTTTTTTCCTTTTTTTATAATAATATAAACAACACAAACATAAAACACTTACTCTTTTTAAAAAAGGAAACTTTTCTTCACTTTCAAAAGGTAAAAATATCTTATACCTTTTACGGGGGGTCGATTATGTAATTTCACTTCACTTCCACTTCAATTTTCATTCTACTTCCACTTCCACTTTCACTTAAAATTTCACTTTAATTAATTTTCATTCTACTTCCACTTCTACTTCCACTTTCACTTTAACTTAAATTTTCACTTTAATTAATTTTTATTATACTTCCACTTTCACTTTCACATAAATTTTTACTTAAAATAATTTTCATTCTACTTCTACTTCCACTTTTACTTAAATTTTCACTTTAATTAATTTTCATTTTACTTCCGCTTCCACTTTCACTTTTACTTAAATTTTCACCTTAATTAATTTTCATTCTACTTCCACTTTCACTTCCCTTTTCACTTTCACCTAAATTTTTACTTTAATTAATTTTTATTCTTCTTCCACTTTCACTTTTACTTAAATTTTGACAACCGTTTCAAGTAAACTTAAAATTTTATTAATATTTTCTATGTCTTCCCCTGACAAATAACGAAGCTTAATCCATAATTCCGACAAATGTTGTACAAATCCAATAAGAATACAATGCATGTATTCCAAAGGGAAGCTCCAGACAACGTCGAAGAATTAAGTAAGATTTAGGAAACTAGATTGACCTTTTACTCCATTAATAAAAGTTTTGCGTAAGTCCCTAACACTCCTAATAACTGTTGTTGCTTGCTTACCGAGAACAGCGTCAACATCTTGTTGGTGTAACTCATGTGTTCTTATTTGAAAGTCAGGATCAAAAAGATACCTAACATAATTTATGTACACTCATCTTTGGTAACACCAACTGCATCCAAAAAATCCATTGTATCTTTTACGGTCGAATTTGACGGAGGAAACAAGATTAAATTTTCCCAGAGATACCTTGTTTGAGGGTTTTCATTGATTGCATCACCAAAGTAGATGTCATCTTCAATATTCAAATGATCATTTAAAGCTTCATTGTTGATATTAAAATTACCTTCAGGCTCTGGATTATTTTCTTCGTTAATAATTAGTTCGTTTAAAGCAGCTGGATCGCTTACGTCGTCATTAATACCAGCATCATGCAAATTCTGTTTGCCCCTTGAACCAATTGAACAATCATCGTCACTTTCAACTGAATCTTCACTTGATGAATCCTCTTCCTCTTGAGAATCACTGGAGCCTGAAGAGTCGACATCCATTGCTAGTGTACCTAAAATAATAGATACATTTTAATTTATTAAAAATCAGGGACCGTTATGAAAGTTTAGATTCGTTTTAGTTTCTGAGTTGACACAAAACTAAATTTCACAACATAAAAATCAATCTATTATAGGTGAACTAAATAGTTAAAAACATTTATAATTTTTAATAAATTGAAAATAAATTAATATTCTTACGTTCTTGATTTTGAAAAGAAAGTGGCGGGTTTCGCATGGACGAGTGTGCAATACGACGTTTCCATGCATTTTCAGTTTGCGTGGATACCATACTTGCTATAAATTCAGGGCGTAAGAATTTTCTGTACACTTTCGTTTCATTGTCGGAGTTATCACTAGCCATATTATTACATACACCTGCAAAAATATTATTTCCTCTTGAAAGTTTTAATTTTACATAAAATTTTTAAATCTTCATTCATTATATTTCACTTAAACCGATTGCAAATTATTTAATGCAATTTAAAAATTTCCAAAAATCATTTTGCATGTCATGAAAATATTACAAAATATTTTACAGGGACCTTATCATCATTTTAATATCGATCGATTTCACAAATTTTATTATATTTAATTTCTTGTTATACTTTGCTTTAAATTCGTTATAAATAAACAAATTTTGATAAAATATAAAAAATATGACACAAAACATTTACAAAACATGCATGTGGGAACACACATAATTTTAAAAATCGAAATGTTATATTTCTAAGTGAAAATTTTATTATTTTTGCAAAATTATGTTATAATAATAAAAAGCAAATTTTGTTAATAACAAATAATTAATACATATGTATTTTACATAAAATATATAATACAAAAATAGGTTAACATAAACACGTGCAGATTCTAACCTCAAAAATAATATTCCTAATTACAGTTTACTTATGTATAAATTTTTTAATTGTTTTATGTAATAAAATGTATATTTTCCTTGACCTACAAATGTCGAAGAATTATTATTTTGTGTAAAAAATAATATTTAAGTACACAAAAAATAAATGATCCTTTGCTAGCGTGATCCGACAAAACCAATTTAACTACGCTTGCACTACAGCCTACATGAGCCTACAGCACTACACATACTAAAAATATCAAATGATATTGAACACTCGCGCGCAACTCACCCGCTATTTTAAAAGTTTAGGGTTAGGTTTGGTTATTTTGCCAGTTGAATTCCGTCATACCGGCTTTCATGTCGTGTGTTATCGCTGGTGATTACAGTGAATAAAATATATAATAATAATATTAATCAAAAGTTGCCAAACACTCGCTTAAGGGCAGGTGGGAGAAAATGTGGATTCGTGATCGCGCTTCCATTTAAAAAGAATACAATATATTGAGTCCGGAATTTTTGGTAAATATAGATCAACATTTTGGGATTGGTGCTCAACTCGGAATTTTGCAAAATTTTAATAAATAATTATTGAAAAAATTGTTTAAATTTTGGAGAAACTGGGTTTTTAACAGTTTGGTATCACGCTCTCATTTTGAGAGGATACAATATTTCGGCTTCATATTTGGAGGGGTAATAGAGAAAGGCTCTCCGAGGCGCGCTCATCTCTGATTTTACAATAATTTTGTGAGGAAATTATTTTATTAACGATTGAAAGTGGAGTAGTTTGAGATTGCAACATTTTCGTAGTTTAAGTCGCGGTCACTACACTTTTTCACGCAATTTCTCCCTCATGGCCTTAAATAAAAATCATTAATACTTTTATGTTAAATAATGTTTTTCTACGTTCAATTCTTGTCAGGAAGTTTAAGAGGTGAAAGGAGAACTGTATCTGATGTTGACTTTCGACATCCTTCTCTTACAGTTTTTCCTGAACAAGTAAATAAAAATAAAAAATACAAAGGTCTTGGAGAAGATGAAAAGGCTTCCTTCTCTGCAGTAATACTGTTTGTTTCTGGTAAAGTATATATATTTTTTTATGGAATTTAAATCAATTTTTAAAAGACCCTTCAACCTAAAAAATTGTTTGTATACAAAATTAAGTTTTTTTCCTTTTTATTGCCTGAAAAATGATAAATTCTTGTATATTAATTTCAAAAATGTTAATAATATTTTTCGCAAGAATTAAATTATTTAAAAAAAATTTTAATGATAAGAATTATGTTAATTTAAAAAATTTTAATAAAACATTTTTTGAAAGAATTCAATTATTTTTATAAACAGTGAAATTCATCGCAGGAATTTAATTATTTTCAAAACAATTTTAATAAAATTTCATAAAAAGATTCAATTATTTAAAAAAATTGTTAGTAAAATTCTTGTTAGGAAATTTTTTTTTTCAAAATGCTTATTTCCAATCAAAAGAGCATAAAAAAACCTTTCCAAAATGTACTTTGTCAAATTTGTATGTTTAATTGTTTAAGAGTAAAAAATTATTGAAATAAACATTGCACCAAAAGACCCCTTGATCACTTGACGCGAAATTCCCCATATATATATATATATATATATATATATATGATTTTATATTTTATATTTACTTCTATTTATGGATAATATAAAGATTGTAAAATGCGATCTGACCTGTTGGTAAAACACAGATCAAATTTTGACGTAATGTAAAGGCCCACATTAAGGCCCCTTTTAAAACCCGTAGCTTAAAAAAATAGGTAAAATTAAACATGTTTTTTAACCGTTATTTTTCCTCTTTTTGACCTAGGATTTATGTTTTTGACCTATAGGTCAAAAAATAGGTCAAATTAGACATAGATTTTGACGTAATGTGAGGCCATTATTTATCCACCTTTTTAACCTTTAAGTCAAAAAATAGGTCAACTTGGGCATAGGTTTTGAGGTAATGTGAGGCCGTTATTTATCCTCTTTTTGACCTATAAGTAAAAAAATAGGTCAAAAATAGGTCACATTAGACATAGGATTTAAGGTAATGTGAGGCTGTTATTTGTCCTCTTTTTGACCTATAGGTTAAAAAATAGGTCAAATTAGACATAGAATTTGACGTAATGTGAGGCCGTTATTTATCCTCATTTTTAACCTATAGGTAAAAAAATAGGTCAAATTAGACATAGGTTTTGAGGTAATGTGAAGCCGTTATTTGTCCTCTTTTTGACCTAGAGATAAAAAATAGGTCAAATTAGACATAGATTTTGACGTAATGTGAGGCCGTTATTTATTCTCATTTTGACCTATAGGTAAAATAATAGGTCAATTTTAACATAGATTTTGACGTATTGTAAGGCCGTTATTTATTCTCTTTTTGACCTATAGGTCGAAAAATAGGTCAATTTTGACATAAGTTTTGACGGACCCTTTGGGATAGGGCACCCTTACAGAATCTTGAAACAGCGGCGGCGGCGATATCTTTTTGTAATATAGGTAGATATATATGCTGCTATTAGTGTTGCATGTCGAGCGAGTCTCGATTGACAACTTCTCGTCAAAGTCGAGAAAATCGTTAAAATAACAATTAAAATAATTGAATTTTATAGATTCATCTCACTTCTTTTATGAAAGGAGACGAAAAAACAAATGACCTCTATTTGCTCGACATGCATCACTAGCTGCTATAGTGCCGTACCCGGACACATAACTAAATGCCATAGCTTTTCGTTCTGTGGCTCAGATACGGATCCGAAACAAAATTCGATTTTCGAATACACCCATTACAAAAGTATTTTTTAATGAAAAACTGAAAGATATTTAATTTAAAATTTAATGATTAATATTAAAATTTTTATAGGTAATGTTTTACCAAATGATACAAAAGTAATAGTGAAAGAATTTTTTGAGTTTGATGATGTGAGTTCGACGATGGCAGGTAGAAAAGATGTCAAAGCTATTAAAATAGATGGAAAACATGCAATATTCAAAAAAGATAAGTAATGGGAAATATGAAAGATATTTTTTAAAAGAAGAATCCAAATATTGAAATTGGTTTTTTGAAATTTTGCTCTCTTAGACCAGTTTTAGCTTCATTAAAAATTTATTATTGATTTTTTAATATGAAAAGCATATTTTTATGAAAATATTGCATATAATAATAAATGAAATATTAATAGTTTGTAAAGAGAATTAGTCATTTTTATTTATTTATACTTAAAGGTTTAGTTCTGTCAAAAACAGCTAGGTCCCTTTCACCGTGGAACGTCACATATTATTTTTGCAGGAAGTGGTCTTGTAAGTTTAATAAAGGCAGAGAATTTCACAGTTGATCATTTTAAAAAAATTTTGCTTACTTTAATTTGTGCGAATCCTTAGCACTATCGTAAATTTGGAGAATATAGTGTAGCTTTGAATCAGGACGACTCAATTTGATAGGCTTGGAGAAAGCCATCGGAAAGTAGTAGTGTAGCTTCAAACTCTAAAGGGAAATTATGCTCCATTTCAGGTCAGGTAATCCAGTAGCCTCCTTTCTGCTTAGAGATCCCAACTGACTTAAAATGTTCCTGGGTAATTTGTTCCTTGTAGGATCGGGTTGAGATCGATTTGTCCAATAAGTGGGAGTCTGATGAACCGCTACAAGGAGTGCGTGTTTAGGGCCTTGTTTCAATGCGACAACTTCCTAGTCTGAAAGAAGAGAACTGCGTACGAAATTCCCTGATGCTAGTGTGTCGATTTCCGCGGTCAATTCACGGTCTCCTAGAGACATTCGGACACATGGAAGCATATTCGTACCAGCGTAAATTGCTGTTACTGTTGGGGCATGGGGGTCGAATCTCTGGTTAAAGATGAAGCTTGATCAGACGCCCGGTCTCGCCAGTTTCCCGAAATGGTATTTTCGCGGCGAGCCTTTAGGACTGGGCAATCCCGATGCAGATGTTTTTCGGGACAATAATGACATTGCGGAGCACTGCTTTGAGGTAGACTTGGCGTGTTGTTCCTCTGCCTCATCGGCTTCTACTTGCACTGCTCTTTCAAAGAGTTGTTCGAAATTCACTCACACTCTGAAATTGTCTTTTGTCTATACTTTTGTTTTTTATTATCTTTAGATAGATTGTATATTTTATTATTATTAGCAATTTATTCATTCAATTTATTATTGTTAAGCAAATTACAAAATTTTGTATTTTCAAAAATAAATTTTGTAATTAATTTCATAATCAAAATTTTTTTAATTCACTTATTAAGTACACAATTAATTATTACTGTTTATATATTCAAAATTTTTTAATAAATCCTTCTAATATTTTTTTAAATAGTAAAATCTTTACAAAAATTCAATGATCTTCAAAACAATTTTAATTGAATTACTCAAAATAATTTAATTTTTTAAAACAATTTTAACACATTTTGAAAAAATTCATTTTTTCCTAAAATTTTAATAAATCCTACGAAAAAATAGGAAAAACATATATAGATTCTTCATGTCAATTTCAATGTACTTTCTTTGACGATCGGTTGATAAATTTTTTGAAATTGTGCACGTAATTTGGTTGTTTTTTCAATATTTTGAACTCAAAATATTATGATTTTACATTTTTTTAAATTGTTAAAACAAACTTCTTTTTATAATAATAGACCGGTAATCAGTACATTTTGTCGAAATTTTATGTATCAACACCTCATCCAAAATTTAATTTATTCAATAATAGAATTTAAATAAAAATGAAATCTGATTTGTCGATCAAAGAATATGATGCAAATGATATTTTCCTTCCTGACAACATGTACACTTTTAAAACCATCGAAAAAATAAAATTAATGCAAACAGGAACATTTACAGGTAAGAAGTACATAATTGAATAAAAGATACAAAATAAAATATTATATGTAATAAATAAAAGTATTAATAAAACTTAATATAACATTCTAATAAATATGAAAATTATTATTCGTTATTATTAACATATATAAAACAATTAAATTTGCAGATGTAAAAGCGAAAATCTTTCACATAAATGAGATTGAAGAAATTGTATATGTAATTTAAATATAATTTGTTTCCATAATTTTGTTTCAAATAAATTTGAAAATATTTTTATTTTCAGATTGATTTTACATTATGGCGTGAGAATGCACAAAATTTTTCAATAAATGTTGATGATGATATTATTATTAAAGGGGGAAAAGTCCTATTTTAGAATAATATTACTTACATTTCTATAATAAATTCAACAATTATAACAATTAATAAAGGATCAACAAGTTGTTCATTTCATGACCATTTAGCTTCCTCAATATATATTATTATATATAATTTTAAAAGTTAAATATTTATAATAGTTTATTAAATATAATTAATAAACCGGGTAAAGTACCCTGAATAAATATTAATTATTCAATTTTTTATTATAAAATAATTATTTTAAAGTGTTATGATAAAATGTCAAAAAATACAAAATTTTAATTTTTTGTGAAAAATTAAAATATTTATTAATTCTATAAATTTTGATAAAATATATACTTTATATACATGAATCGATTCGTTTTTATGTCAGGAATGCAATTTTGACAAAAATTATTAAAAATTTTAATATAGAAAAATGTTATTTCAAAAAACCAAAAAATTAATTTCTTCAAAAATAAAAAATAAATTTTCAAAATTTTTTTAAATATATTTTTGAAAATCCTTCTGTCTGATTCTTGGTATTCATGGCCGTAATACACCTACAAAATCTTATCAAAATCCATCAAGATGTGCAAGAGAAAATTTGTCCACAAGAATCGGTGACATACACACACCCCAGTGTGCACGTACTATAACTGTTCTAGACCAAAAAAAGAACAGTGTTCTAGAATAAGTGTTACAATTTTAATATAGAACAGTTCTAGAGCTTTGTTCTAAATTTGTTCTGGAACAATTGTTCTGTATTTGTTCTATAACAGACATGTAACATTTGTTCCAAATTAGTTATAGAATTTTGATGTAACATTGTTCCTACAGTGTTCTAGAACACTGTTACAAAAATTTAATATAACTGTTCTTTCACTATAAACTCGTGTTTATTTTCACTACACGGAAAAATGTTATTATTAAATTTTATAAAAGTATTTTACAAGTGTAGGACAAAATGCGACAAAGGAAAATTTTGTTATCAACAAAACTTACACAGTAAATCTTATTTTAAGATCGGTCTTAAATTCAGCACTGTCTGCTATAATGTTGAAGGATACAAAAATGTTGTATCTTAATTTAAGGCTGCTTTCCTGCTTTAAAATAAGACTTTCTTTTTACTGTAAAATTTTAACAAAACGTACCTATATAAAATTTAGTAAAGTTATATTAAAATTTGTTAAAAGTTTTCGATATTTGATATAACTTTACTAAATAAAGTATAATTTTTATTAAAGTTTAATACTTCTAATATAATAACTTTCTTTCCGTGTATAGTGCAGCCGCGTTTTTGCATAAATTACAAAAAATCTTTTGAATTTAGATACTTAGAAAGACTCGTATCTATAATTCGTGAAAAATTAAATAATTTTTCACTGTCAGCTTGCATAAATTTTCAAAATTTTTAAAAACATTATTCACCAAGAATAACATCAAATATTTAATTAATTTATTATCAATTATTAATTAATAGGTATATCATAAAAATACAATAATAAATTATTAATATTAACTAATTAATTAAAATTTGTTATTATTTGTAGCATAATTATATATTATTTTTTGAAAAAAAAAATAAAATATATATATATATATGGGCCCGATTGTGGGCCCACGATCGGACAAGGCTTAAAACATGTTAATTTAGTGCAATATTCTTACAAAAAATTTGAAAAAAATTCATTGAAACATACATTGTTGAAAATGAAATTTTATTTTTAAAATTTTTAAAAATATTGTTATTAAAAACTACGTGTGAAAACAAAACTTTTCATTATAAAAACGTCCAATTTGATCAACTTTTGATGCAAAAGCAAAATAATTTCCGATTTGGCCTAGAGTGCCTCATATATAGTTATTTTTTTAATAAGTATGTTACATTTTAATTTATAATTTTAGCGCTGCACATAACGGTCCCTCAATTCAAAAGGAAGTTGAAGTAAAATCACTTCCAAGCTTGCGTGGCTATGCGGTATGCGTATTCGACTTGTGTCCTCTAGGTCTAGGTTTCGATCCCCCGTGCGTGCGGAATTTTTCATTCTTAGTTTTAAGTGTTCTGTGTATAATTCTGAATATTGTTATATAAAGTATAAATAATTATTAACAATTATAATAATAATTTAGTCATTAATTTAAATAAATAAGATAGTCTGTTTAAATTATTAAAGAAAATAATTTTTTTTTTAACTTTGTAATGATCTTCATTTTTATTGCCAAAGGATTTGCTCAACGGATGGAGTCCGGGTTAAAGTATAAATTATCTTTTATCAAATTAATTAATAAAATGGCGAAAGCGTCATTACAAAATTTAAGCAAGCTAGTTAGTCAATTTAGTGATATCGATAGGAAGGGTAAAGTCAGTAACAAAGCAAAGTATTAAACCTTCGTAAGAAAATATATTCAAATAATAAAGCAATAGTACAAAAAAATAGTTATTTACGAAGATGAATTTAAAATGAACCAAAGAAAATTAACAATACATAAATAAAATAAATGACTCGATATAATGCAAAATAATATAAAAAGAAATCAATTCAAAACCTAATCTAGCTAATAACAATTCAAAAAGTAACTAAACTAACTAAATAGAATTTAAAAGAAATAGAGAATAATAAAAATAAGTAAAAGAATAAAAGAAATATAAGAGTAAAAGATTTAAAAGGTAAGAACAGAAAGATGTAACGTGCGAGAAAGAGAGAAAAGAGATAAGCAAGCGTTAGAGAGTAAGAAAGCATGAGAGTGAGAGAGTAAGCGCAAGAGAGCTAATGAGAGACTGCGCCGCTGTCCTGGCGATTATACAGCTCGACATACTCCCCTGTGGCCACGCTGTAAAAATTGAGAAACGTTATTTTCCCCAAAAGCGATAATAAAATTCTACCCGAGACCGACGCTCATTTTACGCGAGGGTAGGCTCTAGAAACTACCCCTTGATACCGGTACGGACGATAACTAGGGGTCGTGCACGCTAGGTCGATTTAGCAAAATCGAAAGACTAGATACCGCGATTCTAACGGTATTCATGCCCGACACGATAACGAGTTGCATAAAGAGAGAGAGAGAGGGAAAGTTTAAGGGTAGAAATACAAGCTTCATCTTCCCCCAAGTTGTACCTTGAGTCGAAGAATCTACCTGGTGCATCAACTCCGTGAAGGTCGAGATGTACCTCTTCTTCACGGGGTTGGTTCACATTCTTTTGTAGGAAATTCATTGCCTTGGTCTTACACGGCTGTACCCCTGCTTAGACCAGAGCAATGACAGGTGAGAAGAGAGAGAAAGAGAGAAACGGAGAGGCGAAGGGTGTTACTACTGCCCAGTTGTACCTGAGTCTTGAGTACAACTCCTTCTAGGATGTACAAGCAAGCAGCCCCAGCTGTACCTGAGTTACCGCCGGCTTGCACCAGGTGAGAAAGAAAGATCTCATTCCTTGGGAGAGTCGTACCTCAACCTCGGCGTTAGATCGTAAAGGTAAGAAGGAGAAAGAGAAGAGAGAGTTGCTGTCGATCTGCCTCGGAGCAAGCCCCGAGTCTGGTCGACGGCGAACTGAGGAAACTGTACGAGCAACCAAGTATTATAGATCGCTGGGCCCGCGAAAGATGTAGCGTGAGGTGAGAGAGACCCACGTGATGCGCGGCAATGAGTGCGCCATCGGTACTCTCTACCTGTCCGCCGAGCAGTGAGCTCAGTAATATATATAGATATACTACGTACACAAAAATGAATGAATTTTACTCTTACAGAAACTCCGTATTAAAACGTCAAAAATAATACGATATCATTACATCCTCCCTACTAGAAAAGCGAATTTTAATGAGCGTCTCGAGAGAATGCAAAAAGAGTAATAATTTTAAGAATTTCTAATAAATAAAATCAAAATTTTCGCAATTCTGTACCACTTACATCAGTTTTTGAACACGCCGTACATCTCCCGTTGTTCTCTCCATCCTCAAAAGAAATTTTTCTCCTCCAACTGGCAGACGGTAACGAGCAGTACCAATTGGTACGTGGATCCAAGGACCGAACGGCAATTTAATAATGTTGAAAGGAAGGTGAGCCAATTCCTTTACCAAAGGAATTGGATTTTCAGCGGAGTTAACGTTCATGTCAACATTATTATTAACGTCAACTTCGTTAATTGTGTCTTCTAAATCTTTAAAAAGTTCCTCGAAAGAATTAGGACAATCGTCCTTTTTAATAATGGGGTGCGCGACAATTTTAATAGGGGTGCACACGATTTCCTCAGAAATGATTTGAGGCACTTTTACCGCGCTAACTAATTTAGTACAACTTTCCGATGATATCGCGGCACTAGATTTATGCGATTTATCGCGAGTTGAAGCAGATGGATTCGCCTGCTTACCTAGTTTCGAGCTTTCCATCTGCTTCTTTATCTTATTTTGCGCAAGAATTGTCATTGCCGACAATTGTGACTTCGTCACTTTCGAACGCGGCCGTTTCATTACTTTTTTAGTGTCTTGTTTCACGGGTGGGATAACGCGAGTAAGTTTTACCACAGGTAAGTCTGATTTTTGAATCTTTGATTTCACTCGCTCTAATTTTTCCTTTAACATCCTCCTCTCTTCTACTTTGCAGATACCGATCAAAGTTGTTTCAAAATCGTCTCCACAAGAAAGTTTTGGCGGGCTCTTGGCGTCCTTTTTCGCGAGCTGTCGAAACGGCGGTTTTGCGGCCGCGGTACAAACCTTAGTTAAGGACGTATTTCGTCCTAAAAAAGGTTGCAACGGTACATTTAATTCATTTTTAATGGTGGAATTAGCCATATTTTCCGCAAAAAGTTTTTGATAAAGTTGATCGAACTCTGGGACACAAATGTTCAACCGATTCAAATCTAACGCCTGATCACGAATCACTTTACGTTCGAGTTGCGCGGTTTGTTTTGCTGATAGCATAGCGGGTGACTTTGAGGAACTAAAGAGGTGTTTCTCGGAAACAAGATTTTATATTCTTCACAAGAGGTCTTTGACTTCACTATTTTGGAGGGAATAAATATTATTGGTCATTGACAAAATTTTTCAGGTCTTTCAAATGGACATGAAGAAAAATTTTCCCCTGGTCATTTATAACATCAAAAATAACCGGAAAAATTTTTTTTTAATTGTAAAAGGTCCACTAAATTTTTCCAATAATTTAGCATTTTTCTTTTCCATTTTTTTTGATAAATGAAAATTTCTTTTTAGCACTTTATCTCCAACATTGGGTTTCCACTCACGTTTTCGAAGGTTGTAATATTTTTTCTGCGTGTTAAAATTTTTAGCAAGATTAATTCTAACTAAATCCAGCGCATTTTGCAATTTTTTAATCCTTGTTTCAGAAGCAGTATTCGAATTTAAATTCAAACGCGTATCTTGAAAACCAGGCGGGAGAAATTCACGGCCGGTGGTAAGGTAGGCAGGTGTGAAGCCGGTCGACGAGTGCTTAGCGGTGTTGTACGCGAACTGAAGTTCCGGTAGATGGCGGTCCCAGTCCGGTTTCTTGCTATCCAAGTATTGTCAAATCATAGTTTTAACTACTTTGTTGACTCGTTCTACTGGATTGCACTGCGGGGAATAGGGCGGTGTAAGACGATGTTGAATACCGAAATCTTCTAAGAATGATTTAAATTCTTTACTGATAAATTGTCTACCATTATCTGAGACAATTTTCTGCGGGCAACCGAAACGATAAAAAATTTCTTTCAATGTTGAAATGACTAACATTGACGTTGCTTTACGTAATGGTTTTAATTCAATCCATTTTGAAAAACGATCTTGAATTACACACAAACTTGAATTTCCTGAAGTTGTTCTCGGTAGCGGTCCAATGAAATCGATAGAAATCATTTCCCAGGGCTTTTCCACTAATGTAGCATGCATAAGATTTGCTGCCGCTTGTTGTGAGCTTTTGTTAAATTGACAATTTTTACAATTTCTCACATATTCGGCGCCTTCACGTAGCATTCCAGGCCAAAAGAAAAATTCTCCGAGCCTAGCTAGTGTTTTAGCAACACCAAGATGTCCAGCTGTTGTTTCATCGTGAACTTTATGTAAAATCTTCTTTCTATCTTCCTTAGGTATACACAGCTTCCACTGATCTTCATATGGTGTGTCCTTAAAGTCCAAAGAATGAAGTACGTGATGAAAAAGTTTTCCATTTTCAATCCTGAAGTCCGGGCATCTTTCTGGGTTGTTTGTTGTTTCTTCAGAATGGCGTTGATACCATTGACAAGATACTGGTTTGTCAATAGTAGAAACTTGTAAGGGCAATCGAGACAAGTAATCTGGGAGACGATTTTCGATTCCTTTTTTATACTGCACTTCAAAATCCCATTGGGCCAATTCCATTATCCATCTAGCGAGTCTTCCTGAGGGTGTAACAATACTATTCAGCCATTTAAGAGCTTGATGATCCGAGACAACTATAAAATGGTAACCTTCTAGATAGTGTCTCATTTTCCAAATGCCCCATTTTACAGCTAGGCATTCTAATTCGGTTGCTGAGTAGTTCTTCTCTGCGGGATTTAAAGTACGGCTGGCGTAGGCGATAACAACTTCAGTAGTTCCAATTTTCTGCGTTAAAACTGCGCCAAGACCTTCTAAACTGGCATCAGTTTGGAGATAAAAAAGTTGAGACCAGTCAGGACAAGCTAAAACTGGTGCTTCGGTAAGTTTCTTCTTAATATTATCAAATGCTAATTGTTGTTTATCATTTCAGATCCATGGTGTATCCTTCTTCAATAGATGAATCAGCGGGGCTATAAGCACGGAGATATCTTTTACGAAACGACGATACCAAGAAATCATGCCTAAAAATTTTCTCAATTCTTTCAGGTTTGTGGGAGAGGGTAATTTCAAAATGGCGTCTACTTTGTCTGGGTCAGGGTGAAGTCCATCCTTGTCCACGAGATGTCCAAGATAGGTAAGTTGAGTACGGGCGAAAAAACATTTTTCCCAATTAGGAACTAATTTAGCTTCCCTTAATCTTGAAAAAACTTCTTTCAACAGTTTCAGATGTCATACAAATGTTTCCGAGGTAACATCGATGTCATCGAGGTACGAAAATACATTAGGGGCTAATTCAGCAGGAATGACTAGGTCGATTAATCGTTGAAATGTTGCTGGTGCTGAATGTAGTCCAAAGGGCATGACTACAAATTCGAAGAGTCCTAAACCTGGTACTGTGAAAGCTGTCAAGGGTGCACTATCTTTAGTTAACTCAACTTGCCAATAACCATTTTTTAAATCGAGAGTGGATAAATATTTAGCACCTTTTAGCTGATCAAGGATACTATTTATCCGGGGCAAAGGGTAAGCGTCTTTTTTAGTCACTTTATTTAGTCTTCGAAAGTCAATACAAAAACGTAATTTACCGTTTTTCTTTTTAATTAACACGACAGGAGAACTCCACGCACTACGCGATTTTCTAATCACTTTTTGTTTTATCATTTCTAGGGCTTCTTGTCTCATTAGCTCTTGAGTTGCTGGATTACGAGGTTGGTAACGTTGTTTAATTGGTCTATCATCTTCGAGGCGAATTTTATGCTTTAAAATGGGAGTTTGACCTTTAATGTCTTTAAATAAAAGTCTTTCTTGATTAATTAAAGCATTTAATTCATTTTCCTGCGTTTTATTTAACGAAGTTAAACCTGAAGGGCCGATTTCACACACGTCAACTTTAAACGTATTTTTAAATAACCGAATGTCTTGATTATTTATTAAAAGGGAAAAGTTGAATTTTTGTAACAAATCGACACCTATTAGCATAGGTTGAAATAAACCAGGCAACACTAAAAATTTATGTTTCACTTTCGTAGAACCCGCAGCGATTTTCATGTCAAAACTTGTTTTTACTTTATATTCAGTTCCATTTGCCAAAGCAATGACGATTTCTTCGAGATTAGGGACTCCACCAAGCGCGACTAAACGATTAGCAGTGTGGATGTCGATACAAGAACAAGCTGCTCCAGTGTCCACCAGGGCTGAGATCGTAAGGTCGTCACATTTACAAGATATAAAAATTCGGGAGTCAGAGGGTGCTGAGGTCGAACTTACTCCTATTGTTCGACCTTTTTCCCGTTTCCCGGCTTATCACACTTACAATCTCTTGTAAGAACATTTTCTTTACCACAAAATGAACAGAATTTTTTTGGTCTGCTTCTACAATCTGCACGGCGGTGCCCAGGCTTACTACAGCGCCAACAGTCGGTTTTAGAATTATAAGGCCTTGAAACTTCAGCGACAGGTTGATTATTTCTCAAACTTTGTTCTTCTAATTTTACTGCTAAAAGAGTTTCCTGAATTTCTTCCACTCGCTGGATTAAAGTGCAAACAGAATCCAGCTCATTACGACGAATATGTAATCGGAACATTGGCTTCATATTCCAATACAATGTGTCTAGTTCCCGAGTAATACCATAACCTCCATGTCTTCTCATAAGAGTTCTTAACGCTGTGCAGAACTCTCTAATTGACTCCGTTTTACCTTGCACCTTGCTGACAATTTGAGTTTCTAGATGCCTGAATTCACTAGGTGAAAAGTAAAATCTTCGTAATGCTGAAGTCAGTTCGTCTAGTGTGAAAATTGTTCTGATTTCATTCCGATACAAGAGCAAAGCATCACCTCGTAATAATTCAGGAAATCCTCGCAGAAGTTGTTCGTCAGAAAATCCATATGCCTGTTGTAATTCGTCCACTCGTTCCAAAAATGCGTAAACATCATGGCCTTAAAAACTACAACCCCACTTTCTCATTCTTTCGAGCACGTACGTGTCACTTCTGTCATCGAAAGGTGTCGATGTTCTAATGGGAGCGGATTGTAATAAATGACGGTTAATTAGAGCTTCCGTTGCTCTAATTTGTTCCTGTGTGAGTGCAGATGTTTGCTGACCTTCGATGACCACCAGATTTGGATCCTCCAACGCTGTTATATCCAGGTTGATGTCCTCTTCTTCGACGTAGTCCTCCGGGTCTTTAATTTGATTTAGTAGCTCCGGTTTAGTATGAATAAAAGCTATGAACCGCTGCCGAAGTTCAGAGAGTGTACCAGTAGCGTCAATTTGGTAATTTTCTGAGCTACCAGTTCATTCTTGGTCAGCTTGTAGATCCATTGTACTCCCATGATAACTTTTGGATAACCGAAGATAACCTTACTCAATGAAGTGTGGAAAAGAACTGTGCTGAATAGTGATCCACAATTGATTATATACTAGTTGGTCACCCCCACTCTTCTCCAAAGGTGGTGGTGGGAGAAGAAAACCAAGATGGCTGCTGGTCACGGGGTGAGAAAAGAAAATTATTTTCTTTTCCTAAAGCAGCAATCTCGAGCAAAGCTGCCTAAAATACCGCACTGAGAACAGAATATCACCTGTTTTTCACGGCACTCCTGACGAAGATGTCCATGTTGTCCACAACGCCAGCAATCCGTTTTTGGGTTGTACGGGTGGTTTCTGTCTTTCGCGACAGTCACCGGGCTTCCACGGATAATTGAGCGAAGATTGAAAAAACAGCTCTCCTTGTATTCTAGCTGCTTTTCGTAATCCAAACCGATTAAAAAGTCTTTATATTTTACTAGAGAGTCAGCTATTAACATCTCCGGGAACACGCGACGCACTTGAGCACACGAAATTTTAAATTTCTGACGTTCAGATTCAACACGCTGTAACACTTCATAAAGTGTTAAACCGGGAAACCAATGCTCGAATTTTGCCAACAAATGAAAAACTCGTTCGTCACTACTCGAAGTATACATGATGTCTTCTTCTTCTTTCTTGCTTTACAAAAAAAATAATTGATATGGTATCGATGAGTGGTACTGATCGACTAGACCGATAAGCTATCAACGCGACTATATAAGGGACCATTCACCCCCACCCCTGCGACTATCACGCCCTCACGACGGTGAAAAATTGAATTACTATCCCCTCTACCGACATCACAAATGACCTTTTTTTTAACTAAAAATTGCGACTAAAAAAAAAATTCTCATTTTTTTTTAAACTCAATTTTATGCACTTTGCATTTACTCTAGTTGATAAAAAATTTTAGTCCCTGTTCGGGCGCCATGTAATGATCTTCATTTTTATTGCCAAAGGATTTGCTCGACGGATGGAGTCCGGGTTAAAGTATAAATTATCTTTTATCAAATTAATTAATAAAATTGCGAAAGCGTCATTACAAAATTTAAGCAAGCTAGTTAGTCAATTTAGTGATATCGATAGGAAGGGTAAAGTCAGTAACAAAGCAAAGTATTAAACCTTCGTAAGAAAATATATTCAAATAATAAAGCAATAGTACAAAAAAATAGTTATTTACGAAGATGAATTTAAAATGAACCAAAGAAAATTAACAATACATAAATAAAATAAATGACTCGATACAATGCAAAATAATATAAAAAGAAATCAATTCAAAACCTAATCTAGCTAATAACAATTCAAAAAGTAACTAAACTAACTAAATAGAATTTAAAAGAAATAGAGAATAATAAAAATAAGTAAAAGAATAAAAGAAATATAAGAGTAAAAGATTTAAAAGGTAAGAACAGAAAGATGTAACGTGCGAGAAAGAGAGAAAAGAGATAAGCAAGCGTTAGAGAGAAAGAAAGCATGAGAGTGAGAGAGTAAGCGCAAGAGAGCTAATGAGAGACTGCGCCGCTGTCCTGGCGATTATACAGCTCGACATACTCCCCTGTGGCCACGCTGTAAAAATTGAGAAACGTTATTTTCCCCAAAAGCGATAATAAAATTCTACCCGAGACCGACGCTCGTTTTACGCGAGGGTAGGCTCTAGAAACTACCCCTCGATACCGGTACGGACGATAACTAGGAGTCGTGCACGCTAGGTCGATTTAGCAAAATCGAAAGACTAGATACCGCGATTCTAACGGTATTCATGCCCGACACGATAACGAGTTGCATAAAGAGAGAGAGAGGGAAAGTTTAAGGGTAGAAATACAAGCTTCATCTTCCCCCAAGTTGTACCTTGAGTCGAAGAATCTACCTGGTGCATCAACTCCGTGAAGGTCGAGATGTACCTCTTCTTCACGGGGTTGGTTCACATTCTTTTGTAGGAAATTCATTGCCTTGGTCTTACACGGCTGTACCCCTGCTTAGACCAGAGCAATGACAGGTGAGAAGAGAGAGAAAGAGAGAAACGGAGAGGCGAAGGGTGTTACTACTGCCCAGTTGTACCTGAGTCTTGAGTACAACTCCTTCTAGGATGTACAAGCAAGCAGCCCCAGCTGTACCTGAGTTACCGCCGGCTTGCACCAGGTGAGAAAGGAAGATCTCATTCCTTGGGAGAGTCGTACCTCAACCTCGGCGTTAGATCGTAAAGGTAAGAAGGAGAAAGAGAAGAGAGAGTTGCTGTCGATCTGCCTCGGAGCAAGCCCCGAGTCTGGTCGACGGCGAACTGAGGAAATTGTACGAGCAACCAAGTATTATAGATCGCTGGGCCCGCGAAAGGTGTAGCGTGAGGTGAGAGAGACCCACGTGATGCGCGGCAATGAGTGCGCCATCGGTACTCTCTACCTGTCCGCCGAGCAGTGAGCTCAGTAATATATATAGATATACTACGTACACAAAAATGAATGAATTTTACTCTTACAGAAACTCCGAATTAAAACGTCAAAAATAATACGATATCATTACAACTTATTGCAAAAAAAGATATTCTATTAATTATTCATATTTTTATTTATACTTATAAACATTTATTTGTTCTATGCAACTATTAAATTTCTGCTTGGGTATTATTTATGATAAATCGTTTTTGTTATAGAATTGTTATATATTTGTTCTAAAACAATGTTCTAGTTTTGTTCTAGAATTGTTACAGACTTTTGTTCCTATTTTGTGCCTCCAGGGGGACGACATTTTGACCTGCCTGTTCCTCACTAGTTACAGAACTTGTTCTTTTTTGTTCTGGAATAGTTACAGAATTATTCTGTAACTTTGCACACTGGGACACATACATACATACACACATACATACATACATCCGGACATTTGTTCCTCTCGACGAATTATATATACTACACTTGAAAATTTGTAAAAATAATTGATTTTAAAAAATTCGGAAATCGACATCACTATAAGGCTTCCTTTATGAGGAAGCAAAATGATTAAATTACAATTTCTTAGTTCGTTAGAACCTTTAAATTTTTTAAATTAAACAATTTATAAAAGTATTGTTATAAAACATGAAGACATCAATTGCTCCGAGTCGAATCCCTACAAAAGTTTTTTATTAAAATTTTATTTAAGCGTTTATTAAATTTTACAGTTTTTATATCTTTATTTTAAATAAATTAAATTAATCAATTCTTCTAATAGAAATTAAATGCCTAACTCGTAGAAGAAGAAAAATTATATTAAATTATATATTCAGTGATCATACAAATTAAATATTTTGTTATATTTAAACATTTAATTAATTCATAAAATTAATTGTAATTTATTTTTTTATTATAAATATTATTCTCTTATTGTTAGATGTTAAAAATTTATTTCAATTTTTAATATTGTCTGCTTTTATTCTAATGGAGAAAAACAATTACTGAAAGCAATGTTTTAATTTTGGAGAAACCAAACGTTAAATTCACAGGAATACTATATTTCAAAGACATTAATTATATGTTCAAATTATTTATTTATTTTTTTGAGTATATACTTCAAGATTCCTAACATTTTTTTGCAATAAAATATAAGTAACCTGAAAACAATATAAAATGTTATGAATTCCATAGCATTCAAATTCATAACATTTTATATTGTTTTCAGGTTACTTATATTTTATTGCAAAAAAATGTTAGGAATCTTGAAGTATATACTCAAAAAAATAAATAAATAATTTGAACATATAATTAATGTCTTTGAAATATAGTATTCCTGTGAATTTAACAAAATTAAAACATTGCTTTCAGTAATTGTTTTTCTCCATTAGAATAAAAGCAGACAATATTAAAAATTGAAATAAATTTTTAACATCTAACAATGAGAGAATAATATTTATAATAAAAAAATAAATTAGAATTAATTTTATGAATTAATTAAATGTTTAAATATAACAAATTATTTAATTTGTATGATCACTGAATATATAATTTAATATAATTTTTCTTCTTCTACGAGTTAGGCATTTAATTTCTATTAGAAGAATTGATTAATTTAATTTATTTAAAATAAAGATATAAAAACTGTAAAATTTAATAAACGCTTAAATAAAATTTTAATAAAAAACTTTTGTAGGGATTTCTAAAAATTAGATTGCTGAACATTTTTTTATTAAAATATAAGATACCTGAAAATAATATAAAATGTTATGAATTTAAATGCTAAAGAATTCATTTGTTTATCACTTGTTTCACAACGCTGAGGTTATACATGGTGCTTCCGAAATTTTTCGTTCATGTGACACTGTAGACCGTTCTTCGTCTTTAGAAAGTGAGCGTATTAAAATTAATGATGGTATTCCCGATATTTTAAGAATTACAGAATTTTCTAAACGAGTAATTGCTTATGTGGTAGGATTTGTTGTAAAGCATTTGCGTTCCAAACTGTGCTGTGAAACATGTCTTGATGCATTAGTAGGTTCATATTCTTGTGTTGAATATAGTTAAATTGCTTACAAGAATCAGGGCGGACTGTGCTATCCTTCTAATGATGTTTACATAATTTGCTAAAAAGCTAAAAAAACAATTACATTTGCTGTCAAAGAAAGTGGCGGAATGATACTAAAACCTAAATTCTCTGTACCTCACGTCAATGGTTCTCAAAAAATTTCTTGGCTCTGAAGTCATTTTTCAAAATCTAATTGGACATGATAACGATCAAGATGCGCTTGAAAACCACCGCGTTCATTTAATCAGATTCATTATACAAAAGTACATCAGAACAAGACTGTATTACATTACAAAATCAGTTTCTGGTAATGAAATTAAGAGTAGACAGTTTTACACAAATTTAGTACAGTTGAAGGGTCATTAAAAAGTATTTATTTATTTGCTTTAATTTTGTTTTTTATAAAAGCAGAAATTGTTAAAACGTAAACGTTTCAAAATTTCAGTAACAGTTGTTTATATATTATAACAAGTTTTTGTTAATTTAATTAATTTAATTTACTTTGTTACTTATGCAATTGATAAAAAAAATCTTAGAAAATTTTTTATTAAAGACGCTTAAAAAGTTACAATCAGAAAGGTTGAAAAGTTTTTAATAATGTTTCTAAAATTTATTGATGTTTATATATATATAAATATATATATTTATTTTTGTATTGATTTATGTAATATATATGATGCATACGATTAAATACCAAAATTGGTACTAAAATAGTACCTTTCTTTTTACAGTGCAGTTTCGTTTGCCTATACGGAAACACAAATTACTTTCTATTTTGATTCTAATACCGTAACGGAACAAAATTGACTTCCTATTTTGATTCTGATACTGTAACAAAACAAAACCAAAAGTCTAGTAAAGTCACATTCGATTTTCTTATGGAAACAGAACTTAACTCATACACAGAAATACTGTGTGTACTTTAGACATGCGCAAAGGTGTTAAACTAACTAAACTAATGAAACTAACTAACTAAGCTAACTAAGAAAGTTAGAAAATAAATTACTTACTTACGTTTCACAAATTATGCCATTTACGCTGGTTACATACGTAACGTGACTTACGCAAGTAACGTAAGCTATACTGAAAACATAATTACGTAACTCACTTTAGTTACGAAATTACATAACTCACTTTAGTTACGCAATTACGTAATTCGCTTTAGATACGCAATTTACGTAACTCACTTTAGTTACGTAAGTTACGCAAGTTATGTAACTTACTTTAGTTACGCAATTTACGTGACTCACATTAGTTACTTAAACTACGAAGGTTACGTAAGTTACGTAAATTTCATAAGTTACGCAACTTACGTAGCTCACGTCAGATACGTAAAGTTATTCTATTTTCGTCACTCACTTTAGTTACGTAACTTACTCTATTCACGTAACTCACTTAAATTACTAACTTACTCTACCTGCGTAAGTTACGTAAGTTTCGTTAGTTAGGTTATTTCCGTTAGATAGTTAGTTGAGCGTGTAAAATGTACCTTAAACATGATATCCATACATAAACATTATGTCCTTTAATTTTCCTTTAAATATCGAAATCAAAACTTAATGTTTTCATTTTGATTCAGGTGTTTGTATCACCGTCACGGAATCAAACAAAAATTAAAATATACTTTTGTTTTGATTCGGATATGGGTAACAGAATCAAAAGTAGTCTCTAATCAGTTTTGATTAAAATAACCAAATAAAAAAAAATGTTGTTTATGTTCTGATTTCTATTAGGTGTAGTTCACATAAATTATCACTAGTGATGCATATCGAACCAAGAAATGATTGATATCGCTCGATTATGTTTGACAATTAAAGGTTTTGTCGATATGAAGTTGTCGATCATAGAAGTATATTATTGTCTTGTTTTTCGTCAAAAATAATCAAACTCCTCGAAATTGTATGACGTATGACAGTAAAATCTAAATAATTATTTTGAATTTAAAAATACAAAAATGTCAACAAAAAGAAAGAATACCGAGGAAGCAGGTGAAGGGAATTTAATTGAAACTGTTCAGTTGCCACAAAGGTTCAAATAAAATTTTTTAATTTGTTTAGTGTCTATTCTTAACCATTCCAAGAAAATGAATGAAAGTTTTCATATTTACTCGTCAGAAATTTTAACTGTAAATATTAAAATTGTTGTTATCTTTTTATGTTATTATTTAGTAGCGAACAGAAAAAGTTTAGAAGCAAAAGAAGAAAGAATAATGGAAAATCGTTAGATGAGTCCTTTGAATTTTTTCAAGGTGTTGATTCTAAAATGGCTCGGTGCAAATTGTGTTCACCAGATTTAAATGAACAAGGTCCGTGTATCATAAAAATGACGAACAGTAATACAACTGGGTTACAACGACATCTTAATAAATTGCATATTGAAGTTTATAAAGAAACTTATCCGGAGAAAGGAGACTCTCTTAAATCGAAAAAAGTAAATTTATAAATTGCTTTGTTAAAAAAATTACCTAGAAAGTAAATAATTCAAACATAAAAAATTATATTTACCAATATTTTCATTATTATTATTATTATTTATTCATTTCATTTGTACTTTATTATTTTACTTTTTACTTTATTTGTACACTTTTAAGTATATATTTGTATTTTAAATAATAATTTTATTTCTAATTATTTCTATTTATTTAAATTTATTTTATTTATTATTTATTATTTATTATTTATTATTTATTACTTGAATGGAATATTATTTTGACGTTAAGGTCATGTTATTTAGTCGGAAGTTTTTCCATAGTAAAGTAAATGGGACACGTGACCACTGAATAACATAACCTTAAGCTTTGTTTACAAAATATTAGTAAATTAAAAAAATTTATGTTCCTGGAAAGTGAATTTAAAACATTATATATAAGAATGATTTTATTTTCACTCTCGACTTACTCATTTCAGGTGTTTGATCAAGACATTTTTGAGAAAAATACTGTCGACTGGGTAGCAAAAAAATTCCTTCCATTCTGCTTTTTTGACGATGACGAAACACGAGCATATTTTAATTATTTGAACCCCGAAGCTGATATTCCTATGCGTAATCGATTGAAAGTATTAACGGAATGTAGATACCAGGAGATGTCAAGAGTTGTCATGCAAATATTGAAGAGTAATTCCTCCAAAATAGCATACACTATTGATGGATGGACTTCGATTGCTCATCGGTCTTATTTCGGAGCAACCGCGCATTTTATTAATGATGACTGGGAAATTCACTCGTTAGCCATATTTTTCTTACCATTCAATGGGAAACACGCTCTTGCAGTTCATTATTTGGATGAGAAAATTGCTGGTATTACTTTGGATAATGCCTCTGCTAATACGACTTTTATGAGAGAATTGTCTCATTCAATACAAAATTTTGACTGCATTGATCAACACTTCAGGTGCTACGCTCACGTGTTAAATTTAAGCGTTCAGGACATGTTAAAAGTATTGAAAATAGATTCAATTAAGAACGTAGAAGAGGATGAAGATGATTTTGAAGACCATGAAGATGCAGAGGAGGAAGCAAGAAAAGAGAGAATAGAAGATGACGATGAAAATGCAACAGATGAGCCAAATCTTGAATTTCCTTTATTTAGACTTCGGAAATTATTTAAGTTATTGAAGTACTCTGAGCAGTGGAAAGAAAAATTAGCAAGGTGCTGTGACATTGTTGAAGAGAAAATGCTACAACCCGTTATGGACGTTTCCACACGTTGGAATTCAACGTATGATATGATCGCAACTGGAACTAAGATGCAACGTGCCATAAGTTTGCTTTGTCAAAATAATTTAAAATTGAGGAAGTATCTTATTTCTGAGTATGACTGGGAACTATTGAAAAATGTCAGCGAATATTTGGTTCATTTCAAAATTCTTTCTCAAGCACTTTCTAGTGAGAAGTATATCACACTTCCTTTGGTAGTAATCGGCTTCAATATGCTTGTCGATAGAATTGAAGAGTCAATTAAGGAGTTGACAGAAAAAATTGACCAAAGTGAAATCGATGCAGTCATAGCAGAAACATTAGAAGAATTAGAATGAAACACTATGAGAAAAGTAATTGGATATACTGCGCTAGCCTAATTTTGGACCCCAGATTCAAAGTCGAATCATTTTATAAAACCGAATGGGGCAAAGAAATGGCAGCTGCGTCAATTAAAAAGTTCGAGGATATTTATCAAAAATTCTATTACAAATCTGAGGTATTTGTGAAATATAAATAAATAAAATCCCATTAATATTTTTATGTTTTAGACTTCGCACTCGATAATAGAAAAAGTAGAAAAAAGAAAACTTCAAACTAAAAAAAGTAACAAAAAAGTAGCTATGAAAATATTAAACTTGATGACCGAAAAAACTCGTTTTAGAGACTTTACAAAACTGACAAAAATTCCATTCCATATTTTTTTATTTTCTTGACTTAATCCCAATTTTCATAAAAAGTATTTACTTCTGCAAAGAATTTTGATATTTATAAAGATAATTCAATTCCTGCAAATAATTTTATTAAAATGTTTAAAAAATTGATTTCTTTCGACTAATTTTATGCAGATTCTAATTTAAATAATTAAATTCCTGAGGAATTTTTATTATTCATGAGATGAATTGAATTTTATTATTTATGAAAATAATTGGATTTCGGATAAATTTTATGAATTTATTTTAATAATTGAATTCTTTTGTGAAATTTCATAAAAATACCATAGGTTTTAAAAATAATTGAATTTCGAATATTTTTTGGAAATAATTAAATCGTTTTAAAGAATTTTATTTTAATTTTGAAGAATAGTATTTTGATTTCAAGAAATAGCGAATTTAAAGAAGTGGTATTTCTCAAAAGCATAAATAGTAGCTTTTAGTGGCGGAAGTCTAAAAAAGTACCCAAATAGTTGCATAACGTAAAAAAGTAGTAAATAGTAAGTTTTAGTAGATGAGTGCGCAGTCTGATTGTTTAGATTTTAATACTGAATGAAAGCAACATCTTGACTTTTAAAGTTTTTTTTCTTCACTGTAATCGTTACTTTTAAAAATAATTTAAGAAAAATAAATTTGTTCATAAAAGAATAATTTTTTCAATAGACCACTGGGCAAAGCACTTCAAGTCACACGAAAGATGTTGAAATGGTAGAAATGAGCGGAAAACTGAATTTGTTTAAGTTGTTCAAAGCCAGTAACAAAAGTGATAAAGAAACAACTACAAATAGAACGTCACAAAATCCGCAGTGGAGAAAAGAAATAGATCTGTACCTGTCTCAAAGTTGCGCAAACGAAGAAGAAAATGTATTGCAATGGTGGAATAGTCATTCAAAACAATTTCCAAATCTTGCAAGAATGGCACGAGACCTATTATGCATTCAAGCAACATCAGTTTCGGCAGAAAGACTTTTTTCTCGTAGTTCTCTCACAATCAGGAAGCACAGAAATAAATTAAACCTGTCAATCTGATATCGAATTCGTATTCAGTTATATTGAAAATGCTCAGAACTATTTTAAATTTAGATGTTTTTAGTTAAATTATGCTCTATTATCGAAGTTTTTGTCTATTTCTGCTTGGTTTTCGAAGAATTCGACAAACTCAGTAAATTCAATGAACGATTACTCAGAGACAAATACAGATTTTTTTAATTTTTAAAATGGATATTAAAGGGGAATAGTAGCACTTTCAGGCTCAATATTGACCTTTTGGAGAAAAAAATTATCTCTTGATGTTATATGACATCAAATATAACTAAAAACAGGTTTTTCGCACTTTTAGGTTAAAATATCTCAAAAACCTGACGTGATGTGTCCATTTTGAGGCCGGATTCGGATTCAGCACGTTGAAATCCTTCGGAAAAGTATTGTCTGATTCTTGGAAAGTAAATCTTGTCGGCCTGTGTAATTTAATAATGAATTAAATGTAATCGTTGAATTAATAAAAAAAACTAAAAAAAGAATACTAGGTTATTTAAAAATGAGACGTATTTTAAATGTCAAGAATACATAAACAAGTGCTGGAATTATGGTTTATTGGATCATAATCAATCCAATATACATGGTTTTTCTAGAAAACAATCGAGACAATACAAGATTAATAACAAACCATAATTCGCGTGAAATTTGTCAATTGTTCGGATTGTCTGCTCGATATGCATCACTAATTATCACTAAAATTTTTTTTTAATTTAAAAAATGTCGAAGTTACAGGACTTTTTAGTTTTAAGCAATATTTTTTTGGAAACGCTGTGACTTCGGTTCTAATTATTCGATTTTTGTTTCCAAGGTCTCTAAAAATTTGTCTTGAGATATACTAGGAGAGGGTGGTCTCATACCAACTCCCCGTACCATACCGACCCCCTTATGTTTCTTAAAGATGGTACCACTAAAAAATTCGTCAGTACCATAAATGGAACACTTTCACAACACCAACAACTGGCCCACAGGTTTTGTCAATGCGTTTGATTTCATTTTGGAGATTCAAGCAATATTAGATTTTAGCATTGGTTAGATTAATTTTTGATCTATACGGAATTCTAGCTAACAGTGTTTTTTGAATACAGGAACATTTTTACGAAATTAATTTTGATTGTGTATGACCTTTACTTCAACGCACAACATTCAAATTAAATTGATTCCATTGATATAAAGTGATTGGCAAAACATTTTGTGAAAATAGTGGGGGTGGTCCGAAACCGATCCTCAAGGGGTGGTCCCAACCCGACCTCTTCCTTTGTATTGTTCACATAAAGTGAGGATAAGTTTTGCATATTTACTTTTATTTTTTAGAAATTTGTAAAATATTTTACTAGCAATCACAGCACATATTACTTAACTTTAATTATCTTTTGGTTAAATATTTTATTCATTATCAGTTGTAAAATGTTCTTGACAAGGCAATATGAATTAAGAAACGTTGTACTTTTCGACATCTTTGGAAGCAGTTAAGTACAGAAACAAAAAAAGATTAATAACAAATTTCGTATATATTTTACTGAAACTAGGGCGAAAATGAAAACAGGCAAAACCATTGCTGCTATTATATTGGAAATTTAGACACTGATCAACAATTTATATTTATTATCATTTCAAAGAAGGCCTTAAAATTTATTTAAATAAAGTAATAATATAAATTCAAGTTTAACTATGTCAACATAACTTATAAACATAAATAATTTCAGAGTAAAGTTACTAATGATTCATTTATTTACCTTTTTGTTCAGAAAAAGGTCCAAAAATGTTTTTAAATTGAGTCAAAATAATTTAATAGTTCATTACAGACTGTTGAATTTTATTTTAATTACTACCAGAATTTGATATCTTAATTTTTCTTGAGATTCCCCCCCCCCCCCCAAAAAATGGTGGTCGGTTTCGGACCACCCATTTTGAGAAAGTTAAAAACGTAAATTTTCGCTTTTTCTTTAGATCTTTCATTAATGACAATTAGAAACCTCGGCAATCGTCAGAAAACATTGAAAAATAGTTCCTTTACTCAAAAAATTTTGAACAAAACAAAGAAACACATTTTTGGCACATTTTTAGCCTTAAAAGTTTCATCGTGGGACCGCCAGTATTTCCGGAGCAAAAAAATAAAATGTAAATTTGGTACCCATTTACTGTACCTATACAGTGTCCGTGAAGTTAGCACTACAACCATAAAATATCGAAAAAATTGTTTATGGTAACGTTTGGAAATCGTTTGGTGATGTTTGGAAACTCCTTTTTATTGTTTGGAAATAAAAATAAAAAAATTTATATCAATATTAAAAATGTAGTGCTATTTTCACATTTGCACTACATATCAAACTTTTTAAAAAAATTTTTTATGGGATCGTTTGGAAATCGTTTGGTAATTTAAAGGTTATAAATGTTTAAATAATTTAGTTTTTGATATTAAAATGTCAAAAAAATTGTTTTAAGATATACGGTGTAAAAAAAATTTTCAATAAAAAATTTTTATAATTTAAAAAAAAAATTTCTAATTTTTGAAAATTTTTTTGATAATAAACGGAAAGTACGCCAGACCACGTCTAGGATAGCAAAACGTCACTTGGCAATTTCAACGCTTGTTACTACTACTAAATAATTCGATTATATTGCATATAATTTATAAAATGAATACGGTTATTTAAGTTCTGAGTGTAATGCCAAAATACTGTTAAAACGATTTTACAACACCGTAGGTATCACAAACAACATTTTTGTTACATTGTTAGTCTGCACGAGTGAATTAAATTTCTTTTCAATTTTAATTTTTAACTTGTACGGAATATTAGCAACAAAGTATCAATAAAATAAGATTTAAGTTAAGTTTATAATTTTATATATGATTCTGCACGAACAAGCGTTAAAACTGCTAAATGACGTTTTGCTATCCTAGACGTGGTATGGCATACTTTCCGTAAATTACACAATTGTAGCTTCTTAAAAAAATATTAAAAATATTAAAAAACAGTAAATGGGTACCAAATTTATATTTTATTTTTTTGCTCCGAAACTACTGGCGATCCCACGATGAAACTTTCAGGACTTGTAAATTACACTTGTAGCTTCTTTTGACAAAAAAATAAAAATGACGTATTTTCAAAAACGAAAATCAAAAAAATATATGTTTCCAAATTTTTTAAAACAAAATTTTTTTTGAAATATTTTTTTATTGATAGTATATCTCAAGACAAATTTTTAGAGACCTTGGAAACAAAAATCGAATAATTAGAACCGAAGTTACAGCGTTACCAAAAAAATATTGCTTAAAACTAAAAAGTTCTGTATCTCCGCCATTTTTTAAAATTTGTTAAAAAATTTTGGTGATAATTTATGTCTCTATAGTAGTATTATTTAAGCCAATTTATAGCCAAACCCCATTTAATTAAAAAAATGTTGATCGATTTGACGCGGACTACACCTAATAGAAATCAGAACATAAACAACATTTATTTTTGATTTGGTTATTTTAATCAAGACTGATTAGAGACTACTTTTGATTCTGTTGCCCATATGCGAATCAAAAGAAAAGTATATTTTCATTTTGGTTTGATTCCGTGACTGTTCCTGTTAATAATTAATCACGGTGAGTCTCGATAAAGTTCAACCCAAAAGTCTTGCCACTAAAATTTTTTTTACAGATATTTGTTCACACGTGAAATTAGAATATTTTTCGCCTAAAATGAAAATCATCTGTCAAGGGTTCACGGTGAGCTTGAACTAAGTTTAAATCAAATGTCAAGCGAAATGGGATTTTCTTACTGATTCTAATACGTGGGACATTCCTGAATATTTTCCAAGAAAAATTAAAATATTTCGCGGAGCCGTTTTCGAAAAAACCAATTTTTAATTTAAAATTACTTAAAGTAAGAAAATAACAAAGTGTAACTTAGTTGTATGTAAATACTTTAAAGTATGTAAATTAAGTTTTTTGTTACAATACTTTTGGAGATATTTCATATAAAAAACAACATTTTTCAAATATTATTCAGAACATGTTTACAATATATTTTATAACTTGTTAAATGAAAATCATCAAACATGCAAACCATTAAATTCACACACTGCAGTTAACAAATGTTAAGCGTATTTTGAATGTGACGTGTGAATTTTGTGTTTTATCCATATTGATTTAAATTCAAAATGGACTGATTCGAATGCTTGTTCGTTATATACACCTAGTCCTATTTGATGTTTGTTGCAAAATTCTTTGATATGTACAAAAATACAATGCACTTTTGGCGTAACTGAAATTCCTAAATTCAAGTAACTACTTTTAAAATTATTTATGTACTTCGTAAAATCAAGATCTAACGTTTTACTGAAACAAGCTTTGACAACTAGTCGAAAATCACTCAAAACTGGAACGTATTTTAAGCACCCTAAGGGACAATTACTACCCAAATTATCTAATTTGTCTAATAATTTCTTGCAAGAATTTCCATTAAAGCTTGCTTCACCGTAAGTAATATCACGTTCAACATTACACACTTTGGTCCAGGATAACGCTGTTTGCTTAAAATCTTTAGACATATGATTAAATAAACCATTCACTACTCCCAATAGTAAATGCAGTTCAGGAGATGGTATTACATCAAGAATAGTTTTGTCTAGATCAGTAACAAATATTGGTGGTGAAATACAGCACATATAATTTCTCGCTAAATCTTTTTTTCTTCCGTCAATGTTCCATTTCAGATAGTTCTCGTTTACATTCCGAATTGTTCTCAATGTTGAAGACTGATCAAGTTTCCCCTTTGCAACGTTACACTAGGTACAGGGATAAGAACTGCTAGAAGACATAATACCAGCCATAATATTGCCTAATTTTATATCAGCTGCAATAGTCCCATCAAAGCTATCAATTCCAACATCTGACCATAATTTTTTGATGTTCTCGTAGTTTTCCTGAACTTTTTCAGCTAAACCAAGTATAAATAATTTTTTGACACCTGAATCTTGAAATGATTTAGAAGAAACTCCTTCATTATATTTTTGTCGACCTTCCTTGTAAGATTCCAATTCGTTTTCAAGAGATTGAATCGACAAGCAGATTTTTAAAGAACCTCCTTCACTATCAATGCCAAATTTTAAACGCACATTTGATACATTCCGCTTTTCTTTGACATATTCAATTAAACTATTTAAATTTTTGCAATATATAGCTGTTTGTTCAAAATCTGACATTTTATCACCTTTTTTAATTTTAAATGTATACTGTTTTATATCAAAAAATTCATCCAAACAATGAATACTAGCAGAAAGACTCTTTTTCAAATTAGATTCTATAATATGTCTATTATGGGTGGCTACGCGGATCATTGAAGCAATTCCAACTGTCACGTTTTGAGAAAGGCTAAATTTTGATTGCATCTTTATTATGTCGCTTGTTTTAATAACTGGTGTATTCAAGTTCCTTTTATTAGAACGTTTCAAGATAATGTTTACTGGTTTACCATGAAGTTGTTTAATGATAGTGAAAGATCGGAGGCATTCGTTGCTTGATTAGCATTAACCAATTTTTCTTTTAAAGTAGATACAACAAAATGGTCTTGAACTTGTGGAGTAGATTCTGACAAACATGTTTTCAAATTGTAGACGCGAGTTGAACTATTACAGTTATACGATTTACCTTTACTTAATAATGAAAAACAATCATCACAGCGTGTACTTGCAGTTAATTTGACACAGGGTCCTTCAGGCACACATTCATCTAGGTCAAATTAAATAATATTATAAATTAGAAGAGATACATTTAGCACTTTAAAAAAGCTTAGTATTCCATTAAAATACCTTTTAATTTATTTTGAACCCTTGTAGAAGCATTATTCTTAAGAGATAGAGGTTTACTCCTTAAAAAATTATCAGGAGGTTTCCGTGCCAATTGACAAATTGAACATTTACATAATAATTGATTCGACGATCTTGTGTTAATATTTTTATATTTAAAAAACGATATATTTGATGGTTCTAATAATGTTTGCTGAGTCTTCTTTGATTTATACAATTTATTTAGGCACGTACTACAAATTCCGTACGGTAACCATTTGTCATCGGCTTTATAGTTAAAAATAACGTTTATTAAATTTTCCAATTTTCCACCATTAGTTATTTTTGTAATTTTGTTACTACCATTGCGACCTTTCTTTTTGCAGCAAAATATACATATTTTACTGCGATTTTCGTCGTGTGTACAAAAGTGATCTTTCGGCATCGTGAGACTTATTGACTAAATGTCAATGTAAAACAGTAATCGTTTATTTAAAAAAAAATTGAAAATCGCGATAGAAACAGATTTTATATATTTTTTTCCAATTGGAATAACATTGTTATTTTCATACTTTAAGTAATTTTAAAATAAAAATTGGTTTTTTCGAAAACGGCTCCGCGAAATATTTTAATTTTTCTTGAAAAATATTCAGGAATGTCCCCCGTATTAGAATCAGTAAGAAAATCCTATTTCGCTTGACATTTGATTTAAACTTAGTTCAAGCTCACCGTGGGTTTTTAAAATAAACTCGATTTTTCTCTTTTTTTGTAGGTTAATTGCGCTGTTATTTCATAAAAATTGAGATATTAATTTTTTTTATTTCACTCCTTTAAGGTCTTGTGAACAATTTCCCATAGACGAAGATTTATTTTTGATATTAATTGTGGTTAAATTTTTAAAAATCCTAAAAAATCTTGTTTCTTTGCGATTTTTGTGTTATTTATTAAAATAAATGTAGAAACTGGCTTTCTATTGTAATGTGTTTTAAATTACGTATTCCTATCTACTAAATAAAAAAAAATTATTAAATTTACTACAAGTGTTCAATAATTAGAGTACTTTTAAAAAGTGAAAATGGCACCCCAGTTTCACTTTATTTTTATTTTAAGCAATAACACAAAAATCGTAAAGAAACAAGATTTTTTCAGGATTTTTAAAAATTTAACTACAATTAGTAACAAAAATAAATCCTCGCCTATGAGAAATTATCCACAAGACCTTAAAGGAGTGAAATAAAAAAATAAATTTAATATCTCAATTTTTTATGAAATAACAGAGCAATTAACTTACAAAAAGAAGGAAAATCGAGTTTATTTTAAAAACCCTCGACAGATGATTTTCATTTTAGGTGAAAAATATTCTAATTTCACGTGTGAACAAATATCTGTAAAAAAAATTTTAGTGGCAAGACTTTTGGGTTGAACTTTATCGAGACTCACCATGTAATACATTCAATGTACTTTTACATTATTTGCTAATTTTTTAATTTAAAAGAATAGAAATGTGAAAAATTTACCTTTAATATTGAGTCTATTATGATTTTCCGTGATTTCAATCACTTATATGTCCTCTCGCGCTTAACAAACAAAAATCCAATTTTGATTTTAATATTTAAGGGACCTTCTTTTCCATTCTGTCCTTCAATCCTAGAGGGAATGGCTCACGGGCTGGCAGATCAGTCGGATGGTGGTGGGCAGCAGCTTGGGTCTTCTAAAATCCTCAAGAGAGGATTTTCGTCGGGTGCAATCTTCTGTGTCGGCGAAGGAACTGAAACGTGTTCCACACTAGGTGCACGATACAACGTACGTGCCCCCTCTTCAATACTAACTTCTCGTACTAGAGGAGGAGAAAGCATTTGGTAGATGGAGCAGAGGGGGCACGCACGTCGTGTCGAGCATCTAGTGTGGATGCTGATTCTACACTTCCTAGTCGCTCCGCTTTTCCGTGGCGCTTCGTGTAAGACAGAAAAAGAAAGTTATAGTCTCTATCTTTTTCTCTTTCACGCAAAGCGCCACGAAAAAGCGGAGCGACTGGGAAGTGTGGAATCAGCAGGAACCAGCCTGATGGGGAATCCACACTTCGATCTAAGATTTATATAAGCGGGACGCTTTCCGTGACGCTTCTATGTATATAGATATAGTAAATCATAGGAAGCGCCACGAAAAAACGTCCCACTTAGCTTCTTAGATCGAATTGTGGATTCCCCATGAGAGCTAGTCAGGGAATACGGTATTTATATGGTCCGTCCGGGCTACAAGTTCGTGTTTCCCTTTCCACTCTTCGGCCAGGGCGCGCTTCGGTTACCCCACTGGCGGAGCTTGCGCAGCGAGTTGGAGAAACCTTGAGCGAGGGTCAGTCGAGCGTATACCACGCAATGACGCAAATGTAACAAATAGCGGGAATTCCCATGCATTAATTCCAGTAAATACATCTTTAAATTAAAACTATTTCTCCGCAATTACTAAAAGTAATGAAAAAGATAACGTTAGTACTAATAATGATTAAAGAAATACCTAATAACGCTAATAGTATATTTATACATTCACACGAATTTGGACATACATAATACTTTCTAAAAATCTACCTATGATTGTGTAAGAGTAACTTACTTTATAACTGGATGTTTTGATTTAAAATTTAATTGTGAATTTTTAAGTCTGCCTCCATCACGTATCACACCTTGACTGTCAATGAATGGATTTAGAAATCTTAATTGACTTATTGGCGATACAGGTTCCTTTTTTATTAAACTTTTAATTTCTAAAGGGAAAAGGCAATTTTTAATTGTTTACATACAATAAATTTTTGCAGGCAACAATTCTTCGGCACATAAATCTTGATTTAAACCAGTTTGATTATTAATTTTGTTACTTTGAATCAAGCTGCGAATTTTGTTAGAAGATGGACTTGGATTTTTCATAGTTTTTCCTATGATGAAAATTTTGTAATTAAATTATCAAATTTGTGGGTATCTTGAATAATTACATAATAGATAGTTGATTTTATTTCAAGAGATAAATCTAATTCGGAAGGTAATGGTTGATCTGGCTATTCATCTACTGAGTTTTTTAGCAAATCAGGTTCATTCCACTACGATGCGAATTCGCTAAGATTTGAGGGATATTAACCACGCTGCTTACTGAGCCAAAATAAAACAATTTTTGAATCAGTCCAACATTGAATTGAAATTTGATAGAAGGTTATAACTTTCATAAGTGATTTAATAAGGCAAGCAAGGATAACAGCTGCTTGTAATTCTAAGTGGGGTATTGTAATTCTTTTTATTGGGCAAACTTTAGTTTTACTTGCTATTAATTGTACTTGAGCACCGTAGGCAAGTTCTGAGGCATCTGCAAAGCCATGAATCTCAGTAAGATTGTTATTAGGGTGAACGTTATTCCATCATGGTATTGAAAGCTGTGATAAATGATTATGTGACAAGAAGTAATTTAACCAGTCATTTTGGAACGAAATTGGTAATGGTTCATCCCATTTTGTATTAGCTAACCAGTTTTTTTGCATTAAGTTGTGCTGTTTCGAGTATTTCTATAACTTCATTACGTGTTTGTAAAGCATTGTTATTATCGTACTCTCCAAATAATAAATTATCAACAAAAATATCATGCTCAAGAACTACAAATGCTAATGGGAACTCAAAACCTTCGTCAACGATAAGTTGTTTAATGACCCGAAGTGCTAAATATGGAGCTGAACGTGTTCCCTACGTTACTGTATTTAATTCGTAATCAGATTTGAATCTGATCGCCATAGAATATGCAGATATTTTCTATCACGTGGGTCAATAATTATCTGTCTATACATTTTAGCTATATCAGCAGTAAATGAAATTGTGTATAAAGGCCACTAAGATAAAATAATTAAAACATCTGCTTGAAGTTTAGGAACGATTATCATGTGATCATTAATAGAAGTGTCATTGGAAGTTTTGCTTGACCCATTAAAAATAGTTCTAAGTACAGCAATTAAACTATGTTCACGAATTATCGGGTGGTGGGGTAAATATACATTTTGTTGTGATGACGAATCTGAAATTTGAGCGCGAGTCATATGATTAAAATCTTCATACACGGTCGTAAATTAAGTGTACATTTCTTTATGGTTTGTATTTTTATTTAATCTGTTTCAATTTGTTTTAAAGAGCGTTCAGCAATAAAACGGGAAAGACCAATTTGTGGGACATTCCCGATTTTAAAGGAATTCGATCCATGTATTGCCCATGAGTTGATGCAAAGTAAGATTCACAATACTCAACCTCAGGAGATAAGGGCTTTGGAACATCAATATCTTCAATTTGCCAAAATTTATTAATAGCCGAATTTAAAGCATTAATCGAAGTGCAATGGTGAATAGAAATGATTCCTGTATCGAATGAACAGTTATTTTCAGTAGGACCAGATAAAACCCACCCAAATACAGTTTTTTGTGCTACTGGTTCATTAATTTTTTCTTTTTTATTTCATTCAAAATTAATGCACCATATAGTTCTGCTCCAATAAGCATGTGTATTTCCTCATTTCTATTTAATTCATTTAAAAATTCAATATTTTGTAAATAAGACCACTTCTTAGCGGAAATTCTTTCTTGTAATATATATGTAGTAATTCTAGGAATGACTAATGCTTCGACTGATGTTTTATTTTACATTCGTTGCAAGTGTGTTTACTAATGCAATCAATAATTTTATGACCTGTTGATAAACAATTGATACACAAATAAAGAGATTTTATTTTATTGTATCGATCTAAACTTTGCATATTTTGAAAGGTAGAATATTTAAAGATTTTTTAATTTTTATTACACATTGGACATTACAAATTTATATCAGAAATTACTTACGAATTTGCTGTGATAGATTTGTTAATTTAAGAGAAGGATTTACTTTTGAGTGGTTATTACTATGTTTACTTTGTTTTTGATTTGACTTAACCGTATCATCAGTGAGATTGAGAGCCTCTAGTGCATGAATTCATCCCAAGAGAATTTTATCGAACTCTTTATAATTTGGACAATTTGTTGTTGTTGCTGAATTTGGCTCCCAATCCCGTTGAGTATTACGGTAAATCCCATGCGATTTGAAAATTAGTCGATACTAATGTAACATTACAAATTAATTCGTGTGCATCGTCTTGCACTAAAGATTTTAAGTAGTGCAATTTTTCAAAATCGCTGAAAGTTCGATGAATGGTCTGATGATGATCCTTGATTGGAAGATTGCATTGTTAATCTGGGTTGCGGATTGGTTGTTGTCATCCATATAGAGAGAAGGTCACTTATTGATAAATACTTTGCTTCTGATGTTTTGAAGATTTTCTTGGTGAAATATGATCAGGTTTTAATTTCTTCATTGTTGGCGATTTGGTGAACTTGATAATGCATTGCAAGAAAACTAGTCCAGCATAAATACAAATTTTTTGATCGCTTCTCTAGTACTGGTCTAACTCGAGCGTCTGGGTGCAGATCTTCGATATAACCCATACATCTGTCTATAGATTCCAAATCAACAATTTGATCCCTAAAGTAGAGTGTCAATGTAATGCTTGTTTTTTGTTCATCACCAGCTGTTTCCATGATAATAGTTATGTTTACTTTTAATTGTTGATGTGTTGAACCGTATGAACAACGATTCCATGAACTGTATTAGTGATAATTGAAATGAACCAGTCTATCTTCGTCTTCAAATTGCGATGAGTGATAATTAAGTAATAGCGGTGACGTCACAGTAATTACTTTGAACAATGGTCCGATAATAATGGACTTGCTCTTAACTTTAGTAAAACCCAGGCTATGGTAATCTCGGTATCTGGCGGACCTTCCATTTGCCTGTTAGAGACTCTACCTCCTCTTTTACTTCGAGGTATTCCTATAATAACTAAGGAATTCACACCCCTCCTCAAACGCCGTAAAGTTATAAAAAAATGGATCCAACTTTGGGCAACGACAAATTGTAGAATTCGGCTTATATTTTCCAAATTTTCAAACCGTGAAATTGCCCCAGCTCCTATTTTCAAATAAAACGAATTTCCGTAATTATCGCAAAACAAAATTTTGAAAAAATCAATTTTTTACGTTTGGACGCAAAGAATGTAAGCAAATATATTTTTTTAGTTAGTTTTTCTAGTTTATAACCCCAGATGAAAGTTTTACTTACCTGTCAGTTGTAAAAGCGGAAAATAAATTATGGAGAGGAAATATTTTTTGCCCTTTTATGGATTTCGAGTAAAAAATTAGTATTAGCAGAAAAATAGAAAACAGGATAGAAAATTATTTCTACAAAATGAAAAATAAATTATTTAAAAAAATTATTTTTTGAAAAGTTGGATATCTTTTTCCAAACACTTAATCTTACAGATTCAACATAACTTAATTTTTTACACATAAATGCATCATTACAGATTTTGTAATAGTTCAACGATATCTATAAATTTAGCGAGGACAATTCCACAACTGCCTTATGTAGTTGTATCGCGTATCTTGTATCTCCAATATCGTTAATTTTGTAACGGTTCCAAATTTCCATGAAATGGTGATGAATCTCTTCTCCTGCCTGTTCAGACCAATAGCCTAAGCCATTGCTGTTTTCTATCGTTTCCAAACTCTCTTGTATATGTTCTTTAAGAACATGAATTTTTAAGGATTCAGAAACATCGCAAATAAATTTTAAGTCTTCTATAGCCATACGAAGTGATTTTAGAAAATTGCTTAGAGATGAACCCACTTTTCTGGAGGTGAAACAGCAATCCACAACTTTATCCATTGCGCGGAAAGCTGAGATAAATGGTGTAATTTTAAAATGTTCAACTTTTCCGCATATTTCCTTATCTCCCAGTAAATGGGAATTTTTTATCATTTTTCTACACGCGTTACCTTCAAAAACACGACCATGATAATTTTTGGTGATCACATTGAGTTTCTTTGGCCAATTTAAGGCTGTACTTTCTCCCAGCAGAGGAACCAACTTATTCCAAAATAAATGGTTTAAAATCCTTGTAAGATGTGTAGTTCCGGAATTGGACATTTTTCTATGACTTTAATTTCATCTTCTTCTTCAAATAATGAAGGATTGATGGTACTTCGACACTCCGACGCATATTTCTTAATTTTTCCAGTCGCACAATATTTCTGGTAGTCATTCTTAAGATCGCCATAACTACGACTCTACATTGTCGCCCGCGGGTTGACAAAGATAATTCTACGTTTTCAACACGTTTGTGATCGTGATATCTAGATTCTACTTTATCTTTTAGAATTGTGGTCACGACTTGATCTTGCTGTTTTTCCGGAAGCATTGAAACAATAGATGCCACTTTCTCTGCTGCATTTTTACAATCATGTTTAATACCTTTACCCGTTTCTTGATGGCATTTGCAACAAATAAGTTTTGAACTTTTTGGTCGTCGTGGAGTCCTTGGTTTTTTAGGCAAACGATTAACATTTAAATTGCCGTGTAATCCATTTGAATCATCAATGAGAATATTCGAATCTCTCTTACGCCCTCTTCCTCTTGATACATTTTCTTGTCGTACATGCCTGCCCGCCAGACATATATAACAATTACATACATTTTGTTTTCTTCGTGTATCTTTTGGTAAAATAATATTTTCGTAATTTCGCGGCATCACAGGCATCGTTCTATTAAATACGCCATTTCTTGCATCATTCAAAGTCAAATAACAAGTTCTGCATATAGCAGTTGGGAAATGATCGTCGTTGAAATCGAAATTGGGATTCAGAAATTCTCTTATTAATGCTTGGGTGTTTTCGTTAATTAAAATTTTGAAGAATTATAAACGCCGAACGCAATTTTTCTGCCACATGGAGCGCATACTTTTTTTCTGTTCTCTTCATGAGAACATTTTTGAGTTGGATGGACTTTCATTTCTGTACAAAAATTAGTGTTCTTATTGCTAAAAACACAGACCTACAATTTTCTTCATTCATATATATAAACTTCGATGTTTATTATTATCATATGAATACGAACACGAGTTATTACTCCACCACTGATTTTAAGTACTTCACTAGTAGAAAAACAAAAATTAACCAAACTTATTTTACTTTATTATTATACTCACTGTTTGTTATTTGCGTGACAACAAAAAATAGCAGACGACGATTCTCAAGCTGACGTTGCGCAGTTTCGCGCAGATGGCTTTGCTGTCTGCTTTCATATCTACAAGTATGCCCTCTAGTGTAGCATCTATGTACCATAAGCCGCGAAAAATAAAAATTACGAATATTTGCTTACATTTTTTGCGTCCAAACGTAAAAAATTGATTTTTTTAAAACTTTGTTTTACGATAATTACGGAAATTCGTTTTATTTGAAAATAGGAGCTGGGGCAATTTCACGGTTTGAAAATTTGGAAAATATAAGCCAAGTTCTACAAGTTGTCGTTGTCCAAAGTTGGATCCATTTTTTTATAACTTTACGGCGCTTGAGGAGGAGTGTGAATTCTTGAAATATTCATACATAATTCTATCAAATTTATTTATTGTAATTTATTATACTTCCATTGTGATGAAAATAATCTTTTCTCTCACATTTAGGGGAAAATAATAACAATTTTCTACAAAAAAACATAAAAGCTTTTCTACTAGACTTATAAATATTACAATGACGAGCTCAACAGTACAACTCCCATTACACTGACACTTAACCCAAGACGGATCCTCCCCCTGATAGTACAAAAGCAAATAAATATCTATAGAGCGAGTAGTCACTCGATTACCGTTCTATAAGAAAAAATTTGTAAAGCAACAAATTGTAAGAAACACTTGTATAGCCAAGTATGTAAGGCTGAAGACAGGTGTATAAACCAATAAATACACTCAGACGCATTAATGCTGTCCTTCCGGTTTGACAGTATTTTGCAAAATCGTATGATTTCTATCAAAATGTTTTTAGTTTATGACATATGAGAACATTCGTATGTCACGAACTAAGAATATTTTATAGGAATGACACGACTTTTCAAAATTCCTTTAAACCGGAAGGACAGCATTAATGCATCTGAGTGTATATAAGGAAACAGTAAAATACCTCGGCTTGATAGTTAATAGATCACTATAATGGCGAGGGCACCTACACGGTATTTCACGTAAAACTTTTATAATATAAATATAATATACTAGGGGGGCTCTGCCCCCCTGCGCGCTTCGCGCGCCAACCCTCTAATTTTATATTTACTTCTATTTATAGATAATATAAAGATTGTAAAATGCGATCTTATGATATTAGCCATTCTAAAATTTTTAATCTTCGTCATCAATTTTAAAGTAACATAACCGACTGCAAGTAAAAAAATTGTCTTTGGCATAGGCTTTGACGTCTTATTTAACGCGTCTATTTGAGGGGGCAAGCTCTGACCTGTAGGTAAAACATAGATCAAATTTTGACGTAATGTGATGGCCCACATTAAGGTTTCTTTTAAAACCCGTAGCTTAAAAAATAGGTAAAATTAAACATGTATTTTGACATAATGTAAGGATTTACACAGGGACCACTTTTTGACATATAGGTAAAAAAAGATCAAATAAAACATGGATTTTGATGTAATGTGAGGCCGTTATTTATTCTTTTTTTGACCTATAGGTAAAAAAATAGGTCAATTTTGACATAAGTTTTGACGGCCCTTACTATAGGGAACCCTTAGAAATCCTGACTCTGCGGCGGCGAAATGTTTTTATATAATAACTAACCATTTCCCCCTAATTCTTATATTTATTTTAATTTTTATTTTCAAATCATGTTCTCTTAATATGAATGCATGGTAATAAGTTAGTAAATTATATCAGGCGATACTAATAGAAAGCACTTAAAAAGAATTTTACTTTACGGACATGATTATGATCTTATGGTGCACTTATAGATACTTCTTTATACCTAAAGGTAAAAAAATTGGTTAAATTTGGCATAGATTTTGCAGTATCATCAAAGGCATTAATACGACCCTTTTTACTTGCAGCTTTAACAATAAATCAAATCTGAAATAAATTTTGACATAAATTAAGGGCCATTATATGAACGTTTATGACATGTAGGTAAAAGAAGAGTGTAAAATTACATGTAGATTTCGACGTAATGTAACAGACGTTTGTGGGCCTCTTTTTACCCGTAGGTCAAAACTGCCCTAAAATTGTCCTAAATTTTGAGGGTAGCAGAAATTATTTAACAATTTTTGACATTTAGGTCAAACTTCCCTAAAAATGACCTAAATTTAAAGGGTCGCGGAAATTGTTTGTCAAATTTTGACGTCTAGGTCAAAAATGCCCTCAAAATTGCAATTGAAAATTTAAAAATTACGCGCGGCGATTGGTCGCGCGGAGTCTGCAGGCAGGTGGGCGGAGCCTAGCGCACGAGATATTTCCTGCTTTTCCAGGCGTGGGCATGCAGCCTTGACTCGAGAATATTCTTCCGAAAAATACATTATTAATACAAGTAGCACACAACATTACTGTAATGTAACTATAAAGTTACATGTAATATTACAGTATTACAGTAATGTCACAGTAATGGTACAAGAAAAGATCGTCTTTGTAACATTACTGTAAAAGTACTTGAACATTACCCAAGTAGCACGTAACATTACTCGAAGGTTGCAGCAATGTTACATGTAATGTTAGTAACATTGCAGTGTGACATTGCAGTAATATTAAAATGTCCGCCCCAAGGCAATACTACATGTAATGTTACAGTAACATTACATGGTAATGTTACTGCAATGTTACAGTAATGTTACTGTAATGTTACAGCAATGTTACAAAGAAAGATTGCAAAATTCCTTATTGTAGTAATTTTATAAACTTTCTTTGTGACATTACTGTAACATTACAGTGATATTGCAGTAACATTACTGTAACATTGCAGTAACATAACCATGTAAGCACAAGCTCCTTTTCGCGTGAATTACTTGCTGCATTGTGATCAGCTTTTTCCGGACGTTTTGATTCGACACTTCCTGTTTCTCTCAATCTTTGATCCAATCTTTGGAATGTTATGAACGAGGGCAATCTTCTTCCCTGTGGTCCGTGCCATAATTCATGTTAATGATTTTTAAAAAATGTAAAATAATAATAAGAAAAATAAAAAATAATTGATCGTAATAAAGAAAACTAATAATTAGAAACAATATTAAAAAATTAACAAAAGGATTTTAAAGATAAAAGAAATTCAATTTTAACTGAATATTGACAGAAAAGTGACTGATTCGCAACAGTGCATACACTGCGCTAATTTTCTATTTTCATTTTTTCTTCTATTACATTTAAGAGATAGTTTTAGTTTTTATGTATTGATGTTTACAATTCTTTTCCACTGGTATGAAAAAGTTCGAAGAAACACAATGTTGTGAGGTGAAGTAAATAACACATAGCGTATCTTCAAACTTTTGCATATCAGTCGAACAGAATGGTAAACATCAATACGTAAATACCAAAACTATCTCAGAATTTGAATAGAACAAAAAATCATAATAGAAAATTAGTTCAGTGTATGCACTGTTGCGAATCAGTCACTTTTCTGTCCATATTCTGTTAAAATTGAATTTCTTTTATCTTTAAAATCCTTTTGTTAATTTTTTAATATTGTTTCTAATTATTAGTTTTCTTTATTACAATCAATTATTTTTTATTTTTCTTATTATTATTTTACATTTTTTTAAAATCATTAACATGAATTATGGCATTCGAAAAGGGAGAGTACTGTGATATGTACCTGATTTTGGGAAAATGTCTCGGAAATACGCGGGCCGCGGAGCAACAGTACAGAGAAGTGTACGGACCACAGGGAAGAAGATTGCCCTCTTGCATAACATTCCAAAGATTGGATCAAAGGTTGAGAGAGACAGGAAGTGTGGAACCAAAACATCCTGAAAGAGCTGATCTCAATGCAGCAAGGAATTTACGACAAGAGGAGCTTGTGCTGGACAAAGTTTGGCAGGAGCCTAGAACAAGTGCTAGAAAAATGGCAAATGAATTGAATATTCCAAAATCAAAGGTGAATCGTATAACACAAAGAAATGGGCTGCATCCGTACCATTTCACTAATTCCCAGAATTTAAAACGTGCAGATTATACAAAAAGGAGAGAATTTAGTAGGTGGTTACTGGACAACGAAAGACTGGTTCCCTTCATTATGTGGACCGATGAGTGCACCTTTACAAGGGCAGGATCGTTCAACATCCACAATGAACATTCGTACGATGAAGAAAATCCATTTCTCCATCGAGAAGGCAAATTCCAGCACCGTTTCAAATTAAATATTTGGGCTGGAGTGCTTGGAGACCGAATATTTGGTCCATATTTGTTACCGGAAAGGATGGATGTAAGTGTTGTTTTGTTAATTACTATTTACTGTAATATTACATTGTTCGCTGAAAAAATTACCGATGTAGCATATAATATTACAATAATATGTCAATAATATTAGTCTTACAGTATTATTACAGTCATATTAAAATGTCTACCTGATGATAATATTACCCATCAATATTACTTTAATATTTTTGTAATATTTATAGGTAATAATATCATCAGGCGGGCATTTTAATATGACTATTATTACCGGGTAATATTACGTGCTTCATGTACTTGATTCAAATATCAGCTTACTTGTCTATTGCCAAAAAAATCACTTAAAAAGTTTCGCTTGATTTAAATAAAAATTTTCTCTGGGTTTATAAGCGAATCAGGATAAAACTGATTCTTCGGTAACCACTTGAAATTTGTTTTCTTTTTCGTTTTTGCTTCCTCATAAAGGAAGCCTTATAGTGATGTCGATTTCCGAATTTTTTAAAATCAATTATTTTTACAAATTTTCAAGTGTAGTATATATAATTCGTCGAGAGGAACAAATGTCCGGATGTATGTGTGTATGTATGTGTGTGTGTATGTGTGTGTGTGTGTGTGTATGTCACCGATTCTTGTGGACAAATTTTCTCTTACACATCTTGATGGATTTTGATAAAATTTTGTAGGTGTATTACGGTCACGAATATCTTGAATCAGACAGAAGGATTTTCAAAAATATCTAAAAATAAAAATTTTTTAGCAATTTTTTAATTTTCGAAAAAAATGAATTTTTTTATTTTTTGAAATAACTTCTTTATTTATTAAAATTTTTATTAATTTTTCTCAGCATTATATTCCTGGCATGAAAACGAATCGATTCATGTATATAAAGTATATATTTCATGAAAATTTATGGAATTAATAAATATTATAATTTTTCACAAAAAATTAAAATTTTGTATTTTTTGACATTTTATCATAACACTTTAAAATAATTATTCTATAATAAAAAATTAAATAATTAATATTTATTCAGGGTAGTTTACCCGGTTTATTAATTATATTTAATAAACTATTATAATTATTTAACTTTTAAAATTATATATAATAATATATATTGAGGAAGCTAAATGGTCATGAAATGAACAACTTGTTTAATTTGATAATCGCAAGAACATTTAATTTATAAAAATATTTATGTACTGTGTCTCAACTCCTAAAAAAATAAAATATTTGGCCAGTAAAAAACGATTTAAACTCCTCCTTTTTTGAAATGCTGTTTTCTTATTCGTTTTTCAATTTGAAAATGGCGAGAATAATTAATTAATAAAAATATTTATGTACTTTGTCTCAACCCCTAACAAAATAAAATATTTGGCCAGTAAAACACGATTTAAACTCCTCCTATTTTTAAATGCTGTTTTCTTTTTTGTTTTTAAATTTGATAATCGCAAGAATATTTAATTTATAAAAATATTTATGTACTTTGTCTCAACCCCTAAAAAAATAAAATCTTTTGACCAGTAAAACACGATTTAAACTCCTCCTTTTTTTAAATGCTGTTTTCTTATTCGTTTTTCAATTTGAAAATGGCGAGAATAATTAATTTTTAAAAATATTTATGTACTTTGTCTCAACCCCTAACAAAATAAAATCTTTTGGCCTATAAAAAACGATTTAAACTCCTCCTTTTTTGAAATGCTGTTTTCTTTTTCGTTTTTCAATATGAAAATCTCGAGAATATTTAATTAATAAAAATATTTACTTTGTCTTAACTTCTAAAAAAATAAAATCTTTTGGCCAATAAAAAACGATTTAAACTCCTCCTATTTTTAAATGCTGTTTTCTTATTCGTTTTTAAATTCGAAAATGGCGAGAATAATTAATTAATAAAAATATTTACTTTGTCTCAACTTCTAAAAAAATAAAGTATTTGGCCAGTAAAAAACGATTTAAACACCTCCTATTTTTAAATGCTGTTTTTTTTGTTTTTCAATTTGAAAATGACGAGAATAATTAATTTTTAAAAATATTTATGTACTTTGTCTCAACCCCTAAAAAAATAAAATCTTTTGGACAATAAAAAACGATTTAAAGTCCTCCTTTTTTAAATGCTGTTTTCTTTTTTGTTATTGAATTTAATAATCGCAAGAATATTTAATTTATAAAAATATTTACTTTGTCTTAACTTCTAAAAAAATAAAATCCTTTGGCCAATAAAAAACGATTTAAACTCCTCCTATTTTTAAATGCTGTTTTTTTAAGGCGCACTCACAGCTAGTAGGCAGCAATACAAATTTGAATTTACTGTCTCTTTCACTCTAATGGACTTTTTCTCTGTTACTCCAATTACTGCCTGCGCAGGCAGGCAGAGCTGTGAGTGCTCCATTATTCGTTTTTAAATTTGAAAATGGCAAGAATAATTAATTTTTAAAAATATTTATGTACTGTGTCTCAACCCTTAACAAAATAAAATATTTGGCCAGTAAAACACGATTTAAACTCCTCCTATTTTTAAATGCTGTTTTCTTATTCGTTTTTCAATTTGAAAATGGCGAGAATAATTAATTAATAAAAATATTTATGTACTTTGTCTCAACCCCTAACAAAATAAATTATTTGGCCAGTAAAACACGATTTAAACTCCTCCTATTTTTAAATGCTGTTTTCTTATTCGTTTTTCAATTTGAAAATCTCGAGAATAATTAATTTTTAAAAATATTTATGTACTTTGTCTCAACCCCTAACAAAATAAATTATTTTGGCCAGTAAAAAACGATTTAAACTCCTCCTATTTTTAAATGCTGTTTTTTTAAGGCGCACTCACAGCTAGTAGGCAGCAATACAAATTTGAATTTACTGTCTCTTTCACTCTAATGGACTTTTTCTCTGTTACTCCAATTACTGCCTGCGCAGGCAGGCAGAGCTGTGAGTGCTCCATTATTCGTTTTTCAATTTGAAAATCTCGAGAATAATTAATTTTTAAAAATATTTATGTACTTTGTCTCAACCGCTAAAAAAATAAAATCTTTTGGCCAATAAAAAACGATTTAAACTCCTCCTATTTTTAAATGCTGTTTTCTTATTCGTTTTTCAATTTGAAAATGGCGAGAATAATTAATTTAAAAAAATATTTATGTACTTTGTCTCAACCCCTAACAAAATAAAATATTTGGCCAGTAAAACACGATTTAAACTCCTCCTATTTTTAAATGCTGTTTTCTTATTCGTTTTTCAATTTGAAAATCTCGAGAATAATTAATTTTTAAAAATATTTATGTACTTTGTCTCAACCGCTAAAAAAATAAAATCTTTTGGCCAATAAAAAACGATTTAAACTCCTCCTATTTTTAAATGCTGTTTTCTTATTCGTTTTTCAATTTGAAAATGGCGAGAATAATTAATTTAAAAAAATATTTATGTACTTTGTATCAACCCCTAACAAAATAAAATATTTGGCCAGTAAAACACGATTTAAACTCCTCCTATTTTTAAATGCTGTTTTCTTATTCGTTTTTCAATTTGAAAATCTCGAGAATAATACATTTTTTAAAATATTTATGTACTTTGTCTCAACCGCTAAAAAAATTAAATCTTTTGGCCAATAAAAAACGATTTAAACTCCTCCTATTTTTAAATGCTGTTTTCTTTTTCGTTTTTCAATTTGATAATGGCGAGAATAATTAATTTAAAAAAATATTTATGTACTTTGTCTCAACCCCTAACAAAATAAAATATTTGGCCAGTAAAACACGATTTAAACTCCTCCTATTTTTAAATGCTGTTTTCTTATTCGTTTTTCAATTTGAAAATCTCGAGAATAATACATTTTTTAAAATATTTATGTACTTTGTCTCAACCCCTAACAAAATAAATTATTTGGCCAGTAAAACACGATTTAAACTCCTCCTATTTTTAAATGCTGTTTTCTTATTCGTTTTTCAATTTGAAAATCTCGAGAATAATTAATTTTTAAAAATATTTATGTACTTTGTCTCAACCGCTAAAAAAATAAAATCTTTTGGCCAATAAAAAACGATTTAAACTCCTCCTATTTTTAAATGCTGTTTTCTTATTCGTTTTTCAATTTGAAAATGGCGAGAATAATTAATTTAAAAAAATATTTATGTACTTTGTCTCAACCCCTAACAAAATAAAATATTTGGCCAGTAAAACACGATTTAAACTCCTCCTATTTTTAAATGCTGTTTTCTTATTCGTTTTTCAATTTGAAAATCTCGAGAATAATTAATTTTTAAAAATATTTATGTACTTTGTCTCAACCGCTAAAAAAATAAAATCTTTTGGCCAATAAAAAACGATTTAAACTCCTCCTATTTTTAAATGCTGTTTTCTTATTCGTTTTTCAATTTGAAAATGGCGAGAATAATTAATTTAAAAAAATATTTATGTACTTTGTCTCAACCCCTAACAAAATAAAATATTTGGCCAGTAAAACACGATTTAAACTCCTCCTATTTTTAAATGCTGTTTTCTTATTCGTTTTTCAATTTGAAAATCTCGAGAATAATACATTTTTTAAAATATTTATGTACTTTGTCTCAACCGCTAAAAAAATTAAATCTTTTGGCCAATAAAAAACGATTTAAACTCCTCCTATTTTTAAATGCTGTTTTCTTTTTCGTTTTTCAATTTGATAATGGCAAGAATATTTAATTAATAAAAATATTTACTTTGTCTTAACCTCTAAGAAAATACAATCTTTTGGCCAGTAAAAAACAATTTAAACTTCTCATATTTTTAAATGCTGTTTTCTTATTCGTTTAAATCGTGTTTTACTGGCCAAATATTTTATTTTGTTAAGGGTTGAGACAAAGTACATAAATATTTTTATTAATTAATTATTCTCGCCATTTTCAAATTGAAAAACGAATAAGAAAACAGCATTTTTAAGTAGAAGGAGTTTAAATCGTTTTTTATTGGCCTTAATTTGTTTGTGGAACTACCAAATAATAAATAATTTCCAAAATCAATTTTTTTTTCTTTAAGGGTCCCTCATATTTAACATTCTTAGAACATGTTCTGCCTAAATTACTGGAGGATGTTCCAGTAAATATTAGACAGAACATGAGATTTATGCACGATGGCTGCCCTATGCATCGTTTTGGCCCTGTTCTCCAGTATTTAAATGCCAGGTTTGGTAGAAATTGGATAGGGTTCAAGGCCCAAAATCAGAATCACATAGAATGGCCACCTAGATAAACAAACATTTTTTAAATTTTTTAAATTTGTTTTTTAAAACACTACCGACGGTAACTGTACGACCCTGGATTTTTTTTATAAATATTAAATAATTGTGAACTTAGAAAAAAATATCAAAAATTTTTTCCTTTTTATTTTCAGAATACTAATAAAGTTCTCAAAAAGTAGCAGAAAAATATTAATTATTTAATTAGATATTTAATGATGGAACGTCCAAGCGCCCGTCCTGCCGACAGGACAGTAATGTCACAAAGAAAGTTTATAAAATTACTACAATAAGGAATTTTGCAATCTTTCTTTGTAACATTGCTGTAACATTACAGTAACATTACTGTAACATTGCAGTAACATTACCATGTAATGTTACTGTAACATTACATGTAGTATTGCCTTGGGGCGGACATTTTAATATTACTGCAATGTCACACTGCAATGTTACTAACATTACATGTAACATTGCTGCAACCTTCGAGTAATGTTACGTGCTACTTGGGTAATGTTCAAGTACTTTTACAGTAATGTTACAAAGACGATCTTTTCTTGTACCATTACTGTGACATTACTGTAATACTGTAATATTACATGTAACTTTATAGTTACATTACAGTAATGTTGTGTGCTACTTGTATTAATAATGTATTTTTCGGAAGAATATTCTCGAGTCAAGGCTGCATGCCCACGCCTGGAAAAGCAGGAAAAGTCTCGTGCCTGCAGACTCCGCGCGACCAATCGCCGCGCGTAATTTTTAAATTTTCAATTGCAATTTACTCAAAAACTACAAACAATTTTGAAAAACGGTAAAGGACTTTTCTTCTTATTTTTTTCCGTTCTCTTAAAACTTCTACAAGACTACTTTTGGTTAAATCCCTTAATCTTGTTTTTCGATCGTTGTTGCATTGTTTATGATGATATCAGCAGTGATTTGAATGATAAATTGGAACGATTTCTGAACGCGTGTATTCCTTTTATTTATGATTTGCCTAAATTTCAGCATATTTCTCAGTATCTATTTAATTCCTGTTCGCTAAATGTTACAACTAGGAGACAGTTTTTTATGGACAGTCTACTTTATTCAATTTTTAATACTAAAGTGGCACTTTATTTATATGATTTATTTGAATTTAGTGATCCTAATGAATCATCCCATGTCAGACTCCGGAATATAAAAACTATTTTAAAAATTCCACTGCATAGAACTTGTAGAGTACAAAAATCTTTCATTATTACAGATGCTAGATTATGGAATAAATTAGTGTCAAACATTAGAGATGCACCTACATAACATACTTTTAAGAAATTATTTTATTTTCTGTTTGAAAAAAATAACAAAGTTTTTGATATAACTTACTGATAATACATATATACATTTCTTTTTCTTTTTGTTGATTTGAATTAAATAAAAAATTATTTTATTTTTCATACCTCAGGCACAAAATAGGCGCTTTTAGATAGCAGCCGACAGGAACTAAAAGCCATTCATTTGTCCATTTGAATGCAAATAGCGACCTTTTTTTCCCATGGACAAAAAAAACAGCTAGTCCCATGTTGCTTAATATACTATTTTGACCTATTCCAAATTAGATACGTTATACTAGATATTACATATGACTACGTCATTTACTAGATACGACGAGGGTTGGTGGTGGGGACTACCGATATATATAGCATACTAAATTTTCAGTGCATGTTAGAATAAATACATATTGTAATTATTAATTATAATTCATTTCTTTATAAAAAAAAATTTTAATTTGTTTTTTTAATTGAAACAAAAATTTTTAACTACTAATTAAATTTTGTTTAATTAAAAAATATGTTTAATTTAACAAAATTGCGGCTATTTTTCGAAAAAAATTAAATTTAAAGTTTCTCAAAAACACCTTTTTTAACTTGATTTTTTAATACTTTCTGGAAGTCTAACCATTATTGCCCAACAAAATTTATTGGGGTCCCTTGTCTTAAAGAGACAACATTTTTTTGTTTTTTCAAAATAAAAGTTTGAAGTAATTTATGATTTTCGGTAGATATACGAGTACGTTTTTACCCCCTACAATATTCTACAATATCCTTCCATGCAAGAGTCTTATGTGTGTGACGCTTGGAGGGAGGCAGACTTCGATATAGTGGGGGTGCCTCTCACTAGCCGGCTATCATCGCTCGGCTTCTTAGGTACCTTTCTTCGGGTCGCGTCACAGTTTTCTTTATAGCTAGAAAATTTTTTGTTCATTTAACTTTAAATTATTAATTTATATTTTTATTCTACGAACAGACGAAAAAATTATCTTATTTAGTAGTGGATAAATAAAAAAGAATAAAAAGCTAAATTATCGAATATTTACTAAAGCCAATTTTCCTTAATTTGGTTACAAAGCAACAAATTTTCTTAAAAATAAAATATAATATTTAATTGAAGAGAAATTTAGATTGCATAATTTCATTCATAAAATCTATTACTATATGTTGTCAAAACAAGATCTTATCAGTTGATATAGTTTGACGCGTGCCTCATTGTTAGAGGATCTTTAAATTTTGAATTTATACAAAAGCTTGCTGCCATTTCAATTCAGACAGGTTAAAATATGTAAGTCAAATAATAGTTTCCTATGAAAATATATTATTTTTCACACAATTTTAGACGACACGTATTTTGCCGTTTGTTCAAAAAAATTATTTAACGAAGTTAGACGCATTTGAATTTTTAAAACTGCGAAGTCTGATTTCAAGAAAATGACGGTAAAAAATATTTAAATTGATGTATCTTTCTTGCAACTGTCTATACTGTAGTGGGTTTTTTTATCCCTAATTACGGATTAAATGGTCTTTAAAGTCCCACAAGTTTAATTAAAAAAATTTTTAATTTAACAAAACGGCGGCTATTTTTCGAAAAAAATTAAAATCAAATTTTCTCAAAAACCCCAACCTTTTTTTTCTCTCAATCTTTTTACTACTTTCTAAAAGTCTAAAGATTATTTTCTAATAAAACTTATCGGGGTCCCGGATTTTAAAGAAGAATAATAAATTTTTTTGTTTTTTCAAAAATGAAAAATCGAAGTTTTTTCGATATCTTTACGATATACATATTTTAGCCTGTCTGAATTGAAATGGAATCAACCAAAAGCATTCTTTCTATTCATACTACATAAGAGTGAGAAATATTTAATACATATGGATAAGATATTTCTCATGTTTGAAACATGTGGGTTTTCAGAAGTTTACCATGCAGTAGGATATTAAATCCAAATAAAGAAAAAATATATAGATATATACTTCCCTCGGTCTGTTTGAAACACCACTAATGTTTCAAAGTTTTACCGGCCTACTCAGTAATTCAATAATAAATTATATCGAGCACTGTACAATGTTTTACTGAACTTTTAATAACAATAAGTATAGTGAACACTTACCCTACGTTTTACCGAACTATACAATAAATAAAAGTTTTACCGAACACTGTGCCTTACGTTTTACCAAACTTTCAAAAAAACTGAGTATATTGTACACTCAGATGCATTAATACTGTCCTTCTGGTTTAATGGAATTTTGAAAAGTCGTGTCATTTTTATCAAATATTCTTAGTTTGTGACATACGAATGTTCTTATATATCATGAACTAAAAACATTTTGATAGAATTCATACGATTTTGCAAATTACTGTCAAACCGGAAGGACAGCATTAATGCGTCTGAGTGTACACTTACCCTACATTTTACCGAACTGTAAGTGAAGAGCCGTAAGGTTTATGCATTTTACATTATTTTTCAATGCAATTGCTTTTACAGTACTGTTCATTAAAAATTACAGTTTTGACACTTCATGCCAGTTTTACCAAACGAAGTTCGGTCAAATTTCAGGAATAAATTTTCTCCGTGTACAACTTTAGAAATTTTGAAAATTGCATGAAAATTTTTAAAGTTTAAATTAAATATGTTCCATTTTCAATATTCCTTGTTATAAATCAAGAAGGCTAGAGACAGGAGGTAAAAACTTCGGTAGTGAGGATGAGTCAGGAGCCTGTTTTTAACCAGGCGTTTCGTTTCGAAAAGTCGTCGGCGCGATGCTTCTGCACATCACTCACACATTTAAATTTTTCTATACCGTGTGATTCACACATGATAGCTTTTAATTTGAGGTTAATTTTGAAGTACGATTGAGACACAATGTGCATGTATCAAAACGGATACATATATTATATATATGATTCAAGTTATTAGTGAATTAAGTGCATTAATTTAGTGTTATTAAAATATTTATAAAATGCCGACAACGAGTCAAGAAAAAAGATAAACACAACACTGAAAACCAACGACAATTTTTTTCATATTGTATTTGTAGATTAAATGTGCAGAAGTCTATTGCGCCGGAGACTTTTTGAAAGAAAACGCCTAACCAAAATCAGCTGAGCGACTCAGCATTGCCATACCCCCACTACAAAAGTTTTACCTCCTGCCTCTAGCCTTCTTGTTATAAATATACAATAAAAACCAAAATTGTCAATACCGTAATAATATTTGATGATCTAAATTATAATTTAATTGCTGATCCATTACTCCCCGGGCAGTGATCAAAAACATTTTTCTAGAAAAAATTATAATTGATATATTAGGGCGTACTTTTTTTAATTGAAACATGAGATGTTAGGCTAAGTTTTCAGCATGATGAAATTTTTATTAGAGCAAGAATGACGAAGTTAAGCAACAAAAAATGAAAAGTGATTCATTACGCCCCGGTCTCCCCTATATAAAAGATAAAAGAAAAACTCTTTTACTCAACAAAAGAACAGTGTTTACAATTTATATAATACAGCTATTTCACTGTCTCATAAGTTCTTTCATAATGAACACATTAAAAGAATCTTTAAAATTTTAGAAAACAACGATTACCCTTTATAATTTATACGAAAAAATATTAAAAATCGAAAATAATCATTAATTCATAAAAACAATAGATAAAAAACAAACTACCAATATTTAAAGTACGGGGACAGTTCAGCAATTCCGTATCTACGTACGGAAAAAATAAAATATAAGTTTTTCGAAAAAATTTTCGAATAGAAAGCTGTACCAAATTATTTGAGGTGAGTTTTTTGAATTTGTAAAATAACAAAATTCAAGTTCTAAACTTGTAAAGTTCGGGGCAAGTACGGAAACAACAGTAAAATATGAGAATTTGAAAAAATAGTTTTTTGAGATATATAAGATAAGAAAATTAAAAATCTGAATTTGTGGAGATTAAAAAAGTACAGCAAAGTATAGGAAAGTAAAAAATGGCCTTTTGTGAAATATTAAATATAAAAATTAAAATTATGAATTTTTGGAGGATATTCTAGTTAAAACAACCAGCATTCTGGTTATATTAACTAGAATTGTGGTTAACCTAACCAGAAAAGTTTTGTTTAGGGTAGGGGAGAGTGAGTCAAAGACGGAGTACCGGCCTTATTTAATAAACGAATTAACCAGTCGCGATTATTTTTTACACAATACTGTACCGAGACGATAGTTTCTTGTTTACAAAATTGAAAAGCCATGAGAACAAATCTTCTATCTTGTTTACTAAAAAAACTGTTTTCGACGATTTTCTTGTCGTTTTTACTTTTTTTAATAGGTGTTTATTACTTAATAATAACGGTTAAGGGAAGAGACCGGCGAAATTTTTTTTTTGATATTTTCAAAAAAAAAATTTAATTTGAATTTTTTAAAATCGATATGATTGATTGTTGGGGGACATCTGAAATGCTTGTAAAAAAATTTCTTTGAAAAATATGTAGTTAATTTTTTCTTCCGTTGTTGGAGTTTGTTAATCCTTTTTAAATCGATTATCGGAAGAGTGATAAATGAAACAATGTTACATTAGTTTTTTAAATTTCTCTGTCTTTTAATGTTTATTCCCAAGTAATGTTTTGGTTCACCTAAGTCAGTCATTTCAAACGACTTCATTAGTTTATTTTTAATTTCTAACATCTTTTTACTGTCGTTACTGGCTAACAAAATATCATCAACGTAAATTAGCACAATAACTACTGATGTTTCGGAATGCCACGTGAATAAACAGGGTTCATAATCGTCGTTTATTAATCCTAATGAATGAGCAACTTCAGAGAATTTTTTGTTCCATTGTTTCGGACTTACTCGTAAACCGTAAATTGCTTTGTGTAATTTACAAACTTTAACCGCTCGTCTTTTTTAGAAAATTTCTACACCGTCTGGAATTTCCATGTAAATTTCGTCTTCCAGGGTACCGTTCAGAAAGGCAGATTTTACGTCTAATTGACATGCTTCCAAATCATAAAAATTTATTATTGCAAGAACAATTCGTACTAATTCTAACCTAGAAACTGGCGCATAAGTTTCCTTTAAGTCATAGGAATTTGTGTCTTTAAAGCTTCGAATTACCAACCTAGCTTTAAATTTAATTTTTTCCGAACTGTCGTATTTTTGTTTAAAAACCCATCACGAATCTATGATGTTTGCTTTTTTACCGTTTTTACAAAAATCAGGTCGATCTACAATTGACCATACTTTATATTTATTTAAAGACTGCAATTCGTCATTTATCGCTTTTAACCATTCGTCTTTGTTTTTAGATTTTAATGCTTGTTTAAAATTTAACGGATCGTCATTAATGTCAGCATATAAACAAAATAAAATTTCGTCATCTGATTTGTGTTGAGTTCTTATAAATTCTTCTTCTATACTGGGAAAAGTGTAAAGATTTAAAACTTTCGTGAATTTAGAGATTTCAACAAAACTATTATCTGCTATTTTCCGACTACGCGTCTCGTAAGGTTCTCTCGTGTGTTTAATCTTTTTCGTTTTTGTTATAATTTCGTTGGATTCTTCTCCCTCCGTTTCTAACTGTCTTTTCCGGGGTCTACCGCGTTTCTTATTCTGAGCTCCCTCCGTTTCTAATAAATTATTAGGGTTTTTTGTCAAATCTATTTCATCACTAACTTCGAATTTCATAAACCAGTCGTTCAATAACAAAGTTGTTTGCGAAAGTTGCCAATTTCGTATCGAATCTTTGTTGTATTTGTCGTCGTAGACAATTTTCTCATTGAACCTAACATTTCGCGATTCAAAAAAACCGGATTCAGGATTAAGAAAAATGTAACCGGATGGCGAGTAACCTACAAGAATACCTCAAACTGCTCTTGCCGAAAACTTAGAATCTGGTTTTCTCGTTATAGACCAATAGGCTAAACAACCGAAACGTTTGATTTGATTTAAGTCGTAATGAAAGTGTGGGGCGAATTTGCTTAAAGGGGATTGAAAATCATTTGATTTATGTGGGATTCTGTTATAAACGTAACCGGCTGTACCCAAGGCTAAATCCCACATGTTTGGTAGAAGTTTTGAATCAAACATAATTGATCTTATTTTTCTTTGTATATTCTGATTAAAACGTTCAGAAACTCCGTTATGCTGAGGAGTATCAGGATTCGCACACTATCGTTCTATACTTTCGCGTAATAACACATCGTTCGTGTATCCACCCATATACTCTGTGCCCTGATCCGATCGTAAATAACAAATTTTCTCGTTACTACCAAGTAAATTTCTAGCACTTTTAATAAATTTTTCTAAACAATAACCTGTTTCATCTTTAGTTCTCATGGGATAAGCTAAAGCCATTCGAGAAAAGTCGTCTATAAAAACTGCTATATATTGATATCCATGTGGATGTGTTGGAGGAGAAATTTTTCCCATCACATCCGAATGAATAATCTGAAACGGTCGTGTGGCTCTGTTTCTTTGATTGAGAAAAGGTAATTTTTTAAGATTAGTAAGCGCGCATACCTCCAAGTCAAGAATACGGTCATCGAAAACAGTTGATTGAAGTTCTTTATTTTCTGGCCATTATTTTTGTAATTTTTGTAAATAACTAACCGATGCATGACCTAAACGTACATGCCAAAGCATTCCTTTGTTATTTTTAAAAACCTCGTTTGAATTATTATTGAAAGTCGTGAATTCATTTAAAATATCTACTTTTGGTAGTTCAACTATATTCGTTATTTTTCGTTTAGTTAATGAAAAGTCAATATCCGAAAATACGTTATTTTCGAGAGTGTTAAGTTTTTCTTGATTTAATTTATCAGTCTTGATTTCAGTTTTTATTTAAACTATCGTTTTCATTCGTTATGTCATTTTCCGTCATTTGTGAAGAATTTTTCGCACAATTATTATTTTCACTTTGGTAAATAATTTTATTAATTTTTTCCGGCGTTTCAACTACTACGGTCGTGTCAAAAGCTGTCATTTTTGGATAAACTGAACCCTCATTAAAAATTTTTTTTTTAATTTTAATTTCAAGGAACCAATATGGTTTTTTATATATACCTGTCGCTAGTATTTCATTCGTTTTTGAATTAAAAATATTAACACACTGATTATCGAAGTAGGTAGAATAACCTGCTTCTGCTAAACGTCGAAGTGACAGAAGATTTTCGGATACTGAGTTAGTGTATATAGCATTCGTTAATTCAATTGTTTTATTTTTGTTTGTGATTAAATATACTTGACCTTTTCCTTCGGCGATTAAATCAGCCTTGCTATCTTTATTCGCACATTTAATTACATTGAATTTCGCACTTTCTAGTCTATAAAAAATTATTTTAGAATTTGTAATGTGTTTTGTAGCTCCTGTGTCTAAAATAAACGAAACATAATTGTGATTTTTGTTAATATACCGATTCGATTTGGAAAGACTGTAAATGTAAATTGGTGAGATAGTTTTTGTTTCGAAGGTGGAGACAGTATTTGATACAGACAATGACGCAATTTGTGATACTATATTATTTGTAATACCTGAATTAGTTTCTTGTAATTCGGTAAAACCGATTCTTGGAGTTTCACTGGTACCCGTTCGTGCTTGTTTTTGTTGCAACTGCGAATTTTTCCTTTTATCGATAAATTTTTTCTGAGGTTGATTTTCGTTGCCCTTTTTATAAAAATTTCTTTTGTCGTCGTGAGTCTGTCTTGTATGATTAAAATTTCTTTTTCCTCTATTCGTATTAAATTTATACAGTCGTTTGGTTTTATCATGAATGGACTTATCGTTTGAGTTAAAGAAATGCTTACCTGTAAGGCCTCTACCTCTCAATTTGGACAGTCGTTATTGTCGACACTCGCTGGCCTTGTGAGTCGTAAACTTCTGGCACTCGTAGCACTTACGGAGCCCTTGTCCCTTTAAGGGACACTCGTTTTCCATGTGCCCGTAATCATCACACTCGTAACACCTCTCGTTGACCCACTTTGAGCGACCTGGGTGAGTGAATTTAACCGAGGCCATAGCATTTGGATTAGAACTGGGATGATTTTTATTCGATGTTTGTAACCGCATCGCTTCTGCCTGAATAATAAAAGATTTTAATGTATCATAATTTAAACCTTTATCCGTTTGATTTTTTGTCATAATGTAAACAGATTGAACCTCGGGTAGTTGATTCGTAACTACATTAAAAAGAGCATCGCGTTTCTCATCGTCTGATAATGAACTTGTACCGGGATAATTTCATAATTTAAAATAATTTCTTCAAAACGGTCTAAAAATTTAATTGCTGATTCTCTTTTCGCATCATATTGAATAGAGTAAAGTTGTTTACGTACGCTAACACTCGATAAATTTACTTCACCTCGTTTAAATTCTCTTAATTTATTGGTTATTTCTATTGGATCTTTAATATGTAAAATTAGCGTATGATAGACTTTATCTATTCGATTTATAAGTATGTCGCGTACTCGAAATTTATGTTTCTCTTTCAATTTCTCGTTTAACGTTTCGGGGGGAGCAACAGTCGTATCTATGACATAAAGAAGATCTGTCGTTCTCAACTCAGATGTTAAGAATTCGTAAAAATGTTCAAATTTGACCTGTGTAGTTAATTTATAATCATGTTTAATCCCGTTTTCTTTACCGATAAACACAATTTTCATAGCTTCTTGAACTTTATTTGCAATCAAGGAAGTATCAATTATGTCGATATTACTATTTCCTGTCGTTGAATTTTGTTTAGATGTGAAATTAATATTTTGATCGAAAGCTTTGTTTCTTCATTAGATACTGTCGTTAATTTAAAATTAGAAGGCATTAGCACCTCACTTGAAATTTTGGGTCTTTTTACCTGTTTATTGTCAATTTCGCGTTGTTTAAACCACCACTTCAAATTGTCCTGCATTTTGGTGTGCATGGCTAGAGTTGAATCAATTGAGTGATCTAATTGAACTAATTTATTTGTAATTCGTTCCTCGATTTTTCGTAGTTCGCTTAATTTTGCATCAAAACTATTGTAATCATCCAGAGGTCGTTTTTTGTAACACTATCATTAATAGTAACACTATCATTAATTAAATTTTGAAAAGAAAAAGAGGTTCCGACAAAAATAAATTCCATCAATATAATTGATCTCTCGTAAATCTGAAGAATTTTATTTTAACGACGTCAATTTTTGAAAATTCTGAGAAAATTACTGTGAAAGACGAATCGTCTATCTTCACCTGGACCTCTACGTCCTCGTCCTCCATGTCGAGTGCACGTCTGCATCTGTTGATCACTTTCTTTGTAATCGTCGACATTTTCTAAATAAACTCTTTGTTAAAACTCTTCGTTAAAATCGTGATAAAAAAATTGACCAGAAATAAAAGGTAAAACACTCGCGCGCGGAATGAAAGAAAATGGCCGTCCAAAAAAGCGTCCACGCTTTCTGTCGCCATGCCGTACAGAAAAAAAGTCACTTGTTAACAGAACTCGCGCAACAGTTTACAAGTTTACTTAATGCGTGTGTAGAAAATAAGGTTAACACATTTTAAGTAGGAAAACTGTCTTTATTCGTATACGGTCGAAAGCCGGAGAGTAATCATGGACGATGCACAGACAACGCGAACACACAAAGTGAGAGCGATTAGAGATCGAAGTAGCAGCTCAATATATGTGCGTGCGCAGAGCGTCAAAAGAAAGGCGGAAGCACCGCACGAATCAAACGAGATATAATACCTTGGAGGCGCGAATATTCAATATTCTGACAACTTTAAATTTGTATATTAAAAAATAATTTTCATTGTTTAATAAAGTGGCTAGATGATGGTGTCAAACCAAGACACCGAAACATTGCAAAACTAATGTAACATTGTTTCATTTATCACTCTTTCCCCGCATCTTGCCACGAAGCGGTGAGCACTGGAAAACAGATGTTTCGCTGTCTCTCGCTTGCAACGTGCTCCGTCTTACTCTTTCCAATTAATCTAAAAATGAATTCATATTTAAATATAAAAAACGCAAATTTCTTTACAGTTTTTATCATTTCGCATGGGTTTTTCCCCAAAGAGGTGTACATCCCTTTTTTATTGCAGAGGCTCGGTTGAGACCTACGTCCGACCGTCGTTATTTTATGATAGCCACATGTCACAAGTCAAAAATTGTCACATGTCGACAATTTTTTGGAAATAAAAGATTTTTCTTTACGAAAGTATTTTAGATTTTATTAATCCTTTTATTGTAATTTTTTGTAGACTACGTGACATTTTCTGTTTCCTTGAAATGTGTATTTGAACCAAATACATATTTATGTGACCTAAATATTTGATTTTATTGCATCAAATAACTATTTATTTGAATCAAATACAAATTACTAAATTCAAATAAATGGAATATTTCAAACTAATAAATAATTATTTGAATCAATTATTGAAATTATTCAAATCAAATAAATGTAATATTTTAAGCTAATACATAATTATTAAAGGTGAAAGAATTTAAACAATTATTCCGAATCAAAATCTCTCGAAAATAAATTTATTGAGTAAGCACTAGATTTCGTTATAAAAATACAATACAATTCAATTTCTTCACTAATAAATAATTATTTGAATCAAATATGAAAATTATTTCATTCTATATTTAATACAAAATTTTTTTTTAATTTATTAATATATTATTATACTATATTTATATATTATATAATATATATTAACTGATTTGTTAACAGACTTTTAACATTATTTATAAACATGTTCACACAGTTTTTATTCACAACACAACACACAATTTAATTATTTTATATAACGCTTAAAATGAAGAATGAAAAATATTCGCTCGCATGTGGCATCGAACTTACGTTCGATAACCCCCCGCCCATAACGCTGACCACAAGCCTATAAACGCTCCTATTTAAGCCACACGACCACTAAGACTTGGTGAGAACTTGGGCTGATCTACTATATGAATGCCAGTGTCGTATATTCTGTATCCAAATAACACATTTATTTGTCGAAATATTTTTTATTTGTATAACATAAATGAAATATTTAAGTGAAATAAATAAAAGAACAGTTTCAAGTAATTCATTATTTTCGTTTCAAATAATTATTTACTTGATTAAAATATTATTTTATTTGTCTTGATAAAATAGTGTATTTGTTTTGAATAATGAATTATTCGGATTAAATAATTAAGTTTATTAGAATCAATATAATAAATTTACTGTGTCAAATAATTTTTATTTGCATCAAATATACGAAGTATTTGAATGAAATAAATAAAAAAATAGTTTCAAGTAACTCATTATTAGTATTAAATAAATTCATTTATTCAATTCAAATAATTATTTAATTGAATCAAATATGATTTATTTGGTTTAAATAAGTGTGATTCAAATAATTTAAGTTATTTGAATCAAATACATATTTTTTTGATCCAACTAAAAAGTATTTGAATCAATGAAATATTTTTTAAATAATTTGAATCAAATAAGTTTGTTTTCAGTGTATTCACAGGAAGTTTTGTTAAAATATTTCTGAAAAGAGCTGCATTCCAATCAGCTTCCAATAATATCCTGATCCTTGTTACAGCAAAGAGAGGACGTTTTTCAATCTTATCAGCGTATAATTATTTCTCTTTTTTTGAAGAAAAAGTTCCGTATAGGAAATATATTTGGCCGACAATTAAGAGAGATTATTACGTGGTCCTGCACTAACCGTATTGAATCATTGGTATAATTGACAATACCACTTTGCACCTAGAGTAAAAAAACTACGTCAAAAACTTTTGGAAGAAGATCGTGGCTTAAAAATATATATATATATTGTGTATAAACATTTTATACACGTTACAAGTGTTTAAAATGTCAATAAAATATTGAACATGTTTGTTTTGGAAAGGTGCACATCAAAAACAGTTTATATTTTATTTTGAATAAATGTGACTTCACTTCACAAGTTATTAACAGTTCGAAATTGAAAGTTGTTTAAGAATGTCACATTCAAAATTTAAATTTTCTGCATTATTTGAACTTTCGGTACTGCACTAGTCAAATTGTTCACATAAGTTACCGGCCGTTTAATTAAGCAAATTTTTATTTATCACTTTACAGGTATGAGAGACACCGCTGTCCCCAAAAATTGTTACGTCCCACCTGTGTGGTAGTAATCTTAATTCGTATAAGAAAAGTTAATAGATTCGAACTCTCTACTAAAACACATACCTTGTATAATAGTGGGAAATTCAAATGTTACATAAATAAAATATCAACTTAAATTTTGTTTAAGGCAGATACTTTAATGATAATATCGGTTCCGACAAGTTTTACATAGAGTAATTAATTAACCCATTAATGCCCAAATGTACAATTTTTTGTACCAAAGTTTGACACTATATTTGAACACAAAAACTCAACAGAAAAAATTCCGCAATAGTAATTTCTTATTGGTCAAAAACCACTCTTTTGAATGGCATTCCATAAAATTTTATAAATTTATAAATAAACAAATTACATATGTTTTAATAAAAAAACATGAAAGTTTAATGTTTTGTTTTTAGTTTTTTCAGTTTTAGTACAGGTATTCATCTTGGAATACATCTAAAAGTCCTAAATAACGCGTCAAAAATATATTCCAAATAGTTTTTAACCATTTTATTCGATCTATTAAATTTTATCCGCCATATTGGATCCGCTATTTTGAATTCTCAAAATCTGACTTTGGATTCGTAATAAGCGACCCTGAAAACCCCCGGGTAAGAAATTTTATGCGAATTTCACTTTAGACGCCATTTTGTGTCCAACATCGTGAAATTTTTTCGGAATACCCCTATCTGATAGGGAATATATTTTTGACGCGTCACGGTGAGTCTCTATAAAGTTTAACCCAAAAGTCTTGCCACTAAAATTTTTTTTACAGATATTTGTTCACACGTGAAATTAGAATATTTTTCGCCTAAAATGAAAATCATTTGTCTAGGGTTTTTAAAATAAACTCGATTTTTCCCTTTTTTTGTAGGTTAATTGCGCTGTTATTTCATAAAAAATTAAATTTGTTTTTTTTATTTCACTCTTTTAAGGTCTTGTGAACAATTTCCCATAGACGAAGATTTATTTTTGTTATTAATTGTTGTTAAATTTTTTAAAATCCTGAAAAAATCTTGTTTCATTGCGATTTTTGTGTTATTTCTTTAAATAAAATTAAAATAAAGTGAAACTGGGGTGTCAATTTCACTTTTTAAAAGTATTCTAATTATTGAACACTTGTAGTAAATTTAATAATTTTGTTTTTATTTTAAAGATAGGAATACGTAATTTAAAACACATTACAATAGTAAGCCAGTTTCTACATTTATTTTAAGAAATAACACAAAAATATGGTCGAATATGGTTTTTTATTTTTTAATTTCTTCAACGGATTCACAAGAGGAAGATACTCAACGTATTTATTTAGTAGAAAAAAGTAGTCTTGTCGTCCCGAGCAATTTCATTTAAGGAACTTCCTTCTTTAGAAAATAGTGATCCCTCACCTTTTTCAATATCATCAATATTATTGCATTCATTGTCATCAACCTAATGAAACAAAATTTAAATTCAACATTTTCTATTTTTTGAAATATTATTATTTAAATTTTAAATCAAATAAATTTTTGTTCTGTGATAGAATAGTTGCAATTTATTTAGGAACTTACCGTTTTTCGTCACTCTGCATAAAACATTTTCATTTTTTTGTATAATGTTTCCACATTGATCGAAAACAAAGTTGTTAAAAATTATATTATCACTCATTTTCTTAAAATTTTAAAATAAATTCTTACTCATTACACAATAAAGTTTTCCAACCAAATCGCTTCGTAGCTAAGAGAAAAATAAACTAAGAGTAATAGGTCGAATCGGGCAAATATTTTGACACCAGTATATTTTGAACAATCAGAAATATTATTCGATAATTTTGTATTTAACAATTCTGCTCCCTACTGGAAGTAAAATAATAGAAAGAGATAGAGTTTTGGGGATAGACAGAGAGAAAGTTTTTTCTATCCCTTTGAAATAGCCATTTTGCATATCCAAAATATTATACCTTTTTATCTCCAATTTTTTATGTCTTTTTATACCCTATTATCCCCTATCTATCTCTTTTTATACCTATGTACTTTTATCTCTTTTTTTCTCTTTGCTACAAATGTTTATCCTTTTAAATATGTAAATAATTAATTAACCAATATTATTAATAATATTAAAGACTTTATGAAGTATTACAATTTCAATTGAATTTATTATTTTAAAAAATATTTTTAGAGTTTTCGTACTTCTATTTATAATCTATTTTTAACAAATAAATTTATTTATTTGTTATGAAATTATTATTTATTGTTTATATCTATATTTCATTTCACATTATTAACCAACATTTACACATAACACTTAAAACCAAATTTGAAAAATCTCGCACGCAGGATGGCTCGAACCCTGAACCTTAGGGACGCATGTCGAATACACATGTCACTCAGCCACGCTAGCTTGGAAGATATTTTTCTTGAACTACCTTTTCACTTATAGGACTTTATTGTTCTCTTTTTATATCTTACTGTATCACTCTTTATCTCTCAGTTAATCTCCTTTTTAAAGTTTTAATTTCTCTATATTTATCATAAAATCGTCACGTAGGTAAGTCAATGTATAAGAAGAACATAGACTGTAGTCTATTGCAACCAATTGCAATTGAATTAAAAGAATAAAAGTGATAAGTATTGTATGTACTGATATGTAATTAGGAATATAAAATCGAGGGGATAAAAAGAAAAAAGTATGTTATTAGAATAAAGTTAGGATAAAAAGAAAAGAAAGTGAATAGTAAAAGAATTAAAATAGATTGAGCAAAAGTAGGTGATTTATAAAGATTTATAATAAAATAATAATAACAATAATTTATAATAAAGATTTATAAAGATAAAGAAAAAAGTAAATATTAAGATTCAAATGAGGATAGGAAGAGAATGAAGTAAATAGTAGAATGATGAAATAAGGGTTATTAGAAGAGATTGAGAAAAAATATAAGATAAAAAGAGATTGAAAGGATTAAAAAAGAAAAGCCTGAGATAAAGGAAGGTCGTAAGCAGGGATCAGTGTATAATCCGAGCATTTGCCGAAAACACCCACCATGAGTGAATGGGGACCCCCCTGTTAGGTGACCGAGTTTGAGCGGTCCGCGAATACTCAATCACAGAATTTATCGCGTGTTTGTAAAAGGCGAACGAATGAGAAGTTACATAAGATGGAACGCATTACGCTGTACTTGTACCCGTACCGGCTGGGTGAGACTTCGGTCTGGGAGCAGAACCTCCGCGTGGTCCCAGCTGGAAACGTCCGATTCTCTATCCTTCAGTCAGACCGTGTCGGAGCGCGAGGCTGTCGAGGCAGGATGACGGCGGCTAACTGCTTCTTCATTTCATTGGGCACCTGTCTTCTTAGGGCGGAAATGTTTGTATAAGAACGTCTTCGCAGCAGAAGCGTTTTTAAATTTCTGACCTTGTCAGTGGTTGAAACCTCACATGCTGAGGAATTAGGCTCTTTGGAGACCTGGACGTGGTGAGTTGCTTTATCAACTCAGGCGGGTACCTGGCAGAGTACCAAGCGATTAGAAAGGTTCCGCCTCTCACCAAGGGGCTGGGGGTTGACCAACGAGCATTTTATCCTTTTTTCATGATAAAATCACGTATTGAGAAATTCCAGATTTCGCATTTTTTATATATTAACAACGAGTATACTTTCTAATATAGGTAATTAAAATATGTGTGTAAATAACATCGCTAATATTAATTGATAATATTATAATTATTACTTATTCACTAAATGTAAACGAAATAGGGTAGATTTACCAGTTGTGGCCACTTTAAGCGGTGTGTCGTCTTTCATTAAGAAAATAAATTTATTGAAGCACTAATTTCATTATTATTTTTTTATATTATATCTAGCGAATTGTATTATTTTAATTTTTATAATCAAAAACATGATTTAACTATATTTATTATTTTAAAAAAATGAAATTGCTTCAAAAAGCCTTTTTCACCAGTTGTGGCTACACAAGCACCACTTGTGGCCACCCTTTGTCCCAGTTTTGTCCACTGCTTAAAAAACTGTTATGGTATTATTAAGTGAATTATATTTTTTAATAAATAGTTAGAATTGATTAATCAATCAAGCACGACAATTAAAAAAATTTATTAAAGAACAAAATGTAGTATTAAAATCAATAAATTTATATTTTACTTAAAATCACAAATGTTTTTTTAACATGATTAATCAAAGCTTATTTATTATTGATTATAATAATAAATAAAATTTTTATTTTAAACTCTATTTTATACAAAAAATATAAACTTTAATTTTATTTAATTTGTTTTTTAGAGTTATAGAGGATAAATAATTAAAAATGTATTACTTAAACATTAAATAACTGTTATTTTTATTCACTCATTAATTCAGTGGAGTCAGAATAAATACTATATTATACTTCAAATATTTTTAAAAGTGAATTAATTTATTTAAAAAATTGTAATACGAAAACTATACGAGTTGTTAAACTAAAATTATGTCAATTTAACGTATGAAATGTAGTGTGGCCAAAAAGGGTGTTTTGATACTTTTGCTGTACCGTTTGTGGCCATGGGCTTTTTAAAAAATATTTGACCTAATTCTTTTAAAATTCGTATTTTTTATAGTTATTTAACTCCTATATATAGTATATAAGAGATAGAATATAAGAATATTGCCAATAATATCGAAAAATAATCATTTACTGACCAGTGATATTTCATCAAATTTACTAAGAATTGTAGTTATTCGACACTGTCAATACATTCGTACAGTTTACTGTCATTTTAAATTAAGCCAACTAAATTTCTGTCAAAAGTAAGTTTACAGAGTGTCATCTACTTTTATTAGGATTTTAGGCATATATCTACAATGCACTAGCAACTTTAGAAAATTTAATAATATCAACTTTAATCCAAAAGTGGCCACAACCGGTGCAGTGGCCACAAACGGTACTTCTACCCTAGTCTTGCAAATATAGTGTGAGATCTGCAGGGCCGTGCTAACGGTCAGCAAAAGCAAATAGGGTCGACTAATAAGTAAAGTTATTGAAGTTATTAAGTGGGCCCAAACGGCATCGTATCGTACGTCCTCCGTCCTTAACAATGAATTTAAGAGACAAGCCAAAGATCCCGCATTATTATATTGGCTGTATGGATGGGCTCAAGAACCCACCCAGTTCAATGAACGCTTCATTGTTGGGAGGGAAGATCATGCCATCGATTGAGACCGTTTTGGGATCAGCGTTCGGGAATTTTCTTTGTAAATAGTTGTAGAGTTTATTTATTTTAGGTTGTAAAATCGGGCAATCATGAATAGTGTGATCCAAGGTTCTCCTCTCCTCACCGTAACCGCAGCTTAACGTTGCGTTCCAATTATGTCTTGAAAAAAGTTCGTACGTAAAGGTGTGACCGGTGCGCAATCTGGTTATTGCATTTATCCAGGCTCGCGGATATGTAATATTTGTAAACCGAGGTCTGACTGTTTGTACGTCACCCTGGCAAAATAGCTGTGGTTGGATAAATCTCTGTCAGTAAATGGCCAATAGTAGGACAAATTTGTCATTTTATCTTGGATAAGGATGTTATTCTTAAGATCAATAATTGGAGCTCCCATATATATACGATTAGGGAGTGTGCTATTAACTTCTCTACAAATTGAATCAACAAATTCATTTCCCCTTCTGTTAGAGTGTGACGGAATCCAAATAAATTTAATATTGGGATGGAAATCCACATAGTCAGAAGGAAATAAAAGGTCTAGGATGAGGTATAAGACATAAGGGTTGTCTGTGTAGAGAAGACAGTTGTTGACTCTCATAAGAGAAGATAAAGAGTCTGAGATGATAATAGCATGTGAGAGTCGGTGTTCGGTAATATAATGAATGGCTTTATAGATAGCAAAAATTTCAGCCGTCAGTATTGAGACGCAAGGCTGCAAGAAAATGGCTTGAGTGTAGTCATTATATTCGTCATGAAATGCCGATGTTGCCAGTCCTGTATCAGAATTGTAGGAGCCATCTGTATAAATGGAAACAAAGTCTTAAAAGTCTGATTGTAAAATGTTGCGCAACTTAAGGTCTGGATTATCTAAGTTCTTAAGTATGTGTCCAGTGGTAACGTCACATTTGGGTGATTTTATAAGTGTAGTCAGTTTCCAGTCAAAGTATGCAGGTTTCCGTAATATGTAACAGATTTTAGTTAGGGGATAGATTCTGCAGAAGGATTCAAGGAGAGGTATATTTTTAATATTAAATTTCAATCTCGTAGTTGTAGTCTTACGTTTTAGAAGTTTCAGGAGAAGAAACAAGAGGGTTGTCCTGACATTCAGCATTTCTGACTATAAAAGAATTGGAGAGGTGTATTCTCCTTCGTTCTAAAAGGGGGCTCATTCGCTTCCGACAAAAGAACTGGGATAGGAGTTGACATAAGGCAACCCAAAGAGGTTCTTAAGGCTGCTGATAGAATACGATCCAGAGTTTTCAATAGGGTAATTGAGTAGTCAGTAAAAAGGGGTGATCCCCAATCAAGAATTGGTGTAATTAGACCCCTATAGGCCATCAACGTAAGTGTAGGGGAAGTTCCCCAGGTGGCGCGAGAGATGATCCTGAGAATACCCAATGCCTTAGTAGCTTTGTTAGCAATATATTTAATATGAGCATGCCAGGTGAGTTTACGGTCAAAAACAATACCCACGTGTTTCATTGTTGTCGTACGGTTAATATATGTGTCCTGACACGGTGAAAGGGACCTTACGCCCCAAAAAATTATTTTTTAGTTATTAATGCCATTATATCGATTGAAAAAATCTGTATAGAATGGTATCAATAACTCAAAACGAATTTTTTGGAACGTAAGGTCTCTTTCACCGCGTCAGGGCACATATGTGTTATCCACGAGAATCTGTAGATTCTCAAAGTTGGCACGAGATCTAGAGAATACACAGCAAGTAGTTTTAGCTGGGGCAACAGATATTCCCATGGACTTCAGCCAATACGAAAGGACCCTAATCGCATCTGAAACTAAGTCCGTAATGCCTTCATCTTTTTTAAATTTTATGTAGAGGAGTAAATTGTTCGCGTACATGACGTATTTGATATTTTCGGGTAGAAGAAGTCCTAAGATTCGAAAGTATAGATTGAAAAGTAAGGGTGAGAGTACTTCTCCCTGGGGGACACCGACCCCGCATTCCTTAGGAGCGGAGGATGATGAGCCAAAGTAAATATGTCTATTAGAAGTTATGTGGTTTATGAAAGTAATTGTGCAGGTGTGTAAGTCAAGGTCAGTCAAGATGTCAAGATCTGTGGTAACACAGATAACAGCAGATCTACCCTTACGCAATCTGAACTGCTGATGAATAATTCGAACACAATCGAAGACGAAGAAGCGGCACTGAATCTTCTTATGTATAAAAATGGTCCGGGAATTAGAAACGACTCCACTGCCATGGATCTATCGGATACTAATTCCGATGGCGTCACACAAAAGAACAAACGCAAGTACTGCGATGAAAATACTTTATTAGACACGCCAACGTCAAACAAAGATCCGAATGCATCTATACTTCAGGATAAAAAGCGCAACAGTTCCAAGAAGCCTCCAACCGGTTCGGTTGGTTCGACAAACTTAAAGTATGATAATAATACAAAGAGTAATTACCCTATGTTTATTCAACATGAGTCTAAATCTCCGAACGCTTCAAGGAACTGAACCATGTATCGGTTGGCCGTTTGCTCCATCCTCTATATCCTGAAAAGATAACCGACATCAACCCTAACGGTCGAGGTAAGGTTAGAGTGGTAATGAATTGTGGTAGATCAGCAAACAAACTACTAGTGGATCGAATTCTAAAATCAAATAACCTAATCGCCATCATTCCGTCGAGCTTCGTAACCTGTCAAGGTGTCATTAACTCTATTCCACAAAACATTTCAGTAGACGAAATTCTGGAAAATATAGATGCCGTTGGTCCTCATAACAAAGAATGCAAAGTGATGAGTGCGCGTAGATTCAGTCGTAAAGTGATAAATAACATGAAAGAAGCATCTTTTGTGAAAACAATGACAGTTCTTCTAACGTTCCAAGGAACATCTTTGCCAGAACGCGTTGCTATTTTCAAAGGTTCAGCCCCAGTTCGCCTGTACATTCCAGACCCAAGAATGTTCTACAATTGTTTTCGTTTCGGTCATGTGGCCAAACCCTGCAAATCTAAAAAACGCTGCTCGAAATGCGGCTTCACAGATCCCCATGAAAACTGCCAATTAGAACCAAACGAAATTAATCATGGCCAGTCTCATTAATCCCCGCATTCTTCAAAAAGACACCCGAAATTCTCAAAATCTCCCACGAGTTCGATATTCTTCTCTTATCTGAAACACATTTAAATCCAGGTAAACCTGATAATTTACATAGTCGTAAACCTTTTAATATAATAAGATCTGATAGAACTGTAAACAATCGTCCTGGAAAACATTTGATGACTCCCTAGGCAGTGGCCATCTCCCTGTTCTCACCACTATAGGTATTTCAGTTCCTACTGCTTCCTATTCCTCTCATAAATATAATCTTAAAAATATCTCTTTGAGTATTTATACAAATATCCTCTCTAATTTAATAACCGAAAATATTACCAACTTGAATGCCCCAGACGCAAATATAATTGGTGTGTACAACCTTTTTACCAATTTAATTGATGAGGCAGTGACTACGGCATGCCCTAGTCGCAGAACCTTTAACCACAATATAAGACAAACAGCTACTAACAAAAAGCCTCGCGCATCGCGGTCCAGCTCCCTGGTGGAACCAGGCGTGTGATTCCGCAATCGCTGAAAGAAAATTGTCTCTTTCTACTTATAAATCTAATTCAAATTATGAAAACTTTTGTAATTTCCAAAAATCACAAGCTAAAGCCAAACGCACACTTATCTCTGCTAGAAGAGAATCCTTCAAAAACTTCTGTAACACTCTGGATAGAGAAACTCCATTGTCCAAAGTTTGGTCCATAGTTAAAAGTTTTAAGAACAGATTTACGCATCCAGCCACCGCATCTTGTTCGGCAGACAGAGCAGTTATCGATAAACTTTTCTACATGGTAGATGATCTTAGCCCACCAACAGTTTTTCAATACAACTTTCCAGAAAATTTTAATTCCAATACTTTTTTTAAATCTCCATTCAGTATCACTGAGTTGAGAATTGCAATCAAATCCTTAAAAACAAAATCCTCTCCTGGACTAGACAAAATCGATTTTAACATCATCAAAAACTTACATCCTTATGGAAGACCTAAAAGAAATTGATATTTCCTTTCCAACAGCCAAATTTATTTATAATTCTATAGCCTGCAAAAATATGTTTTTCAAAATTAATGGTGAAACCATTGGCCCAAGAACTCTTACAATTGTTCTTCCACAAGGCAGTATTCTAAGTCCCATTAACTTTTCAATTTACACAAGAAAAATACACTCCCTTATCCCAAAAAACTGCATCATTATCGAATTTGCTGATGACATTGTCATAATTTGCCGCTCAAAAGATTTAAATTTAATCATCACCTCTGTACAAAAATGTCTTAGTGATATATCAAAATTTATGTCTCAAACATTTCTCATCCTATTGTCAGCAACTTACACTACCTTCACGCTTTAGATCATAATTTCAATATTAGTCACTGTTACCTTCTCCTTTTTGCCTTCAACAAAATAAATAATTTCATTCTAATCATTCAGAAAAAAGACATTCATCTTTATTTTGAATTTCCGTATGAAGACCATCTATTCTCGCCCAAGATCATCACCAGCCTTGGAAAAGAGATCCAACCATCACCAAGTCCCATTGATGTTTTTTAGAACCTTACAAATCAACATTTCAAAAATGTCATTCACTTCTATACAGAAGTGAATGAATAATAAAAAAAATTTTAATCTCAAACAATTTAACGTAATTAGACTAGACAGAAATAAAAACAAAGGTGGTGGTTTAATAATCGCCATTCGTAAAGACCTTAATTTTTCCAAAATCACTACAATTCCTTTTAATGAAAATGTTCTAGAAACTCTTGCAGTCTCAATAGACACTTCACAAGCGAAACTTTTAATAGTCTCAGTATACAGAGTTCCTGGCAAATTAACCCCAAGTAGACTATGGAATAACTTATTTCAGTACCTAGAAAATTCAAATTGTGCTTCTTTCTTCCTGGGTAGTGACTTCAACAGTCATCACACGCATTGGAGTAGTTCCCACACATGTACAGATGGACATAATTTGTACTCCGCTCTAGACAACTCAGATCTCATTTTGCTGAACGATGGATTCCCACTTTCATTGGACGCCCTTCTTCCCCAGGTTCGATGCTTGACTTATCATTTATCTCACCGAACCTCTACCCTCTCTCTACATGGCAAGTTTTAGATGACCCAATAGGTAGTGACCACTTCCCAATCCTCACTACATTGAACGTCACTATTCCCATAACAGAATTTACTTCGCATAAGGGTAAGACTCCGTCAGAAAATATGTGATTTGCATGGGGTCTTTAGATTAGGCTGTAATTTAGTAAAATTGTAAAATTGGATACTATAAACTAGTGTGCCAAAATTTTTTTGAATATTTTAAAATTTGTTGAAGTTACGCCATTTCAAATTTTTTTGTTACTTGAAATCATGTTTCTTCTGACTATCACAGAACAAAAAAAAAATTTTTGCCCAAAAAACGTAAATTTTTTTTAAAACTGTTTTGCCCGAGCGGGATCGATTTTTGAGTTTTCTTGTCAATTAATAAAATATTCCTTATAATTTCACCTTTCATTTAAGAAAAAGAAATCGATGGAGACCTCAAATAGTTTTCGAGATATTGCAATTTTTGTTAATAACAATGATAATTATTAACTTTAAAATTATTTTTTAACAAAATAGACATAAATTACTTAAATAAACATAAATGTGTCGGCAAAAAATTTAATTTTTTTAAGGAGGACCAGAGTTATCTATTTGTTGATAAACGAAATTATTTAAATTAACTAAATTATGCATTATTTTTTATCGGGTGGTCATACTAGACTAATTTAAATTGATTTTGATCATGAGAAATGGAAAAATAAAAAATAAACACGATTTTTTTTTAAATTCTTGTAAATTATTAACTTTGAGTAACAAAAAATACATGAACAATTAAAAATTGAAACAACGGACTTCGGGGAAACTCTTAGAAAATTGATCTCCTTTCATTTAAAAACTATTTAAGTCTCCATCGATTTCTCTTTTTTAAATGATAGGTGAAATTATAAGGAATATTCTATTTGACAGCATGACACATTGTACGAGGGGGGATTCAATATTTGTTAAGGAAAGCATATACTTTGATAAGTTTAAGGCGGAAATCTTTTCCTCTTCAATGGAGTGGAGGGGGGAGGTGTCAGATTTGAGTGGGGACGTAGATACTATGAACTCGGTGTTTACCTCAACTATAACTAATGTTGCGACGAATTTAAGAACGAAGCGTCCTCTCAGACAGTATGGGTCGTCGAATAGCGGCAGGCCATGGTTTGATCGGGAATGCAGGAATGCAAGACGACTTGTAATTACGGAATTAAAGAAGGCAAAAGAAAACGATTTTTCATTAGAGTTTAAATTAAATTTTCTAAAAGAAAAAATAATTGTCGACTTATTATAAAAAGTAAAAAAAGAGGTTTTCGTGAAGCTTGTATTAATATAATCGCTGATTGCAATAACTTGTCAAATTTTTGGAAAATTATCAATTCGTCAAAGAAGGGAAGTTATTGTAAGTCACGTGTTGGAGTTTTGACCTGGACGAGTTACTTGCATTCCTGTTATCCTGAGCTTCCATTGGTTAAAGCCTTGCCTGTCGATTCTGTATTGAGTATTTGTAATTCGATCTTGGATGTGGAAATTTCTTTTGAGGAAGTAGTGACAAAATGTATATCGCAATGTAAAAATGGAAAGGCTCCCGGAGTCGATGGAGTCTGCAATGAGTTTTAAAAAGGCCTCCCCCAAAATTTGATTTTATATATGACCCATCTTTTTAATTCTATAATGGAAAAAGAAACTGTTCCAAAAAGTTGGGGGAAAATGTCTACCTCTATGTTGATTAAAAAGGGAGACGCGACAATTCCAGAAAATTATAGGCCAATAACATTGGTCAATTGTGTTGCGAAACTTTTCAATCAGATTATATATGCTCGAATGGTGGGTTGGTCAGAGAAATTAAATTTGATTTTCGAATCACAATCTAGGTTTAGACGAGGTAGAAGTTGCTTAGACAACCTCTTTACTGTTCAATCAGTCATACAGATTCATTTATATAAACCTAAAGCAGTCGTATACGCAGTTTTCATGAATTTTAAGATAGCTTTTCCATCTGTTTCACATTCAATCTTGCGGGAAAAATTGTTTAAATTAGGTTCAGGTAGTAAAATAATCACAATTTTGAAAAGCTTTTATTCCCAGGCTTTTATTTGTATTAAAGATTCTCGCGGAACTTCTGAATTTGTAAAGGTTACTAGGGTGGTGTTACAGTGAGAAATCCTTAGTCCGTTACTCTTTCTACTGTTTATATGTGATATGGAGAGTTATTTTTATGAGAAGAGATGTAGAGGAATCACAATTGAGTGCTTGGATACAACAAGGGGACGTACGCTCGGCGAGTCGCTTTAAAGCCAGTCAGAGGGGTCAAAAAGTGTAAAAAATGAAAATTCAAAAATTTGAATTTTGAAAAATGCTATCTTATAGGAAATAAAAATGCGCATCTTTTTTCCTTTGAGATTTTTTTAAATAATGAATATTTTTAGATAATAATTGAAAAAATGTGATAAATCTTAATTTTCAAATTTCATTGAATTTTTAAACATTAATCGTCATATCTCCGTCAAAAGTTAATGAATTCTCTTGATTTTTGGTATACACATTCATTTGAACCTATAGAAGACGACAATATCACAAAAATGTTAAAAGCAATTAATTGTTTATTAATTTTTAATTGTTAACACTGACCTGTCGAAAATAATTTTTTTTATCTTTGGCTGCAAAAAGTATGCGAGGAATTTTAGAATTCAAACAACTTCCAGTGAGACATTTGTTTATTATGATATAAAGAAGTTTTCTGTAAAATTGCAAAAAGATTACTTTTATATTTACAGAAATACAATAGTTTTAAGAAAATGCTCGCGCCGCCAACTATCGCTACAGTCGGGTCTTTAAAGACAGTTGCTCGGTACAGTTTTATGTATATGTAAATATATATGTGTGTAATATTTGCATTACATTATTTATTAATTATTACATATCATACAATATATACACTTTTTTAATAACATTATATATTGTATGATATGTAATAATTAATAAATAATTCCAGCAATATTTAATTTAAATAAAATTATTTCTATATTTATTTTTGTTAGTACATCGTTTATTTATAACCCAATTGTTTGGTACATTTGTCACTGAATAAAATCTAAATAAATTTTGATATTTGTGAGTTTGCAGTTTAGCTATAAGCAGCTAATTATTTTGAAATAGAATTTGAAGTGTTTTGGTGTATAATATCTGTCGAAATTGGCCGGAAAAAGCCTAAAAATTCATTAATATGGAAAAGAAATATTACAAAAGTCTGTAGAAACAAGGTAAAAATGAATAAAAAATTAAATTAATATTTTCGTTTTCTTATCTGCACTCTTTCATGCATTTAATAATTTAAATAGATATATTCTTATAATTGAAATAAATTGTTAGTAGATTATTTTATTTAGAATTTTTAGTATAAAATATCTTTTTAAAAATTAAAAATTTGATTTAATAAAAATAATTGTAAAAATAAAAGAAATTTCTACATAAACCTTATGTATTTTATTTAACAAAATATTTTTAAAAATTGGTTTCAATGAATATTTTATTTATTAAGAATTTCTCTAAAGTAAAATCTACTAAAAATGCTATGCGTATTAAAAGTTTTTAATTTTTAAATGTTACTTTTTCTATGTAAATATTTCCATATATACATTTTACTTGAGTTAAAGTTATTGTTTTCTAATATATACAATAATATCAAAAATAGCAGAAAATTATTTTCAAATGATAATTATAATGCTTATTAAATTGATAAATTTATTTTAAAAATATACATAAATAATTAATTTCTTGTGTTTTAGTGGAATTATATATTACCTTTTAAGTAGTAAATAAAAATAAATAGTTATTAATAAATTAACGGTAACAAATTATTTTGGAATTATAAAAGTAACATTTAAAAATTAAAAACTTTTAATACGCATAGCATTTTTAGTAGATTTTACTTTAGAGAAATTCTTAATAAATAAAATATTCATTGAAACCAATTTTTAAAAATATTTTGTTAAATAAAATACATAAGGTTTATGTAGAAATTTCTTTTATTTTTACAATTATTTTTATTAAATCAAATTTTTAATTTTTAAAAAGATATTTTATACTAAAAATTCTAAATAAAATAATCTACTAACAATTTATTTCAATTATAAGAATATATCTATTTAAATTATTAAATGCATGAAAGAGTGCAGATAAGAAAACGAAAATATTAATTTAATTTTTTATTCATTTTTACCTTGTTTCTACAGACTTTTGTAATATTTCTTTTCCATATTAATGAATTTTTAGGCTTTTTCCGGCCAATTTCGACAGATATTATACACCAAAACACTTCAAATTCTATTTCAAAATAATTAGCTGCTTATAGCTAAACTGCAAACTCACAAATATCAAAATTTATTTAGATTTTATTCAGTGACAAATGTACCAAACAATTGGGTTATAAATAAACGATGTACTAACAAAAATAAATATAGAAATAATTTTATTTAAATTAAATATTGCTGGAATTATTTATTAATTATTACATATCATACAATATATAATGTTATTAAAAAAGTGTATATATTGTATGATATGTAATAATTAATAAATAATGTAATGCAAATATTACACACATATATATTTACATATACATAAAACTGTACCGAGCAACTGTCTTTAAAGACCCGACTGTAGCGATAGTTGGCGGCGCGAGCATTTTCTTAAAACTATTGTATTTCTGTAAATATAAAAGTAATCTTTTTGCAATTTTACAGAAAACTTCTTTATATCATAATAAACAAATGTCTCACTGGAAGTTGTTTGAATTCTAAAATTCCTCGCATACTTTTTGCAGCCAAAGATAAAAAAAATTATTTTCGACAGGTCAGTGTTAACAATTAAAAATTAATAAACAATTAATTGCTTTTAACATTTTTGTGATATTGTCGTCTTCTATAGGTTCAAATGAATGTGTATACCAAAAATCAAGAGAATTCATTAACTTTTGACGGAGATATGACGATTAATGTTTAAAAATTCAATGAAATTTGAAAATTAAGATTTATCACATTTTTTCAATTATTATCTAAAAATATTCATTATTTAAAAAAATCTCAAAGGAAAAAAGATGCGCATTTTTATTTCCTATAAGATAGCATTTTTCAAAATTCAAATTTTTGAATTTTCATTTTTTACACTTTTTGACCCCTCTGACTGGCTTTAAAGCGACTCGCCGATCGTACGTCCCCTTGTTGTATCCAAGCACTCAATTGACCATATGACAGAAATTATGATGTTGGGTTTTGCGGACGATTATGTCATGCTCTCAGACTCACCCTCTGAATTGCAAAAAAAATTGAATATCTTGCGTGCATTCTGTGAGGAGATTGAACTAACTGTTAACTCTGACAAGACAAAGGTGGTAATTTTTACGAAGTCTGGGAGGTCAGTTGCGAAAAGATTCAAATTTTTTAATTTCAGAGAGGAGCGTATCCGAAGTGGTAAAGCAGCAATACACGTATCTGGGGGTCATTTTTTCGAATTCAGGATCTTTTTATCAACAAGCTGCTAAGGCGATGAGCAACGCGAATCTAGCGGTTGGAGGGATTTTGAAAACAATTGTCTCGTTGGGAGCCGACTCTTGGGACTCCTACACCAGACTTTTTCATAGTCTGGCTGTAAGTGTTTTATTCTACGGGATCCAAACCTGGGGTCTCCGGCATCTAGACCAGATAGAAAAAGTCCAACTTTCATTTTACAAAACGCTTTTACTATTGCCGATAAATACACCTGGATATGCGGTTAGAAGGGAGACGGGCACTCTTCGGTTAGCCTTCGGGGTGATTTCTTTAACCCCTTCACAGTGTTTGACGTCAATAGAAGCAAAAATAATTCGTGCCCCCAGTGTGTATGGCCGCTATAGCAGCATCGAAAAAACTGATATTTAAAAGTTAACGAATCTTGCTAAAAATGCCTACTCGGGGGTTTTCGGGGTCGCTGAATCCAAATCCGTTATTGAAAATTCAAAATTCAAAATGGCGGTTCCAAAATGGCGACCAAAAAAATTTAAAAGTTTACGGATTTCACTAAAAATGCTTACTTGGGGGTTTTTGGGGTTGCTGAATTCAAATTTTTAGTCAAAACTTTAAAATTCAAAATAGCGGCTCCAAAATGGCGACCGAAAAAATTTTAATGTTTACGGATTTGACCAAAAGTCTTCACTTGAGGGTTTTCGGGGTCGCTGAATTCGAATCCGTTATTGAAAATTCTAAATTCAAAATGGCGGCTTCAAAATGGCGACCAAAAAATTTTTTAAGTTTACGAATTTGGCTGAAAATTCTCATTGGGGGGTTTTTGAGGTCTCGAAATCCAAATATTTAGTCAAAAATTCAGAATGGTGGCTTCAAAACGTCGACCAGAAAATTTAAAGTTCTGAAATTAGTTCTTAAAACTGAAAGTAGAGAAATTGATATGTCTTAAGTTTTAAAACCCCAGTAAAAAAATAAGTATTGAGTGGAGCGTTTAGGAATTGAGTGAAGCTCTGAGTCAATACGGATTCGAGCAAAAACCGTATTGGGACGTTTGACTCAATCTTTATTTCATCCGCCGAATACGGACTTATTTTAGCATTAAAATTAAAATCACACGAGCAGAGTACACATTATAAATTCAAAGCACAATTGTCCTGGAATGTAAAAATGCTGATTTCGATAAGAAACAGTGAATATTTTTATTTTTTGTTAAAAATTGGTAAAAGCAAAGTTTGATAAGCGCGACTGAATTTACCATGTGAATAAATGAATTGGTAAGTTTAAATGGACTAAAAGAAATCTACTGTTACCGACAGAAAGTTCCTAGATAATTTTGGTAAACAATGAAATTTCATTGTTTTGTTTTCTTCATTTGAATTTACCACAATTATCCAGGAACTTTCTGTCAGTAACAGTAGATTTCTTTCAGTCCATTTAAACTTACCAATTCATTTATTCACATGGTAAATTCAGTCGCGCTTATCAAACTTTGCTTTTACCAATTTTTAACAAAAAATAAAAATATTCACTGTTTCTTATCGAAATCGGCATTTTTACATTCCAGGACAATTGTGCTTTGAATTTATAATGTGTACTCTGCTCGTGTGATTTTAATTTTAATGCTAAAATAAGTCCGTATTCGGCGGATGAAATAAAGATTGAGTCAAACGTCCCAATACGGTTTTTGCTCGAATCCGTATTGACTCAGAGCTTCACTCAATTCCTAAACGCTCCACTCAATACTTATTTTTTTACTGGGACATTGTGAAATATTCAAAATCAATCTATATTAAAAAATTTAATAATAGTAATTAAATAAAATAATACATAAAAAATATTAATTAATTACTGATAAATTTAAATATATAATAAATTAAATAATAGATCATAAAAAAGTAAAAAAAATAAATGGAGTTTTTACCGCCACGTCCTCGTTCGTGACTCTGGATTCGACTAAGAGAGGTCTAAAAATATAATATATGTAAAATATAATGTATATAAATATATAAAAATATAAACATATAAAACCCCAAAAGTCTCAAATAACTATTTATAACCACATTCGTAAACTTTTAAATTTTTAGTTGACTTTTTGATGTCGACATTTCGAAATATAAAATTTTAATCAAATATTCTAATTCTGTGACTTCAAAAAACCCCAAATGCGCATTTTTAGCCAAATGCGGAAACTTTAAAATTTTTTCAGTCGCCATTTTGAAGCCTGCATTTTTAATTTCAAAATATTAACCAGATATTCGAATTCAGCGACCCCAAAACCCCTAAATGCCCCTTTTCTGACAAATCGGTAACTTTTAAATTTTTTTGTCGCCATTTTGAAACCGCCATTTTGAATTTTGAATTTTCAATAACGGATTTGGATTCAGCGACCCCAAAAACCCCCGAGTAGGCATTTTTAGCAAGATTCGTTAACTTTTAAATTTTTTGGTCGCCATTTTGGAGCCGCCATTTTGAATTTTTAAATTTTGGTCAAATATTCGGATTCAGCGATCCCGAAAACATAAAATAGAATCATATGAAGTAATTTAAAAAACAAAAATTTTTTGCACATTTGTGGCACGAAAAGCTAATTTTGACTACACTGCTAAGGGGTTAACAGTGAACTGGATCTAACAAATTTAAAAAATGCATTCTTTCAGATATCCCAGACAGTGTTTTGAAAGACTTAAAGAGTTGTCACTGAGTAGCCCTTTTTATAGTTTTAATTGGTATACCCAGTTGGGGGTTTTTCGGGAAAACGAATTGCTGGGAGTGATGTCGGGTCTCAGCTTGGAGTCCGTGGGCGATTCTGGGAGTCTAATTCTGGAGAGATACGAAAAATCCCTCAGGGACATCGATGAGGAGCGTTGCTCTTTGTCGGGTAGCCTTTCTATTTATCCTCACCTTTCTTTCTACTCAAATACACAACCATATTTAAAAAATAGATCTTCGTTACTTTTTAAAAGAACCATGGCTCAAATCAGGTTAATTAATAAATATATGAGCGATTCCACGTCAAGTGATCAAGGGGTCTTTTGGTGTAATGTTTATTTCAATAATTTTTTACTCTTAAACAAATAAACATACAAATTTGACAAAGTACATTTTGGAAAGGTTTTTTCATGCTCTTTCGATTGGAAATAAGCATTTTGAAAAAAAAAATTTTTTTGACCCAAAAAAATCAAAATTAAAAATAAATTTCAATTTTTGGGGGAGAAAGGTACGATTTTTTTTTTTTTTTTTTTTTTAAACGAAAGCTGAGGTTTTTTCCTAAAAGGACATATAAATGGTAAAGTGGGACTAGAATGTTTAAACATTGAAAAAAAGAGTTTTCTACTCGCCGGAGCGCTCAAAACCCGGTTTTTAGCTCCGTTTTGGAGAAAATTCTTTTTTTCAATATTTAAACATTCTAGTCCCACTTTATCATTTATATGTCCTTTTAGGAAAAAACCTCAGCTTTCGTTTAAAAAAAAAAAAAAAAATCGTACCTTTCTCCCCCAAAAATTGAAATTTATTTTTAATTTTGATTTTTTTGGGTCAAAAAATTTTTTTTTTTCAAAATGCTTATTTCCAATCGAAAGAGCATGAAAAAACCTTTCCAAAATGTACTTTGTCAAATTTGTATGTTTATTTGTTTAAGAGTAAAAAATTATTGAAATAAGCATTGCACTGAAAAACACAAAAATTTAACCCCCTCCCCCTCGGAAAATAATGGACTGGGTAAAAAAATATTTTCACGAAAAATTACTATCTATGAGTACTACAAAAGCCCCAAGTTTTGCTACGATTGGAGAAAAATTTTTCTCCACCTTGATCACTTGACATGGAATCGCTCATATATATATATAGAATAACAACCAGGAATTACGTGTATCGCTTTGAAAGAGATAGCTATTGTCTGTATTGTAAACGTGAGATTGACTCCTTGTATCATATGCTCACCAGTTGTCCGGCTTGCGCTCACCTATGTGAATATAATTTTCCGAACATGGGAAAAGATTTAGAATCAAGTGATGCCTGGCTGAGGGTAATCTCGACCGATGATATAAGAGTAGCAAAGACTTTTGTTAAATTGATAGAGAAGATTTTAGAAGAGAGTATCAAAGTAGAATTGTAAAAAAGGAAAAGAAACAGAAAAAAAATTCAGTATAGTGTATAATTGTATATATTAGAATGTAATTTGGTTTGCTATCGTCAATGAGACTCCTCTTGTATAAACCTATGGGTTTGAAACGAGTTAATAAAGATATTAATATATAAGGAATATTTTATTAATTAACATGAAAACTCAAAAATCGGTCCCGCTCGGGCAAAACAGTTTTAAAAAAAATTTACGTTTTTTGGGCAAAAAAATTTTTTTTTTCTGTGATAGTCAAAAGAAACATGATTTCAAGTATAAGCCTTCCAAATTTTATTAAATTTCATCAAAAACTTTTGGAAATATTAAGATTTAAAAAAATTATCACAAAAAATTCAAAATGGCGTAACTTCAACAAATATTAAAATATTCAAAAAAAATTTGGCACACTAGTTTCTAGTATCCAATACTACAATTTCACCAAATTACAGCCTAATCCAAAGACCCCATGCAAATCGTATATTTTCTGACAGAGTTTTACCCATAAATACAATCTTAAGAACATTTCATGGCCAACCTTTTCAAACAACCTTTCTTTGGAACTAACTTTACTTACAGATACTCTAACATCTCTAGACGCTAACCCAATTGCCTCATATAATCAGTTTACAAAATTAATAGACTCATCAATACTTTCGGCTTGCCCCTCTCGTAATCACTCTAAAAAGACTACATTCAATCACCCCAAAAACAAAAAAACAATTTGTTCCTGCACCATGGTGGAATGATGAGTGCGGCAAAGCAGTTAAAGAAAGGAAACAAACAAAAAGCACAAGCGAAAGCAAAACGAACAATGATTTCAGCAAGATGAAATTCATTCCGTGAATTTTGCGATACTCTGGATAGAAATACACCCATAGCGAGAGTATGGTAATAATAATAATTTTCTAGAATCAACCTTTACACTCTCAGAATTATAAATAGCAATTAACTCCTGCAAAATTAAATCTTCTCCCGAACTAGACAAAATTGATTTTAATATCATAAGACACTTTCCTGACGAAGCGAAAGAAATTCTTATACATATATATAATAGACTCTACTCAACTGGTAGTTTTCCTGACTATTGGAATAATTTCCTAATATTTTTTATTCAAAAATCTGCCGCAAATAAATTCCGACCCATCTCATTAGCATCGTGCTTCTTCAAATTACTAAAGAAGTTGATTTATAACAGCTTGTTATGGTTCGTAGAACGTAATAAAATTCTAGCTCCCACCCAATATGGGTTCAGGAAAAACAAATCTTGCGCCGATAACCTATCAATTCTGCCCACTGAGATTTGGGAAGGAATGTCTGAGGGAGAGTTTACAGACAGCCTTTTCTTGGATCTTAAAGGTGCATCCCCAAGTGTCGTACCATCCATCCTAATTCAAGACCTTAAAGACATAATTATTCCATGATTAATATCTAAAGGGCTTAGGGGGTTAAGTATGCAAAAAATGCCCCCGCTTCTATTTTTCTCAAATTTGGCCCATATGTTACTATCCATATGACTATAACTTTCTGCAATTTTGAACTCAAAATTCGCTTTTTTGGGGGGAATTATGGAAGGGGGAAGCAAAATCAAAAAACCTATTTTTCTCGAAAACTACTAAACCGATTTTAATGAAATTTTAAGATGTTGTAAATATAGATAAGACGATTTTAGAAAAAAAATCCACATTTTTTTCAAAAAAAAATTTTCAAAAAATTTTTTTGAAATTTTCAAAATTTTTTTAGGGTTATTTTTTTATGTGACCACTTTCTCTTTTGTTGTAAAAAGTACCTTATAATGTCCCTTTTAACATAAATTTTTTAAAAATATAGTTTTTGAGTAAAATGTCAAAAACCATGGTCATGCTATTTGTCACGTACGGTAAGGCACATATATACATATATACATATGAGCGATTCCATGTCAAGTGATCAAGGTGGAAAAAAATTTGTCTCCAATCGTAGCAAAACTTGGGGCTTTTGTAGTACTCATAGATAGTAATTTTTCGTGAAAATATTTTTTTACCTAGTCCAATATTTTCCGAGGGGGAGGGGGTTAAATTTTTGTGTTTTTCAGTTCAATGCTTATTTCAATAATTTTTTACTCTTAAACAATTAAACATACAAACTTAACAAAGTACATTTTGGAAAGGTTTTTTCATCCTCTTTCGATTGGAAATAAGCATTTTGAAAAAAAAATTTTTTTGACCCAAAAAAATCAAAATTAAAAATAAATTTCAATTTTTGAGGGAGATGGATACGATTTTTTTTTAAACGAAAGCTGAGGTTTTTTCCTAAAAGGACATATAAATGATAAAGTGGGACTAGAATGTTTAAACATTGAAAAAAAGAATTTTCTCCAAAACGGAGCTAAAAACCGGGTTTAGAGCGCTCCGGCTCCGGCAAGTGACTTGACGTGGAATCGCTCATATGTGATAGGGTATAGCTAAATAAGTATGGAAAAAGTGATCCAAATATATTTTTCCCATTTATTCCTACCCACTTAAAAATAACTTTTTCAAATTTTTAACTCAAAATTTTGAGTTTTTTGGAACTTATGGAGGGGAAAAAATCGAATAACGCATTTTCCTCAAAAACTACTGTATGTATTTTAATCAGCTTTGGATATGTTGAAAAGACAATTAAAGAGATTTCAAAAAAAAATTTCAATTTTTTTTTTCAAAAAATTTCAAAATGAAAGTTTTTTGAAATTTTCCAAAAAAAATTTTTTTGTTCTATTAAAGTGACATTTTTAAGTATTTTCTCATTTCATTCTCTTATGTGATCTACTAAATAAAAAATTTTGCCCGACATGATTTCAAGATGTGTCACGGTAAATAACTCAAAAACCCTACCCGGAACATTTTTATGTTGTATGCAAATGTTTAATTTTAAAAAAACTGTCAAATATTTTTGCAACTTATTACTAGTGGCTTATCAAGGTTAATAAATACAAATCTGAAGTTGATTTAAAAAAATATTTTTAGACAAACAAAAAAATTTTGAAATCATATTTTAGGAGTTTTTGAGTTTTTTTTACCGTGTCGCACTCTAAAATCATGTAGGCCATTATTTTTTAAAAAGTAAGACTCCCTGGCGAATGTGTTTCATACGAATATACGACGAATTCGTCGTCACTTCGTCGTCAGTTCGTATTACGTTAGGATATTTGGATAATTAGACAAAAACAATTAAAGGAAACTATTGAAATGAATAAAGGAATATCTAAGGATGAAATTGACATATTTTTTAGGATAAATTAACGTTAAATTATAAATTTATAAATTAACGATAAATTATATTTTTTAAAAATAAAACATATAATTCCAACCCTCAAAGGAAATAATGGATGTTTTAGACCAATAAAAATAAAGTTGGTTTTATTTGTTGGTTATGTTACACAAAATAGAAAAAAAATTTATATTTGAAAAATAAAACATATAATTCCAACCCAAATTTGAAATAATGGATGTTTAAGACCAATAAAAAAAAAGTTGAAAATCCTTCTTCATAAAGAAAGCTATTTTTTTCTTTGTTGGTTAAATTACACTAAATGGAACAAAAATTTATATTTAAAAAATAAAATATATAATTTTGTTTAAACCTAGCAACAAAAAGAAAAATTGATTTTGAAAGTAGGAGGAGTTTGTTTAATTTTTTATTGGTCTAAAACATCCATTATTTCTTTTGAGGGTTGGAATTATATGTTTTATTTTTTAAATATAATTTTTTTCTCCATTTTGTTTAAACCTAGCAACAAATAGAAAAATTGATTTTGAAAGTAGGAGGAGTTTGTTTATTTTTTTATTGGTCTAAAACATCCATTATTTCTTTTGAGGGTTGGAATTATATGTTTTATTTTTTAAATATAATTTTTTTCTCCATTTTGTTTAAACCTAGCAACAAATAGAAAAATTGATTTTGAAAGTAGGAGGAGTTTGTTAATTTTTTTATTGGCCTTAAACATCCATTATTTGTTTTGAGAGTTGGAATAATTATATGTTTTATTTTTTGAATATAATTCTTTTTCCATTTTGTGTAACTTGACCAACAAATAAAAAAATAGGTTTCTTAATGAAGGAGGAGTTTCAATTTTATTTTTATTGGTCTAAAACATCCATTATTTCTTTTAAGGGTTAAAATTATGTTATATTTTTCAAATATAATGTTTTTTCTCCATTTTATGGAAATCTACTAACAAATAAAAAATAGCTTTCTTTATGAAGAAGCAAGTAATATAAAGCCATGGACAAATGCCACCCCTGCCATCTGTCGCGCAGAATGCGCGTCGACATATCAACAATTAATTCCAATATCGATCTTACACACACATACATCCTACACTAAAACTGACATTTCCTACTTTAAACATTAATTTCTCATTAATTTAACGTTAATTTATCCTAAAAAATATGTCAATTTTATCCTTAGATATTCCTTTATTCATTTCAATAGTTTTTTTTAATTGTTTTTGCCTAATTATCCAAATATCCTAACGTAATACGAACTGACGACATCTTTGCCGGATGTGACGTCATTTTACCATACATTTCGCTACACTTTCTGCACCTACTCTTGAGGTAGTGTAAAAGTTACTCTTACAATTAGTGCAGGCAACGAGAACAGACCTAATGATGTGCACTGTCGATTATTGTCCAGTACACACCGTTAAAACTCGGCTCTCGATAAAATCGGTTGTACTCAGGAGAGGTTTTCTACAGTTTCCCTCTTCTCTGGCGAGAAAACCCATTGACGGGTGCAGCCCCGTCCAACTCTCTCTCAATTTTCTATAGGAATGAAAAATGAAATGAAAAATTCGTTGGGGAAGGACGAAAAAGTTTATTACCGGAAGCCAGGGATGGGAAACAAAATTAAAATTTTCGTTTTTTGCATATAACTTTCTCAGAGTGCAGTCCCATGCTGGTAGAATAGTGGAGTAGTGTAATAGATTTGACTAATCAAATCAAGTGTTTAAAAAATCCATTCATCTGATTGGTCAAAACTGTTCCACTATTCTACTAATCTACCACCATGGGACTGCACTCTCACAACTAATAATATCAAATCTTTTTTGTTCTACTCATTTTATTCCTAAACTGAGTATTTTTCGAGAAAATTAAAAAATTAAAAATCCGTAATAATGATGTACGAAAGAATAAGGTGCCTCAAGGAGAGACCACAACAGAGGTGGGCGGAGCCCGCCGCAGCTTGCTACCTTTCCTTTTCTAATACAGAAAGAGAGTCAAATTGACATTCTAGTTGGTACTAGAAGGTGCAGAACCCTGGTCCGACACCCTTCCAACGTGCAGCTACACTCAGATGCATTAATGCTGTCCTTCCGGTTTTACGGTATTTTGCAAAGTCGTATGATTTCTATCAAAATGATTTTAATTCATGCCATATGAGAACATTCGTATGTCAAGAACTAAGAATATATTTCTGTCAAAATATTTTCAGTTCATGCCATATGAGAACATTCGATAAAGGTTTTCTAGTTTTTAGCCTTTAAAAAGGCTTATTGTTGAAAGCTGGTGAGCTGGAAGCCTTTAAAAAGGCTGATTGATAAAGGTTTTCAAATTTTTAGCTTTTAAAAAAGCTAATTGATAAAGGTTTTCTTGTTTTTAACCTTTAAAAAGGCTGATTGATAAATGTTTTCTAGTTTTTAGCGTTTAAAAAGGCTGATTGTTGAAGGTTGGTGAGCTGGTAGCCTTTAAAAAGGCTGATTGTTAAGACGATTTCATTTTCTATTCTCCAATTGATGACTAATTTTTTATGGAACTTTTGCAATTTCGTTCGGGTTTTTTTTCAAATTGAATAACCTCAAAGATTTTATGAAAGCGCTCAGTAAAATCTTTAAATTTTCGTTTAAATAGATATTCTGCTATATAGCCATCCATATGGTCTTCTCTGCGGCCATAGACAGGAATCGCTGCCCTTGTGTCACACCATGTCATTTCGATATGTTGTGTATGGGCTCCTGTATCTGGATCTACAAAGTTGTAGGTGTGGTTTACTATCAAATGTTCGAAACCATTCTCAGTAAGGCAATTATACGCCTTCCAACAATCCGACATTATTATGGTCCCTGGAGCAATTTTTTCAGTAATTACAGACATATTTGCCAAAGGACATGAATCATGTCATGTATGCAGACGATCTCTTGCTATATCTCTGCTGCCCTTGAAACCCTTACTGCTTGGCTGAAGTTCATGGGTATGGACATCTCTCCTAAAAAAACTGCTTGTTGTGTTTTCTCTCGGTCGAGGATTTCATTTGATGACCTTTTTGTTAGGGTTGGTGATACACTCGGGTCGTAAAGTTTCAGTACATTTGGACTGACCACATTTGAATGATCGCTTCACTTTAAACTCAAATATTTCAGTAAAAATTGATGTAAAAGCCATAAAGATTCAAATGGGCCAAGATGTAAACAATTTAATCATGTAAATGTGTAAATATAATCCTTTAAAGTAAGAGATTTTTTGTGAAAATTTAATTTTTGAAATCTTGAGTTCAAGTCAATGCCAATTAAAGAGAAATTTTTTTTGAGAATTGTCAGTTAGCCAATATGTAGTAAAAATCCTACTCTTTAATTCTAGACCAAAATCATTAACAAACATTTGGTATTTTTTTCAAATTCTATAAAAATAATTTCCCTTGCTCTCTAAATTTCTCAAAGGATATAAATTGCAATTTCGTCGATTCGTTCATTTGTTTTATCAATTAACCACACTTTTGAAAAAATATATAACCCTTGATTCAAGCTCAAGAAACTTTTTGCTAGAATGCTTCGAATTTGTCAACCTGTAATTATTGCAAAAGGCGGTTATTTTGATAAAAAAAATCTAGTTGCAATTACATTTTTCAGCAAATTGAATAGACTTATTAACTCCTGTATTTTATTGCAATTTAATATAATAAATAATTATAATACTAATATTTAAGCTGATAAATTATTCAATAATTAGGAAAAAAACTTAAATTAGATAGTTATAATAATTATTGCTAATTATTATTATATTATATTTCATTATTATATATTATAATGTTATAATAATAATAATTATTATATTGCACAGATATAATCTTGTAACAATCAAGGGTTATATATTTTTCTAAAAGTGTGGTTAATTGATAAAACAAATGCACGAATCGACGAATTTGCAATTTATATCCTTTGAGAAATTTAGAGAGCAAGAGAAATTATTTTTATAGAATTTGAAAAAAATACCAAATATTTGTTAATGATTTTGGTCTAGAATTAAAGAGTAGGATTTTTACTACATATTGGCTAACTGACAATTCTCAAAAAAAATTTCTCTTTAATTGGCATTGACTTGAACTCAAGATTTCAAAAATTAAATTTTCACAAAAAATCTTTACTTTAAAGGATTATATTTACACATTTACATGATTAAATTGTTTACATCTTGGCCCATTTGTCTATAAATTTATTAAACTTTAAAATGATCCTAATTTGATGGCTTTTACATCAATTTTTACTGAAATATTTGAGTTTAAAGAGAAGCGATCATTCAAATGTGGTCAGTCCAAATGTACTGAAACTTTACGACCCGAGTGTACCATCGTAGAGTGCAGCTCGGAATTGAAACTCTTGGGAGTTATGATGGACAAAAAATTCTTATGGAAAGAACACATTAAGATGATAGCAGACAGGGCCACCTGGGCTATTGGGATCCTGAAAATTGTCTCGAGAGCTACGTGGGGGTGTCCCATCTTTCACGTTGCTTGTTTTTAGAAACCTTGTCAGGTCTATACTAAGCTGGGGTGCCCCTCTTTTCGCTAACTCATCACTCACAACCCTTAAAAGTTTAGACAGGGTACAGTATGCTGCGCTAAGGGTTGCCCTTGGCTGCCTTAGAACAACCCCTATTCCAATACTTCTATCAGAAGCTGATGAATCTCCCCTGTCTTACAATAGAATACAACTCGTTAACAATTTTATATCTTGCAATTATACTTGGTCTGATAATCCTTTAATTAGTGATTTAAATCATCTTAATGTTCTAATGGATGAAAAAACTGTCAAAATGAATTAGGACAAAATCTCCCTCCTAAACGCGTTTGTAAATCTGACCCCAATTTTGAAACACTGTCAAAAATTATCTAAACCGGCTTATTTTGATTGGCCTTGGACCTCTCTTTCTATTTCGCCTAAATGTGATGTCGTATCAGGGGCTGAATTTAAAAACCATCAATCACTTGAAATGACCTTTCGTGAGTTTAGAAAATAGTCAATATGAAGGATTTACTCTAATTTATACTGATGCTACTAAAACACCACATAATCAAATGACAAGCGCGGCTATTTACGTAGAGCAGAATAACTACTGCCAGGCTACTCCTTTACAACCATGTCTTTCTGTCATATCGGCAGAACTTTTCGCTATTTTTAATGCAATATCATTTTCTATAAAGAAAGGAATAGATAAGGTACTTATAATTACGGACTCACTCTTTTCTCTGAATCGACTAAATAACTGTTAACTTTATAAAGACAATCCGGTAATAATTTATAACATACTTAACACAATCTTTTCAACTCAACAACACATTCCCTCTCCAATGTTTAAATTATTATGGGTACCCTCACACACAGGTATTAGAGGCAATGAGCATGTTGACCGCATATGCAAAGAAGTCAATAAATATTCTGACAGAGTTCAGATGGGACTGTCTTTTATGGATCTTAGAGAAAATGTATTCAAATCTGACAAATTGGCATGGTTGGCACATGACTGGCCTTTTACTGATAGAGACACCTTTAAGAAAGTATACTTTCAAAGAGTAACATCCCCGGAGAACCTTAAAGCATATTATCTTTGAATGTCCCGTACTGACGCCGGTCAGAGGACATTTCTTTGAATTTTTAAAACGCAGATTTTCTGATCTCGAGTCCGGATCGGCACCAATCTATGAACTTATCTTCCCCCAAATGAAGAGGCTGTCAAGGAACTTGGTGGCTTCTTCTGTTTTAACAAACATTTTATATAAAACTTGTATTTGGGTGACCACATGACAAATTAACTTGATCAATAACAATATTTGGACTCTTCTAAACTATATAATTTGGAATTTTGACAATATAATGATCTGTGATAAGGCTCTCTGATAGCTGAGTTTAGTTTGCCCAAATCTCAATCCCAACAATTGTTCCCTATGACGTACTTTGCTATTCGACGTTACCGCCGCACTGCGGTCTCTGCATGAATCACGAGCGGAGCACTCAACTGCTATTGGACATACCAGACCCTGGATCTCTGAACTGCAGCTACAACTCTGCATATATATTCTATGATACAACGATTTTTTTAAACAAACCATAAATAACTATCAACATTCTTCTGATTTATTGTACAGTTCTGACAGTTGGCCCAGCCTAAAGTCATTTTAGAAGAAGAAGAAACAAGTTGCGGCGGGATCCGCCCGCCTTTGTTGTGGTCTCTCATTGAGGCACCTTTAGGCTGCGGTTACACCTCTGCAGGCAGCCTGCCTGCCTGCAGGTTGTCATGGTAACGTACAAGAGTAAGAGAGTCAGTGACTTGAAACTTCTCCCTTACTCTCGTTGCTCCTGCCTGCGCAGGCAGGCAGCCTGCAGAGGTGTAACCGCAGCTTAAAAAAGGCCATTTTTTTCGACACGGTGGGGGGGGATCAGGTCTGGGTTCGGTACCTTCTAGACCAACTAGAATGGCAATTTGACTCTCTTTCTGCATTAGAAAAGGAAAGGGAGTAAATTGCGGCGGGCTTCGCCCGCCTTTGTTGTGGTCTCTCCTTGAGGCATCTTATTCTTTCGTACGTCATTATTACGGATTTTTTAATTTTTGAATTTTCTCGAAAAATACTCAATTTAGAAAAAAATTATGTAAAATAAAAAAGATGTATTTTGACATGATCTACAACTCTTATAAAAGAAATTTTTTGATATTGTTAGTTTTGAGAAAGTTATATGCAAAAAACGAAAATTTTAATTTTGTTTCTCATCCCTGGCTTCCGGTAATAAACTTTTTCGTCCTCCCCCAACGAATTTTTCATTTTCTAGCTGATTGAAAGCTTTTCCAAAAAGAATTATAAAAAAATATGCAAAATTGGGAAAAGCCGCATAAGTAAACAATTACCGAAAACGTAAATAAATATAACGTTAATGATAAAGAGAAATATAAAAAATATTTTAAATTATTTAAATAGGAAAATAGGATTTTGATATTAATGTATATTGTATTAGTATAGACAATATACGAAAAACGCTATAAAAATTTAATTTAAGTAAAAACTTCCATCCATTATCGAATAAACAAACAGTTTTTGATAAAACTTAACATACTACTAGTTCACTGCAAAAAATGGCGTCTAAAAATAAGACGTTTAGACATTTATAAACGTCTTATGTAAAAAAGCGTCTTATTTAAGCGTCTTAAATGAAAAACATAACCTCCAAATACATGCATTTTAGAAGGCAAATAAGACGCTTATAAACGTCTAAGAAGTGACCACGTAAACGTCTTAAACCAAGACGCTCTTTTTTTACAGTGTTAAAGCTTCTAAAGTTATGTAGTTAAATTTTTGAGACTCGTAGGTTCCCGAGAAAAAAGTTCTGATCAATTAATTTTTTCACTGTTTAACATTGATTCTTATGGGAATTCAATACTTTGCCACATATATTTTCGTACTATAAAATATTAAACAAAAAGATGTTGATCAAAGTTTGTATAGTTAAAGTCATATATAATGAACCGATATTGTATTTGAAAAAGGTCAATAGGTTCCTGTGAGAGTTAAAAATAATTAATTTATAAAAAAAATTTCACTTTTTGCGATACAGAAAGGACAACTGGTCTGGCAACACGGCATTTCGCGTCACCACATTTTTCACCGTGCGCATGTCAAAATTTTGAGGTTATGCGCGCTTTATTTAAAATTTTACCATTAAAGAAAAACTTATTATTCTTTTCTCCTGTAAAACTGTCAATTTTCCCCAATTTTCATATACACTCAGATGCATTAATGCTGTCCTTCCGGTTTGAGGGAATTGGGCAAAATCGTATGATTTCTATCAAAATGTTTTTAGTTCATGCCATATGAGAACATTCGTATGTCACGAACTAAGAATATTTGATAGAAATGACACGACTTTTCAAAATTCCTTTAAACCGGAAGGACAGCATTAATGCATCTGCGAGTGTACATTACGCGACAATACAAAACAACAGCTGATGACATAACGTACACACCATGAGTTGCAGTGTTGCCAGACGTTTCAAAGTACCGAGCAAGTCAAATCAGACAAAAATGGTTATTGCTTTGGCTAGTTCAGTGAATGGAGGGAACCTCCTTAAATTGAACCTCTTTTATCTTTTGTACTGATAGATTTATTTTTTCGTCTCTTGACTATCCACTGGACTCTTCGTTGAACTTTCGAAGGGTACAGATATCACACAGTTAAAATAAAAGCGTTCTCTTAATGAGCGCCATACCAGTTATAAAATCTGGATTAATACTAAAATTTCAAAATTAATATAAATACTGAGATTGTATTGAATATTATATTAATCTGATACAAGTCGTGACTCAAATCTTAAAAGAAACAAATGTTTCATTCGTCAGTGCATTCAAGTTTAAAAAGTCTGAAATTAAACCCCATATCAATCAACGATAAGTGCAATAACAATTAACCAAAAGTGATAACAAATTATAAGGAAGAATAAGAGGAAAAAGTGAAGAAGAAAAAAGGTTAATAAATAATTAAATAAAATTATCCAGGAGAATGGAAATTGATGAAATTCAAAAAGTTACAAACAAAAATCAACAAGTGTTCCATCATAACCTTGTCAGTCAATTGTTTCATTGACCTTTTCTACCTAATATAAACATTTCCTCTATTCCAATCACTAGTGTTCATCGAATTTTAAAGGTAAAAGATTTTATACATATTTTTATACTGAAGTATTACCGAATAAACTAAAATATTAAAATATTCTCACTTAAACTAAACAAAATTAATATAATTAACATTCAATTAAAATAATCAAAAGGAAAAATAAATAAATAATAATAGTAATTTACAAATCTTCCTTGTTATTTGGATCTGTTTTACATACCTTCTGATATTATAAAGTCAAGATCTTCTTCTTTTCCTTTTGGAAATGAAATAATACTGAATTTATATCTTCCTCACAAAATTAAGAGGAATAATCGATCTTTTAGAATTATTGTTTTAACCGGCATACACAATAACAGAGATCGGTCTTGACATATTCATGAAAAAGGTAAGAAAAAGATTTTCTCTGGTATTTTCTATGAATTAATCCATCAAGGATAAGCTGTGAGCAGGTCTAAGGCTAAAGCAATTGTTTTGATTGAAAGTAATATACAAAAGTTCGACTGTAAACCAATATGCAGTAAGTTGATAAAATAAACAATCTATAATAAAATTTAAAATCAATATAGAAGTATATATAAAATAATTAATATAGATAAATAAATTTATTAAAAATAAAATGTCAATTATTTAATAAATTTACAAGGCATGTGAGACACAAACTGATTACAAGACAATTAAATGTATACAATTGAACTATTTAGACAATTGATACCCAATTTCTAAATAAATAATACCAAACTGAGACCTTGATTCTTTTCTGTTCTGATAATTTTTGCATTGTACTTTTTCCGAATAGTTCCTTCCTGAATTTTGCTTGTACAATAAACCAGTTATTTTTGTAGAATTTAAATATGCCCAAACGACACCGACTACAAGGGGATGAACTAAAGAATAAAGAATCTACTGAAAGTAATACAGGGAAATTGAAGGATAGTGGAACGAGCTGTCAGGAACCTCGTGATCTGAAAAAGGGTGCCTCTTTACCGAGCCATTCCGGCACTAATTCAAAAAATCCTCTCAGCGAAAGTTTTAACTCAGAGAATTCAATAGAGAGATGTAGGAGAGTTACAAGCCGGTTATATAGTAGATTGGAAAGATCAACTCCAGCCATAATGTTTGGTGATCTTTCTCCCTCTCCTCCCTCAATATTATTAGAACCTTAGCGAAGGTGACTTATGGAGCTCATCCAGAGTCAATGCTGGCGTCTTATCGTCGCCTAACCAGAGCACTCTTGGAATGGGCTTCCATACTCTTCGCCGGGTCCGGACGAACTAGACTAACTACGCTAGACCGGGTCCAGTATGCTGCCTTGCGAGCAGCCCTTGGTTGTATGCGCACTACCCCAATACCTATCCTTCTCTCGGAAGCAGGTGAACAGACCCTCGAACACAGAAGAAACCTTTTGTTGAATAGGAATTCAGTTAGAATTTCCGGATGGAAAAGTAATCCTCTTTTCAAAAAATTAAAATCCGTTGCTGAAAAAACTATCAACAATAAATTTTCTCCCAAATACCTGTCGGAATTTCCACCAATCAAATTCTTAAACCCTATAGCCGAAATATCTACCAATCTTATAGGACCCCAAAAATCGGCTTACTTCGACAGACCCTGGGACGAATTAATTTTCGAAATAAATAATATGCTAGATATGGACTCAGGCTTTGATATTAGATCATCGGTTTGTCCTCAGGACTCATTTAATGCTAATATAATAAATAAATATCATGATCACACCCCAATCTACACGGACGGTTCATATTTGGAGATTAACAACAGTGCAAGCTGTAGTTTCTTTGTCCCATCGAAGCAATTTAGATTAGGCAATAAACTGCAAGGTTGCTCGTCCCCTGTTATGTCTGAACTAGCTGGAATACTCTCAGCTCTAAAATATTCATTGGAATCAAACATTCCAAATCCTCTTTTACTTACTGACTCTCTAAGAACTTTGCAAATCTTAAAAGATAGATTGGTATCATTCGAATCTAGAACTGTAGTTCATGAAATTATATCATTGTTATTACAACTAACAGATAACAACCAAGATATAAAAATAATCTGGATCCCAGCGCATTCAAAGATATCGGGTAATGAAGAAGCTGACAGACTTTCAAAGCTATCCTTAAACCTCCAAATAGGAAAAAAAGCCTTTCTTTCTAAAGATGATCTTAAAAATATGTTAACCAATGATTATGGAGCGAGAGTAAAACTGGATTGGCCCTTCTTCCCTGCAGCCAGAACACGGAAAAAATACTTTGACTATGTAACTATCAAGACAGAAAGACCTTGGTTTACAGGCTTTGATCTGCCCAGGAGGTCTATCAATTTGATCACGAGGCTCAGGACGGGCCATGTATGTGTGGGGGAATTTTTTTCAAGGCTGGGCTGGAATATTTCCCCGCAATGCAAGTGTGGATTTGCGATCAGCTCTATACTACATTATATTAATGAATGCAATTTGTTCTCCGAAAGAAGAAGAAAGTTTTTAGACTTTTTTTATAGAAAATTTAAAACTAGAGTAGTGGAGCTTCCCCAATGGAACCTCCTAATTTATAAACCAACTATGGAGTCGGTTCTTGAGATAAGCAACTTCTTGCTAGACGAAGATATAATTATTTAAAGATTTAAATTTCTGAAGGCCTGCTCACTGTTGACCTTTTTGGTATTCAAATATTTATTCTAGGTAAAGTTTCGAGTCATACTCATTGGAATTAGGATTGATAATAATAGAGGAGAGTATGAGAGGCTGAATTTTCTCTTCCTCTCTCTCTCTCTCTTTGTTTTGTGTATTCTTGGTTTCTGATTTGTGCCCTGTTTTTCCTGCTGGCTCTTGGTTTTCTTTTTCTTATTATTTTATTTTTTACTTTATAAATTTTCTTTTTTTTCTGCAGGCGGGAAACGCACGGTATAGTCAGAATTTGTGTATAAATTTTTATATATAAATTACAGAAATTGTATTTAAGAAATCAAGTTACTGAAAAACTGATTTGACATTATTTGGTTTGATATGCATTTCAAACATACAAAAGAACAAATACTCTCAATGATCGTACTTAATCAATTGATTAATTGCAATATAAATATAAATTAAGAAAGAAAGAGAAGAAGAATCATAGTTAAGTTACTTAATAATTAACAATTTATATAAGGTGGAAAAGTTAAACGTGAATAAAAAGGAAGTAATCGTAAATGAAGGAAATACAATAAGAAAATTTAATTCACACCAAATATATTTATAAAAAAAAAAAAAATTAAAAAAAAAAATTTCTTTTTTTATTAGAATAATAGAATGAGAGTATACAATAAAAATATAAATTTCGAAGTCAAACATAATAAATTTAAAAATAAAATAACTAAAATATAGGGATATCTAGTGATTTTATCCTAGTTCCTCTCCCATCAAACCAATCTGCAAACACTGAAAGTACTACTCAAATCAATACAACTGTTACATAGACAACCAGATAAATAATCAAACTCTTATAAGTAGTATATAACAACAAAGGATCATCAAACTACAAGTTACTTATAATTTTATGTCTACAGAAATTTTTTATAAAATTTTTTTTTCCCAATCATCTCCAAGGACAACTTTAAGAAACTCCGGGAGCCCAGATACAATATCCGCTCCTACTTGTCCACATCTTAGGGAATAAATAGAAATAAAGGAAACGATACAAAATTCTCTATACAAAATAAAAAATTACTTGAATTGGCCTGACAAGTCGAAGCCATAACCTAAGAAGGAGAACGAATCGAGCATTCGTTGTAAACAGTTCACTCTCTGAAAAATATAAGCGTTCAAAATAAGGACGCTATTCCATGTATACGATTCGGTGTAAAAACATATCAGAATATAAAAACTAGAACAAAAAATATACTCTCAATAAAACAAAGTGGAAAATTAACTATCATATTTATAAATAAAGTAACTCAAACCAATATAAAATAACCTAAAGGAAAGGAAACAGGATTAACAGTTACAGTGAAACCAATAAAAACTTTTGAAAGAGCCGGTGTCCAATAAAATCATAGCATAGTATAGTGTAGTGCAATAAATTTAAATATTTAAATGGCAAAAACAAAGTAAAACTGCAAACAATCTGGAAAAACATCCATATATGCGAAACGCCATCTAAAAGGATTTAAATCAAGAAAACGGACGCTAAATCACAGGAAAGTCAAACAAATAATTTTGCATGCGACGAATGTTTACCTGAATAACCTCCAAACAGTTACCTCATATATTCCCAACCAAAACAAAATAAATCATTCCCATCTTTCTATCCATTTCATACAATATTAAATTATTAAAATGCTTTTAGAACAGAATTGAAATTGAAATAAAATAAACCAATATAAAATCACTATATTGTATTAAAGCATGAAATTTCTGAATGCATATGCTTTTGGTTCTCTGCTTTTGCTTGTACAGTTGCTTCTTTTATAATAAAATACTTAACAATCAACAAAAATAGAAAATCAATGTAAACGTTAAATGTAATCTGAGGTAGATTGATTCAAAGTGATTCTTCTTCTTTTTTTCCTACATGAAGTATTAGTAACAAACATCTTTTGGAGGTTGAAATTAAAACTAGAATGAAAAGGTTAGATAATTGCTTTGCATGCATAAAAAATATAATTACAATATGAGAACCGACAGCAGTCCACAATAAAATCAAGTAAAGTAAACACTCAAATTAAAACAACAGTAATATAACCAAACAGAAATCTAAATATATTCAGAATAAAAACAAAAAGAAAAGTAAGATCAGAAGCGAAAATGAAATTATCTTATAAAGTGTAATTAAATAGACTAAAGTAGAATTGTACTATCAGACATTATGTCATACAAATAAATAAGAAAAAAATTTTTTTTTCTTGAAGCATGCTGGATTAAAGAAAAATTAAAATAAAAAATGCAAATAAATAAATAAATGAATGAAATTAAAAAAAATAAAAATAAAAAAAAAAAGATAAATAAATTAAACTAATTCCAAAAATTGATTTAAGCAAAGAAAACATCTGCTGGGGATCGATATGTCTGAACAGAAGGAAGCAGTCAATAATCCAAAACATTTATATAATAAAGAAAGTCCCAAACTAGGCAAGAACAACAAAAAATCTAACAGGGGCAGAAGCAGAGGGCGTTCCGAAACCGGAGACAATCATAATAACCTGCAGAAGGAAGACGATCGCCCAGGACACTCTAAGCAGAGTAACAATAATAATAGTAATAATAAAAACGACACCACAAGCGATTTTAGAGACCTAGAAAGCCCTGCAGAAAGAAGTAAGCGCATAGTTCAAAAACTCTACCAAAGACTAGAAAGAACTAATCCCACAATCATGTTTAATAACGACACAATTACAACCCAATCCAATCCAAAAAGGATGCGAGAAGACATATCCTTACAAAACTCAACTGATAGACTTGACCGTCTATCAATCTCTCCACTATCTATTACACAAACCAAAAAAAATTCAGGGCAATAGTTACGGGCATCACAGATCCAAACAATCATTCCCAACAAAACAATATTCCATTTGCGAGAACAAGCACGCCCATGCCTGAGACACCACACCTTACACAAGACAAACCAAACACATCAAACACAAGAATCAACAACCAACCTCCTCCAGAAGAGGAGACAGACCCAGATCCTATATATGAATGGTACAATAAAAACTTGCCTAAACAACTTAAAAAAAATATCTATGACGCATCGTTTGATGCTCCATTTTTGGTAATAATGGAGTCTAACAAACCCAATAAAAATTTAGGTAGATTAGACCCCATAGCTATAGGAAAGCTGGTAGCTAAATTTATCCAGGGAGAGAGAACAATCCACGTTAGTGGTAGGAACCAAATTAAAATATTTTGTGATTCAATAGAAGATGCAAATCTTCTATTGACTTCCCCTCAAATACCCACTATGGACTTCTCGACCTTTATACCCGATTCCCTATTCTACGGCAAAGGCACAATCAACGTGCTAAACATTCATCCAGTTAATGACATCATAGACAATATTGATCCGCAAACCAGAACTACTCTGATTTCGGCAATTAGAAAAAGGCAAAGAGGCAGTGACATTCCACTGGATTACATCGAATTAAGATTCAACACCACCAAAATTCCAAAAACATTATATATATATAGAGTGGCTCATCATGTATTTCCGGTTATCCCCACCCCCAAAAGATGTCACTACTGCCAACTATTTGGGCATGTGATGAACCAATGTAGGGCTAATACACCAACATGTGAATACTGCGGAGATTTTCACATAACAGAGGAGTGTAATAACCAATCACCCCTAGACTATTGTTTTAACTGTTCGGGTCAACATAAAACATCTTCAAATTTATGTCCAGTTTATAAATATGAATGTTTAGTTATGAAAGAAAGATACCTAAATAAGATATCTAAATCCGAAGCTGTCCACAATCTAAATAAGAGAGGTATATATATGCAAAAACCCAATGAGGTCCTTCGAAGAAATTCGAATTCGTCTAACAGATCTTCTGAACACCCGATGTCCCCACACAACACTTCTCGATCAACAGTAAAAAAAACAAAAACACAACCAATCCAAATGATCAAGAAAACGTACAAATAACAACAGCCATGGTTCATAATGAACAAGACAAAGAAGAAAATAAAATAACTGAAGAACAAGAAATGTCCATAACACTGGGAAGCACTTCAAGTAGTTCACAAGTAGAGAAGGATTCCACTTCCGGAAACGAAAAAATTGTACTGACTCAAAATGAGCAAGGTAACTCAAACACAAACACCAATTTGTAGCATAAATAAAAACTTAAACACATACAGGGTATCTACTAACCGGGAAAACCAGGAATTGGCCGGGAAAAGAAAAATTTTTTTTTCATTCATTTCAAATAATAAATTATTTTAATTTGTTTTGAAGAAACTACTTTCTACTTCAATTTTTATAGATACTTATACTTTTCTCTAACTTTGAACTAGTTAAAAATAAATAAATAATAATAAATAATAAATAATTAATTTAATAGTAAAATTCAGGCATTGGTTCGAGCAGATTATGTAAATAAATTCTAAAAAATTATGGAGTTAATGGAAATATGGTTAAATTCGACCGAAGAAATGTAACTGAATGTCTTAACGAATTTCTTTAGAAACTTTTTAACAAAACGAATTTTCAAAGCATTTTGATTTAACAATTAATTAATAATTGGATCTTATAGTCAGATTTTACTGAACTTATGTTTCTTAGTGCGTAGACTAATAATTAAAATTTTTTTTTTTTTTTTGGTTAGTTTAGAAGAGGAAAAATCAAATTATTGCCTCTAAAAACTATAATATTCTATTAATACCTGATAGTTATAATTGTTGAACTTCTCTTGAGCTTTTATATTGGTTTCAAATTTCTGAATGTTCAAATAATTGATATTTGCCATTTCTTAAGCAAATTTAATTTTTATTACTTATTAAATAAATAATTAATTATCACTGCTTTTTTCAAAGAAAAGAAAAAAAAGAAAGAAAGAAGAGAGAAGGAGAAAAAAAAAGGAAAAAGATTGTAATGAAATTCTCCATAGGAAATTAATCATTTTTGGAAATAACATCATTCTTTTTGGGGATTTCAATTGTTTTTGTAAATGGTAAAATGCTTTGCATAAATTCAATTATTATCAATGGAATTGTATTAAACTTGAAAAAGAGAATTTCCAATTATAATTATAAAAAGACAAAATTGTTTGGAAAAAGAGAAAAAGAGAAATGAAAAATTGAAAAATCATTTTCCTGATTTTTCATTTCAATTATGTTAGAAACCAAATATAAATATAAATTTAAATTCTATGAGAAAGGAAAACCGGGAATTTTGTTGAAGGAAAATAGTAGACACCCTGATATACAATTCTTAGATACTACTCTTGCCAACAATATTGACCCATAAATAAGAATTAAGAATAGGAACCAATCCACGCATGCTTCAAGAAAAATTCAAACCCAAATAATACATAACTTTATATATAGATATATTTTAGTACAGGCTTAAAATTATGAATTCCCCACCGAACAAGACTGAGTTTAAGTGCGCTACATGGAATGCGCGTAGTCTTATTAAAAAAAACCCCCAATGTGAAACATTCTTGTATCAAAACAACCTCGACCTCCTATCAGTTACAGAGACTTGGTTCTCATCTAAATCCACCAAATTTAAAATCAGAGGCTATAATTGCATAAGATGCGATCGCGATTCCCAAACACCAGGAGGTGGCTCAGCCATCTTTATCAAGGAACAATACCTATTTGAAAAAATGGATTTGGTAGGTCCCTGGCTGGAATTTGTCCAGATAGTAGGAATTCGAATTAAGTCTATTCTGGGCCAATTATATGTCATTTCCATATACATTCCCCCCAACTCCAAGATAACAGAGAATATAATAGGAGAAATGACCCTAAAAATTCCCACGGATGGAAAAATTGTGATCATGGGAGACTTCAATGCACATCTGCCTGGATTCCTCCCCTACCATAATAACAGACTGGGGAGATTAGTAAGCCAACTACAAGAAAATCTTGAACTAAACATCGTAAATGACGGTAAACCCACTTATCTCTCATCACATTACCAGGGAGGGAGCGTTCTAGATCTACAGATGGTATCATCGGACCTAGCCCTGGTTTGTTCATCGCAGACTCTCGAGGAGAGATTTGACAGTGATCACTTTCCAGTCATGCTAACGATCCCAATACAGATGGAAACCACCTGCCAGAGCTCAACTAGATTGCAGACAAAGAGGGTGGACTGGATAAATTTCCAGGAGAGGGTCCTTCACAAATTTACCAACTTCAACAATGACCTAGGAAATACAGCAGAATACTATGACGAGATCACCCAGGCAATAGTGGATTCCCTTCTGGAATCGGGAGCTTATTTGCCAAGGCAAACAATAAATGCACCAATCAAACCTTCGTGGTGGACCATGGAATGCGAAGAATCGATAAAAGGAAAAAAAAACGCAAGGAAAGCCTACCTACGAGACCCTTCAAGAGAAAACTTAGAACTATATATGGAAATTGAAAAAAACTCGAATAAAACGCTTCTCGAACAAAAAAAAAATCTTTTAGAGAACTCTGCAATTCCATATCCCCTTCCATGGGATCAAAACGAATCTGGGGCCTTATAAGGGCTTTCGCAGGAAAGATATCGAAAAACATAACCACATCTAATGATCCGGATTCCGAGGAACTAACTAGTCTTCAGGATGATTTGGTCAAGGAGAACATCCAACCTATCGACCATGTCAACATAACTCAAATAGATGAAAGCAACATATATAACCAACCATTTACAAAAAAAGAATTTTTCTCAGCCCTATCGAAATGTAAGAAGGACTCAGCACCAGGACTGGACAGAATATCTTACTCCACAATTAAGAAGCTACCAACTGCTTGCTTGGAGGCAATCTGGGCATTCTTCAACGAGTGCTATAAACAATCTAGCTTCCCGGAGAAATGGAGGTCGACACTGGTACGTTTTCTGCCCAAACCACATGGTAAGGGCTTCAGGCCGATATCCATAACATCAACTCTAGGGAAATTAATGGAAAGGCTGGTCCATGCCAGACTTTAACACTTTGCAGAAAACAACAATCTTATACCAAATTTCCAATTCGGATTCAGAAGAGAAAGATCTTCACTAGACTGTGTTTCGGCACTCACGTTGGACATTCTGAAGGGCTTTTCTCAAAAGAAAAACACTGTCACAGTGGCGTTGGACATCAAAGGGGCATTTAATGCCCTCCTCCCTTCGGAAGTCTTGGCACAATTAAATAGGGACAATGTTCCTCCTAGAATTGTTAACTTCGTCTCATTCATGATATCAAAGAGAACGCTATTCTTCAAAGGGGACTCCTCAAACCCGAGAGTTTGTGGGGTGGGTGTCCCGCAGGGGGGAGTTTTATCCCCTCTGCTGTTCAACCTAGCCCTGAGAGGGATCGGGGAGGTAATCCCCCAAGAAGTACGGATCCTCCAGTTTGCAGATGACATCCTGTTATACACAAGTCAAATAGATTGCAATGAGGCCCAGGCCCTGATTGAGCAAGCAATCGACAACCTGATTCCGTGGTTGGCTAATCTGGGTTTCAGTATTTCCCCTGGCAAAAGCCAATTTTGTATCTTTTCAAGGGAATCAACGGACTTTTCAAGGGACATATTGAGAGTCGAGAACACCCAGATTAAAAATTCACAAAAAATAACATACCTTGGCGTAGTAATTGACCAGAAGCTGTCATGGAAGGACCACATCACAGATATTACAGTCAGGGCAAATAAATCCCTAAATATTATAAGAACCCTGGCAAAGGTCTCGTACGGAGCCCACCCAGAAACAATGATAAATGCCTACAAGGGTCTCACAAGATCATTTCTGGAATGGGCAGCAATCCTAATCGCTGGTTCCAGTAGACACAGATTAAAAACTCTTGACCGAATTCAATATGCTGCTCTTAGAGCAGCACTTGGTTGCATGAGGACTACACCCATTCCCATTCTCTTGTCGGAAGCCGATGAACCGCCGTTGGAATATAGAAGATCTCTTCTACTAAACAGGAACGCAGCCCGTCTTACAAGTTGGATTGACAATCCAATAAATCACAGACTTAATCAAATCATTATCAGCATTCAACAGAACAAACAAAGCCCTAAATACCTATCCGAATTTCCTGTGATAAAATTCCATAATCCAACTAACCAAATTGCCTCTTTACTTAAAAGACCTAAAAAGCCTGCCTTTTTTTATATAAACTGGTCGGATTTAGTCTATAATTCAGAAAATCATTTAGACACAGACATAGGCTTCACTATAAAATCACAAGAGCATCCGGAAATTTCTAACAATCAAATTCTACAAGAAAAATTCCTTAACGGCACCTTCATCTTCGTAGATGGATCATACGTCGAAAAAAAAACAAAGCTGCCTACGGAATTTATATACCAAAAACAAACCTAAGAATGGGAGTTAACTTACAGGGGTGTTTCTCGCCATTGATGGCTGAGCTCATGGGAGTATATTCGGCATTAAAGTACGCAGTGGAGAAGAATATTACGAACCCTGTAATCTTGACTGACTCATTGCGATCAGTCCAGATGTTAAAAAACAGACTAGAAAACTCAGAAACTTGCAGAATCATCCATGAAATCTCGCAGCTCCTGATTTCAACCAGACATGAGAACAGCAACACCTGCATTGTTTGGATTCCAGCCCACTCAGGAATTAAAGGAAACGAGGAGGCAGATAGACTGGCCAAGACAGCTCTAGATTTCCAAATAGGAAGGACGGCGGTTTATAACAAAGATGATATTAAAAATCTAATAGACAACGACTACAGGGCCTGGATAAAGCGGGACTGGCCTTTTTTCCCAGAAGCTAGAACTCAGCAAACCTACTTTAAATATATTACAAACAAAACGGATAGACCCTGGTTCAAGGGGTTCGATTTACCCCGTAGAGCTATCAACTTAGTTACCAGGCTTAGGACGGGCCATGTCTGCGTCGGGGAGTTCTTCCTCAGACTGGGTTGGAACATCTCCCCCGAGTGCAGATGTGGATTCAGTCCAGGCTCAGTAAAACACTATATAACGAACTGCCCCCTGCTCTCAGAAGGCAGAGACAAGTTCACTCAGTTCTATAGGGGTAGATTCAGGAGTAATAATATCTGCATTCCCCAATGGAATCTCTTATTGTATAAACCAGATCTAGAATCAGTTGTTGAAATAAACAACTTACTATATCACGAAGATATAATAATAATACTAAATGTAACTCTCGGGAAATGATACGACAATGTTTCAACTTAAAGTGTAAATGGGTGATTCTCCGCGTAGTGCACAATTCAATGTCCCTCGTATTGTTTAAGAAATTAGTTGCACATGTTGCAATGAATTGAATGAGAAAATCTAATTTCTGTGTTTACAAACAAAAGCCAATAGTCGTTTACATTTAAAAATTTATAATTTTGCTTTAAAAGCTGTTTTAAGGTACCAAAACGTCATGGTCTGGCCTGTCCCCAGTACGATGTATATAAAAAAATTGTTATTTTTAATAAAATACAGTAATTAATCTAAAAACTATTCATAGTTTCGTATTGTTTATGTTCATAGAATTGTGAAAAACAAAGAACTTGCGAAAAAAATTTATTTAAAACAATTTTTTTTTATGTTAATTCTTGTCCCTCGTTTTTGCGTCATGGTCTGGCCTTTTTATAAAATTGTATTATTTACATAAAAATCAAATCGAAACTTTACTCAATGTTAGAAGAACGCAACAACAAACTCTCCTAAGTAAATTACTAAGAGAGAAACTAATTTGAGAATTAATTGTTTAATTTTTTACACATTAAAAGCACCAAACTTGCATAGGGAATCACAGAATCGTCATGGTCTGGCTTCACATAATTCTCAATAAAATTAATAATTATTAATATTTTACGTCAATTAAAGTGTAGTAGTATTAGATCAGAGCATATAAATGACGTAAATATGAAACAGAATAAAAATCGCAAATAAATTGTTTAAAAAATAACTTTTTCTTGAGCGTCATGGTCTGGCCTTCTTGTCATGGTACGGCTTTTCTGTATTAAACAGCGTGTAACAACAGAGTGAACTGAATAACACCAACAGAGTGAAGTAAAGCAAATTGTTTTAATCGTTGAAGTTTAGGAATGTAATAAATAATTATATAAATTTCCATAAATTATCGCATAATTTTTCATAAATTACCATAAATTTCCCAAAAAAAAATTTTTTAATTTTAATTCCATTTTATAATCTACTCTTAATTACAGCATAAATTTCCATAAATTACCGGATAAATTTCCATAAATTTCCAAAAAAAAAAAATTTTTTAATTTTAATTCCATTTTATAATCTACTCTTAATTACAGCATAAATTTCCATAAATTCCCGAAAATTTTTTTTCATTTAAACTTTGACAAAAAAAGAATCTTAAACAACCTTCCTAATTTTTCGTGTAGAATTGATTAGCATACATAGTTTTTCAAAAAATGTTACTGTTTTCATAATTTGTTTAAACAATAATTGTTAAACAATTGTAATTTGCAAAATAACATATACAGATAATTATTATTTCATTTGTCTGTAAATATAACAGGTGCTTTCATTTTACTATGGCTGAATAGTATAGCCGCAAAATATATACGCAGATATATAAAAATTATTTGTTTAAAAAATAGAAAAATTATAAATATTTTGTCCGGCCCATCACTGATACTTCATTCATAAACACTATATTTGAAGATTCTATATCGACTTTTACTCAATTTGAAAAAAAAATTAGTAATAGTAATAACTAAATCGTGCGCTACGTGGAGAATCACCCAAATATGTAAATATATCATAATTAAGTAGCAATAGAATAAGATACAAGTTTTCTGAAATACTCAAAAACCAAAGACCTAAGCAAATTAGGAAAGAATAGTTTTATTTTCGTTTAATTTTCATTTAACAACCACAGTCTAATAAGAGGACTGCCAATATTTCTATTGAATAAATTGGCCTGCTTTCGGTTGTCTGGATATTTCGAAATCGTTTAAATACAGATTTACTTTACTTAACTCTAAAAACTGTTACTCAAAATTAAAAATTAAAAAAAATAAATAAATAATAAAAAAAAATAAATAAATAAAAATAAAAAAAAAATAAATAAAATAAAAAATAGAATTTTCTATTGTTGTTTTGTTTGCAAAATTTTGAATATTTTGTTAAAAATTCAGTTATATACGTTTATACTCACTCCGAAAGTGTTCAATAAATTAAAATAATCGATAGATAATAACAACCAAGGAGCTACGATGCATGAGTACTAGATAATAAATGGATCTGAACAGTAAAATTGAAAAATAGAAATGATAATTCTTATGTTTACAGATCTTCTGGAGGAAGGAAGAATAGGGAATACATCGAGAATCAGTCTCAAACCATTTTTAAACCCTTTCAGCTATAAAAAAAAAAAAAAAAAAAAAAAAAAAAAGTTCCCCTTCTAACAAAATAAATATAAATATTTTAACAGACTTTTAAATACTCGCATTTTAATTATAGCTTGTAATTGTGTAAGCTCAAAAAATCAATATTTATTGTCTTTCTATATGCTTCATCCTTATTTTATTATATACACTCGGGTCGCAAAGTTTTAGTACATTTTGACTGTTTACTTGTAAATGCTCGCTCCACTTCAAATTCAAATATTTCTGTAAAAATAGTTGCAACAGCTATTAAACAAGGATCATTTTAAAGCTCAATAAATTTAGAGTCAAATAGGCAAAAAAATAACCAATTTAATATTGTAAATTTGAAAATATAGTTCTTTAAAGTTAGAGATTTTTTATGAAAATTGTGATTTCGGAATCTGGAGTTCAAGCGAACGCCAATTGAAGAAAAAAAATTTTTAAGACTTGACAGTTGTACAATAACAAGTACAAATTCCATTCTTTAATTCTAGACAAAAATCATTTACAAATATGAAGTATTTTTTTCAAATTGTATAAAAATAATTGCTCTTGCTTTAAATTTTTCGAAGAATGTAAATTGCAAATTCGTCGTTTCTATTCATTTGTTTTATCAATTAACCACACTTTTGAAAAATATTGAACCTCTTGACTGTAGTAAATTTAAATTATTTACATGAAATTTATCCCTCTTCTTATAATGTTACAAATTTTAACTCGCATTATTACTTATTTTATTTCAAGGTGCAATTTTTTAAATTTTACAATAAAAAAGAGATGCACATTTTTCAAAAATTTGGTTAATTGATAAAACAAGTGAACAGAAATGACGAATTTGCAATTAATATTCCTTAAAAACTTTAGAAAGCAAGAGTAATTATTTTTACAGAATTTAAGGCAAATACTGAATACTTATAAAAGATTTTGGTCTCGAATTAAAGAGTGAAATTTGTACATTATATTGTAAAACTGTCAAATCTTAAAGAAATTTTTTCATTAATTGGCGTTCGCTTAAACTCCAGATTACGAAATCGCAATTTTCATAAAAAATCTCTAACTTTAAAGAATTATATTTTCAAATTTACAATATTAAATTGGTTATTTTTTTGCCTATTTGACTCTAAATTTATTAAGCTTTAAAATGATCCTAGTTTGATAGCTGTAGCACCTATTTTTACAGAAATATTTGAATTTAAAGTAAAGCGAGCATTTACAAGTAAAAGTCCAAATGTACTGAAACTCTGCGACCCGAGTGTATAAATTTAACACTTACTTGAATTTAGTACTACAAATAGTTATAATTTCTTCAATAATTTAGAAAACTCAAAACGTTTGAAACATCGCATCGTGTTGTCGGTTAGTTGTCAATTCACAGAAAAAGCAATTCACAGAAAGAAAAGACGATCGGAGTTTGGGGCCAAGAGTAAGCGATTTCAATTGAAGGGAAATGGTATAAATAGGTTGCAGAATACAGCCTATAGGCGTCTCTGCAAAAATATTTGTTAAAGAAAATGAGAAAAAGAAAAAAATTAGTTTATTTGTCCCGTCAGTGAAAATAGGTATATGATTTACTAATTAAAAATATTGATAAATTGTTCTTTTGTTGGAAGGGGGTTGGTTTTGGGTTCGAAACCTTCCAGTATTAAATATATATCGAACCCAAAACCAACCCCCTTCCAACAAAAGAACAATTAATCAATATTTTTAATTAGTAAATCATATACCTACCCACGTGAAAAAGTTCCCGGGAAAGCACTCCTAGGAAATTCCAACAAGAAATTCCAACAAGAAATTCCAGCAGGAAATTCCAGCAGGAGATTCCAATAGGAAATTCCGGTAAAAATGTTGACAATTTAGTTTCCAATTTATCCCAAAAAATCAGATTTTCTAAATAAAATTTAAAAGTTTTGTTAATTACGATTAATAAAATCAATATGTAATAGTGGAAGAAGGTCAAAATTTTAAAATTCAAGATATAAATAGATTTTGTATAAACTGTACAATGAAGAAATTATTAAATAGATTTTGTAACATTTTTGTAAAATTAACCTAATTTATCGTAAATTGTCAGATTTTCAACATAAAATTTCAGAGTTTTGCTAACAAGAAATTCTTAAAGAAAATCTCGCTTTTAATTTTTAACCAAAATTTGGATGAATGTTTTTGCAATTTCATGGAAAGTTTTCCGGAGTACTTGAGGATTTATCACTTTAAACAATACTCTTACAAATATTTATATAGATTTAATTTTTTTTTATTTTTTTTATATTTGTAAGAGTATTATTTAAAGCGATAAATCCTCAAGTACTACGGTAAACTTTCCATGAAATTACAAAAAAAAAAAAAATAAAAACTTTTGGTTAAAAATTAAAAGCGAGATTTCCTGTAAGAATTTCTTGTTGGCAAAACTCTGAAATTTTATGTTGAAATCTGACAATTTACGATAAATTAGGTTAATTTTACAAAAATGTTACAAAATCTATTTAATAATTTCTTCATTGAACCCTTTATACAAAATATATTTATATCTTGAATTTTAAAATTTTGACCTTCTTCCACTATTACATAGTGATTTTATTAATCGTAATTAACAAAACTTTTAAATTTTATTTAGAAAATCTGATTTTTTGGGATAAACTGAAAACTAAATTGTCAACATTTTTACCGGAATTTCCTATTGGAATCTCCTGCTGGAATTTCCTGCTGGAATTTCTTGTTGGAATTTCCTAGGAGTGCTTTCCCGGGAACTTTTTCACGTGGGTATTTTCACTGACGGGACAAATAAACTAATTTTTTTCTTTTTCTCATTTTATTTAACAAATATTTTTGCAGAGACGCCTATAGGCTGTATTCTGCAACCTATTTATACCATTTCCCTTCAATTGAAATCGATTACTCTTGGCCCCAAACTCCGATCGTCTTTTCTTTCTGTGAATTGCTTTTTCTGTGAATTGACAACTAACCGTCATTGCGCAATAAATATCGATATTAAAATTTTGATCGATATTGGTAACGATATATCGAAATGTTGATATCGATGTTAAAATATCGATTATCGTGACGAATATATCGATATGGATATTTCGTATCGATATCCCATTACTATTTCTAACCTAGACTTCGACTTAGCCGGTAGCTTCTTCAAAGCTCTTAACTTCTTGGAATTTTAACCTTTGATATTAATAAATTTAAGTAGATTTTACATTAGACGAAGAATCAAAGACATTCTTCCTCTTGTGGTTTCCCATTCCGTTTATTCACGGAATTTCTGCATTTATTTATTTTGAAATTTCCCGGTTCCTTTCAAGGATTTAAGCAAATTCTGAACTCGACGAATCAACAAGCAGATGTTGCGTTTGCGCAATTAATTTACAATTGCGCCTGTAACATATCTGAGAATTCCACGTGTTTGTCTTTGAGGTTAATTTGTGACAGTTTCTAATTTTTCTTCTGCTCTGTTTACCTTTTGTTTATTTACATGTTTTATTTAATTTAAAAATAAAAATGTGTGGTATTTTTTGCTGTGTACATAATTGTGAAAGTGATGAATTACCACCACTCGAGGTTCGATAAAAATTTTATTAATATTTCTAATTATATTTCTTATATTTATAGAAAAATTTATCATAAATTATTACTTGCCAGCAGTAATATCAGTAATAATAATAATTGATATTCATTAATCTATAATCGTATTCCTAATTATATGAAAATCCATAAATTAATCATTTCAGTGGAATATTTGTAAAGAAAGAGTATCCTCCCGAGGTCCAGATAGTTTATGCGAAAAACACATTAAATTAACAGAGAATCATTGCCTTCATTTTGCCGCTAGTGTTTTATGGACTCAAGGTTCAACAATGACAATCCAACCTTGCGTGGATGAGGATGACAATATTCTTCTCTGGAATGGAGACATTTTCTCTATAAATTCAAATGATAGTACAGAAAGTGATACAACATTTATTCTCCGATCGTTTAAATTACTTAATATCGTCCCTACACTTAAATTAATAAAAGGACCCTACAGTTTCGTATATTTCAACAAATCCCAAAAAATTCTATATTTTGCCCGCGATCTATTTGGAAGACACAGTTTACTTCTAAATTTCAATTCTGTAAATAGTTCCCTAACTTTCACATCGGTGACTAGTAGAACATTCCAAAATACACACGAAATACCCGCAATTGGACTTTTTGCTTTAAATTTAAAAACTTTCAATCCTTTCAATTTTAGTCTCAGCTGTTTTCCCTGGCGTATGTCAAATGATATTTTTCACGAACACATTAGAAAATTAGAAAATCTTGTCAATAGTAGAATACAAATTGAAGATGTCATTTTTCCCTCACAAGAGGAATCTCCAAGTCTAGTAAATGTTGACGAAAAATATTTTCATGTCAATGCAGATAGTGAAAACAATGAAAACATAATGGAATTGCTTTTAAAAAGGGAAGAAATATTCCAGAGAGTAGAAAGAATCGAAAGACTATTAAAAGCGTCGATTGAAACGAGAATTAAAAAACAACCATCATATTGCATGAATTGTATAAAATTAATTTTAAATCAAGAAAATATCAAATGTACTCACACTAAAATTGGAATTCTCTTCTCGGGTGGATTGGATTCTTCAATTTTAGCAGTAATTGCCGACAATTTCGTTTCAAAGACTGAAAGTATCGATCTCATAAATGTTGCCTTTGAGAAAGTGAATAAAAATCCAACAAATCAAAATTTAAAAGAAATGTACAATGTACCTGACAGAAAAACCGGCAGACAAAGTCTGGCAGATTTGGAAATAATATGTCCGGACAGAAATTGGAATTTCGTAGAGGTTTGTCTTCATATTTTCGTAAAAAAGAATTCTTTACTCTAAAATACAAAAAAATGTAAAAAAAATACAATTACAAAATTTCTACACGCCTTAATTTTTTTTCTTTACAGGTAAACATATCGCAAGAAGAACTAAACATCCATCGATCATCTCGTATATCGGATTTAATTTATCCATTGAATACAATTCTTGACGAGAGTTTAGGTTGTGCCCTCTGGTTTGCCAGTCGAGGAATTGGAATTCTAAATGAAGAACCATACGAGTCTCCCTGTCGAATTCTACTATTGGGCATGGGAGCTGATGAATTATTTGGAGGTTATATGAGGCACAGAACAATTTTAAGACAAAAAGGATGGGATGCTTTAATTGAAGAATTAAAATTAGAATTAAATAGAATTTCTGATAGAAATTTGGGTCGAGATGACAGAGTGACTTCGGATCATGGAAAGCAGGCACGATATCCTTATTTGGACGAAAACTTAGTGGAATTTGTTCAAACCATACCTTCATGGGAGAGGTAATTAAAATCTTTTAGAAATTATAAATTTGTGTTTTCTTTTTCTTATATGAAAACTTGTAAATAAATTAGTTTATTTTACCTAGATGCTGTCCAACTAAGGAATTTTCTTGTGGATTGGGCGATAAACTACTTTTGAGACTAGTCGCAAAAAATTTAAATCTTAAGAATGCTGCAAATTTTCCGAAAAAAGCATTTCAATTTGGTTCGAGAATTGCCAATAGCAAGGAAAATGCTAAGGATGTATCAAATAGATTATGAATTTCAGATAAATTTTACTTTATCTAACAAGAAATCCGTATTTACAAATTACGATTAAGAATTCGTAAGTTTTTTCCATGTTTTATATTCATATTTAAAACCATTGGTGATTTATCAACTGTAGAAATTTTTTAATTTTATTATATAGAATATCATTTTAGTAGAATGTATAATTGTTAGAATGATAGCTTGGCTGAAAGAAAAGTAGAAGGAGTTATAATCTGTCAGAAAGTCAATTTAATTTGATTTGATCATGCAAATCGCCCATATATGCAACCAATAGCATCAAAAAAACTTAGTCAAATAAATTAAGACTCAAAAATAATGTTCGAAAAAATTAAAAGTTCTAAGAAGGTTTTTTTCTGACATATATTAGGGTGGCCGTTAAAAACGACATTTTGGAATTTTGTCCATTTCCGGGTCTCATTTTGTCACAAATTGAAAAAAATTAGATACGTATTTTTTTTAGTTTTTTTTAATTAATATTTAGTGGTGCCTGTATGCTGGTGAAATTTTGCATGGGAAAAAAACTTTTTTTCGTACATTTCCTGAAAAATCGTTGAAAATTAATATTTTTTGACCGGACTACTCTGTTTCTCGTCATAAATGTTCAAAGAATAATATAAAATTTTTAACGAATGAAATTTGTTAAGTTAACTATTTTTTACAGGATCCAAAAGTTGACCAATAAAAACTAAAATAAGTTATTATTAGCAAAAAAATATTAATACTAAAAAACGAGAAATTTAAACTGCTAATCATGGTTTCTATTGTTTTTGAGGTCGCTGATTACAAAACTGAAGTCAGATTTCAATAATTCAAATTGGCGGACATGAAAAATTTTTAATTAATATATATAATATATATAAGATCGTATCATCTAATTTGTGAATGAACCTTATCTAGCTAATAAATTCTAACCTTCTACTTTCTGATTAGCAGCGAGGTCCTGTTTAAATTTTACACTTCAGATTTGTAACTAGGAACCCCAAAAAATATTAATTTTCAACGATTTTACAGGAAATCTACGAAAAAAAGTTTTTTTCCCATGCAAAATACATGCAAAATTTCACCAGCCTACAGGCACCACTAAATATTAATTTTAAGAAAAAAAAATAAAAAAATACGTATCTAATATTTTTCAATTTATAACAAAATGAGACCCGGAAATGGACAAAATTCCAAAATGTCGTTTTTAACGGCCACCCTAGTGTATATATTTTATCTATGTAAACAACAAGGTATTTTACGTCAAAACCCTCGAGTGACGCGTCACTTCCAAACACTGCTTTTTCGCAACAATGATTCATTGATTATTTAAATTTAAAAAAATATAAAAATAATATTATTAATTATACCGATGACATTCAAACAATTAACAAACATAATAAATTACAAAATTAATATAAATCATTCATTGGACAATAATAAATTGTAGTTAATAAATCCTTTTTTATTATTTACATTTCCGTCGATTTCGAATTACATTTTTTCAAAGAAATTTCCACACATCACTTGTCTCAAACAAGATACTTAATTACCTGAATTAATTAATTTTTCTCGCCGTATCAGAAAAAAACAAGTTAAACATGATATTAACTTTTTTTCTCCTACAAAAACACATTTAACTCCATTATTATTTAACAATAAGCATATTAATTTCTAGATTAAATCCTGTTTTGATTCTATTTATCAATTATTTCAAATTTTTTGCAGTAAATTAACTACAAACAAAAATTATTCGAATTATTAACTACACATGTGTGTAATATATTATATAAATTAAAAATTGCTTTAACAGAAATACTATAAATTATACATAAACCATTTGTGTATATTTTATATATAATATAATTATTATATAAACAATGAATATGATAAAGTTAAATAAATAATAAAAAACTAATTAACAATTCATTTTATATATATACCTACTATACTGAAAAGCACTGCAGACTTTTAATACTGCCGTATGCAGTATATCATAATTCTTCATTAAGAATTCAAATTAATTTATGAAAAAAAAAGTTTTGAAATTAATGAATTTGTTGACAACAATTAGAATTCTTAATGGATTACTTTTATCTAATCACCGGAAGTATTTTACTTTTTTCCTTTATATCATAAATTATAAATACCCTTTTTTGTATATTTTATTATAAAAAAAGCAAAGCTCATGTACCTGATAATGATTATCAAATTAATCGCAGATATAATCCACGATTTACTGTTGTAATTACATAGATTCGTTCTTCAAATGCTCAAGTCATTGTATTGCATCATTAGCCATAATATCAATTGTCTCTAAAAATATTCTTATACTGAAAGAAATTATTCGATTCAAACAATTCGCATTTGTCTAATGCCGAATTAATAATTACTATTCAAATAATTAATAATAATTAAATATTCATTATTATTAATTACTAATTTTTTCTATTTTTAGGAATAGATATTATTTAACTACTATAACATTCACATTTTGTATTAAATAAGAAAGAAAAATAAATGTAAAATAAGTAGCAAAAAAATAAAATCCACTAAGTATTTCTTATTTGATAACTCTATATTAATTGTATTTAGTCAGTTAACGAATTATTACTGGAATAAAATTTCTTTCAGTGTATTAATACTCTTTCTCGTAAATGCACAAAATAAAATGTTCATGTTATTATGTACAAACCTACAAAATTTATGTAGACATACTTGGAAAGTACTTTGAAAATATGTTACGTATACGTTAGATTTCGATATTAATAAATCTTATGTACACAGTACAGTATTAGTTCATTTAACTAAATAGCCCTTGAATAGAATAAACATTTAAGTAATTAAACAATTTTACGCAAATTAATATTTCATTTCAATGAAATGGAAATACAAATTTTTAATTAAATTTGTAATTAACTACTTAATTCTTTGTTCGTTTATTTTCCTTTGAATAAATTATAAATATTGTACAATAAATAAGTGGAATCATTAATAATTTAATTAAAAATTTTAATCAAACTGATGCTAACTGTTATAAATAAATTCTCAAGGACTACTACTTTAATGATCTAAATACTGTACGTACAGGCATTGTATGCAACATGACTGTCAAACTAAATACACTTTTTGATAGTTCGAGTATTTTCCATTTAATACTCCATATGCAGTAATGAAATTAAATACTCTGTTTTTCTTTTTCAAAAAACCATTCAAATTGTGAATAAAATATTTGTAAAATTTATTAACGAAAGAACAAAAAAATTTATATATATATAAAATTAAACAATTCGAATGAACAGGAAGAAGATTATTAATACAAAATTAATAAATTTTAAATAAACAAAGAAATTTGTTAATTATAATAACTAATAAATTTAAATTAACAACAAAATGTTGTCAATTCCAATAGTTAATAAATTAATATTCAAATAGTTAATTTTTAAACTTTAAGAAAAAAAAATTAAAGAGTAAACAAAACAATTTTACGTAATAGATGAGCACCTTAAATACGAAACTATGAATTGTTTAAAATCTTGTTTTTCAAAGATTTAGTGGAACTTGAATGTTTTAATTTAATATCACTGACATTAACTGCTTGCTTGGATTGACCACTGAGATCGCCATTTAGATCCATAGCATAAACATTTGGTAATTTGGGTGTTGATAATTTACCTGTAAGGTCCATTAATTCTGCATGTATTCTAAAATGCAATCTTGACTCCAATGAATATCCAGTGTAATTTTTCCTGTAAAAATTGTTTTCTTTAGTTTATTTAATTTTGTTAATTTCTGTTTTATAAATGAAAAACGCGTACTGAAAAAAGAGATCTGAGAAGCAAATATTTTATAAACGATTACAATTTTCGAAGAGTACGAAAAAAATTAATTCATATTTACTTGGCATCTTCGAGGAGTGATATTGCATTTTGAATGTTTCCCTCGTCCCGAGCCAACAAAGCGAGTTCGACAGCTGCATAAGGAAGTAGGTAACTATCCTCTCTAATCTGCTTTTCCGATTGAATTACTTTCTTCAAACACTCCTCAGCTTGTAGAGGATGCTTCATTTGTCTCAAACATGCTCCTTTCAATAATAAAATAAGTGACTCATTGTCCACTTGGAATTCCGTTTTACTGAAACAAAACACAATTTAATTTGCAATTACATATCTATAATAATTATATTCTTAAAAGAAAAGAAAATACTTGATTTAAAATTAAAGGATTAACAAATATTTAAATTTAACAAAAAAATGTACCAGAAAGAAAAAAAATTAATATAAAATAAAACGTACGGTGCATCCTTTAAGATCCGATCCTCTTCCTCGATGGTCTGATACATTTTCATAACGATATCCTGCCTCTTGCCAGCAACACGGAACAAATTCCAAACAAACATCAATTCATACATAGGCAAAACTAAATGTTTCTTTTGTGCAAAATAACGTTCAACCTTTTTAATGACAAACTTTTCCATTGGCAATGATTTCCCAGCAATTCGTTGCTTAAATGTCGGCGCTTGCATCAATAAACTATCAATTGAATGACTATCGTTATCTTTCGAGGCGTTCTTCATCATAATCATAATTGCCGCCTGTTGATAGAGATAAATAGTTCGTGACCAGTTTGACTCCTTGACAAGTAATGTGGCATATTTCAGAGATTGATCCCACTGTTGTTGCAAAGAATGCGCCCACATTAATTCCCAAAAGCAAAGATGATGAAACTGTGGCCATAAATCTTGACTCTTCCACGACTTTATGTACCATTGTACGCAATCTTCCAAATTTCCACGAGCAAATTCGAGACGTGCTTTAAAAAACAAGAACCAAACGCCATTCGGGTAGAGACTTAATTCCTGTTCAAGAGCTTTTTCACACCAATTTAAATCGCCGTCGGTGTGACTCAACACAAAAGACACAATTAAATGATAGGAGAGAAGATTCATCGCGCATAGTACTTGGCGAATGCCCCTTCGATCATTATACCCGGCGTGCAATTCCGATAAACCGTAATTCTGCAAAAAGAGAAAAAATTAGTTCTAGAATTTTCAAATTTGAATAAAATGTTCGTTTACCTTGTCGCCTGAAAAACCAATGAACTCGAGTAATTTTATTATTCTACCCGGAAGCAATGATATCATCTGAAAAGAAAATTTAATTTAATTTGAAAACAAAAAGCAAAGTAACGGAAATTTAAAAAATTTGACGCGGTCATAAACAACAAATTTTTGGTAATGTTTATAATCATTGGAATAAAATATAGAGAATCAATTACTATTTCTAATAATTTGGAGCGCGTCACAAATAAAGATTGAAAAAAATATACAGAACTAAAAAGAATTTTTACAATAAATATTTTTTATACCAAATTAAATGATCCAAGGCCCATTTGAACGCCACTCTCGAAATGGGCTTTCTGCGCTTCATTTTCCCATTTGCGTGTTTTCAAAATCATTGCACATTCCCTAAAAATGGAAAATTATAATGAATCATCTATTAATATAGAGTAAAATATTGAAAATTGTGTTAAGCATATCAAAAGCAAGTTGCGCGATATACTTGTAAGAAAGAAAACAGGTTCGAATTTTCAATCCAGCCTTGACAAAGCTGACCAGTGTTTCGTCCTCCACAAATGTAAGCATCGACTTCAAGAGGAGTGATTCTGCATAGCACAGTTCCGCATGCACTTCCTCTGTAATAGTAATTTTAATGTCATTCCCTGCATGCACTACAACCTACATTATTATTTCAACAATTCACCAGATTACGAATTTTCTAAACAAAAATACGAATTATACGTTTTTAATTTCTTTAAGGACAAAATTTTAAAAAATGTATCAATAAAAAAATTATTAATAAGAAAATGTATCAATAAAATTATCAATAAAAAAGAACAAAAAAATTTACCAATAAAATTATAAAATGTTTCCTCATTAAAAAAATTACAAAATAGCATAATTTGCAAAAAAAAAAAAATATCGAAGTGAATTACAATTTACTAAAGTTCCACATGCAATTTATTATATATTGTTAAACAAATAGTAATTAACAAGATAACGTCAATTTTTCTTCTACGAAAACAGTCGCTATATTTTTTTATCACTAAAAGAAGTATAAATATAACTACAAAACAATCAATACTATAAAAATGTGAATAAATTTAGATATAGTTTTTAGATTGTAATAATGGTTTTTTCTGTTTGTTGGCATTTTAATTATTTATGTCTTAGATATTCAACACAAACAAGATGATAAATTTTTCAATAAATACCATTATTTTTGTTAATACGATACATTACTTGTTTTATCTGACAATTGTTATTAGTCACTTTATAAAGTTTGTCGCATGCGAATAAAAAGCATCTAAGCTGCAAAAATTAATATTTTTTTGTATAATTTTATATATTACCAAGTGTATAGGAATCGTAATTCGTTCTCTTCACCATTTTTCCAATATTCTGTGTAAGACTAGAATGTCTGCGTTGTCGTGAACAAACGGCTATACATTGCTTTAATGCTTCCGATGCTTTTTCGATGTATTTCTAAATTGAAAAAACGTATTTTAAATGTAAAAAACTTTTTTTATTTAATTTTAAAGCATTAATTTAAATTATTCGAGCGAAAAACGTTTTTCTTTTACTGACTAATTTAATATAATAATAGATTTGATAATAATTTAATAAAATTTACATACGTGCTCGAACGTGAGTATTGCCTCTAAAAATGCAAAGACACTGTTTCCTAATGCGTGATACATACTACTATTGGCCCATGGTTGCATAATTTTTTTTGCCTTCTCAAAATCATTATTGAAAAAGTAATGAATAGCTTGTTTTGATTCCATTAACGCTGTCTCCAAATCCATGGAAGTAAGTCTAGAAAAATGCAAAAAGAAGATTAATAAACATCAACAGTTTTTAAATATTACTAAATATTAAAACTAAATATTAAAACCAAAATATTAGAAAATAAATATTTCAAAAATAAAATATATATAATAAATGATTTATTACTATTATTTGACAAAAATAAAAAATAAATTACTCATTAAAAATAAAATTAGGTTTCACAAGAAAAAAAATTAATTTAGAAATTAATAAGTCACATTAAACAAAAATACTTGAATAATACATAACAGTTACGAGAATGATTGATGATAAGGTTGTTTAATCACATAATCAAAAAGAAAAATACATACTGCGGTAAATTTTCCTGAGCATCTTGGAACTGAAATATAAAATACAAAATTGTACAATAAAAATCGTTTTCGTTATTCCTAAACAAAAATTCTTTTATAACTTTTCACTCACCTCATCTTCACCTTCCACATCCGACATGTTTCAAAAGTCAATAATGAAAATCTAAAAAAAGGCAAGATAAATGATCGTGATGATATACACATAATTATCTCATTATAATATCAAAGTTCAAAGATTATTTTCTGAAATTCGTAAAAATGTACATAAATCTAAGTGTAAATAGTAAATAAAAATGGTACTCTGGTGAAATTCTTGAAAATTAAAACTGTATATACATATATTTTACAACAGTTACACTATAATTACAGATAGAAAATGAAGCACTGTTTATTGCGATTTATTATTTAAAGATTTTATTATAATTATAAGTCAAGTTCCTCGTAAACTTTCGATAGTTAAGTTAAAATAAAAATAAAGACTGGAAAGAGTAGTTAAGTAGACCACACGATAATGGGAAATATAATTAAGTTAGTTCAGCTTTCTGAAGAAAGGAAGACCTAGTTTTTTGTCTGTAAATCTATGATTTGAAAAAAAAATGAAAAAATCTCTGATATTTCTCGTAATCAAAAGAAAAATGTTTTAGGACAATTTGCTTCTGGTGTAGGAAATTAATTTTTGTAAATAAAGAATGACTAGAAAAAATCAATTAAAAATAAATGTTATAAGTATAGAAAATATGACTCATAGCTAGCAATTTGCGAACACTGCGAACGAAAATAAGAGAAAATGTTGCACTGTAATTTTGAATATTTTCAAATTTTCATTTATAGAATTACTAAATATTGTAATACATATTTTAATTCTACATACCTATTGTCATGAATTATTATCCCCAATAATTAGGTAAAACTGTACATACATATACTCTAAACGTTATCACTAAATGCTTCTTTTAGAAATTGACGAAATTGACTATATACTTTTATAAGTAAAGACTATAAAAATATATCATTGGAAAACTATTTCCACTAATAAATAAATAAATCATATAAGTATACACAAGTAAATAATAACAAATAGTGAAGATGTTTTTATGGAATTTGCCATTTGTATTGCACTGATGACAGATTAAGATGTATAAATAAAATTAAAGGTAGGATTACACATAGATGCCAACGACCGTCCCCAAACGGAACTGCGCTTGCGCTACAAAAATTCTCCTATTGGTAGAATAAAACTTGTCCATCTAAATTACTTTATATGTGAAACATAAAATGTTTTAAATATGCGCGGTTTATTTCGCGAATAAGATCCATTTTTTGTAAAGCAAGCGTAGTTGCGTTTGGTAATGATGATTAGAAGGTAATTTTGTAAACGGAAAAATTAAAATTGTTAAAAAAAGGTTTAAAATTAAAGTAAAATGTTGAATAATGTTAAAAAGTTTTGAAAAAATTTAAATTAAAAAATTACACCGGTAAACTGAAACTAAATTATATAAGTAATAAAGAGAAGAATGATTTAAATTTAAAGAAATAAGTGTCCTTTACCAAATTACCTCCCCTCTTATTATTGATTATTTTAATTTATAAAAAACAACACAAACGTGCTTTTGTTTTTATAAAAAATTTGAAAAAATCAATTTTCAAACAATAATCCATAAAAGAAGTAGCCATCTTTGAATGTTTTTTAATTTCTTAAAAAACCTGGTATGCCTTTTACAGCTGGTTCTGATCTCGTAAGAGATCCCTGGTATGTACAATGGTATATAAACAACCATCACCACCAGGACCGAATAATGTATTTGTTGAATTATTTCTGCAATTAAGCAGTATATTGTCCGCATCGTAGAAAATTGTTTTCCGGATGTCGAGGTTTCTCCTTTTCAATGTCCTTCAAGAGATTTACTCAGTGCTGAAAAAGAGAAAAAAATTAATTAAATTTTTTAATGTTTTTCATTAAAAAAATATTATTTAAATTTTTGAAAACTTACATTTCAAAATGAATATTGAAAGTGATGGGGAAAATTATTTCTGCAATTCTGCAGCTTGATGTTGAACGTCATCATTCTTGATCCGAAATAGATGGTGATTCTTGATGGCATCCTTTGGTATAATTTTCTCTTGAACAAGTGCAAGATTAAGAATATTACGCCCTGCATTTACATCTCTTTCCCACGTTGTTTTGCATTTGGCACAATAAGTATACCGATGGGGACTCTTTGATATTTTAAGTGGTCTCACACAGCGACTACACATTTTTGTTGTATTAAATTCATTTACTTTTACGACTTGCAATTTATCTTTTCCTAATTCCGCTGATCTTTGGAAAAGAGTTTGTTCAATACGTTTCAAAGGAGCTTTAGTGTATCCCTTGATAAAATTAGGTATTTCTGCTCCACCAATTGCAACGAAACAGGGATTCTTCTTTGTATCACCTACTATCCAATTTACAAGTTGATCAACTTGTCGTTTGTGTGCCGAATATTCATCTATTTGTAAACGCGTTACGGATCTTTTTTGATGAACAGATTGGAAATTTTTTAAAAGATGTATTCTATATTTTGTTATGCGATGGCGATCTCGAGGATTAGTCATGCAAAAATTTTCCATCAATGGATCCTCCTCAACAAGTTGCTTGTAATATTTTTGCATGTCTACACCTTTCTTTTTCTTTAATTCTCTTCTTCTGTAGTCGCCCATCTGCCATCTCATCATCCAACTACCAATGTAAATAGATGAATCCTTTTTTAAATTAGTGGTTGGATTAGGATCGTTTTCTCTGCTGACGCCAGCCATAGTCGCCCTCGCACCAGGATCAAAACCACAAAATTTTGTATAACTTCCAACTTCCTTATTTGATGTCACATGTTTTGTGGGTAAATCAAAAATTACTGATACGTCCACACCGTTTGTCGTTATTGTACCAGAAAATTTACCACCATTCTTTAATTTTCGACCTCTTTGGATTGATTTAAAGTTGAACATTGAATTCCACCTTTCTTCATTGTTCATTTCTTTTAAACGCTTCATTTCATCGTCCATTTTATCAACTGCTCTTTGAAGAGGATCTTTATTCTTTGAATTTCTTTTCTTTTTTTGTAAAATTGCTTTTTTTTCTTTAATTTCATGAATAACACTTGCCATTTGCAAATCTTTTAAAGCAGTATTTGTATAACTGACATGCTTGACGCCTAATGAAAGTTGTGGAATTAGTGTGAAATTCTTCTTCTTTTTATCATGAAATTCTTGTTGAATCATAATGAAAAATGGCAAAAATTTATGCCATTCTTCACCTTTTGTTAATTTTGTAAAGTCCAATTTTCTTTCATTGGTAGCATCATTATCATCATCCTCTTTCAGTAAATTAATTGGGAATCCTTTTACTTGACATTCATTTTTTTGCAGCAGGAGATTTAAAGCAGCTACAGATTGTTTATAAAATGAAGGCCTTCTTTTTCGAAAATTCTTTTTTTTCTTATTCTTCTCTTTTTCTTTTTTCTGTTTCGGTTTTTTTCTTCGCTTTCTTGGCCTTTTTTTATAAAACACTTTATCACAATGTTTGCGATATTTTTCCTGTCGAACATGTCTTTCCTCGCAATAGTCTGATGTGTTTTTTTCCCGCATTTCGTCTACTGGAACTAATTTTTTAAATTTTTGAAATTCTTTTCTTTCTTTATTTTTAATGCTATTTTTTAAACTCCTAATTTTTATTTTTTCATCATTATCATTTTTGGAACGGTAAACTGAACAAATTTCTTGAATTTCATCTACTTCCATATGACTTTTTTCTTCGTATTCAATTTCCATTAACAGCTGCAAATATTTTCTTAATCGTGATACTGCATGCGTCCTGAAATTGGTTTTAAAGTTCCGATTTAACAATAAAGCTGCCTCCTGAATTATTGCACTTCTATATTCTCCGTCATAAAGTGGAATGTCATTTCTTAATTCTTTATATTCGTTGATCATTGTATTTACTTTTGCATCCTGTTCAGCGATTTTACGGTGCTTATTTACTTTTTGCTTTAACGATATTAGTAATGGCAGAAAGTCGGGACCTTTGTTGGTCCATTTCTCCAATAATGATGGACAATTTTCAACATTTTCAACATTCGTTTCTTCATATAGGCCGAATAATGCCATTGTTGTTGCCTCATACATCATGGATGAAACAACCTTTGCATCTTCCTCAATTCGATTTTTGATTTTTGCTGATTTACATACTTTTCCCAAACAAACTTTTACCGTATGCTTTTCTGTTCCCATTAATTCCAATCTTCTTTTCACTTTATGATGCAACGGTTTATCAACATTTTCATTATCCAAAGTGATTGACGTTCTTTTTCTGTTTGTAGAAACACCAATTGTAGATTTCTCGACACTGTATTTCTTTCGTTTTGAAGAGGGGCCAGCACCACTTTCAATTGATGAGTCAACACCTATAATTGAAAGAAATGGGAATTTTATTAATTTTATATTAAGAGAGATTAAGAAAATATAAAAGAAGAAAAAAGAATACAAAACTTTACCTTCTCTTTTTGAAGTTGATGTTGAATGGGAAACTTTAGCTTCTTGATTTTTTGATTTCTCTACTTTTGAAGAAGTAATTTTTAAATCAATTCCAATTGATGACGATGATGATAATGATATTTCTGTTGGTACACGGTAAACAGAATTGGAAGTAGATGGTCCTGCATTAACATCAGCAACAATTGTTTGGTCATGCTGCATTTTATCTTTCAGGATTACAACATTAAATTGACGAAATGATGCTAAAAAAGAGATAATAATGATTAATTTTGTCTTATTTTTCAACACTAATTTTAAAGAATTTCATTTTTTATTACTTGTACTTGGTTGTATAGATGACGGTAATGGCAATATATCGGCTAGTTTTTGTGAATCTTTTTCACGGTAAACTAAACACGGTGACAGCTTTTCGGAAGAATCACTTGGTGCTGAAAAAGAAAAAAAGGAATCAAATAAATAAAAATTTTTAAATTCTTATTTTCATAAAATATTTTTTAAATGTACCCAGGTTAAAATGATTTATCGTAAGAATCATTTTTTCCTTTGTTAACTATTAAAAACTCTCATTTCAAACTTAATCTTTGACTATGAAATAAAAAATTTTTTCCGATCTTTTAATCGAAGATAAAATTTGCTTTTCAGTTTTTCCAATTGAACTTACAGACAGTTCTTCGCGAGATCTAGTTGGTGCTAAAACTAAACAAGTTGTACGAACATTTAGCTTCCTCAATATAATATACACCAATTTCTTAATTATTTATTGAATAATATTTATTTTAAAGTAACATTTCGTCGCTTGGGTGATAAACCATACTATTTCAGCATTGCGCTGAAAACCATTCTATTTCAAATACGCACTGAAAAACATACCATTTCGTGAGTGTGCTACAAAACATTCATTTTCAAAAGACAGTTGAAAAACATACGATTTCAACAGAGTTTTGAAGATAATTTCCTTTCGAGGACTTAAAAGGATTTGCTGATAAAATATTTTTTTTAGTTATAATTACGTTTATAATAGAGCATAACAAATTTTATAGATAGAATTTAATAATTGCTAATTTATACTTGATTTTTAAGAAATTAAAAATTGTTTAATAATAGTTGTTATTTTCAAAATAACAGTATATTCTGCCTTTTGAATTAAACATTTATATTTTTTAATTTTTAACAATTAGATAATTTGATTCTACAAAATAATAAATTTTATTTCAATTTTGGATAATATTTAGAATTCAAGCAGTAGTTTGACTTTTAGGAATGTATTTTATTTTAACGAATTATATAAAAAATATTGTAGGTTACATATAAAATGATAGAAATTATAATAAATTATATACATATCAAGTAATTTGCAAGTTACTTTAAGATCTCTTAACCTTATAAATATCTTTTTATAGTTGTCAACCTGAATAAAATTGGATTTTCTCGAAGTGAAATTATCTTCAAAACTCTGTTGAAATCGTATGTTTTTCAACTGTCTTTTGAAAATAAATGTTTTGTAGCCCACTCGCGAAATAGTATGTTTTTCAGTGCGTATTTGAAATAGAATGGTTTTCAGCGCAAAGCTGAAATAGTATGGTTTATCACCCAAGCGACGAATTTTAACAATCTCAAGAAATGAAATGAAATATTAAAAAAAAATAATTTTGAAAAACTTACATTTTAATCTCAATTTTCCACTTAGGCCAAAAGTTTTCTTCTTTGCTTTTGGAGGGTCAGTCTCTTTTGTCTTTGGAGTTGACAATGATGATGATGATGATGATGAAAGAGAAAAAGTCAATTTTTCAGCAGATTTATGTGTCTCTATTTTACGGTAAACAGTGCTGGTAGAATGTCCTTCAGGAGATTCATTTGCTGCTGAAAAAAGACAAAATAAACAATTAAATTACAATTGTAAATTTTAAACGTGAATAAAAATATTTAAAAAAAACTTTAAACACTAACATATTAAACTCAATCTTCCACGGGAAGTGAAAGATTGTTTCTCTGGAATTCCAGATTTTTCCCCTTTAGTTTTTCCAATTGAACTGATACAGAGTTCCTCGCGGGATCTAGTTGGTGCTGAAAAATAAAAAGAAACAAATGAATTATTTTTAAAATTTTATTATTTTAAATAAATTGTTTTAATAAAATTTTTAAAAAACTTACATTTTAATCGAAGCCTTCCACTTAGGCCAAAAGTTTTCTTCTGTGCTTTTGGAGGGTCAGTCTCTTCTGTATTTGGAGTTGATGATGATGGAGAAAATGTCAATTTTTCGGCAGATTTATCGGTCTCTGTTTTACCGTAAAAGAATCTGGTAGAATGTCCTTCACGAGATGACATTGTTGCTGAAAAAACAAATAAATTACAATTGTAAATTTTACACGTGAATAAAAATATTTAAAAAAAAAAATTTTTAACACAAACATTTTAAACTAAAGCTTCCACTAGAAGTGAAAGATTGTTTCTCCGGATTTAAAGATTTCACATCTTCAGTCTTTCCAATTGAACTGATAGAGAGTTCCTCGCCGGATCTAGTTGGTGCTGAAAAATAAAAAGAAACAAATGAATTAATATTAATAATTTCTTAATTTAAATCAAATACATGAAGAAAATAATTTTGAAAAACTTACATTTTAATCTCAATCTTCCACTTAGGCCAAAAGTTTTCTTCTTTGCTTTTGGAGGGTCAGTCTTTTCTGTCTTTCGAGTTGACAATGATGATGATGATAAAAGAGAAAAAGTCAATTTTTCAGCAGATTTATGTGTCTCTATTTTACGGTAAACAGTGCTGGTAGAATGTCCTTTAGGAGATTCATTTGCTGCTGAAAAAAGACAATATAATCAATTAAATTACAATTGCAAATTTTAAACGTAAATAAAAATATTTTTAAAAAAACTTTAAACACTAACATATTAAACTCAATCTTCCACGGGAAGTGAAAGATTGTTTCTCTGGAATTTCAGATTTTTCCCCTTCAGTTTTTCTAATTGAACTGATACAGAGTTCCTCGCGGGATCTAGTTGGTGCTGAAAAATAAAAAGAAACAAATGAATTATTTTTAAAATTTTATTATTTTAAATAAATTGTTTTAATAAAATTTTTAAAAAACTTACATTTTAATCGAAGCCTTCCACTTAGGCCAAAAGTTTTCTTCTGTGCTTTTGGAGGGTCAGTCTCTTCTGTATTTGGAGTTGATGATGATGGAGAAAATGTCAATTTTTCGGCAGATTTATCGGTCTCTGTTTTACCGTAAAAGAATCTGGTAGAATGTCCTTCACGAGATGACATTGTTGCTGAAAAAACAAATAAATTACAATTGTAAATTTTACACGTGAATAAAAATATTTAAAAAAAAAAATTTTTAACACAAACATTTTAAACTAAAGCTTCCACTAGAAGTGAAAGATTGTTTCTCCGGATTTAAAGATTTCACATCTTCAGTCTTTCCAATTGAACTGATAGAGAGTTCCTCGCCGGATCTAGTTGGTGCTGAAAAATAAAAAGAAACAAATGAATTAATATTAATAATTTCTTAATTTAAATCAAATACATGAAGAAAATAATTTTGAAAAACTTACATTTTAATCTCAATCTTCCACTTAGGCCAAAAGTTTTCTTCTTTGCTTTTGGAGGGTCAGTCTTTTCTGTCTTTCGAGTTGACAATGATGATGATGATAAAAGAGAAAAAGTCAATTTTTCAGCAGATTTATGTGTCTCTATTTTACGGTAAACAGTGCTGGTAGAATGTCCTTTAGGAGATTCATTTGCTGCTGAAAAAAGACAATATAATCAATTAAATTACAATTGCAAATTTTAAACGTAAATAAAAATATTTTTAAAAAAACTTTAAACACTAACATATTAAACTCAATCTTCCACGGGAAGTGAAAGATTGTTTCTCTGGAATTTCAGATTTTTCCCCTTCAGTTTTTCTAATTGAACTGATACAGAGTTTCTCGCGGGATCTAGTTGGTGCTGAAAAATAAAAAGAAACAAATGAATTATTTTTAAAATTTTCTTATTTTAAATGAATTGTTTTAATAAAATTTTTAAAAAACTTACATTTTAATCGAAGCCTTCCACTTAGGCCAAAAGTTTTCTTCTGTGCTTCTCGAGGTTCAACCTGTTCAGTCATTGAAGTTGATGACGATGGAGAAAATGTCAATTTTTCCGATGAATTATGTGTCTGTGTGTTACCGTAAAAGAATCTGGTAGAATGTCCTTCAGGAGATTCATTTGCTGCTGAAAAAAAGAGAAAATAAACAAATAAATTACCATTGTAAATTTTACACGTGATTAAAAACATTTTTAAAAAAACAACTTTAAACACAAACATTTTAAAGCAAATCTTCCATGGGAAGTGAAAGATTGTTTCTCTGGAATTCCAGATTTTTCCCCTTCAAACTTTCCAATTGAACTGATGGACAGTTCTTCGCGAGATCTAGTTGGTGCTAAAAAAAAGAAGCAAATGAATAATTTTTAAAATTTTCTTATTTTAAATAAATTGTTTTAAAAAATTTTTTAAACAACTTACATTTTAATCGAAGCCTTCCACTTAGGCCAAAAGTCTTCTTCTGTGCTTTTAGAGGTTCATCGTGCTCTGTCTTTGAAGTTGATGGAGAAAATGGCTTTTTTTCAGCAAATTTTTCGGTCTCTGTTGAAACTTTATCTCGAGATTCATTTTGTGCTGAAAAAATGATAAAAATTAATAAACTTGTAAATTGTATTTCAATAATTTTTATATAATTGATATCCTTCAACGAGCGATACTTTGCTTACGCGCAATTTCTTTGCGCAGCAGAAGGCTGCCTTATGCAGAAAATGAATACTATTACGCCAGTCATATGAATAAAAAAGTTTTAACATTTGAAAATTTTTATTTTTAGAATATGCTATATTTCATTTCTTACAAGGTATTATATTTCTAAAATCAAAATTTTCAATTTTTATTTTTTCTACTTTTTCATCCGTTTGACTGGCGGCATATAGCATCTTGCCGAGAGCATTTAACCGATTATTGCAGCAACATACACAATTATAAATGAATAGTAAACAAAATTATTTTTACATAATTATCAATATTTCAATGTAAATTTAGTTTAAAATATTTCTTTAAGAAAAAAATATTCAATAATATTTTTACATTATGTGCAGGAAAAGATTCTTTTTTCGTCATACACGATTCGAAAACGCTTCTATAATGAAAACGTGTTTGTGCGTGCAAAGAAAATGACCTTGAAAGGGGGGGGGGGGAGAGATGAGATACAAGATTACACATTTTTGTGACGCCGCACGAGAAAAGGAGCCTATCGCCATAAAAATCGTTTTTTAAATTATGATGTTATTCAATATAGATTTTCATTTGCTATCTTTTACGTAAAAATAAATCATAAGTTGAAAAAGTTAAATATAGTGTTAATAATATAAGACCCGAAAGTTAAGCGTGTACGTCCTTCTAAATACACGTATTTTCTATTCATGGCGTCACTTTAAGCTTATATCCCATGTAAAATTCACATTTGAGGCGATAGGTGCCTTTTTCATGCGGCGCCACATATACAATATCACTGAATTTAATTTTATTTAATATTTTTATTATTGAACACTAAATTTCTTTAAAACAAATGAAAGCAAAATTTGCATTCTTGTTATTCTGTAGAATGCTTAATTTTATCGATTTTCACTGCACAAAAAATGTTTTAAAAAAACTTTTTAAAATGAAACAATTTTTAAACAATTCGTCACCAACAAATTGACGAAATAAATAAAAATTAAATTACACTAACCTTCCATGGCTTGAAATTTTTGATTCTCGACGCTCATCTTGTAGTGGTCACAACGATAATGAATAAAATGGCTGTCTATCCGTACCTCGAAAGCGTCAATTCCTACTAAAAAATAATGAGGAAACATGGCAACACTGCAAAAAAAAGTATCTTAATTAAGATGTTTTTGTAGTCATTTCTAAGATGTTATAGTAGTCACTTTTTAGTTATTTGAAATATCTTAATTTAAAATGTTAAAAGTATCTTCACACACATTTTCAGCATATTTTTTGGAGAACAAATTTTTAGGTTAACTATGGGCTTATATGCAAGACATTTTATGCATCTTACGTTTTAGTAACTTTAATTGTTTTCCCATCTTACAATTCAAAAGTAATTTATTGCTAAACATCTTATTGAGACAGAAACATCTTAATTTAAGATACTTTACAAAACTTACAGAAGTAACTTACTCTTTTAAGATAGAAGAAATATCTATGACGTTTAAAGCATCTTAAAAATCCGGAAGATACTTTAGAAAACATCTTATTTTAAGACATCAAATCAGATACTTATTTTTGCACTGAAAAAATCAGACAATCTGATGTTATATATATTTACACAACTTTAAATAAACATTGCAATTAAATATTCTGAATATTGCAAGTAAATATTTAATAAATATTTTGAAACGTTTCGGTGCTGTGGGGCGGGTGTTTTTTTTTAATTGAAAATTCTCTGTATTTATTATATAATGATTCCAACGAATGGAAAAATTGTTTTTAGTAAACATCAGAAGGATTTTGAAAATTAGTTTTATTTGACAAAAGTCTTTATTTTCTTATAGAGTTAGAAACAAAATGTTATATTTATAAAAATTACATATTCTCAACATTTTTCAATTAAATAAAATAATAAAAACAACAAAATGATCCATTATATAAGTAATGAAATCAAGTCAAAGAAGCATTCAATAATTCACAGAATTACTTCCTTATAATCAAGATACGGTTTATCGTAAATAGGCTTCACTCAATTTTTTAAGCTGCTCTGTACAAACTTTTCTCTCCATTGAGTATGGGACCAGTAAGGATATCAATTACTAATTTATATTAACAGTTTCTTTGACTTATAAACTTAATATCCATATAAGCGAAAAAACAGACATTTCGCCTTTAAAAAAAGGCACCTTGTTGTTCTGGCACGAAGAAATTTGAATTAATTAACGTAACATTTTCAAAAAAAAAAATGTCGTGCACTTATGCACCCGTCTTACATAAGAATATTACAATTCTTCACGAATAGTCAAAGTGAAATCTCGTTGGAACATTCGTCAAAAAAAATGTGATGATAAATTTTATCATTTGAGAAATATTAATGCAAACATTGTAATATAGAAATGAATGAAAAGTTTTTTGATTATTTTACAAAAAAAATGTCTCTAAAATAATAAAAAGCTGCCAGGTATCATTACCAAACGCAACTACGCTTGCTTTACAAAAAATGGATCTTATTCGCGAAATAAACCGCGCATATTTAAAACATTTTATGTTTCACATATAAAGTAATTTAGATGGACAAGTTTTATTCTACCAATAGGAGAATTTTTGTAGCGCAAGCGCAGTTCCGTTTGGGGACGGTCGTTGGCATCTCTGGGATTACATTGTTGGTGTTGCTGACAAGTAAAGGCGCTCGCACAGCTCACTGCCTGCCTGCAGGTCGTCATGGTAACACATAAGAGTAAGAGAGTCAAAAAATTCAAATTTGAATTTGCTGACTCTCTTACTCTTATGTGTTACCATGACGACCTGCAGGCAGGCAGGCAGTAAGAAAAGGTGTGAGTGCGCCTTAAGGCTGGAAAACTTCAACTTCTTTTTACTCAGTGAACGCCACTTAATTGATCTAAAGTCCCGTTCACAATGCCTAAATAGTAAATAAGAATCTAACATCACGCAGAAATTAAATTTACCGACATACGGACATTTTTTTTGTTCTATCGGTAACACTAACGGTGAAATCTACTTTGTTAACTAATTGTCACACGTCTGCTACCATCACTACCACAATTTCTATTTATAAAAGCTGTTATTAATTGTCAAATTGTCACGTCTGTTTGTAACAAATTTTTCAAGAAATTAGATGACTGGTAAATATATTTACAATAACAATCACTGTGTTTTCAAATTTGGAGAAAACAGTAACATTACACTTTAATTAAATAATAATTAATCTTGTACGACTAACAATATTCTAACTAAAATTAGTAAATTTAGTCCATATAATTAAACTCAATATAATGTTGTTGGATTTTATTTTTATATCGTTTTGTTATATACCGATTTTACTATAAAGAGATGCGTGGTATGTCAATTTACTTCATTTACTTATATGAAAAACATAACCTCAATGACATGTAATTAAATGCACGAAATGCCCTGTGGGTCACTGTATTTCATTCTTATCTTGGCTCATACTTGATTATTACGTTTATTTATTAATCTTCACTTCTCAACTGCTATAAAAATGTATTTGTAAATTTTTTATTGACAAAAAAATACATTTTAAAGAATAAGGATTGTTCAATCATTTGCTTTGTTTTAAGTTCTTTTTATGACGTGTTTATATTAGCTGATAATGAAATAATATAACGTATTACTTTTTATAACACTTATGCACATTTTACAATCATTCTACTTGTTTTTTGTTTAGTTTTCGTTTTTCTCCAAAAGATAGTAATTCTTATCTGAATATTTGTGTATTTTATTTTAGATGTTTCTTAATATTTAAATATTTTAAAAATATTTTTTACTAATTTTTTATTTATTAGATTTCAGTGATGTGAAAGAAATGCAACGAATTTTAAATTCAGTCGACATGCGTTAGCTGATTGTGATATTAGAAAAAGAAATGGAAAATCAAAATCGCCTTCATCAAACTCACCAAAGTTATCAGTCGTTTTGGAAGAAGAATAATCGAGCTATTCCAGGCAGGTTCGTAATAATTTCTTGATAATCTTTTTTAATTTGAAATTAAAATTTTTAATTTAAAGCTTTACAATTTCTTGCTTCCTATTTTGATTTAATTTTCAGGCCTAGTCCAAAACAAGACGCGAAACATGGTAAAGCAAATGCTGCAGGATTAAATTATGCAAGTAATTTAGGAGGTTCTGGTGGGGCGACTGGCAGTGGTAGTGCATCAAGTTCGACGTCTTTTCAAGATTTTCAATCAAGTGTCGATGACGCTTGGGATTCGGGTGACGATGAATTTTGTACTGTTTCAGACGTGAGAATATCAAAGAGAGTGAGTAAGTCCGCAGCGTTAAGTGTCATTAATAGTCACAGATCTGCCACAACATGTATAGAATCACAATCAAATTTAAAAGATCGTCCAAGGGAAATAATTCCCGAAGAAAAGAAAGTCGAGGCTCTTCAAAGATTGGCCGTTCAACCGTTACAATTAAGAAATGCAAATTTAGGAACTGCCGTTATTAATCAGAGTCGTCAAAATCCACATAATTTGGAGCAAATAGCAGTTAAGTCTAGTATTTCGCCACATCATAAACATTCACAATTTCCAGGAAGACCACAGCCATTAAAACAGGCAAATGCCACGAGTAAATTTTATATAGCGTCCAAAGATCAAGGTGAGATGCTAAAACCAACTTTTCAAACTTCTCAACTAAAAAATCTTGCATTTTTTTACAGTTTATTATAATTTTTCTCTTTTTACTTTTTTTTAGATGGTGAAAGTAAAATAGATAAATTCCAATCGTTATTGGAATCGTCGTTACTTAATTTAAACGAATTACGAGAACTGTCTTGGTCTGGTATACCTGCCAAATTACGATCTGTAACATGGAGACTGCTTTCTGTAAGTTATCAAAATAGAGACGAAATGACAATTTTTTAAAATTGAATGAAAAAATTTAAATGAAATAATATGTTAGGAGTATCTTCCGACAAATTTGGAACGGAGACAACAGGTATTGGAGCGAAAACGTATGGATTATTGGAGTTTAGTTAAACAATATTATGATGTTGAAAGAGATGAAGGATTTCAAGATACATATCGACAAATACATATTGATATTCCAAGAATGTCACCACTTATCTCGCTGTTTCAACAAACATCTGTCCAAATGATATTTGAAAGAATTCTTTATATATGGGCTATTAGACATCCGGCTTCTGGATATGTACAGGTAGTTAATGAACAAAATTTTCTATTTTTGTACCTTTAATTACTGTTAAATTTTATTAACTTTTCTTAATTACTTTCTTAAGGGTATGAATGACTTGGTGACTCCGTTCTTTCTTGTATTTCTTCAAGAAGCAGTGCCAAGATCTGCATGGCATGATCTTGAAAATTACGTCGTAGAATCTCTGCCTAAGGATAAGCGTGATATTATAGAAGCCGATAGTTTTTGGTGCTTGTCGAAATTTTTAGACGGCATTCAAGACAATTACATCTTTGCTCAATTAGGAATTCAGCACAAAGTCAATCAATTAAAAGAATTGATACAAAGAATCGATGGTATTTAATTTATAGTTTCATTAAATTATTCCACTTTTCAATTTCTAACTTCGTTTAAACGTTTAATAATAAAATTTTATTATAAACGTTAAAAGGACAAGAATAATAATTATTAATTGCACAAAATCTTTTAAAAATTAATTTAGCTCCACTGCATCAGCATTTACATCAACACGGAGTGGATTATCTGCAATTTTCATTTCGCTGGATGAATAATTTATTAACAAGAGAAATTCCTCTACATTGTACAATACGTCTCTGGGATACCTATTTGGCAGAATCTGATCGTTTTGCTTCTTTTCAACTTTATGTTTGTGCAGCTTTTTTATTAAGATGGAGGCGACATCTCCTTCTTCAACCAGACTTTCAAGTAAATATATATTTTTAAACTCTTATTATTTCGTTGATATACAATTTTCGGTTTTAATTGTTTTTTTATCATATAACGCAACAAAATGTAACAAAAGTTTTAGGATGTGTTTTGTGACAGCCGGGTTGTCACAAGTCAGGGAAAAGTCAGGAAAGGAGAAATGATTAAAGAAATGAGGGAAAAGGAAGGGATTTTCATTAAAAGTACTAGAAAAAAGTTATTTTTAGAATTTATAAGGAAATTCTGAATGTTAGTGTATTTTTTGTTTGCTTCATAAATTCTGAAATTACCACTAATTCTAGTAAAAAAATTTTCAATTTTTTTATCCCTGACAATAATTTCTTTTTAAATAACTTAATTCTTAAAGAACAATCATAAAAGTATTACTCGTAAAATATTTAATTAATAATTTTATTTAAATATACTTAAATAATTGAATTGTCATAGAATTTTCTAATACAAATTCATTTAAACATTGTAATTCCTACGGAAAAATAATAATTAAATATTTATTTTAAAAAGAAGTTATTGATGTTTTCGAATAATTTGATAATTAAAGAAATTTGTAAATAAATATAACAGAACATTTTTTTGAGTATTTAATCATTTTCAAAGTGAATCTATTGTCTACAGTCAGGAAAAAACAAAAATAAATTTTTATGGCAATCCTGGTCAATTTTTATTTTATTCAATTTTATCTTAAAATTTGCCAAAAAATAGACATTCTAGAATTTTAATTTACTTCTCAATTCATTATATGTTTTGTTTTCGTTTCAGGGACTAATGTTAATGCTTCAAAATCTGCCAACACAAAATTGGACAGACTCGGAAATTGGAGTTTTGGTTGCGGAAGCCTATAAATTAAAGTTCACATTTGCTGATGCTCCCAATCACCTGCAATGTGATTCAAGGTGACCATATTTCTCTGCAGTTGGTTAATTGTTGACATTTTTTAATATTGTTATAACATTTTTAAAGTCTTTTTAAGTAAAAAAAAAAGAAAACTTGTATTCATTTGTTCTCTTTTTCTTATGTAAGATATATTTTTTAAAAGATCGATTTATATACAATGAATTTTTGGAACTTTTTACGAATGACAGAGTTCCGTTTTTTAAAGAAAAAAAGAATGAAATCAATGTAATTCAAATTATAAATTTGAAAAAGAACATTTTTTTATGTTTAATTTTTTTTTTTTGCTTCCGAAATGTGAGTTCAGTGTCGACTAATATTTTTGTTCAAGTAATCGTACTCGTTTGTAAACTAAAAACACTGGCCAATGTTAAGTCTTACGTATTATTAAAAACATAAACATCTCTGAATTGGAAATTTTGTTTTTTTCAACCAGACAATAGTAATAATTTTGTTTATTTTATTATTTTTGGTTTTCGCTATATATCCACTGATCTTATTTAGAGAATAAATTATTTTCCTCTCTACTTGAAATGCTATTTTTTTGTTTTTATTATTATTATTATTATTCAATTGAGCAATAGACTAGTTCCTATGTTATAAACAGTCACGTAGAGAATACTTACGAAATTATAGTTAATCATAAAAAAAGTAGTAAAACATTTTCTTAAATAAATTAAAAAAATTTTTGTAGATTTGCTATACCTTATAAATCTTCATCAGTTTCGGTTTGATCGTAATCTAGGTCTGATGGTTGAAGGACTGACAAAAATTCCTCGTCAAAAGTCTCCTGCAAATAACAATCTTTAATTTAGAGCTGAATAATAATTATATTAAGTTTTAAAACTTTTTACCTATTTTTTCTATTAATTTTTCTAATTTAGTGAAGTAACTTACATTTACGTAATCGACATTGACAGGCGTTGGATAATCGCATGCAGTACATTCCATTTTTGTGATTCCGTCATTATCCGCGATACATTCGCAATGTTGACAAGGATTTGGTTCCGCCGAAACGACAATTCTTTTCGAGAAAACGGTGACGAATTTTTTTACTGACGGAATTTTACCAGTTCTCAATTTATTGCCACTAAATATTGTGCCATTTGACTCCAACGATAAAGGTGTACAGTAACCCAGGGCAGTTTTTGGTAACTTCACTTGTCTTCTTAAATCAACATCTCCAGTCAAAAGTCGCGAATCTTTCTTCGTATATGACTTTGTAGCGTCCAAGCCATAAAACATTTTGTTCAATCGTGTTTTATTGAATTGAAAATCTCCGTCCATTAATATATGCAGAGTTATGTCACGCTCTAGTAATACTTGATGTAAAACTGAATAGTCCAACTGAAATGAAAATCAACTTTGATTAATTAATCAAAAAAAATTTCACATTTTTAATTTCACAAAATCATTTTCATTGGAATAAGGTTTAAGTTTTAAAGAAAAAACCAAAAACTTACCGTCTGATTGACGGGATCGCAATGCGTGCAAGGGAACAAAATAAACGTTTTCGAAACTCCTGGCCTGAAAACAAGTTGTGATGCAAAGCCAAGTGCCGCAAATACGTCATGATTGCCATCACCAATTGGAATATTATTGAAATAATCGCCGAACTTGAAAGAATTATTCGTAAAAATTTGACTATTAAGGATCAAACTTCTAGGTTGATCGAATACACCATCACCACCGAAAAGAACAAGCGACCATCGATTATCAACAAAATTTTGATCGCTAAGTTCCTTATTTAACTGTGTTATCAAAATATCAAGACTACGATTTTTTCTAATATCCTCATTACAATCTTTGGCTTCGACAATAAATACAATATCAGTTGACTTTAAAAATGACTCTCCCTCGAGTTTTGTGAATTGTCCTTCGGGCACGTGGGTACCGTCATTCATGAAGCATGTTGTGCATTTATCTGGAATTCTCAAATACGTATCGTAGAACATGCACGCATGCATGTACGCCATTGCAATTGTACAAGCTTCGCGCTCATTTGCACTATTCAAGCAAATCTCGTAATAATTCGGAGGACTCACTACATTGAAACATGAACCAAAATCAGAACTTCTATTGACAAAGAGATCTTGACAAAATTGTTTTGGCCCATTATCACGAACAATTGCTCGATTTTTATCGCTACTGCATTCTTCTCCATCCAACGACCAAGAATGAGCAAATTTCCCAACGTCACGGACAATTGTCTTGTCCGATGACATTTGATCATCCATTCGTTCATTGTTCATTGTGCCAAGAATCCCAGCCGTTTTTCCATAATACCAACCGGACAATTCGAGTTTACAGAAATCGTACTTCAAATTACATTCCAATCTGAATTGTTTATCCTTGCGTTCAATAATGACGATACTTTCCTCTTGATACACAAATGCGGTGCTATTTTCCAGTTCCAAGGGTAGTTGAAGTGATTTATCGGTGCCTGGTATGCTGACAGTCTGAAAAGAATTAATATCACATTAACATTTTATATTTATTTACAAGGTTGCCACCAAAATTTAAAAGTTACTACTGTGAATTTTCCAAAAAAAATTTTTTAGATAATAAAAATTTCAAATAATTTAGAAGAAAAAATCCAATTAAACTTTTTCGAAATTCAATAATATTTAAAAGTTCATGCAATAATGCTTTTAATATTCAATTATAGTCTAAAATTTTATCTGCCATTCATTTTTAAATCAATTTTCATTTGAAAATTCTACGAGAATTCAATATATTCAATATGAAAGTAAATAGTTTACTTTTAGTTAAGATTACCTCTTAAAATTCAATTTTTATAAAGAATTTTATCGACAAACTTTTAAATACTTAAATTATTTTTACGAATTTTAATAAAATTGTTAAGAATAATTACATTTTTCGAGGAATTCGATTAAAATTGTACTGCAAATAATTGAAATTTTTTTGAAGAACTTTATTTTTAAAATTTTTGAAAATTTTTATTTATGAAAATAATTAAATTCCTCTAAAAATTTTATTATTTTTAAAAATAATTCAATTACTCTGAGAAAATTTATAATGGATTTCCTGTGACATTTTTATTATATAAAAATAATTAAATGTTTGCGTAGAATTTTATGAAAATTGTTAATAATGATTGTTGTAATTTTGCCAAGAATGTTATTAAAATTTTTAAAAATAATTTAAATTTTGACAAAAAATTTATTAAAATTTTTAAAAAATTTATTTTGGTGAACGATTTTATTATTTATGAAGATGATTGAAACTTTGACGAGTATTTAAAAAAAGTTTTTTTCAATAATTGAATTTCTTTGATGAATTTTATTACTTTTGATGAAAATTGTATAATTGTTATTCAAGAATTAATTTATTTAAAAAAAATATTGTAAGAAATAGAAAAATTTGAATTTTTTGTATTATTTAAACTTACGTCTTTAAATAAGTCCACAACTACCGATTGTCTTCCAAACAATACAATTATTTGGTGTGTAATATTTTTCGAATTCGAATCCTCATCGTATTTAATTAAAACAGCAAATTGCTCGCGAACAAAATCACGGGCAAGCAAATAAGTACAGGAACCAGCATACTGAATGAAGTGACCGTCAAAGGTAATAAGATTCTGAGCACCAACAATCATTCCATGAGCTGAAATTTTAAAACTAGTCAATAAATAAAATAATCAAAAACAACAATTAATTAACTTTAGTTTCTAATTAGTCCTAATATTAATATATTTAATATCTGCGTGATTAATAATTATTAATCAATCCAAGTCAGGCAATTTTCTTGTAAAAAAAAATTAATATATTTAATTATTTAATTTAATTTAATAATAAAGACAAGAAAGTGAATAGAAAAATTTACCTTTGAATGGTGGGAACCAATTAGAAGGTTCCGTGTAGGGTTTGAATTGATAATACAAAGTCCAGAAAGTAGCATTCGATGTGGCAAAATAAGAACCCACATCCGTGATTGCTCTATATTCGGGTATCTCCTGAAATTCCGGTGTCTGATTAAAAGCGTGCCAAGACATTGGAAGTTTTTGTTCGAAACACATTAAACCACGATTTGGATCAAATATAAATTTAGTCTTCGCTTCTCGATAACGACTCTCCGCCTGCAGTGCCGTTTGACTAATGTCCATTAATTTCGAATGTATTAATCGAATCGACGCCTCTATTTTACTTCGAACTTGAAAATATTCATAAATCTCACTGACTTTTACATAAACTTGCTCTATCCTATCAAGTGTATATTGCACTGAAGGCAATTTTTTCAATTCCTTCAATTCCATGAGTATTTCGTCAAGAACATCCTTCAATTCCTTTCCAAATGGTACAAACGTAAAATAACGTTCTTTAATAAACTTTATCAGTATAGTTGAATATTTCTGAATATTTGTAATAATATCATTAGCTTTAATGTCACGGTAAAATTTATCAATGTCCTGTGTGAAATTTGTGAAACGATCATAATAAGGCGACGTGATAATTTCATTTCGACGATCGTAGAGAAAATCAAGTACTTCCTTGCTCGCTTTCCAAATAAGTGTCTCCAAATAGTGAATTACGCGTATAAACATTGGTTCGAGTAGACGGAGAAATTTGTACCATTGCTGAGAGATTGAATGTGAAATTTTATTCCAAAGATTTTCAATGTATTTGATGAAAGAAACGTGAAGATCTTTTATAAACGAATCGTATTTCTCAATGAGATTCTCCACAATGTGAGCAATTTGCGAAACGGAATCGCCTTTTAAAATTGCGCTCACAATTTCCGATAGTTTACTATAGGCATTTTTGATAGTCTCAATTATCCAGAGTAATGAATTACGAATTGCTTCACCTGATTCCCCCATGATTTCCCATATTTCATTTAGGAGATTCGGTAGAGATTGAATGTGACTCCGCAATGAAAGTTCGTCTATAACGTAAAATCCAAGGGCAACAATGTCTTTTACGTAAAAGTCATTTGCATTGTACGAATTATTTAGGTAGATTTTCAGAGCGTCAAAATCCTGTTCAATTATTCTCAACTCACTGAAAAAATGGTTTCGAAAATTATCTCATTGATTTAATTTTTTTTAAATATTATTAAATATATTTTTAATTTAGTTTTTAACCCGGCGAGTATGTGGTTAAACATGTCATGTCCCACATTTACTTAAATCTTATTAAATCCTACAATTTCCATTGTAGCGTAAACGTCATTTTGGCATATTTTTGGCAAAATTTGTTTTTCCAAAGTTATACTGAATTAATGACAATTGAATCGTAATATATTCTAAAAAGCAGTATTATAGTTCTCATTCAATAATGTTTAAAGTCCTAACTTTTTAAAAGTGCAAATTTGATTTTATAAAAGTTAAAATGTCACATTGTTTTGTTTAATCATAAGATAAATCTTAAGACAAAGAGTTGATTTTATCTTCATAAATAAATAAATAATTAAAGAAATAATACCAGAAATTAACTTAATATACTCATAAGAATACTAATTATGATAATTTTATGAAAAATAGTGACTTTTACCTCCAGTCATCAAGAAATTCGTCCATGTCTTCTTTTGCATTGTCCCAAACTTGAGACATAACGTTAATTGTCTCCGTTCGAACAGTGTGCCTCCAGAAATCAACATCGCTGTTCATACGCTCGTATATATCGCTTAAAGTAGTTTTAATAAACCGCTGAAAATTAAAATTTTTTAAAATATTTATTTGTTCTACCTGCAAGGAAAGTATGTCATTTCATGCACTTAGAGTGAGTCAATTCCTGACCGAGTTCGAAAATTGCCGCACGAGCGAAGCGAAGGCGGCAATCGTACGAGGTCAGAATTGACATTTCCACCCGAGTTGCACACGATATTTTTTGTCCAATTGCGCGATAAACAAGACGCATCCGTAAATTAAAAAATGAATAGGCGCTAATTATTAAATGTGTATGAATTATTTTTATTAAGCTTAAGGCGAATCCGAATATTTTTGATAAATTTAACAATAAAATTTTACTTAAAAACATGATATCTTCTGAAACACGGATAAAATACTAATTTTGTAATAAGTTAAATAATATATCGTAATACTATTTTATGGATCACTGTTCGTACCCTCAATGCCATACTTTCCATGCAGTTCGGACAAAAAAAATTATAAGAAAAATTGTATTAAATGTAGTGACCATACAGGATATTTTTTTAATTCACTCCGAAAATCATATAAATACTGAACAAAAATTTCTGTTACATTTATTTACGAATTTCTTTAATTGTAACATTATTAAAAAATACCATTAACTTCATTTTTAAATAAATATTTAATCATTATTCTTCCGTAGTAATTGAAATTTTTCAAAACATTCAAATTCAAACCTTTAAGAAATTCAACAAAAGAATATAAATTATGAATATAAATTTCTTAATCTGCGAAAAATTCTAGCGTTATCAGAATATTGTTATAAAACAGGAACAAACCGATAATTACAATTCTTTGACTCGGAGTAATCGCTTTCTTCATGTTTTATAATAATTAAAGAAGACCGAGTGATAAAATCATTATTTTATATTATTTTAGAAGACTGATACTGTAATTTCTTCAAAATTATTTTTAACACTTCAATTCAATTATTATTCTCTTAATTATTATTGAAAATTCTTTTTAAAATCAATTATTCTTAATAATTTTCCAAAAAGTTCATTGAGAATTTTCAAATCCATTTGCTTACATTTCAAGTTTACGAAAATTCGATTATTCGAAATAAGTCAAATATCAAATAATTTCAAAAAAATTCAAATAATCTTTTTCAAAAAAATTAAATCTACAAAATTGTTAGTTAAAAGTATGAAAAATTAAAATTTTCAAAGATTTTAATTTGAAACCTTTTCGAAATTCAATTATTTAGAAAAATTCTCGCTTTAATGCTTGTAGTACTCAATTATTATTAATAAAATTTTAATAAAAATTTATTTTTAAATCAATTTTTATTAGAACATTCTACGAGAATTTAATTATTTAAATACAAAAGTAAAATATTTATGAAGCAATTGAATGTTTCTTAAAATTGAATGCTCATAAAGAATTTCATAAGCAATATTTAACATAATTGAATTCTTTTGGCGAATTTTAATACAATTTTTAAGAATAATTAAAATTTTCGAGGAATTTGATTAAAATGAGGAATTTTTTTGAGAATAATTGAAATTTTTCCAAGAATGTTATTAAAATTTTTGAAAATTATTTAATTTTGCAAAGAATTTTATTAAAATTTCTGGAAACAAATTAACTTCTGGAAAGAATTTTGATATTTATCAAGATAATTCTTTCAGTAAATTTTATTAAAATAGTAGATATCGAAAATTATTGAATTGGGGAAAAATTGTGAAAAACAATTTTGCAATTTATAAAGATAATTGAAATCTTGACGAGAAGTTAAAATAAAATTTTTTTAAATAATGTAATTTCTCAAAAGAATTTTATTACATTTGAAAATAGTTGAATAATTGACAAGAAATTGATTAAAAACTTGAATTTTTGAGAAAAATTTTGCTATTTATAAAAATAATTGAATATTTTTCAAGAAATTTATTAATAAAATTTTTGAAAATAATTGAATTTTGGTAAAGAATTTTATTCCTTTTAAAAATAATTGAATTTCTTCAATCATTTGTAATTTCTCAAAAATTCTATTTTTTAAGTGTTTTACTTAAAAATTCTCGTATAAATCCATTATTTTTAACAATTAGAGAATTAGTATTTAAAAATTGTATTAATTTCAATAGAGTTTGAATTATATTTTTTCAACAATCTATGTTCTTTAAGAATTCTGAATAAATTCTTTCAAAATTGAAATTTTTTAAAATTTTAAATTAAAACTTTTGAAGTTCATCTATTTATAAAAATTGTTAAGGAATAAAGCCTGTTCAAGTTTACAAAAGGGAATTTAAATTAGCTGTTTATGAAGACGTAATTTTATACACTTCAATCAAATTTTACATAAAAAAACTAAATCAAGGGAAGTTTCTTTTTACATTGAAAGTATAAAGATATGAAAAATAACTTATTTAAGATTTTGTTTCGTTACAAATATTTGTCCAAAGTTGGAAAAAATTATAAATAAACTGGAATTACCGATAAGTCTGCCCTTAAATCAGGTCTCCAACGTAAAGTTGATGTAACAAGACGAGAATGATTCAATCGTAAATAGAAGGTAACGTCCGAGATGGTGAGATCTTCATCGTAAGTTCTCCAAATGTCAAATTTAGCATTCCTTACATCGGGAATATCACCGAACATCCTCATACTTTCTACAGCATCTGAAGCATTTTTTAAATTAATTTACTGTAGATGAATTATAAATTTATTTGTTTAAAACTTACTCCATTTTATTTAAAAAGTGAACAATTTTTCGAATAATGAAAATAAATTTGAATTCTTTCATTAACATAATAAATAATTTTTTTCATGTTAATGTAAGAATTAATTTGTTAAAAATAATTATTCCTTTAATTATTATTATCTTACCAGGTGTGTAATTCACCATCATCCACGTGAGTTTGTCACTGAAATTCAAGAATAAATTACCAGTACAATTAAGTTCCGGCGAATTAATAAGACTTCCGTTGACAATATAAACCGGGTAATCACCATGATAGCGTGCCCAAAGATACTTGACATTCTTATTATTCGAATATTGTGTATCGGTATTTTCACGATTTATTTCAATCTCATTTGTTGCTATATTAATGCGACCGAATAATTCTCCGGTTTCCTTCTCTGAATTTCCACGTTGATAATTGACGTTATTTTTTGTTTCAAGAATATTTGGTGAATGCAAAAGCACATGTCCATGTAGATCGAGATGTAAATTTATTTCGTCATGATTGCCTAAAATTGAATAGGTATATTTGCGATCAATCGGTAGATCACTTTCGTCACGTATAGTTGCCGATACGTTAAGAAGTTTGCCAATATTCATCGAGTAATCAACGATAAATGCCGCATTAAACAAATCTCTTTCATCACGATTAATAATTTGACCAGTGATGGTCATATCCTTCTCGAAACTTGGATGTTTCAAGCTAAAAGTCGCCTGTTGCTGAAGTGAATTCCAATTTGACGATATATTTTTCCAGTGAAATGATGAGCCGAGAATACGTGGAATCGTTTGATCGTGTTTCCAAATAAGATGCGCTTCGGACTGTAATTCATTGCTTGTTATCAAGTACGTACCATTAATTGTAAAATTTCTCTGCGGATAAACTAATCCTAGTACGATGAATTGATTTTCGATGTTTTCAACTGATTTATTGAGAATATTGATGTGGTATGATGCCCATGCATCATCGGCGAGACTCAGCCAGGTGTTTTGATCGAATTCGCCGGGTAGAATTTTGTAATCGGCTTGCAATTGTACGGTACGATTGAAGTGAACTGCTTTCAAGTAGACATCCTGACCGTCGTGTGTTGTGTGTATTCGCGATTCACCACTGACATTGAAACTCGAACTATTGTCGAGACGGTAAATGTGAACTTTTTTTAATTCGGTTGTCGGATAATTCGTGCCTTCATTACCACCGCTGTACTCAAATTGATTGACGTAGAAAATACCTATGGGTTTCAATATATTTTCGACTGTTATTTTAATCTCATCCTTCTCAAAACCGGCTCTTGATTCACTTTTCGATTTGTATTGACCGTTCAATATTTCCTGATTGTTGTAGAATAATTTCGAATAACCATTGGTGACTTGAGGACGTTTCTTATAGCCGTAAGTGAGATGACCTTCGTGGCGAGTACTCAATGGAACTTGCAAATGCAAATGACCATCTAAAGTTGAATCCAATCTTTCGCTATGATACATGTAATCAGAGTCTAGCAATGCTGTGTTATTAGGCCAAAAAGCCTTCACAAGTCGCTTGCTTTGTTTTCTGAAAGAAAAAGAAAATTTTAAAATTTATTTTTTCAATGCTTGTATAGAAAATTGAAAATTAAGTTTAATATATTTTACTTACAGAGTAGTTAAAACGATGAAATCACAACCAACAAAAGCGAAATTCGGTATTGCAGTTGTCGCATTTATTGTTCCGTTGACATTGACAAGACTCGCGTACGAAATGTGAGTGGAACCAAGTTTTTTGTCCGCTGGTAAATACAAATCGGCATCGATCAAAGTATACGTTTCGTGTGCAGCATCATAGGAAAAGAGAAGAACAAAAGTTTCTTGTTGTGTGTGTTTTGGAGTGTGAAGAGAATATTTCAAATTCATTCCCTTCTCGTCAAACGTTGCATTAATAAAACTTTTTATTGTCTTTAAAGATTGTAACGTTCCCCAAGTGAATCGTAAATGTCCATCAATATCCCGGGTGATCATTTTCAACTAAACAAAATTAAAGCAAAAAGATTAAAAAAGATTAAAAAGCAATCAAAAATTGAAACAAATTCTCTTCAAAATTTATTTTTTTATTTTAAAATAATAAACTTCTTTTTTTAAATTCTCCTCAATTCGATGATTTTTAATGTTTACTATTTTAATAAAATTTTCCAAATGAATTCAATAATTTAAACAAAATTTTAATAAAATTCTGCACAAACATTTAATTATTTTTCTAAATAATAAAAATTTCACAGGAATTAAATTATTGTTAGTACAATTTAAATTCAAATCCTTTTGATATTAGTTAGGGGAGACTGGAGCGAAAGGATAAACTGTCAAAACAGTTAAAATTCATTATCTATCGAACAGAAATAGTTAGAGCGTTGCAATTTTAATTATAGAAGGGTGTTACCACACTAAATGGATTTTTTTGAAAGGGCTTCTGACATTAGAATTAGTATCAACAGGAAAAAATTGCTACCGGAGTGAGGAATTTTTGGGAAAAATTCGACAAAAAAATAACTTCTGTTTTCCTACATTCTTTTATTTTAGGGTTTGAAGGGTTTACTTGGGTCAAATATAAACAAGAAAAATTTTTATCCTGAACTTTTTAAAGAAAATTTTTGTTTAATTTTTTTGTTGAATCAATATTGGTAACTTCATTTTGATTATTTTTATACCTAAGTTATTGAATTTCAAAAGGTTTGAGTTAGAAATTTTTGAAAATCTTAATTATTGAAATAATTATATTATAATTTGTATATCAAATAAAAAACTTACTGAGCCATCTGAAGAGTACTTAATATTACTTCGCAAAGTATGGTAACTGACAAGATAAGACGCATTTCGAATCCCTTTATTCGCATGATAGCTAAACAAGAACTGATGATCATCTTTTTCAGGCGGTGGTAAAGAAGCATTTAAAACAACATCAAAATTCTCCTGATCGAAAAATATAACCGTTGCATTTGATGCTAATCTCCATAGTTGTTTATCGATATTAATATCAAAACCAGTGTTAACAGTTTGAACGGCTTGCACAGAACTTTTGAGGAACAAGTGAATAACCACATCCTTTGTATTAATTTCATCGTAATGTTGATTGCCAACAATTTTAATGAACATATCATTCAAAGATTCCAATTTCCAATCTAGGGAAATAAAGTTCACCTCGCTGTTTCGTTGTTGATTTAAACGAACGTGTCCTCCATTGTTGGACAATAATAAATTTCCGTCAATTGTCGCGCTATTCAATTCTTTCCAGGGTGTATTCACATAAACGTACAATGTCGCATTGCCATTAATTTGAACATTCATGAATGTATTTAATTGATAATTATCGTATTTATTTATATTATTTAGTGTATCGATTTTCAAGCGCAGATCCCAATTTAAGGCATTAATACAATTCATGCTGATGGTTCCATTTAGTGTTTCACTCTTAATATTTAGATCTATCCCGTATTTTTCTTTTTTCAAAGTTACGAAATATTTCGTATTTTTTGTTGCACTACTCACTGGTATTATTATTGCTTCAACAATTGTTAATTGATCTTTTTCAAGTGACACGGTACTTGTGACTTTATATATTATCTCGGAATTTTTTAATTCACCTTCGAGATTAAATGAATTTTCCTTGACAGGTATTAAATTACCTTCAAATTGTAAATGCTGTTTTCCCAAAGGAATTTGCAAATCGGCTGTCACTTTTTCGTTTTTCATTTCACAGGTTAATTTATATTCATCGTTGGATGGAAGTTTTAGAGACATGTTCAATTTTGATGTACTGTCGATCTTCATTGTATTGTTGTATAAAATGTCAATTTCTATATGTTTTATCACATCGATCCAAGTGTCGAGACTGACAGATGATTTCAGGAAATCTTGATTCTCCACACACCACGATGCCTTTAAATTCGTCTGTAAAAAAAACTTGTGTTATGAAATTTAAAATTGCTATTTGTTCTTTGCGAGGTGTCATATTTTAAAGTTACAATTGAATTGTTGGGTGTTTTAAATTTTATACTCACTGATTTTTCGGTTCCATTATTGACAACGAAGCCAAATTCTATCAATTTTTCCTTATCTGTTAAATCTCTTTTTAGTGAAATTTTCGTATTGGGAACAAAAAGAACGGACGTGTTTACGTAAACGATGGAGACTAAATCGACGAAACCTTCTTCTACCTGCAAGTGGAAAGTAATAAATAGTAGTAATAGTAATAAATCTAGAATTTTTTTTACAATAAACAACTTTTTATGAAGAAATTACCTCCAAGAAACCGGAGATATTCATAAATGATGCGGAATTTCGTACAATCATGTTGGCTTTAGTATCATTTTCATCGACTTCCAGGGTAATAATTGAATCCACATGTTTTATGGATTGTAATGGGGTCTTAAAAGTCAAATGTAGCAAATGCATTTTCCACGTGTCTATGACACCCTTTTGAACCGTGTAATTTATCCAGAATCCAGTCTGTGAATAAGTAATTAAATTACGATATTGTATTTTCAATACAAAATTCAGGCTTCGTACTCGATAATTAATTTTTAAAAAATATCTTAAAGACAAAAAAAAGTAGTAAAACAGCAGCTATCGAAAAATTAAATTTAACGACTCAATTTTTCTTATAATTTCATAATTACATTCAAAAATAGAATTATTTTTCTTTAATATTCAAATACGCCTATTTATTTTATCTATAAAAATTAAAATAAATATTTCAATGTAACGCATTTTTTAAATTTAACGGTTTCTAAAAATTACAAAAGTAATTCTTTCAAAACTCAATCATGTTTTTGTTGTTGAAATTTATAAATAAAATTATTCAAAACTTTAATCATTTTATTTTTCCAATTTTAACTCAATTCTTATTAAAAAGTTCTTCGAGAATTCAATTATTTAAAACGAAAATAAATAACTTATTAAATAATTGAATATTTCTTAAATGTGAATTCTTATAAAGAACTTTATAAATATTTTCAAAAATAGATTTTTACAAAGATTGCATTAAAACTTTTGATAATAATTAAATTCATCAAGAAATTTAATTAAAAATGAATGTAAAATAAGAATTAAATTTATTCCAAAAATATTATTATTATGTATAATATTATTAAAAAGAATTCCATTTTTATAAAGAATATCATTAAAATTTTTTACAATAATTGTATTTTTCTAAGAAAAATTTTAAAAAAATGTTATTAATGTACACCAAGTTGCGTGCAAATTCATTAACATTTTGTATACAAAAAGACAGTTTGTACTTTAAAACTTAATAAAATTTCTAAATAAAAATTTGTTGATTTTTATTTTTTTAATGAGCAATACTAATATTGAGCAATACAAAAAAATTCATTGAGAAAAAGTTGTATTATATGCTTTCGGCCGATACACGGCATCCCTAATGAGAGAAGCTATTCGTTCTCGCCTTCAAATATCTTGCTCTTTTTTTGTCTTTTCTCTTTGAAGTCTATATTTCTTTGTTTTAAACACCAGAAGTCAAGTTACCATAAACAACTTTGTTCATAGCGTTAAGTTTTCTCGCCGTATTGACAGCAAATATTTTATGATTAAAATATTTTTTCTGAATTTTAAAATATTCTATAATATTTTGTCATATTAAACGTGTTCTAAGTGTATCAACAAATAAGTGACATTAAAAAATAAAAATAATTAAAAAAAATAATAATATGTCGAACTATTCAGAAACACACGAATCTTCGGACGACAAGAAACGATCTGATTCTTTTTCACCTGATGGAGGGCTTGAAAAAATTCGAAATTACATTTATAGTGAAGATAACGAACTTTTTCCTCCCAATTCTAAAAAAATTCGATTAAATCATTATGATCAGTGCCTTAATAACATGCAGAACCAGATTCAACTTTTGACAAAACTGGTCTCTTAAAATTCTGCCCCGCAAAATCATCATTCTCCAATCAGCTCTAATTCTCCAACAGAAAAACAAGCCTTCTCTTCCACGGATTTTCTTTCGCTACCTTCAAGCAATTCCAGGGTTTTAAATTTTGGTGAACTCAAGACCGATGTTGATGAAAAAAAGAGATTACTTCCAGCAAAAACCGATCGTTTAGAAACATTAATTAAACTTCAGCGTTTTGATTCATCCGAGTGGAAAGATGTTCGGTATTCCAATGCTTTAAAAAAATTATTCCGGCTTCCCAGGTTTTACCGATCTGAAAATAAATGAAGAATTATGCCATCTAGACAGAAAGAAGGACCCTCTCCTACCTACGGATCGAGTTTTAGGAGGACTCTGCAACGCCGTCCTGGAGCAGAAAGATTTATTAAAAAATAATTTACAAGTTATTATAGATTGGGCATCAAAAAATCCTGATGACCTGAATGTAAACTCTCTTTTTGATAGGATCCACCTTCGCAACACAAACATCTACTCGTATGTCTCAAGAGATCAAACTTTTGAAGGAACAAAAAATTCTAGTACAACCGAGCAAGGTAGGTCCCAGCTTCATTTCAAAGATGTTCCTAATAAACAAGAGCAGTGGAGGAGTCAGACCGATCTTCGATTTAAGGAATCTCAACAGGAATGTATCGGTAAGAAAATTCCAATTAATTTCTCACTTCAAGATTCGAGATTTCTTACAGACAGGGGACTGGTTGATCCGTATCGACATCACACTAGCCTACTGTCACGTACCGATTGCAGAATCGCACAGATGTCTCCTTCGTCTCATCTACGACAAGGTGACGAACTGGATTGCCGAGATTCTTCGCTCAAAAGGCATGAGAATAGTAGTTTATCTGGACGATTTTCTGATCGCTTCCCAAGATCGCGTGAAACTTTTTCATCAGGGACAGAAAGCGATAGGACTTCTAGCATATCTGGGTTGGACAATCAACAAAGAAAAGTGTATATTGACCCCTTGCCAGGAATTGGAATTTCTAGGAGTTGTCTGGAATACCCAGAAAGATCAAATAAAATTACCCGAGAAAAAAATCAAGAAAATAACACAATTGGTAGACAAATTGAAAACAAAGAAGATTTGCACATTGAAGGAGGCCCAGTGTCTTCTAGGACATCTGAATTTCGCAAACTTTGTAGTCCACAGAGGACGTCTTCATTGCCGTTTTCTCCAGAGATTTATTACGACCTTCAAACAAAAGAGACTCAGGGAGAAGGAATAAGTCCAGAATCACCTAGTGGCAAGGATCTAGCACATTTTTTAGCTAACATGTTTATTTCTGAGGGTTATGCCTTCAAAACTATTCTCCTATACAAATCAGCCGTTATAACTTTTTGCGCTGGTATGTCTTCGACTAACTTATCCTCGGATTTTTTACTCCGTCAAGTACTCAGAGCAATTTCGATAGCAAAACCAACAGAATCAAGACCAGTTATCTGGGACACACAAATACTTCTTGACTGGTTATCCAAACCGTCATCAAACCTATCATTCTTCGAAGTATCTCGAAGAACAGCAGCCTTGTTATTGCTTGCTTCAGGGCGTCGTATTCATGATCTCACTCTTCTCAAGACTTCAAAGAAGTTCCTAACTAACTCTGGAGACGGAATTATCTTATGGCCTACATTTGACTCGAAGACAGATCGATCAAATTTTAGGCAGTCTGGATGGAAATTGTCAAGACACGAGAACACCTGGTTATGCCCTGTTACCTGGATTAGACTCTTACTTAAAGAATCTGAAAAAAGAAGAGCACAGAAAAAATTAGATGATCTATTTATAACAGTGACTGGTCCTGCCAAAGCTGCTAGTCGCACAATCATAGCCGGCTGGATTCGAACTGTATTAAAAGAAGCTGGTCTTCAGGCAACTCCCGGCAGCATTCGTTCAGCCGTTGCCTCCAAATCTTGGATAGACAACGTTCCAATTCAAGACATTCTTGATAGAGGCAATTGGAAATGTGCTGAGACGTTCAGAAAGCATTACTGTAGACAAGTTGTGGATTCAAGGCAGAACAATTCCAATTCATTACTCTCAACTTTTTCTGCAATTTAAAGTTTCTTTCAAATTTTTTATTAAGGTATTTTAACTTCTTTCTCAGACTATTGTTAAAATTCCAAATCTACACTATTACATGAGGAATTTCGTAGACCATTTTCCTCGCAAGTACTTTTTAACTAAAGATTATTAAATTTCATTTTTCATCTAAATGCAAATTCTTTCTCACATAGCGTTGAGTTATAATCACCAGTAGATATCAAACACGTCTCTCATTAGAGATGCCGTGTATCGGCCGAAAGCATATAATGCATATGTTTTGCAATATAACAAAACATGTATTATATGCGATAGCCGATACACGGCATCCCAGTAAATATCTTACTGATTCTGAGTCACTATGAACAAAGTTGTTTATGGTAACTAGACTTCTGGTGTTTAAAACAAAGAAATATAGACTTCAAAGAGAAAAGACAAAAAAAGAGCAAGATATTTGAAGGCGAGAACGAATAGCTTCTCTCATTAGGGATGCCCGTGTATCGGCCGAAAGCATATAATACATGTTTTGTTATATTGCAAAACATATGCATTTTTTTATTATCTAGAAGATACAGTTAGTTAAAAACCGAAATTAAAAATTTCCATTTTTTCCATACTTTTGACCCGGCTGACTGGCTTCTCAGCGTTTCAGCCGAGCGAAAATGGAATTATTATTTGGTTTACCTCTTAAAAATAATTGAAATCCTGCAATAAGTTATAATATTTATAAAAAAAATAATTGAATTCTTGCAATGATTATTATTAAAATTTTTTAAAATAATTGAATTCCTGAAAAGAATTTGATTACTTTTAATATAATTTAATTTTTGCGAAGAATTTGATAAAAATCTATTTAAATAATTGATTTTTTCGAAAAATATTAGGAACATTCGGTTTTAAATAATTGAATTACTGTGATAATTTTTTTTAGTTATAAAAATAATCGAAAGTTTGCGAAGAAGTTTATAAATATTTTTTTAAATTATTGAATTCTTCTGGGAAAATTTTGTTTAATAGTAGATATTAAAAATCATTGAATTAATAAAAATTTGTGTAAATAGTTTAATCGTTTAAAATTTTTTGATAATAGTGTAATTTCGCAAACATGGAAAAAGTGGCTTTTAGTGTTAGAAATAAAAAACTGTATCCAAATAGTGGATAGTAGTAAAATAGTAAAAAAGTAAAAAATAGTAAATAGTAGGTTTAGTAGATGAGTACGAGGCCTGCAGATTTAATAATTTACTTACTTCGATCAATGAAGTGTAATTGCAAACATTTAAATCAACCTCCAATAAAATGTTGCTATCTTCGACATTAATGACATAAGCTGAATTGATTTCAGAAGCATATTTAAATGGCGTTTCAATACACAAATCATTTTTCATATTAAAAACGTGTTCAATGTACAAAGTGTCATCGACGGTTATCCGACCTTGTGGTATTTTCAAGACACTGTAAATCTTATATTTATTACCCTCTTTATCAACATCCAGTGAACCTGTGATCGGCTCAATAATTACCATGTTCAACTGCAAAAGAAAAATTTACTTTTAAATTTTACCTATTGAATTTATATTTTAATTATAATGACAAATGATCATAAAAAATCTATGTAGAAATATAAAGTTAATAGCAAGGACAAACCTCAATTTCTCCTTTCCAATAGAAGAAGTTTTCGATATCTTCTACAAGCGTTTCCCCCTCTTTCTCCTCTTCTTCTTTATCAAAGTCTTGTTCAGATGCTTCGATCTGCGAACTTATTTTGATACCCGTACTCAATGGGATGTGTAATAATATCGGTTTCGGACCACCCTTCGCACGAAAACCAACTTTCAATTCAACCAGTCTCAGAGAAAATTCTGTATCAACATCCATGTGACCATCAGGCTCCGTACGCGTCACAACTAATTTGCTAATAATCCCAATTTCGTGTAATCCATGCACCGGTGTGTAGAGAATGTAAGTGTAATCAAAATGAGTAATATCCTCATAGTACCAAACACCTTGGAAACCAGCCGTTATATTGTTATATGAAACACGAAAATCGGCCTCCTGTTTGTTAAGTTTAGCAATAAATAACGCCTTCTCAAGCGATTCGATTGGAGTTGCCAATGATAATTTTAAATTAAAATCGTAGGCACTCGTCAGTATTTGACAAATTCCCTCAAATCCGAGTGGTCCCGCTGGTCGTATTATTTCCGCCACGATATGTCTATTTTTCTCCGACAATCCAAATCTTCCCCGTACGAACGCGTAGCGCTCATGAGGAGTCGTTATATTAAATTGTACCTGAAAAAAATAAACAAGATGTATTTTCCTAACTATTAAGTGAAATCATATTTTAATTGTTTATTTTCTTTTTACCATCGATTCTCGAAATTGAGCTAAATCTCCAATCATATGAGCGGTGTACTTCCGTTTATCCAAATCAATATTAGCACCTCCTAGAAATCTCAAATTTGGTAGTAAATTCAAGAGACATTTCATTTCACCTTTTCTGTAATTAACAACAGGTGAGACAAGTAATAAATTTCCTGTTAAATTGAAAGTTCCTGCTTCTCCCTTCTGCAGTTGCCATATACTCCGAAGATCGATTACTTTATCCGGATGATACTTGATTCGTATCCAAGAATCTGTCCAATGACCAAACGATTGCTTATGCGTGAAATTCGCCGAAACCCATTTTATTGAATGAACTGTACTTGACAATCCACAATTAGCATTCCATTCAATAAATTTCTGACGATTCACCGAATTCGCATGTAAGTTGACCAATACGTGCTGCGAATCCTGCCAGTATGCACTTCCACTCATTGACAATTGTGTGTCGTTTTGTAAATAACTGAAAATAGAAAAATTCCGATCCAATTTACAAGTGTGCGGGACAGTATACACTTTCCTGCACACTTTTAAATGTGAAGAAATTGACCACTTTGTGCTGCGTTTATGTTAAAGAAAAGTTTTCTCTTTTCCAACAGGTGTTGCACAAAGTACAGTCTGCAACACGTACGAAAGAACTGACTTTTCCCCGATAAATTTTACTTTGTAAATTCTTATGATACAAATAAATAAAAATCTACACTTACTTTGCGTTTAAAGAAGTCTTCTTCCAATTTTCGAAAGGAGTCAGCAATTTCGATTCGAACTTGAGTGATTTCAACCAAACGTAATCGGCATCAATTTTCAATTCGATGTTCTTATCCGAACTCCAACTAACCCGAGAATCGATAATATAATTATTCGAGTGCTTAATTGCAAGCAGACAATAAGCAGTTACTAATCGTCCAGGATACGTGACAGTAACCAAAGCACTAAGATTTTTTCCATTCTCATTTTCACCATCAATCGCATTGTACCTATTCAACTGAACACTTGTCGCAAATTTAAGAGCCGGATCACGATTCGCGTCCCATTTCACTTCAAATCCAAGTTCCTTATTATTCGGTTTATTAATAGCCGTACCAATCAAATGAACGTCCCTCCAGCGATCCAAGTGCATTTCGATTCGTATCTCCCGTTCGCTGTCAATTTTCGTCAAAATCGAATAAATGTTACTCTTGTATCGTCCCTCAAGATACGTATCAAGGCGACCCAGTGTTAAAGCAGTGTAATTCAGCAGTAACGCATACTTTTCCATTTCCGACTGCTCGACATAGAAGGAAGTTCGAAGGTTTGTGACATCGTAGTAAAATTTGCCATTTACCAATATTTCTCGCGGAAAGCTGGGCGATTTTAGAACAAGTTTTAAATTGTAATTTGTTATCGATAGTGTAGATCTGTCTAAGTAAGTACCACGCACTGTGATATTGTGACCACTGAACCACGTTCCAGCTAATTCGATATCGTACTCGTTACGTGACCTTTCCGTTATTTTTGCGCTCACTAACATGGAATTAAAGTTTGGAATTGTCAAATTAGCGTGTCCTTCGATCGCAAACATATTTCCTCGTGGCATTATTGTGTTCAGGGTGAAAATTATTTCTTTACCTGCAAAAAGTATTCTCTTACAATTAGTCGAATAGAAAAATAATTTTTCACGTACTTTGAAGTAAGATAAGAAGCGAATGAATTATAATTACGATTTTATCTTAATTGGAACTTTTTAATTGTTTACACGAAATCAAAGTTTGAACGAAGACGCAAATAAATGGAGAGAAAATTCTATTGAGAGTTAAAGAAAACCTAACATTGTTCGCTTCTACCTTTCTTCAAAGCACGTGACATTTTTATTCCAAATTACCTGGACCGTATCGTATTAAAAACGCAGTTTTCGATTCATCACCAATGGCGAAATAATTCACGCCCACTTTAATGTCGAGATTTTGTATGGGCTTTGTGAGGGCAACGAAAGCGCTGATTTTCGCACCTTGACTTTGAAAGTAAGCTTTCGAATAGGTGACAACAACTTGCGCTATGAGTTTATGTCGATCGTCTTGCAGATGAGGACTCGAATTTACTTCGACGTGGAGTTCAACGTGGCCCATTGCTTGTTGATACCATGATGATATTATTGTGTTCAATTGTGGATAAGCAGTGGAATATAGTTTCACATTAGCCGCTTTATACGTTAACGTTTTTGAAGATCGATTTATCAATGATGCTTCCACTTGAAGAGTTTCTTTTTTCGGCATTTTCTGCAATTGATAGTCGATTTTCACATTTCCCGATAGACTCGTATTTCGTTTCATAATGTAGCCCGATATTTGACTCCAGACTTTTTTCGTTTGAAACAGAAGAGTGATGTCGCATTGTGACACGTTATTCTTCTGTTGATTTCGTATCATGCCTAGAAAGGAATTTTTTCTTTTAACGACAAAATCAATGATGCGTAATTAAATACAATTTCTATTTTATTGAACATATCAAAAGTTCAAAATATATTTAAAATATTTTTGAATAATTGGAAATAGTTGTAATATTATTTGTAGATTACCCGAAAGTTCAGCTATTCGTTCACCATTTATGGCTAAATATAATTTCGGTGTGTAGGTGAAGCCGTAATTAACTTTTTTCACAGTGTAACCAACACTAGCATCCAAGTGCTTTGTACCATTGATGTCTAATCCCACGTTTATGAATGTTTCATTGTCCGTTCTTTTGTATGTACCTGTCACAAGAATTAGGAAATAAATTAACTTTTGTTCGAAGCGCGTCTCAGAAATTAAAAATTAAAATAAATGTGAACACAATATTAAAAAGTTATTACCTTTGGCTAGAAAAGAATTGCTCGCTGATTGCAAAGCCAATGTTACATTATTGCTGTGAACATTAAACGAAATTGTTGCACTGAGCTCTCGTTTCATTTGCGATCCAGGTGTGTCGAATGCCAATTTAATAAAACTTTCATTCTGCACAGCAAAAGAAAGCAGATATAGAAAAATGTGTACAAGAAGAGAAAATGAAAAGAAAAAAAATACTTTTTGAAGAAAAAGAAGAAGAGGCATAATAAAAAAAATACGTACTGCTGTTCGTTCCATTCGATATTCAACAATATAACTCTTCGCAGTTGGATCGGCTTTAATAACCGAAACCTTTAATAATGTTGGTCCATTGAGAAGGAAATAAGCAGCTTTTGGATTTCTTGAGACATTTGGAAATTGATAATCGGTACAGAGTTTCAGTCCAATGAGTCTGTCGAGTGCAGGCCAACTGCACGTAGTATTACTGACGATTTTCCCAACATACTTTGATTGTTGGTCAAATTTATTTTTCTCATCTTTAGACAATATATGGCCAATTTCTTTTTCATGCACTTCCGCTCCATTTGTCTTTACAATCTGTACATTCGAGTGGAATGTAAAAATTTCCATTTTTCGATTCGGCAAACTCAAACCAAGATGAACAAGTCTTGGACCTTTGATATTAACATGCGTCTCAACGGCACTAGTCGAATACACATTTGTTCTTAATTTGATTCCTGCGCTCTTGTAAAATGAATCTGCCGTCATTGTACCAGTTATATCCATGCTCACACTGAAAAATTTCGAACCAATCAAATACTAAAATAACCGTGAGAGAAAGAAAAAAGTTACAAGAAAAAAATTGATTTTTAAACATAAATGAAATATTTTCTCGCTTTTTTACCTTGGAGCAATACTACCAATCATTTCAAGTTCCCCAAAGTTCAAACGATTGCTATTGAGCAATCCGGACAATTTGAAATTATAAGCTGCCGATCCAGTGAGATCTAATCGAATCGGAACACCGGAAGTTGTTGGAATCACGTATGACGAATCAAGAAGCATAGCCGTGTTCTCGTAATGAATCTCCTTCCCCGAAAGAATCTGTTTTATTTTAGTTAACGGATTAAAAGACGCCAGTTTCTTCCGAATTTCTTCATCGCCCTCCAGCATTGCGAATTTCAATTCATTACCAAATACTCGATAGCCTAAACTGACTTTCGGATTATCGAAATTATTATCAATAACATTTGGTAATCCCTTCACTTCTCTCCAGTAGTCTTCCCTCTCATCGGGCGCCGATCTGAATTGTCTCAAAAATTGTTTCAAATGATTTCCCATTATTTCACCACTGAATGGTCCATTCGGTCCAAATAGACTCTCAATATAGAATTCCATTCCCTCCATTCGTACATCCATTTGAAATGCATTCACCGACTCGCCAAATAAATCGAGGGTAAAATTAAATGTCGCCTGCCGTGGTACATAAGATTTTGGTGAAAATATCAGGTTCCCTTGATAATTACCACCGAAATTGTATTCTTCGGAGAAAAATGAATTATCGTAATTGCGTGAATATTTTCTTAAATCACTGTTGAATTTAATGCCGAGATCTTTGTCTGTCAAGAGACTTTGAATTTCAATTCTGGTTGGTGATGAGGAAGAGAGTAAATTTTGTAGATGACTCCAAACGAAGGAACCGACTGTTTTTCAAAAGAGAAATTGACAATAAGTTTATCGAAAAGTTAGATTCGTTTATAAAAATGTATTTAAAAATATTAAATACTTTTAAATATTTAGTAGAAATTACCTTGATTTACTTCCTCTTCTTCTAAAATGTGTCTAATTGTCTTAACTACTCGATAATCCGGACAGCGCATCACTTGCAGATAGGAAGCAATTCTCAATTCTGAGTCGATTGTAAAATTGCGATAATTTTCCAGGAAAAAGTCATCTCTTGTCTCTTCACAAGACTGTAGTCTCCGGTGCGAGTCAATAGCGGCCAAACTCACTTCCATTGGTAAAAATCCACTGGAATCTTCAATGCACACTCGCAAATTTTCTACTAACGTTTTACTCTCAACGCCCATGTTTCCTACAGCTTTCAAAGCCTCCAAAGTCTGAAATAATTGCAAGAATTAATGTTACTAAGCTAATCTATATAAATAAAATCAGACTTTTGTCTGTACATTGCTTAGAATTTGAAAATTCATGTTTAGTTTTTCGTTTCGAGTAGTAAGTCTCGTAGATATTAGTCTACCATATTAAATCTGAGTCACATCCGATTGAAAAATATTAAGAGGAACAAAAGTTATAACTTTTTTCACAAAAATTCAAAAAAAAACAATACAAATTTTTTAATTTTCTGTCATATCGATGTGCCACTTTCTGTAGCTACTTTTTAATTAATATAAATACAACTAATTTTCACTATAAAAATGAAATATAAATAATAAATCCAAGTTTTTAAGCCAAAATCATATTTTTGATTATCGATAAAATTTTTTATTAATTTCTTTTCTTAAATATTGTTTAATGTTTTATGAAGTTGGTATTGATATCGGTTCAAGTTTTTAAATTATATTTATTTTATTAACAAGTTTAGAGCCATGAATTTGATATCTATATTTCAAATTTTCTAACATTAATAAATGTGAGTTTGCAAACAATTTCTATATTGATATTTTAAGGTTTTAAGTTTTAGATTTTTTAAATTAGACTGTACATAACTCTAAAAATTAGTGTAAATTTAAGATTAATTTTTAATACATTAATTGAAATACTACAAATTGACAAATACTCTTTTGTCAATTTGAATGAGTTTGAAATAGTATTAATAGGAAAAGTCATTTACTGATTCAAATAGTAATATTTTCCCAATGAAATAGTTAACCCATTAACGCCTGAAACCTGTGAAATTTTGTGTTCAATTTAAGATATAATTTTACATATACTAAACATGCTCCTTGAAAATAACTCAAGCGTTTCTTTATGTTTTCGGGGTCGCTCTACAAGATTCCGTGCACAGATTTTAAACTTATAGAATAGAAAATTTACTTCTCATTCAATAAAAGGAAGTCAGAACGAGACTATTGGTAAAAAAAACCCTAAGTAACAAAATTTAATCGAATTGAGTGAATTTTGAAAATCCGCGTATATATTCGTGATGAGCGACTTCAAAAACATATAAACACTAAGTTTGAAGCCGCCATTTTGTTTTTTTTATATCCGCTATTGCATATTTTGAAAGTTTAATAAGTTTGTGCCAATTTGTGACACTTGTATTCATTTGAAAAAAAATGTTTTCAGTAAGAAATAATTATTATAAAAAAATTTTTTCATTTTTTTCGCTATTTGATGCACAAAATTCGACATATTTAATTTCCTATGCGATAAATTTAAAATCTGAGGACGGAAGCATGTTTAAAATAAAATTATATCTTAAATTAAACACAAAATTTTAGAGATTTCAAGCGTTAATGGGTTAATAGTAACTTATTATTATTAATTTTTCTTAGTAAAATTAAATTCCTGGTATATATTAGTAAAATCTAAAACCCATTAAAGACGGGTACGACAGCTAGTACTTGGAGTGAACGAATTGTATTCAATCGAAAACTTTTATTAAATATTTTTAAAAATGAATCTATTCTGTTGAAAAATTTTATTAACATACTATTAAAAATAATTTAATTCCTGCAATGAATTTTATTATTTAAAAAAATATTTCAATTTTTCGAAGAATTTTATCAGAATTTTTGGAAATAATTAAATTTAGTTAATTTTCTTTTAAAATAATTGTATTCTTTTAAGACATTGTACTACAATTAAATTAAAAAATATTGCATTCCTTTGAAGAATTTTATTATTAATGAAAATATCTGAATTACAGCGAAAAATTTTATTAAATTTTTTTTAAAATCCAGATTAAATTCTTTTTAAGAATTTCTTTGAATGTTTCTTAAATAATCTAATTACTTTAATAATTTTTATTAAAAAGTTTTAAAGTAATTGAAAATAATGACATAATAACATTTTTCTAAACAAATTGTGTAATTTTTTTATTTTTTTTTTTAAATATTTTTTAATGTTTTACAAGAATTTTCTTAAAAATTGGAAAGCAATTGAATTTTTGAGAATAAATCAATTTTAGAATTACTTTTAAGAGAATTGAATGTTTCCAAAGACTTTACTAATGGATTTACTCAAATCTCAGAGAATAATTGAATTCTTTAGTGCAATTTTAATAAAATTTTATTGAAAATAATTTATTTTCTGCGAAGAATTTTACTATTTATAAAAAATAATTGAATTCTTCTGAAGAATATTATTATGTATGTAAATCTTTGTATTCTTGCGAAGAGTTATTTTAAATTTTTTGAAAATATAAACAATAATAATGAAATATTTACTTAATAAGTGAATTTTTGAGATTTTAATTATGAATTTATCCAAAAATAAAAATTTGAAAATAAAAAATTTTATAATTTGCATTATAATATTCTAGTATTAAATATAATAAATAAAATAAAAACCTCTTTGATAGCAGATAATGATTGTTGTCGTGGAACACATCCTTTTACGATTTTATTTTCCAAATATGAAAGAAAACTAGAAATCGGGTCCAAATTGATGCAGTTACTGTCCATTGAGCAGTATGCGTGAATAACTGCCGAATAACTCAAAATAAACTGGGCATTTGGCATTTCTTCTTGATAATTGAGTAGTTGTGCAAGAATTTCAATTGTTTCTTGATTCGGCTGTGGTATCAAGGCGAAAACAGTAACCCAAGTATTTAACGTGTCCGGACTGATATATTTTTTAATTATCAAATCTTTCATTAGATTCACCGCTGCATTACTGCCGATGAATGGTAAAGCCTTGATAATTTGGTCTCTGTAAGTGTTAAAAGAACAAATTAATAATTTCTAGTAGTTTTTAACTAATGAATAATTTTTTAAATTTACTTAATTTGAAAAAAAGAAAATTTATTTCATAGTTTTAATTATTAAAAGCGGAAATGAAAAAGAAAAGGAAAATAAAATAGACATAAAAAAGCAAAAAAAGAAAAAGAGAAAGAAAATGTTTGATTTAATGAAGTAAAAAGACAATGAAAATACTTCGTACCTGCTGGTTTTACAAATGCTGTTTGCCCTGCTAAACATTTGCGACAAGGAGGAATAATCCAACATCCTAGCCGAATGTACAAATTTGGTGAATAATTCCGAAAAACTCTGTTGAACTTCCTCCAAAATTTCATGCCTACACATACTTTTCAAAAGATCACGCGACGTACGTAATTCCCCATGAATTGTTTTCGGCGACTTTCCATGATCAAAAAGTAAATTAGTCCTCTTCCCGTGAATATAATTATGTAACTGTGTATAATTAATATTCTCCCTACTGGCATTATCATCCTCATTTGAAAATTGATCTAAATCAATATTTGCCGATTCGGAAATTAGCTGTAAGCTCACACTCACATTCGTACGAACACCCGCATTTTCACCATTCGAAAGCGGTTGAAATTGATGTGAATCATTGCAAACAACTTTTTCATAAATATTATGATCAATCGTAATTTTACAATCGCTGAACGATCTAAGTAAAGGCTGTCTTGCAATTTTCGACTGTGACAATGGACTGCGATAGGTTTGCGATTGTATTATAGAAAGATGTTTCGCACTGTGAGTACAACCGGCGAGATTCTTTGTCTTCTTGATAAGAAGACTAGTCTTCTTTGCCTCATGAAGTTGATAGCGTGTCTCACATATTCCATTCACATCGAGTTCATCAACACGACGATCAACATCGAATCTTAGCATTGAATTTTGCAGCATTGACAATATACCGCGTTTGATGTTAAGTACCCATATTTCTTCGTTAGAATTTGGACAAACTTCGCGTATGACTCCATCGTCGAAGGCGAAACGCAAGGTATTTCGCTCGAGGCTCGATTTAAATTCACCACCAGCTCGATCGGGAAAATCGGGATTGTGTATTTTTTCATGACTGATGCTGGCGTTGCTTAATTTCAAATTTCCTTCGCAGGGACTCGTGAAATATACTGTCGCTATTGTATCAATAAATAATGTTGACTCGTCTCGTCGATTTTCATCCTGTTCTCCTAAATTTGTGTTTATATCGACTTTATACTGATACTGATAATATAGATTCTCGTTGTACTTGAATTTTCTCTCTGCCGGAACTGAAAACCCAATAAAAATTTTACTTATTTATAAAAAATGAAAATATCGTACACTCTGAGTGAAAGGTTCAGTTTTATAATAAAGTAATTAAAAATGACCGGGAGACAAAATTAGAATAAAATATAAAAAAAATACCAAACAAATTCTATTCTGCGTAGAAAAAATAAATACTCAATAAATAAAAAATTCACTCCCGGAGTTTTGGAAAGGTAATAAACTTACCGATGCACGTCATACGACCGCATAATGATGAATCTTTGCTAATATCTGAAAAAGCACCAATAAATAAATAAATATTTTTTTTCATTTTAATTGAAAAGAAAAAAACTATCAATTTCTTGGAAAAATTATTTCAAAACGTAAATTCATGATTAATGAGGAAAAGTCGCAATAATATTATCATTCAGTGAAATTGAATTTTATTTTGAAAAATGTGCATCAATCTTGAGAGATCATCACTAAAATATGCGTGTTGGTCAGATAAGCATATTGGGAAATGTAAACTATTAAAATACTTTTCAAATAAACAAGATTTATAATCATTATAATTGCAATTAGAATGTAGTTTAGAAAAAAATTATATCAATTTACTATTTAAATATATTTTCATTTTCGTTAATATCACAATCATTGAAGTTATTATAATAAATAGAAAATATATAAATATTGCAATAAATAATAAATACTTAAATATTTCAAGTAATAAATAAAGTAAATAATAATAAATCAATCAATCAATAAATATTATAACAAAAATAAAAATCAATAATAATAAAAGAAATAACAATAAAAGCAAAACTAATTTATAATAGTGTAAATTGAAAATAGTTTATCGAGGGGACTTTTATTAGAATCAGGATGTTTCCCATAAACTTTTTTATTTGAGTGAGTTGTAAGAAGCTGATTGATGTTTAAAATTGCAGCTAACTCACTAAAGTGAATGACATGAAGAAGCTTAAATAATTTGCGGTCAATCCTCTATATCAGTTGGATTACAGTCGCTAAGCTTTCGTAATATCGACGATAACTTCCCTAAAGGTTCTATAATAAAAATTTTAGAAATAACTTTAATTCTCTCAAATTTCAATAATTTGAAAAATGTTTTAAAAACAATTTTCGTTTATATTTAAAAATAGAAAAGAAATTTCAGAAATGTTAGAGAAAGAAAAAGAAAAAAGAAAATTTCTTAAAAAGAAAGAAAATTGAAAATACAATTTTTATTGACGTTTAGCACAATTTCTATATAAGACAAACATTTCTACGAAATTGTTCTGTTATTACAAAATATCTTAACTTTCATTGATGAAATGTTTCATAATACAAAAGAAGATAAGAATGTGCACATTATAATACTCGTTAAGTTAACATTTTCCATAGTTTTTTAAATTTAGGATTAAACTTATTCAATTTTCAACCAAATGCGGGAAATATTTATAAATCAATAAAATAAAATTTTTCAGTTTTAACTAATGCGATAAGTTATAGTAAAAATGTCTATATCCAGTTATTATTCGTTATTAGCAATATTTTCATTAAATTACTGATTGAACTAAAACTCAGAAACTAAAATTTCACATTTAGAAACAATTTTTTTTACAGTGACACAAAATTATTGCAGTAAAAAATTAATTTAAAGAAAAAACAATTAAGTTTCATTCAAACGTTAAAACTTTGCTATTCATTATAGAAATTTTATTTTATAAAGATTAAAAGATCTTACTATTTTTTTTGTCAAATAAACGTTTCAGACTTTTTTTGCACTCACCTCCATTAACAGTTACAAATAGAAAAACAATAGTCCATAGAATTCCAGAGGAAAATAATTTATTGAAGTGCATGATTGTTGTCAATTATAAACAGAGCTCTTCATTATTTTTTGTAAGAAGAACTCAAATTTTAGAAGAAACGACGTGCCTCACTTTTTAGAACTATAAAAAAAACAAATAGAATTTAAAAAACAAATTTACAACTCGATCTCAGTAACTGATTCGTTTACTAACACTTAAATAAGTACTTCCTGTTCGGATCATTCAAGCCGAGAGAATGAACTTCATCTAAATGTGATGTGATCTCTCTGCGAAGAACATGTGCCAGTCAAAGGTCCGAGTGTCTCGGATTTGAACGGATATAGAGAGGTCGAAAGGTCCTAAAGCTGCTGATAAGATATATACAATAATTCTCGTCTTTTTAAGAATTCTGTTGTCCAAGTTTGTGTCAATTTTAGATAATTCTTATTTTTCCCTGCTGCAAACTGATCTTTGGAAGATAAACATATAGCACATAGAGTGTTTATCTAGTTTTAAAATTCTATCCTCAAAGGCAATAAGCGGTCCATAAGAAGAAATATAATTTATTGCCATCTCGATGTCCTAAGGAATTTCCAAATATTTTTCTATTTTCATATTAAATCCAGAATATCCATTTTTATAAGAATAGAGAAATAAAAATAATGAAAATTGCCAATACTTACTTTATTTATGTACCTAATATGTATTTTCTTTTTGTTTTCTTCAAAGAAATTTCGCCAACTGAATACATTAATTTGTTCTCCTTCGTTCATTATAAATTGTTGTAATAAAAGAATATATAGAGAATCATCTTTAGCATTTGAGAAATTAATATTAAATTTCATATTCAAGATATCAATATTGTATTTCATATTCAAGAAATTAATACTGAAGTGTTCTTGCTGACACAAAAAAACAATTCGGTCTGTTTTATACTATAGATATAGAAACACTAATTTCGCATGAATAATTTGCTTCAGTATACAATAAGAAATGCATGAAATAAAATTATTCTTTCATTTTTTGTAGAAAAAATCTCATCTTTCGTAATTGACTCTTTCTTCAATAAAAGTCTGTTTTTCAATTATAAAATTTATATTTTCTGAATGAATACAAAACCAAAGTGTTTGTTGTATTTCCTAATTATAGAATATAATAATAAACAACCAAAAATTAAATACTTTCAATAAGAATCTACATAATTAAAAAGTATTAATGTTTTTTACGATGACAGAGCTAGGAAAGTTATGACCGTTATGATGACAAAAAAAAGTCAGCTGTTTTAGTGCAACCAATCAATTTTCCCGAATTATTCGCCAATCAAATTGCAACGCGCGATAATTAACATTCTAATTTTCATTTATTTAATAAACTTAATAATTTAAAAAAAATAATAATTCTAAACTTTTTAATTAAAAAAAGAGCATTTTATGATTATCTTATTTATATAAAACAAAAAATTGTACAATTAAATAAAAAATGTAAATTTCCATTAAATTCTTCCTTTCTCTTTTAAATGATTAAAATCTAAAATTGATAAATATGGAAATAAATATTAATTTACTTATTTAGTATTTTTAATAATATTTTATTAAGAAACACGGGATTCATTCTATATATATTTTGCCAATTGAAAAATAATAAAGAACAAACGTTATTATGCTACCTACATTACTGAAAAATTAAATACATCTAGAACACATTTATTTCAAGAGAATATTTTAATCATTCGACAATATTATACGTATATCACTGAATCTGTCTTACTCTTCCTAATAATATTTAAAAGAACAGTAGAATGCAATACATTAACAAAAAATCAAAAATATTTTGAAAATTATTTTAAAAAAACATTTACATATACAATTCAAGTTCATCACACACATTTTTTTCACAGGACTGTAGATTTTTTTTATTTATTATCATCATCATCTTAATAAAGCCATTGAAATTTTTTTCTTCTTCTTTTGTAATATTTTCACAGAAAATTAAGTATTTTCGTAGATTGGAATATTATTCTAAATATTGTACATTCAATACTTGTTCGGATAAAAATACAAATAAAAATTTGACATTCTATTTTCCTGTATTTTTTAGAAGATACCTATAGGTAGTGGATTTACTTTCTACATTTGCATATTGTTTCTACATTTTTTCACGCCAATTTTCTCTAAAAACTCAATAAGAGAAGAAAGAGAAAATTTGCGAAAAAAACAAAAAACCACAAATAATGAAAATAAAAAGCTATATTTAATATTGTTTGTATCAGCATTCTACAATTGAAACTACTTTATTTATTACTTAATATTGAACCATTCCGTTATCTTATTCAATTTTCAATCCTAAACTGCAAAATTGACGGAATGGCAAATATAAAAAAAAATTTCTATTAACAATAGCACGCTTTTCTTCTCATAATTATTATTTTCTTTAAAGTTCTAAACATGTCGACGGAATTTTTTCCCCAAGTTTAAATAAATTTTTGTGCAATTTTCAAGTGATTAAACTATTAGGAACAAAAAAATGCAATTTTTGTAAAAATTAATTTTAATAGATTTTATAGAATAAACTTAAGAAATATAGTCAAAAGTTAAGAACTTTAAATATATATTTTCTCTTCATCTAAACTGGTGAAGGGAAAACAAAAATTTAATTCTGTTAAACAGAAGTTTATTCTGTTATAACAAAATTTTAACTCTTTAAATTCTTGAATGACACGCTTTAAATAATTTTATTCATATTTATATAACAAATTGACAAAATTATTTCCTCTGATCTAGAAAGTTGATAACAAATTTTAAATGTACCGATTCTCAGCTTAATTCTTTTAGAGAAATTATTACTGATATTTATAAATTACTTAATATAACATCAAATTATATACAACAATTTTTTTAACAATAATTATTACCGTAAAAATATTATTTTCAACATTATAAGTAATTCAAATGTGTCTATGTTTAAAATAATTAATGTTATCCTAGTCAAATATTTCGCAATATCAAAAAAGAAATTATATCAAAAAAGGAATAATTATTATTTTAATGAAATAAAATAAATTTATTAAAAGTTTTTCTAAATAAATTTTTTTTAACTATTTGAAAATGTGTTATTATCTCTCAATATTGGTTTAATTAATTAAAAATGTTGAGCCTCTCAGAAATATTTAATTCCTTTTCAATTTGTCTCATTTCACTATATAATAGCTTTTTATTTTTTTTAAATTATAAACAACTTCTCTAATAAAGAATACAGCGACCAGCGCACTACCTAACAAATGCGTATAGAAAACACTTAAATTAAAAAAAAATTCTAATTATAATTGAACAAATTTAATTAATTTTTATAAACCAGAGAATTGTGAATCATTCAAAGTTTAAAGAGATTTTTTTTTAATTATGCTAAATTAAAGAATCACATATTTTAATGAATATTCTTTCTTGTCACTATTCAATTATATCATGATTATAAATTTAATCGTGTTGACTTTACTGAATAAGGGAAGAAAGAATCTTATAACTAATAATACATGTTAACAGGATAATGAACAATGTAATTGTGAAAACTTGTGAATTTACGAGATTTTTCAAGAGAAAATAAAATATTAAAATTTTGAACTTAAAGATTTTCGAATAATAAATTAAGAAATAAATTCTGTCTAAATTATTGACTATTTATTTTTTAACTTAATATGAATAAATAATTGATAAATTTACTATTTAATTATTAACTTATATCAACTTAACATTAATAATTCAATAATTAATTATTTGTATTATAATAATTTACTATTTAATTATCAAATTAACATAACAATTAATTAATACATTCTCAATTATTAGTTTAATGTTACCAATTAACTGAAACTCTTTATTATCACTAAGAATTGTTTTTAATTACTATGGAAAATTAAGAAAACATCGTTTTAAGAATTTTGCTACCAAAAATAACACAATAACATAACAAGTTTTCACATCTTCAATGAAAATTTTCCTGCATGTATTCAATTGAAAACATTTACATATTTACAACGTAGAAATTCTACTTATTTTTTGATACGTTTCATAGACATATCTACTTAATTATTTGTTTTTGTGAAACTTATGGAAATATTTTTGTTACATCGACATTTTATTATTTTATCGTGCACATATAGATATATCAATAATTGGCACTGAAAGCAGTTTCATAAAATTCGAAGGATCGATTAATTAATCTTTCAATTATAATCTCCATCGCTTTTCATTCAAGCATTTTAAGCTTCTGCATCAGTCCACATTTTTGATTATTTTAAAATATATTAAAAAATATTCCGGATTAACAGATCTTGGTTGATATATTTAGAAGGACAATCGATTAAATCTATTTCAGCTAATATTTCAAATTGTATAAAATATATATTTCATTCTTTTTTATGAAAAAAAATGAAAGTTAATTTTTCTTATTTCTTTACATTATAAATTTCTGATAAAATTTGATTATGGAAATTATTATGTATTATAATAATATTAATATAACGTAATAATTTATAATTATAAAAGTGGTGCTTGAAGTAGCAAAATTTTAATCGATGATTTTTGGATCTTTAGAAAAATATATTTGTGAGTAAGATAAATAAATGTTTAAATAAAAATTTAAATATACAAACTTGAATTTATTTTATCACAAAATATGTTGCTAATTACAAATTCACTATTTTCTGAAAAAACCACTTTTCATTTTTATCTTTGAATTTAATAATATTGTTGAAAATAAGAAAAAGTTTGATAAATAGATTCTATTTCCTTCCATTTCGAATTAGATTCAGACTGTATTATTCGAAATAAAAGCTGAAACGAGTTATAATTTTCTTTTCGTACGAGATGAATTTAAAAAAAACTGAATTTCCCTAAAACAACTAAATTTGAAAACTAAATTTTTTTACACATATTTCTTTTAATTAAGAATGTACACATTTTTTTAATATTATTTTTCGTCAATTAAATTAAATCATCTCGAATATTCGAAACGTGAATAACTTAAATTTCAATTTCCCAGTTCTCGTACTTTTTTCATTTAATACAAAGAGCATTTTTTTCTTGAATGTTTTGACTAGAGATTATTAACAAAATCAAAATTAATTTTGTATTGAAACTGTGTAAATACGCGGATCCTAAATAAATGATAAAAATTTAATTACAAATTAAAAAAAAAGAATTTTAAAGAAAGCAAAAAAATTAAATTGCAAATTATTTGTTTTTTTTGTTTTCTTCCGAATCTTGTTTCATTTTATCATGTGAAGTGAGGCCGAAACTTAAACCTTCAAATTTATAACGTTTTAAAATTTTCCTACACTCTGGACTCGATTCTACAATATTTTTGTTAAAAGTTGATGATGACGACGTACCTGACGAAGTTGAAGAAGAGGCGATATTCTTATCTGATTTCGTTAAAACTTCCTCATCATTTTTCTTTCCGATTAATGTAGACTCATCAGGCAGCATTTCTTTCTTAATGTGTTTTAGTCGATTCGAATCATTTTCATTATCATCGTTCGTTGATTCTTGTAATTGTTCATTTGCCATGCTTTCGCAAATTTCACCAACTTTCGATGAATAATCATCGGTTTTTGAACCGGTCGGTGAATCTTTTTCTTCGGCTATTCTTGGAAGTTGTGTACTTCCACAGGAATTCGATATTACAACATTGCCAATATTTATCGATATTCCGTGTGTTAATTTTGTATAATCGGCTGTCACTTTTTGCTCACTCGCTGCCTTTTTATCAGTCTTAGATTCATTACTTTCTTTTGTTATATCACTCACGTCTTCAGTGGCTGTATTGGACGTTTGCGCAATAGTTACACGAGGATTTACTTTAACTACAGTATTTGCTAATGGTGAGATCGATGTTTTATTTTCCGCCGAACGTGGATGAAGCCGATCAGGACTCAGTGCACGTCTCAATAGCGGTGAACCGGGTTCTGCCGATTTCGGTCGGTTGAAACTTTTCTTCTGATTGTTCGGCGTTGACATTGACACCCCTGGATGATAAAATAGTATTATTACGAGAGAATAACATTTTTTCATTACTCAAAAATCTCGAATATTAAAGAATTCATTAAATGTGACGCAACTCGAAAAAAACGAATTAAGAATCACTTTGAAAATACAAGCAAATTGTAATTAGAATTCTGTTTAATTCCATAATAGTTTCAAATTTTGATAAAGTTGATATGAAAATGCACGAAAAATGAAAAGAAAATAGAAAAAATTGACGAAAACGGTTTATCAGTTTAATTCTGAAGGTGGTTATTAATAAATTATAATTTTTATTTTTGGTTTTAAACATTTTTAAATATAATTTCACCCATCTCACAAGCGCAGAAAAATCAGTTTAGTATATAAGACAGTTCACACAATTCCACAGTATCGTGAATTATTATGTATTTATATGCGAAGTCTTAAACACTGCGTTTATGTATGCGTTTCGTCGTCAGTATGCGTCAGCCGATGTAAATTCTTAATATGTGATAGTTTAATTAATATGTGAAAGTATGTGTGTATGTTAAGAAGAAAACCCATTGTTGTCTATCATCATTGAGTTTGTTGGTATAGTTCTGTCGTCTGTTGTCACGACCAATCAGCGAAAAGTCGCTGATTCAAATTTAGAGAGATAATTATACTATATTATATTTCTGCTTTTCATTAATAGTTTTAGCAAATTACGAAAAAATCGCTCTGAATTTTCGTATACATTTTATAAATAATGAATGGGCGCGTCTGTTTACTTACTATACTGGTTTTTCGTAGACTTTTATCAATATTCAAAAATTCTGAACTTAAAATAAGAAATGATAATTTCAATCTCTTGAGTATATTTAGTGTGAAAGCTATTCGTAAAATTATATCAATCTTTGATATCAACCCTGCATGTCTTACGTTTGAAAAATAAAATACTAAAACTTCCTTTTAGCTTTATCATATATTGTAACAAAGTTTCTTTCAGTGTGATCTAGAGAGTCGATAGTAATGATTTTTTTGAAGATTGAATAGTAAACTCATGTTTACTATAAAATATATTTGTCTAATTTTCATTATTATTATTTATTATAAATTATAATAAATAATAAAATTTGTTGCGAAAATTCAATTATTTTCATAAGTAATATAACTTATCGTAGGATTTTAATTATTAATTTTCTCGGTCATCTTTATTTATTATAAAAATGAAGAATCAAGCACTCCGAGTGATTAATATCTTCATGTTTTATAATAATAATATTCTTATAAGTTTTGAAATTTCAAAAGGTTTTAATTCGACATTGTTTCGCGATGCGTTACAAATTGAAAACTAATTTTCGAAACAAAATTGTGAAAGAAACGAATAATACAACAAATACCTGGACTGTAAGACTGGGTCGTATTAGAGCTGCCTGGCTGATGTCCAGTGGGGAATGTCAAAGGGCTTGGACTTCTAGTCGGACTAGCGGGAATTGGTGATGGACTAGGAGTTCTTGCCAATGGCGATAATGGTATATGTCCTACCGATTTTCTTCGATTTGGCGAATGAATATTCTTAGCAGCGGTGTGAAGTTTATGTTTCAATCCATGCAAAGTGCTTGGTCGCTGGTAATGTGATTGATTCGATAGATTTGACATATTTCCAATGGAACTACTCGAAGCTGGGGATGATGAATTTGGACTCGAACATGGACTTGATGTTCCAGCCGAATGATATGACTCCGAATTAGGACGGTTGGTCGATGAGGACGGATTACATGTTGCCTTTGATGATCCACCATAATACACAAATGCATCTTGCTGCTGAGCTGGAAGAGATCGTGTAAACGATTGAAATGATCGACTAGCTGATACCATTGAAGGTGAACACATTCCCACAGCCATCTAGAAAATGGAAAATGCACTCATTATCTCGGATATTTATTTTTACTCTATAAATTACTTACTTAATGTATTAATTGGAACTAGAAGAAAATATTTACATTATACTAGTTTATATTTCAGTGTATGTGTTTAATTTGTTGAATGTGAAATTCAAAAGCGTGTGAGTGCAAAAGCAATAACACGCCGAAAATGTTCTTTCATTTTTCTTTTTCGAGCAACAATTAATCAGATAAAAATCAAGGCAAATAAAATGTGACGAGAAAAATCATACCATAAGTGGAGGTTTGCTGTCACTGGGTAGAATGGGTGCTGACAAAGGACAACTGATACTTAATGGCTGCAATAAAAGATAAAATGCGCTTAGCATGGCTACGGTATAAGTGTCATGTATCATGATTCATAATTCTGTTTTTTAAAAAAAGGGAAAACATGTTTCATTGACAATACTACTTGTGTTGTGCTTTTTTTACAACGTGCAAATTCAATAAAAAAATAGATGAAACTGTGAAAATTTAATAAAAATCTTTCGACATGTATTGTAAGTTAATAAAGGTCTGAATTGAATATATCAGTGCTGACAATATTAAGTTTAAAAAAAAATTTCCTATTTTCTTTTACATGCCTGTTGCATTTCGACGCTCGCACGCTTCGAGCTGATTCTCCTAAATAGTGACGTTTTTCGTTTCTTGTCCGAATGATCGCGCTTCTGCTTTCGTTGTTTGTGTAAAGTTTTCCGCGCCATTTTACTCTGTTGCAATTCTCGTCGACGACCACCAGTTTTTATACTCGTATTTTCCAGTGGTGTGCTGCGTAATGTTATGTGATCGCCACCACTTAACATTAGTTGCAAAACTTGAGTGTGATAGAGACCCTGAACTGGTTCACCATTTATGTGAGTTATCAAATCGCCCGGTCTTAATCCGGCTTCAAAAGCGGGACTGTTTTGATCCACTGCCTATGTAATTACAATTTATCATTATTATAAATCATTTCTAGTTAAAAACTGTTTAACAATTTTTTTTTTTTGCAATAAAAGACAAAAATTTTTCGTAATGTTTCTTAGTATTAAGAAAAAATAAAAATTTCCATACCATGACTAAATGATGCATAGTGTAAAAGTCACTGTCGCCATAATAAACTCTAATTGTATGAACCGTGAATCCAAATCCGCGAGGACCCCTTCTAATTATTGTTGGTGGTTTTAGACTTGTTACCAAAGGACTCAATTCCCGGCAGGGCGATGTGTCCCTCGATGAGGCAGTCGATGATCCTCCTGGTGACTCGATTGCTTGACTTGTCCCTGAAGCTTCATCTGAATTATTATTTATATAAAACTACAAATATAAAAAAGGGAATTTTCCTAAGATAAAGACACTTACAAGAAAAGTCTGTGGCTGGAATAACTAGAGACAATCCACTAGTCGAGGCTGATTTAATCACTGAACGAGACTTTTGTTTCCCACTTGGTAAAAGTGGCAGTGGTGTAAACGATTCAAATGAGTCAGTACTTGAATTATTCTTTTCCTCAGTAGAAGCTCTATGCGCTGCGGCTAAGTCCAATCTAAAAAAAACAAAGAAAAATTTTAATAAAAATTTCAAAAAATTAATTTTCCATACATTTGAGAATGATTCTATGAAAAAAATTGAAGAGGCAAAAAATACATGAAAGTGTAAAATAAAAATTCATGATTGAAATAAAAAATGTTCAGAAACATGCATGAATAAAAATAGTAGATCGAATTTTGAAAAAAATTAATCAGAAACCAAAGTAAAACGTTTTTTTGAATTTTTGACAAAATTTTAGAAACAAAAAATATTTGATCAATGTCAAATGACTCACATTTCATCACCATGAATGGAAATACTGAACCTGGGTAACTTATCCCGGGAATGTATGTGGCGTTTTCTTTGGATCTGTGGACTAATATCATCGGATTCCGTTTGCGATGATTCTGGCGTACTGAGGCATACAGTTCCACTCGTTCCTTCACTCTTAACAATCGTTAATTGTGAATCGCCAGAAGATATTGTAGCCGGACTTGTAAATGAATTATCAGACTTTTCAGTTTTCGCCAGAGGACTGCTTTTCAATGGTGGTGTTTTCTCGAGGTTTTGAATTTTATCGATGAGTTTCGATGGTGGCGAGACCGAGACTGTCGATGAACTTGGCGACAATTGCGCCATCATTCTTTCTAATTCCTTGGAAAATAATTGCTTTTTCGTGTAATCTAATTCAGACTCGTTTGCAAGGGGTGGCCGAGTTTGGGAAATTTTACGAGACTGTGGCGAATAGGAGGAAAATGAACCAAACAATGGAGAATCATCAGTGTCGTCCGTGTCCTCACCAATATCGTGATTATAACGATCGACTCGGGCTGGAAAATAATTTTTCAATTATAAAATATATTTTAGAGAAAAATTCTTTTAAACAATTTTTTAAATTCATTTCATTTAAGAATGAAACAAAATAATGTTAAAAAGTTTAAAGTTTAAAGATATCCATGAAATCCACAAGTTTTAGAAAGATTGAAGAATTTTACAGTCAAAGTAACTGGTGTCGTCGTCATTCAACAATTGAGGGACAAATTCGGCTTTCTGTCGTAAAAGACTGTTCCAATCGACGCCATAAAAATATGGATGATCTTTCACTTCGTGTGAACCTCCTGTTCCTAAACGATCTCGAGGACTTTGTTGCAATAAAACGGTGATAATATCTTTCGCTTCCGGCTGCACCGACCAATCTTCCTCGGCAGGCCATTCGATGTCATCTTTCAAATAAAAATTCGTTCTTTATTTCGGTGTAAAATACGTTATTACATAAAAAAATTAATGCTTCTATACTTTTGCTACACTCTTCTTCTATTCTTTCAACTATTTTTGAAATTGAAAAATATCCATTAGTCACCAAAAGAAAAGTTACCATTGACAGTGTGCGCAAATAGTTCTTCGGGTGTTTCACCAAAAAATGGTACACAACCGATAAGAAATTCGTAGAGTATAATTCCCATTGACCACCAGTCCACGGGTTTTCCGTATCCTTGGCGTAAAATTACTTCCGGCGCAATATACTCAGGAGTGCCAAACACTTGCTTATCAGAAAACTGCCTGGTATCTCTATCTAAATATCCCTCGTACAAATTCGTTGCCACTTGAATAGAATATATTACATTAAATTCAATAATAGTAAAGTTAATTTTTTTTTACTTTTAAAAATTGTTTGATGTACAAAATACTTACAGGACATAAGACCCATTTTACTAAGGCCAAAATCTGTGAGTTTAATATGACCCAAAGCAGTGATGAGCAAACTGGAAACAAATGAATAATTTATGCAACGATTCGATTAATTTCAAAAATTATTCTATGAACTAGCTTTAGGTTTTAGTTTCTACTAATATATTGAAAATAAGGCTTAAATTTTGACTCGGGTTTGTTTTCATAAAGATTATATCAATAAAAATGAAAGTCAAAAGCAATTTTTAAAAAACGAATTAATATCAAACAACCTTTTTTTAATTTGATAAGAAAATTCCTGTTTAGGAAAAAATTTCTCGCTTTTTAGCTATTTCTCGGTTTTCCCGCGCAATTGCTAGACACTTTGTTAAATATATTTTAGTAAAAACTAAATCCTGTCTTCGATTACCTCATAAGAATCTACAATAGGGCCCTATATCAAAAACCATGTAAAAGCTCACTTTCATAAAGGAAACCAAATAGCCTAAACTTTTTTTTGCTTAAAATTGAAGAAGAATCATTTCTCAAGATATTCTTTCATGCAAACCTGAGAATATTCTATTGTTTATAATCACACGTGATTTAAAACATTTTTTTAAACTCATTAAACGCATGAGTCCTATTACGGGAGTTTTTGGAAAATCTTCCCTACATTATAATGTAGGAATAAATTTTTAAAAAATCGGGTCCATTAAAAAATATATCGTTTGTTTCCATTATTAGAATCTCGTCCGATTGATTGAAAATTTCAAATTGAATTGACCAACGAGCGTTTGAGAAAGATGTTTTGGCAAGAGTACCACGTTTATCTGACAAGTCCGAACGTTTGATTTCTAAATTTTTTCACTTGTACAACCATTTCTTAAATTAGAATTTGCGAACTTAAAATTTAGATTAAAAAACGTTTAACTGTAATACGAAAATTTTTACATGATATAAAAGAACTGATCACACTTCTCCAAAGTTGCTTTCGAATAACAAAAAACGATTTAACTTTCAATTAGAAAAATTTTAATTTCATTTAAAAAAAGATTTATAAATTAACCTTCATTAGAAAAAAAATATTTTAGAAATTAACTTTCATTAGAAAAAAATATTTTAGAAATTGGACTTCATTATTAAAAATTATTAATTTAGAAGTTGAACTTTATTAGAAAAATTAGCTTTAGAAAATAAAAAATTAGAAAACTTGTTTTAGAAAAACTGTACCCCAATTTCGAGGATAATTAGAGTCATACACTTTCTTGATGCATAAAAAATTCAAGGTGGATGACTCCTTCTTCCTCTAAATAAAAAAGAAAATAAAAATACTTATCAATATAGAAATTGCCTGCCAACTAACGTTAATTTATTTTAGAAAATTTGTATTAGACATCAAATTCATTATTCTAAACTTCTTAATAAAATAAATCTAATGAACATAATTAAAATTTAAAAACATCAACCGATATCAATACTAACTTTATAAAAAATTAAACAATATTCAATAAAAAAATTAATTAAAAATTTTGTCGAAAATCAAAAATATGATTTTGGCTTGAAAACTCATATTTATTATTTATATTTCATTTTTATAGTGAAAATTAGTTCTATTTATATTAAAAAGTTGCTACAAAAAGTGTCATATCAGTTTTAGAAAAAATTAAAAAATTTGTATTATTTTTTGAATTTTGTGAAAAAAGTTATAACTTTTTTTCCTCTGAATATTTTCCAATCGGATATGGCTAAGATTTTAAGTTAGAATAATATCTAAGAGACAGCCAAGTTTCGTTTTAATTGGTCAAACCGTATTTGAGTTATTACCGGACATACACTCATACATAATCTTTTTTATTGGCATTTTTGGAATTCTTACTACTTGAATAGAAAAACTAAATATAAATTTTTAAATTCTATACAATGTGCAGACAAAAGTAATTTGGTTTATATACAGATTAATTGAATTTCAACACTTACTTATCTGGTTTTAAATCACGGTGAACGATACCGTAACTGTGTAAGTACTCGACAGCTAAAACTGTCTCCGCGAAGTAAAATCTGGCCATATCAGGAGGCAGTGGACCTATGATTTTCAAAAGATTGGCACAATCACCACCCTCAACGTATTCCATAACTAAACACAAATGTTTCTGGAAAAAAATTATTATAGACTGAACTGAAAAAAATTAATAATTTTCTCTTTATATTAATTGTCACGTTCCGCAACAAAAAAATACCTCGGAAATATTTGAGAATTTTGACGTTTCAAGTGTAATTAAAATCGAAAATACCTTTGTTTCAAAACTGCAATACATAGAAACTACAAAAGGGTTGTCCGTGAAGCTCATTATATCGCGTTCAGCAAAAACTTGTTCTACTTGATTTCTCAGCATAAGATTATTTTTATTTATCTTCTTCATGGCGAATCGCTGTTTCGTGGATTTTTCCTTAACCAAATAAACCGCACCATAAGCACCATTGCTGATATGTTTTAAAACTTCGTAATCACTTTCGCTTGGAATCTTCTGCGATCTAATATTATCATCTTCCTTGTTGGGACTCGAAGATGTCAATTGTAAATTACTATCACTGGAACTCGCCGAGTCCTCTAATTTGTTCAAATCTTCTTGTAATTCTAAAAGACAGGGCAAAAATTTGTTTTCATTTACACTACTGTTTATATTTATATAAATATAATATATTATATAATTACATATTCACAATTGTGTGACAATTATAATTATTTACAATTTAATTATAAAATATTGAGTAGTAAATAAATATTAAATATTGAGTTTTTATACAAACCTGAAATTGGATCTCTATTCAATGATAATTTATTAATGATGTATTGAGGGATATCAGTCTTAATTCCTGCATTAAATTTAGCTTGTCCTTCGGCCTGTTCGAGTAAATGATAAAATTCTTCAGGATCGAATTCGAGGCATTCTAAAAGTCTAGCAGGTCGGGATATTATTAAAAGAAGCTTCTTTATTAACCCAGTTAAACGTGCTGCTGCTTCTAAAGACTTGTCCTTCGTCTAAAATTTAGAATTCTTATTAGTATTTATTATTTATTAACAACTTATTAACTTACTTAACCCCTTAAGGGCCATGGAAAAGATTTGATGAACAAAATTTTTTCTATCGGCACTTAAAGGGTTAATTATTATTAACTAATTAATTTACATAATTATTAACTTATTAAATTTAAGTATGAAATTAAATTTCAATAAATATACAAACCTCCATTAATAAGTGTTCTAAATTCTCGCTCATCTCATAAAAATACCTTGTTGTCACTAATTTCTCCTGAGCCTTCTGTAAACAATCTCTTGCCATTTCGATAACCTGATGATGAACAAATCTCAAAATTGGTAGAGAATCTGGTGTCATTTGCGAAACTACTTCATATTCATCAATCTCCTTATTCTCGTTGATAAAATTGGTTAAACGCTCTTCCATTTGTTGTGTTGCCTAAAAAAGGGATATATTTTTTTACAAAGATATTTAAATATACCTTCTCATTTTTTATGAGATTAAAAGAAAAACTCACCTTTGGAAACCGTTCCTTATAAAGTGTGTTCATCATAACAATTTCATTGTCCATTACTGGAGAACGACTTGGTGAACTGTAAAAGTGTCAAAAATGTAGAAAAAGTAAAAAATAAAAAAAATGTCTTGTGCGTAAAAAATAGTTTTTTTTATAATAGACCTTAAACTTCGAGATCGAGGACGATGCAACGGTGACATTCGACCTTCTTCATCAAGACTTGCTCCGTTGCCGGGAATACCGGTAAAATTTGTACCCGGAAATCCAGGATGTGACGAGCATGGTGTTCCAGGTTTGGAAAAATGACAAGAAAGCATTCGCAATTCATCTTTTGTTGGTATATTTGGTAATTGATGTAGACGTTCTTGACTAGAACACTGTGACTGTAAAACCGCGACAAAATTTGAAATTAATTAAAAATTTTAATTGATAAATTGAGTTATTGAAATAAAAGAAATAATATTTACCGAAACATTACTAGAACCAGGAGTTGTTCCATAACCACTCGATGGTAAACTTGCCACTGACCATCGTCTTCCATCTGCGGAACCTGAAGCGGCTCCTCCAATTCTATTAAAAAATACAAACATTCATTAATTGATTTGTCGAAAAGGAAAAAAATTGAGACAGTTTAGTTACCAACCTCCAATGACACTTATATTACTTTACTATTCTTAGCGTATTAAATAAAAGTCATATTAATCATTGTAAAATATATCTCACAGTATTTTATTATTGATTAAAAGAAAGCCAAAAATATAAAGTTACTGTGTTTAGAATTGTCGTCATCGTCATATATCAAACTTTTCACTTCTTCTTCTTCTTGTTTCTTCATTGTTAATAAATAAAAATGTAATTAGGCAAAAATAGATACCTTTTTATTGGAGCAAAAGCAAAATGTGGACTGGATGACATCCTAGGACTCTCTAAAGGACTGCCTACAATCGGAACGAAAGCTATATTGTGAAAAAAAACAAACAAAGGAAAAATTAATTATTAGTGCAAATTAAAAATCTTTATTAAGAAGCAAAATGAAAGTATATTTAAAAAATATATTTTAAAGCTGAAATCTAAGAGAGGTGTTTATAATCAGAAGCTTCATTTAATTAGAAAAATTGTGTAAATTAGGAAATAGCTACAAGCTCGGGGGGTTTTTTTTTTTTTAGAAAAAATGAAGAATAAAATTTTGACAATTTTCTAAAATTGTTTTTCTATACTAGCAGTGGTATTTTAAAAATATTTTTCTATAAAGGTATTAAATACTTTAAGCTTTAAATAAAATTATACCCATAGGATTAAATAACTCAAATATGTCATTTTTCAATTTAGGAACTTTATGATCAATAAAAACAAAAATAGTCGGTAAAGAAATTCGTTTACTTTTTTCCTTTTCTAAAAATTCATTAATTTTGCTGACGAAATCAATCAATAAATTATTAAAATATTTTTAGTACGAAATTATAATTTACAATCTGAATTGGATTAGAAAAAAATTGTTGATTACTTCTAGAAATTAAAAAATTGTACTCAAAAAAAGGAAAAATAAAGAGTTATATGTGACAAATTATGACATGAGAGGTTAGACACTGCTTTATAATGTACAATCGATTAATACACCGGCACTAAGTATATAGTTTAATTAAGAATAATTAAATACATATTTAAGTTGGCAGAGATAACGAGTTTATTATTTAACGTCTTAAAAACAAGTTTCTATTTTTTTCTTGGCTTTTGACAATTAAAATTAATTTTTTCCAAGTAGACGAAAGCAAATTATTGTATCGAGAATCATTCTATCAACGAAAGTAATTATTGAATGATTTCAATTACATACAAAGAAACAATTGTTACCTGCAGTGAAAGCTGCAAATTAAAATAAAAATTGAAAATCAATTACCATAAACTCTCATATTATTGAAATTAAATTTGAATTACACGAACTCATTAATTAAATTGTAATAGTAACAATTTGTAATAACAAAACATTATAATAATGTAAAAAAACAAATAGAATGTATCAACTAACTAAAGGTGTTACTTAAGATTAAAGACAAAAATAGTTAATTAAATATTTTTTCGGGAAAAATATACCTATAGGAAATACCCGCCAGGTAAAAGTACCTGGAATAAATATTACCTGATAATGGTGAATTGCATCGAGGCAAAGTAGGAGAAGTTGTCGAAATGAAAGACTTTCGATGCGCTGCCTTCACAATACGTCGAGGAATATTAAAATCTCGCTGAAAAAAACAATTATTTTTTTTAAAACTATCGAAATATTAATATTTTAGCATTACATGAATGATGATATTTAATGATTTTCTTCCATGGACAAAATCTAATATTAGATTTAGGATCAAGAGCACACTGTCTTGCTGCCAATACACAATTTTCAAGTTCAAATTTATTCTTGACATATTTTTATTTTAAAGAAGCTTTTCTCAAAAATTTTATATCTTTATGTAAAAACGATAATATAAAAATAATTGACAGTTGACAATAAATAAAAAATAAAACTATGAAAAATAATTTCTTCTAAAATTAAAACTAAAACAATTTATACTAACCATATGAACAGATAGTGAAGGCGCTGATTTTCCGATCATAGAGTTTCTCATTCGTACCAAATTCGATATTTCTCCACTAACTAAAATTACGAAATTATTTATGAACATTCTGCAGAATATAAATGTGAAAGAAAAGATTTTTTTTGAAAATGTTATTTTTTAAATTTACCTGGACGAACAGGAGCTTCTTTGCTTTCGACCTTTGGTGGCAAAGGTCGTCGAGTAGCCTCTGTTTCTGTCTTTGGAGTAGCATCTTCTGATTCAACTTGATCAAAAACAAGTACTCGTGCTGGATTGTTATGTGAGCGTAGGCGGGGTCTACTTGGTCTATTCCTTGCTTGATCCATTGTGTTTACTTAATTTTCTTTCTAAACAATAAAAAATTCGTCATATTCAGATAAAATACAGAAACTTTTTTAACAATTCACCATTAAAATCAGTAATCACATATTACAGCTTGAATATTAAGAAATATTAATTAATAATTAATAACATTAAATAATTTATTTATTCAGTAAAATATTAAATTCTACTTAAATTTCCCAATTTATGACTAATTAGTTATTCTCATCTTTCGAGAATTTGGAAACAAGTCACGTGCATGTAAAAAAAAATATAAAAGCAAATATTGACTTAAAAATCATTAGCTAACCAGTTTTAGAATCACAATATACTGTATTTATTAAAAATTTCTCAATTTAATTAATTTTTTAATTTTATTATCCAGTTGTCTATTTTATTCACTATAGGTATTTAAGCAATTAATTTATCTCCCAAAACGTTTTTATTTAAATTAAATTAAATGTTTATTTTCTGATACTGCGTGAGTATTTATTATTCCAAAATAACATAAGTGTTACGTAGCTGAAATTCCTTTAAGCATATGTAAGGATAAAAGTGAATCATAAAACAACCCAGGGGGTCAAGAGTTTATGTGACTAAAAATGGAACAATGATGCGGAAAAAGAAAATCGAATTAAAATAAACAAATTGTAGTGTACATAAACAAAATCTATAACATTATTTACTGCTATAAATTATAAAAAATTAAAGCGATTGTGACTTTAGGCACGAAAAAGTTTTTAGTACATGAATAAATAAATAAACTCTGTATTACGATACTTTAAAATCATAGCACACTGCTGTATTACAATTAAATTAACTCTTTAATAGTCAGTCACAAGAATAAATATATTAAAAAAATGGTATAAAAATTGACCAAATTTAACAATTACTAAATTAAAATTACTATTGTCAAAAATAAAATTAAAAAGTAATTAACGTAATCAACAATAAAACAGAAATTAAGTTAATAAATCTAAAATGATATTACCGAAATTACAAAAAAAAGGTTTCATAAATATAAGAATAATATTTCCAAATACAATTTTAATCAATTCAGTGAATCAAATTGAAGTCTACAAAATGACATTTAAATTTTATTACATGTTATGAAAGCAAAACCAATATTCTATAGTAAGAAATTTTTCGGTATTTAGGTAGCAATTTCAAAATGATAAAAAGTATATTGCCAATGATTCAAAATTTATCAAGTCTATTTAGTTGCATGTTCTACTGAAGGTCACGTTTGTCAAAAAATTAAAACACAAATAAAAATTTAAAAATCAACTACAATAACCGGAATCGATTATTCTTTTGTTTCGTTTCAGAAATACAATTTTTATCATTACAATTAACAAGTTGATGATATAGAAATTTAACGACTAATTTGTTGTGTTTGTTAGTCTGTTTTGATTTTTAAAGCATGTATAAATTAATACCTGATAAATTTTGCAGAAATATATTGTATGGACAAGGGGGATATCAAAGACAGGAGATGCAAACGGCACTAAGCGCGCACGACAAATAGAATGGATGGAAATTCAGCGAAAAGAAATTTTATTACAACTCCGAAATCCATCCTGATAGATGAGCGTTGCCAGAAACAACTGGATTAGGGTTCTTTGAAACTACAATTTCATTTTTATGAAGTGGAGGGAAATTATAATTACGAAACGCGAGGCGACCATGAATTCTGAGTCATGACGGACACCGACACAAACACACTTCAATTCCCCAACACCCTAGTAAAAATGTACGTATATGTATACAAATACAACGAACGCCAGTTCGCCATCTAGGAACCATATTAAAGAGAATCTGTCATAAATATTCCCACATATTCCCTAGAATGTCATTCAAGATAGAATGGATAAAATCATTAATATCTTTTATTCTATTTTTTATTTATTATTATTATTTCATTCAATTTAAAAATCATATAAAAATCATTTATAAAATCATACCTTGACATTTAATTTTGATATTTGATTTTATATCTTTATTTTCAGGGATGCAGAGGGTTAAATTAATCAATAGTGTATAATTTTTATTGTTTACGTAGAAAATAAATACAAGTTTTTGAAATTAGATTTTAATTTTTAAAAAATGTAGAATGTGTAAAGGTTGTAAGAAAAGTTTAAAAGCAGGTTTACAATAAGTCCTAAAGGGTTCTCTTGTTTATCATCAAATGATTCAGAATGAAATTAAAATCGAATTTAATTAAGTATTGATGTTAGAAATTAATTAAAATGCATATTAAAGAATAATTTTTTCTAAAAATTTGATTACGAAAATTATACAATCATTTTAAATTAAAAGAAAGCTTTAAAAATGTTAAAAATTAAATGTACGTAAAGATATAAACAAAGGTAAACTTAACCTCAAAATATTTAAACTTCAAAAACTTTGTCCTTGTGAAGCTTTTGAAACATGTCTGGAAATATTCAAATCTCTTATAGAGACGCAAACAAAACGTATTTTGTGCATAATTACTCCAGTAATTAAAACCGTTAATTCTTAATATAATAAATAATGATCTTGATGATAAAGAGGTAACAGGTAACAGTAGCACATCATACTAGTAGAAACCTACACTATCTACAAACGTACAATTGTGCCCTCTATTACAATTAAGTAAACCATCTGTTACATTTTCATTTTCCTTAACACATTGATATGTTTTTAAGGTTTTTAATTTTTCTTATTAAAAAAATGGACTTTAATAGAGTGTTTTTTGTGTTATAACTAATATAATAAACAATCTATTGTTACAGTTATTAGTGTAATTTGTGTCAAGTGATAATTGGAAAGGAAACGTACTATTTTCAATTTCTTGTTGATCGATACACGATCGATGTTGAATCAAGTTAGTGGATGAAAATGGCGACAAAACTCGTCTATGTTACGCAGGGTCGTTGATTCCTCATTGCGTCATCGTAATCCAGGTAGGAATTCCAGGCACACCTATGTTTTCGACAGATATATCCAGATATGTCTACTTTCAAAAGGTTTTTTAAAAAATTGTTCACTTTCCAGATGTCAACAGTAACTGTAAATACCAACCTCTTTTTAAAGGTCTGGAATTTTGTCGAAAAGGATCTTTTCTTTGAAAAAGATTTTCAAGCCGTTAGTAAACAATTTTTAAAAAACAATTAACAAAATTTGTTAATAAAATGAAGTTGATTAACAATTGTTTATTAGGACTTGATTTTTGATATTTAGTAAATTAATGATTATATTGACAATTATTGACATTTATCGACATTTATCGACATTTGCAGAAAAGACGATGGAATGGACGGGTCGAGTCCACTCTACCATCGGTATGGAGATCAAAGTATTTCAAGTCGAGAGGGAAGTCATCATTCGCAGAAATTGGCACTTTTTCGACCGAATTCGGACACTGTAGATCTTGGTTATCATACGCTTGACAACAATGTGTGTCGACTATCGTCATCGCCATCGGTTGCCTTGCCTGTTCGGAAGCAACTCTTTCAACAGAGACACCTCTATGTTCTTGGACTATGCGATCTTGATGATACGTTATTATTGAAAATTTTCAGTTGGCTCTCGATAAGAGAGCGTTGCTCTCTTGCACAGACATGCCGACGACTTTGGGAAATAGCGTGGCATCCGTCATTGTGGAAGGAGGTGGAGGTCCGTCATCCGCAGAATGCGACAATTGCACTCAACACACTGGCCCGACGCGGTCTATATCCATCGATACGTCGACTCGTCCTGGACGGTGCAACGGGTCTTTTTGGAATATTCAATTCACTGCCGTTTAGTAGTCTGACGTCTCTATCGCTTCGACATTCGAAGCGTGTCACCGATATGAATCTGACCACAATTCTCGATAATTGTATTCACTTGAAGGAATTGGACATGACGGATTGTGCTCGTATAACGAAAGCCTATACAAGAGTTGCCGTTCTACAGCTGCAAACGCTTGATTTGAGCGATTGTCATGAGATTGACGACTCTGGATTGGTGTCGAGCCTGGCGAGAATGCCACATCTTTCCTGTTTGTATCTGAGGAGATGCTTTCGTATCACGGACACGAGTTTGATAGCTATCGCTTCGTATTGCGGTGTCATGAGACAATTGTCCGTGTCGGATTGCACGAGAATCACAGATTTTGGTGTGCGAGAATTGGCCGCGTGTTTGGGGCCGTCCTTGCGGTACTTCTCCGTTGGTAAATGTGATCAGGTGTCGGATGCGGGGCTTTTGGTTGTTGCTCGACACTGTTATAAGCTGAGATATTTGAATGCACGTGGTTGTGAGGCACTCAGCGATAGTGCAACTGTTGCACTGGCTCGCGGATGTCCGAGAATTCGTGCATTGGATTTAGGGAAATGCGACATTGGCGATGCGACACTCGAGGCACTCTCGACTGGATGTCCAAATTTGAAGAAACTTTCCTTATGTGGATGCGAACGTGTCTCGGACTCAGGTCTGGAGGCACTTGCTTATTATGTTCGTGGACTTCAGCAACTTAATATTGGAGAATGTTCACGAGTCACGTGGGTTGGTTATCGGGCAGTAAAACAATATTGTCGAAGGTGCGTTATCGAACACACTAATCCTGGATTTTCCAGTTGATAAGAAGGGAAACATTTTTTTTTATTCAATTATTTTTCTTATTTATTAACCAGTGTTGGGTAATTAGTTGAAAAATTTGTTATCAAATTAATTTTCTCTCAACAAAATCAGAGATTTTGGTTTTTCGATTTTTGAAAAGTTTTATTTTTCCTTGCTGAATAGAACAAAAAGTTGTTAACGTTTTTTGTAAGAAATATATCCTTGTTTCTGCCGTCGTATTTAAAAATACGTCAATTTTAAATATTTTTAAAACAATTGTTTTAGACAAATTTTTAGAGATTCTATTTTACATAGAAATTAATTAGAAAATTCATATTTTCTAATAGATTTAATTTCTAATCATAGATGATTAAAATTAAAACATTTTAATCACGAATATTTTTCATTTGAAAATATTTTGCAAAGTGCTTGATATAGTCGTTCGTTAATATTTGCAAACAATTTTTATTTGAATTTTAAAATATGAAAAACTGACAAAACAATGCTTTAAAAATAATGATTGACCCAACACTGTTATTGACAAATTATGCTTATTAAATATACATACAGGATGATTATCTAAAAAGTTTATTAAATCAGAATCATAAAAACATTGGAGACAATTTTGAAAGCCACCAAATTTACTGTTTGGTTTAAAATATAAAAAATAGAAATTATATTTTATAGAGCATCATCCTGTACAAAAAATAGATTCAATTGGGATTTTTTATTATTATTTATTGTTTTTTTAAATAATGTAATTGAATTAAGTTCATAAAATATTTACCGGTGATAATGTTTAAATTAAGAAAGTTTTACTACTTGAATTGTTTTTATACTTTAATAAATAAAATTAATTGGAAATGTTGAAAATTTGCATTATTTTATTAGTTTAATAAAAACGAACTAACGATTCTTTCAATAATTATCTAAAAATATTAGAAATTATTTTATTATATTACAAACATTTTTAATCAACAAATTTGCATTCAAAATGTCAACTTTCGAAAAATAATACGAAATACAAAATGTTTCGTAGTTCTTTTAGCAGTAACTGCGCATCTATTTGAAGTAGTTTATCCATTCTTTTTTTGTGAAATTTCACTCAAACTTTTCTTGATGATAAACAATCATTTATTAACGAAAAGTATATTTTTCGGCGTATGAATAAATAAGTAAAAATTTCTTAACTTACATATGTATAAACAAAGCTCCTCTATTTCGATGAACTGAGATATAAAAAAAAATTAGATATATATATATATATAAACGAATAAACGGATAGTTTGACAATAACGATTTTAAACGAACATTTAACAATATTAAATGGGTAACATTTAACACGAAGTTCATTTCAACAATTTTTTAATTTGCTCAACAAACGGTCGTGAATTCTTATTCCAACTTCCCTTGGTTCTTTATAATCAAAATCTTTCTTTTGCGCCCAACTTGTATTCCACACTTGTCGTCCCTCGTAAATCTCAATAACTGTCGCGAAAACAGAACACAGGTAAATATTATTAGACCCTGCGTATTCAACTAAAAAACTAGGCTTTATTATACGACCCCAAGGATAGCTAAGCTCTGGATTCGATTCACTGACAAATTTCTTTTGAAATTCCTCGAGTCTTTGAAAAGACATTTCATATTTAGAAAAGCATTTTGTCTCCGTCTTCAAGACATTCATTATTTGCTCGTAAGTGCAATTCATGTGAAATATTACAGTCGTTATTAATGTAATTAATGCAATTCCATTTCCAGCTGCTGCATCCAGCAATGATTCCATTAACAGTGATGAAACTCGATTTCCCTTCGAATTCATTCGAATAATATTTGTCCATTTCTGAACTACAATTGCAAACAGATATCTCAATGATAAGCGAATATTATTATCATTTGATAATAATTCTATGAACATGTCTATTCCTTTAGGATTTGGCACTGAATAATTTCGATTCATTTCCCAACCGACTTGTTTAGAAAGAGTTTCTCTCAATTTATTGCTGTATTTAAAGAAACTTGACAGTGTTTGAGATTTATTCTTTGAAGCCACTGTGCAAAATTTCAGAGCCAGAAAAGCGGCTAATCTCATTAATATCGCCTGATCTTCAACTGAGTTATAATCCCACGATAGTAACATTTTCCAAATGTCATTTTGAAATGACTCCTGAAAAAAATAATTTATTATGATGTGAATATTAATTTTCACAGGTGATAACATTTTTTTAATCAATTTTTCATATAAACCGAAATTTTTTTATTCTTAGAAAAAAATTGTTTGAAAATATACAATAAACGAAATAATAAATATGTAAACTTTTAATTAAAAAAAGTTATTTACAAATACACACCTGTGATAGGTCAGTGGATCGATCAAAACATTCCTTGTCTGTATGGACATGGACATCAAAAAATGTGATTTTCTTTTCTTTTTTTGTGTCATTTTTTTCTGCAAAAACTTGTAAATATCCTTTTGAATGCGGAACGTTCAATAAAGCAATTGCTGAGTAGATTGTGCATGGTACTGTACAATCAGGAGATGTTTTTCCTGAGAAATAAAAGTGAAAAAATCTAGATAGAATAGGTTTCACTTTTTCTTTATTAAAAACGTCACTAGGAAATATTTTTGTGTTTGCCATTTTATCTAAAAAATCATCACTCCACTCATATTTATTGCTCACTTCTTCCTTTTTTTCTACTTTATTCATTTTTCTTAATTTTACTGCTTTTACTTTCTATGTAGTATCACGACCAGTTAGGCGGACAAAAACAAAACATTAGAAGTCACTGAACCCACTGAACTGAAGAACAGTCAACAGAAGAAAAGATGTGTGGACAGATAATAAGTGTGAAGTTATTTGATAACAGGTTTGCAATTTATGAAAATTAATTTAAACGCCCACAAAATTCGTAATAAACTAAAAAATTCTTTTTTTGTTAGTTGCAAATTTATTTTATTTATCAATATTAATAATATTCCTCTTCTTATTATAAACTTCTTTCTATTTATATATTAATTTTTATTAAAAAAAATCAACTAAATTCTTAATTTGGTACCACTCCATTAAGTTTTATTTGTTGACAACTTTAAGTCATTAAATGTTTGTTTAACCTTTCTCACATCTCCCTTTAAATGAATAAATATTTAAGATGGGCAAGTGGGGTCGAACGATTCACGAGATTTTCTTATAAAATATAATTCTTTTTATTGTCAAAAAATTTAAATATCAAAACCTTTTTTAAAAAATACGTCTTTTGATCAAAAAATGCAAAATAGACAAATGTTTGAATTTTTATAGTAGCAGAATAGCTATTTTAGGACTTTTTTGAAAGGTAATTATGTAATCATGTAAAAAAACATTAAATAATGTATTGGTTTGATTATATTATTATTATTATTATTATTTACTCTATTTTTACTTTTTATTATATTCACACTAAGCTTTTAGGTCTATACGCAGAATAGAATCTTTAACGGGAACCGCAATCGTATAATCATAATAAATTAAGCGTAAGAATGAGTTAGAGAAGGATAAACAATATACCTATCCTTCTTTAACTCATTTTGCTATGGGGCGAAATGAGACACAAATTAATTTTATTGTCACAAATTATTGTCATATGTGGACGTCCACATGAAAAGGGCCCATTTTGTTGGTCCTTTGCAAAAATTTTCCGTATTTTTGAAATGGAGGGTCAAAAAAATTAAAACCTCTTGATTTGTCATCTTTAAAGTACCCTGAACTCAAAAAAATTATTATCTGAATAACTTCCAAAAAGAACCAGAGATATTAATGTTAGAGTCATTGATTACGTAGTCATAGATGTAAAAAATGTCGATATTTCGTTAAAATTTCGTAATAAAACCTGTTAAAAATTTTTTAATAAGTTTAATTTCTATTCTTTACCTTCAAATGACACAATAAAATTGTCCCCAATCATTAATCTTGTACAAAAATGGTTTATTAATAAGAAAATCACCTTTTTAGAAAAAGGCCTATTTTGTCGGTTTTATGTATTTTCAAAATTAAGGGGGGGGGGTCGTTTTAAAAATTTGAAACTTATTGGTTTTTCATCTTTAAGTTGCCCTGGGCTAAAATCAATTATTATCTGTATAACTTCCCAGAAGAACCGGAGATATCATAATTAATAGGTATCACAATCTTTAATTCCGTTTTTCTCGAAATGAGGTATTTGTCACTATAAACTTTGAAATTCATCGAATTTTTGACCAAAAAAGTTAAATGAACACTCAAAATTTTCGTAATTTTGCAAGAAATTCGCCCATATAGATAAGGCCAATAGTGCCAAAATGGGCCCTTTTCATGTGGTCCACATATTATAAATAAAATTTGTTTTTGATCATAAAGTATAAGATACTTTTGATCAATTCATAACCCAGTTTAAGCATTATCACAAGAAAAGTATACTCGTCTCGCCCCGCCTTACCCTATATTTTGAATAATAAGAAATCAGCTCCATCTCGGAAATTAACAATTAAAAAGCAAAATTTAATTGTGGAATATTGTAATATAATTTCATAAAATTAAAGGATGCAATATATAAATCTGAAATAGTAGAAAATATTAGTTGAGCAGTTAAAAATAAAATAAAAGAACAAAGTATGAAGACTAATGTTTTTATTTGTATTGTACTTATTAAAAAAGCAATTATTTAAAATTCTCCAACTTTTTGAATTTCGATTTTACATATAATTATGAATAAATTATAAATGCAACATTATCGGATTTTTAAATGGTAAGTAAATATTCATTGCCTAATAAAAAATTCTCCAATATGTTAGAATAATTTTACCAAAATCATTGCAACTAAATTTTGTTTACAAACGAAAGTAAAAACATTTTTCATTTTTTTAATTTAGGAATAAGAATAATATCATTATATGAATATTATGTTTAACATTGACACAATTTTCCTCATTTAATTATGAAATTTCTTTTAAATTGTTTTAATAATAATCTAATCTCCTATAAAATATTCTTGAATATAATTATGAAAATTTCACTATCTTTTCAAATGACAAAGCTAAAATTTTTATTCATTTCAAGTTGTAATTTTCCGTTCTTGAAATGTTCATTTTCATTTCAAGGAATGTGAAATACTATACAAAAGCACAAGAAAAAGTATAAGTATATTAATAAAAAGAAACAAAATGAGCGTTTTTATTACACTTTTTCGCTTTGTGATTTTTTTACTTGTATGCAAACTCGTAATAAGATTGTATCATTTTATTAATTACTGCATTATTGTAAATAAAATTCCAGGACCAATTTCATATCCTTTGTCAATATTTGCATTGCCATTTGAATTTCTCCGTGTCACAAAAGAAGGTATTTAAAATATTTTAATTTTTGAATAATAAATAATATGTTCTTTTAAATGTGTTTAAAAATAAATAATAAGAAGGAAAATTTAATAAATTGTTATCATTATTTTAATTTTTATAGATCGATTCACTAAATTCTATGAATTGTGCCAAAAGTACAAAAATGGTATATTTAGAACCAGTGAAGCTTTTGATGATGTGGTTGTCAATATTTTCAAGCCGGAACTGTTGGAGGTGATAAATTTTTATCTTACTGTCTCACTATTTTACTAAACATTAATTAAGTGATAAATTATATAATAATTAATTATTATTTTTAAATTAATAAGTAAATTTACACTCTTAAGGTGATTTTATCAAGCAATAAACTCATAACAAAAGCGAAACTTTATGAATTTCTCGATCCTTGGTTTGGTGATGGAATGTTAACGTCAACAGGTCGGATTTTTATATTTAAAAAAATTAGTTTGATTTTTTGTTCTACTATCTTAATGCTAATTAATTTTTAGGAGACAAATGGGTTCAAAAGAGAAAAACAATCAGTCCATCGTTTCATTTCGAAATTTTAAATGGTTTCTCAAATATTGTCTTAAGGAAGACGAAAATTCTCGAACAAGTGATCGATGAGAAACTTAAAACAAATCCAAAGAAACCAATGGATTTTGCCTCTTTGGCTATTCGATTTTCATTCGACACTATTTGCGGTAAAATTAGTAATTTGTAATTTTTTTATTTTTTCATTTCATTTCATTGATAATAAAATTTCTTTCTTAAATTTCAGAAACAATAATGGGTGTAAATCTAGATGTTCAGAAAAATTTCGCTTGTGATGGATATTCGGATTCAGCCCACAAGTATTTGAATTGGATTAATGAAAAAAAATTTGTTTTTAATCGATACTATAAAATTGTATACATAGTATTATTTAATATTTAATTCTTTAAAGATAAGATTTAATTTTCATTGTTTTTTTAGAGCCGGTGAAATATTAATTAGGAGAATAAATTCACCTTGGCTGCAATGGGATCCTATATTTTTTAAAACAAAACTTGGCGATGAATTGAAATTAGCAGCAAATACAATAAATACATTTACAGCTATGGTACTTTTTGATTTTACAAAATATAAATTTTATTTATTTTTCTAATTTCTCTAATTAGTTACAAAAGAACTTTTATTATTATTATTTCTTTTTCTATTATTAAATTTAACTTTGATAGTATTTTTCTTTTAAGTTTTTATTATAATATTCATTTGCTTGCAGTTAATTAAAAAGAAGAGGGAAGCTCGAAGAGTTGAAAGTAAAAAGATAATGGAAAAGGATAATTCAGACGACTTTGGTAATTAAAATTTACGAAATTTACAACTATTTTTGTTTTTAATTATTTGCATTTTGTTTAGTACTTTTCTATTCTCATTATTTTGAGAAAAATAATCATAATTTTCTATTTTTTAGAAAAACGAGACAAGAAACCATTTTTAGATCTTATTTTGGATTTACAAGAAAAAGATAAAAATTTTTTAAATGAAACTGAATTAGTAGAGGAAGTAAATACTTTCCTATTTGGTGTAAGTAAAGTTTATATCTATTTCAATCAACATTGCTGTTTTTTAGAAAATATACATGCAATTTTGCTACATTATTTTTTCTTTTACTTTTTTAAACATTTATTGCGAAAATGAATTAAATAGTTTAATGAAATTTCCCTCTCAGGGATATGATACAGTGGCTGCTGGAATTGGTTGGGTCATGTTTCACTTGGGTAATGAACCCGAAATTCAAGAAATAGTACACCAGGAATTGGATGACATTTTCGGAGACTCCAAAGAGCCAGCAACGATGAATCAAGTTCTGGAATTGAAATATCTTGAACGAGTTATTAAGGAAAGTTTTCGTATTCATCCTCCAGGCCCCACAGTTGCCAGACGTTTAACTGAAGATATTGAATTAGGTGAAGTCATCAATATTAATTGAAACTTTGAAAATCAAATTTTAAATCCAATAAATATTTAATCAAAACTAAAAGTTACTTAGGGTTAAAAAAATAATCCTAAATAAAATATTATAATTTTAGGCGGATATCAAGTTCCAAAAGAAACAGTGGTGCATTTGCAAATATTAGTAATGCACCGAGATCCGGAAGTTTGGCCAGAACCTTTTAAATTTGATCCTGATCGTTTTCTACCGGAAAACATACAAGACAGACATCCGTATGCATTCATTCCATTTAGTGCAGGTCCAAGGAATTGTCTCGGTCAAAATTTAGCCTGGGTTGAATTGAGATTTGTTCTTTCTGCACTCTTGAGAAAATTTAGAGTCAAAAGTTTACGAAAACCAGAAGAAATGAAAGAAATTTGGAGTGCAACTTTATTGCCTTTCGATGGGATTCCCATGTATTTTATTCCCAAATAAGTCTTTTTTTTATTTTGGAAATGAAATTTTATTCACGGTAATGTGAATATTATTATAATCTACTTTAGAAAATAATGTCAATTATTCTGATATCTATTTTTATATATTGAGACTAATCTATTTTATATCGTACTATTGATTATTATCTTTACCTATTTTATAATTATTCTTTATCTATATTTTGACCATTACTAAAAATTCTATTATCTTCGATTTGAAAAAAATGTATGTACATAAAAAATATGAACTTGAATATATAAGAAAATTAAAATAATGATAATATCATGAATTGATAATTAAATACTATCATTTTTTAAGTTTTTTTTAGTGAAAAATCACAATTTTATTTAAAAAGTAATTGGTTTTTTTTTGATAAACTGAAACGACGTCTAAATTTCTTAAATATAATTTTTACTTTAACATCAACTTCTTAAAATTTTCCAATCAGGAAAAACAATGTCACACACATTATTATAAGAAGAAGAAGAAATGATGCAAAAGTAATAAAAATGAAAATATATTTGTTTAGGGAACCATTACTTACATGCACATTTTCATGAAAGAACACAGAAACGAATAATTAAATAAAAGTATCTAAAATTAAAAAAAGAAAAATGGGGAACAAATTGACAAGTCAAATAATTAAATCAGTTCCGCTATATTTTCTTCCAAGTGTCTACAATAAAATTTTGAATTTGGAAACAAAAATAAAGGACCTATTATACGAAATTGGAACCGCAAAGTTTCATTTTTTTCTCAGTAATATTCATCTGACTTTCACAAAAACTTTTCTTTTTCTACAAAGTATAACAAAATTTGATAAAAATCCAAATTGTTCAATTTTCACAAAAAAAGAGAAAGAAGAAAAGAAAAAGGTCTTCCGAAGATTTCCTAATTAATTATCACATCGTAGTTACTATACAGATCATAAGAAAACGAAAACTGACGCTCTTTTTCAAAAGAGTATTACACTATATAATTTACCTAACTGTAAGTTTCTGGTTATTGAACAGGCCTGAAATACATTTCGAGATACAAGAATTGAGGTTGCATTTCTTACACGAAAACCTTTGATTGTTTCATGTCAATGATATAATTGTATCAAATCGACTTTTGTTGTTTTTCTTTGTTGCAATGTTATACAAATGTAATGAAGACCGAGCATGACTGTGTACATGAAATCTAAATTGAAAACATGTACGAAAAGCAATAATGGATAATGAATTACGTAAAAAAAATATATATATATCTTTGAAAAAATGTTGCACATTTGATTACCTATTTACATATTCTCTCGGGGAAAAAAATTCCGAGAACGAAGATGAGTTTCATTGAAAATTCTTCTAGAATTCGTGCAACACCCGATCAAAAATGATGACAATATGCAGTAATAATAATAATAATTAATAAAATATACATCGATAAATGCGCGACACGAACATTAAAGTGTGAACAATACAAAGTGGATCGTAAAACACTTGATGAATTTATTACCGATAGACAAACACAAACTTTGGACACAGTCATGAGTTATCTAGGTCACAAGCTACTTAAGGTAAGCTATAATTATTTCCAAAAAACGAAAAATATTAATTTGATAACAAGCTGTCGAAACAATTTCAAAACAAACAAAAATTAGATTAAAAGAAAGAATATATAGAAGAAGAAGAAGAAGAAGAAGAAGAAGAAGAAAAATGTTGTCGCGTTGATGGATATTTATTTTTTTTAAATTGTCCTTTCATTTTTGATTCGAAGTTTCAGCTGATACGAGTTTCCGTTGACACAATCCCTCTTTGAACTTTTAACCACTCGACAAACTCGTCAAGCATAACAGGCCCTTGAAAGAAAATTGAAAAATTTTACTAATTCAATTTATTAATAGATAAATGTCTAATTTTAAATTAATTGCAATTATTACCAATAATATAAAATAAGTTAAATGAATTGAGAATATAAATAAGGAACAAAATAAAAAGTGTAATAATAAGAGTTTCGAAGGATTGTTGTTACTTACAAGCCCCGTCTAGATCATAATTTGATAAATCATGATTAATTGTCCGTGAAAATTCTAGAATGTTACACCATTGATCCTTGTTGATAACTTTATACTTCGACTGATCAAGAAATTGTGCAAATTGAGAAAATAGGGGCCAATGCTTTCCTAAAAGTAACTGCAGCATCACTCTTGCTGTTTCCATATCCATACTTCGTTGATCCTTATCCTAAAGGCAAATTTAGCATATTTAGAAATGTTCCCATTTTTTGTACGTTTAATAATTCTTCTAAGACTTTTTTTTATTAAAACCGCTGCCAAGTTATATATTTTTGTTATAACTTTTGTGCTCATTTCATTCGTTTTCGTAAATCTCGTTGTGTTCATTTCATGAACACTTTGTTTCCTCATAGAGATGTTAATAACAATAAAGTATAAATTTTGAACAATTATTCTTAATTGCTGTAATATTTTTTCTCTTTATTTGATACTTCCACATAACATTTTTTTTTAAATTTCCTATATAATTTCTGTTTTTTAAAATATCAATAACTTCTTTATTTCTAATTGAATTAGCTTCAAAAATAGGTTTAAAAATAGGAGCGTTTTTTAATGCTCTACAAGTTGGTAACTATATAGTTTCAAAGTTATTTCTACAGTTTTTAACAAAATTTTGAAAAAATTATTTTCCAAAATTTTTGATTTTTAAAAGTTTAATATCTCCGGTGAATATGAACAAAAAATGTTTAACATTTATAGGTGTCCTAACATTTTTTTTACAGTTATAGGCAAAAAACATTTTTTTTTTAATTAAAAATAAAAAAAAATAGTTAAACTTTAATAATCTATCTTAAAGCACTCTCATTTTATGTCCGCAGATGAGACCTACAATTTAAAAAAAATCAGCCTAAAAGCTCTTTATAATTTGGAGATATTTATGAAAATATAATGTTTACACACACACGGAATGACATTTTTTAAAAATGTCATTTTTGAACTCCTGAGGTCTAATAACATAAAGAAATTTTAAAAAATCGTACTTGGAAATTTTTAGTATTACAATACTTCCTCTATATGAGGAAGCAAAAAATATCAACATAATTCAAAATAATGTAAATTTTTAGTTTACTCGTATTTTACTTTATGAATTTTAGGAAAATATTAGAAAACAAAAATTAAAAATAGATATAGAAGTATTTTAAGTAGTTAATCGAATTTTATAAAATGAAAATTATGAGAATGTTTACAAATAAAAATTTGAAACTGAATGAAGAAGAAAAAGTATAACTAAAGGGAAAAAAGTGACGTACCCTAGCAAAATCGTAAGCGTATCTGTAAATCCCCTTGAATGTAAGAGGATCATTCAGCAAATTCCTGAGATTTTCTAGTTTGTGTTGTACTTTATGAATTGAGTCGCATTGCAATTCTGAAAGACCTTTGAGCCACTCGTTCATTGTAAAGAAACCCATTTGACGAGCGTTCATTTTGTACGCTAATACCAGCATCACTACATTTTCTGGTTCTACGGCAATGTCTTCACAAAATTTTTCCATTCCGTCTGGACCAAGTGTATCGGGATCGTCGGGTGTTGTATACTCCCTGAACCATGCAATGCACTTTTTTTGTGAAAATGACGTACTCGTGACATCTTCTGATTTTGAATAACGCCTAGCACTGAAATTTTCGAAAAACCAAACGTCAATTTTTTTAAATTAATATTTAAATTATTAAAAATTATTATTTTTTTTAGTACCAACCTCTCGTCTTCCATGCACTGTCAATAATATTAACCATAAAAACAAAATTAAAAGCGTGAATTTGAATTCAATAAACTACTTTTGAAAATACGAGTAAACTAAAAATTTAGAAAGATTTGTTAACAAAAATTGCAATAATAATACCAATTATTTAGAATACTTTTTTTAATTTAATAAATTTATTTATTTATACTTGATTCTATTTTTAAATTATATTATTTACTTTAAACAAACTTAATGTTTATCTTAATTATATGCCCAGTGTAATTTTTACTTTTGAATTTCAATAATTCCAGTTACAAAAATTACAACAGAAAAATGATAAAAATAACACTAAATGAAACTGTCAAAAATTTTGTGCCATTGCAAGAGAGAAAAAAATTCTTTTTATACGAATATTTAACATTCACAAGCACGAGATGCAGACCAACTTAAGCACCAGAGAAGGGCAGACTAAAATTGTGAGCAGTCTATTTTGGTGAATGCTTGACTAGTGTGGGTAGGAGTACAAGAAAAGAGAAAAAGATAAAGTCGATCCTTTACTATTGTCAAGGTTACAATTAAATCATTCTCAAAAGTATTCAATCGCTTTTTCAAACAAATCACTATTAAAATATTTAATTTATTTATTATTCACAGTGTTCACAATTCATATTTTCGATATTTACAAAAAAAAGGAAAAATTGCTCTTTAATATTTTTATTCATGTAATTTTATATACTTTTCGAACAAGTTTTTTTTTTATTAAATTATTTTTTTTGTACATCGTATATTTTTCAGTCTGGAAAAATCCTCATTTTTTGAATTATTATTTATTAGAAACATTTATCATTAAACTAAAAATAATTTTATTCTATTTAATTGTTTACTTTTTCCTCCATTTAATTTACTTTCCAGTAATGAAAAATATAATAAATAAACATTGAATTAATTTACTTTCTTGTCATAGAGAATACAATGAACAGTTCATAATGAAAAACATTCTTTCGTATTTTTTTCTTGATAAAAAAGGGCAGATTAGAAAGTATATGAATTGGATACAGTAAAGGATCGAAATTAAAAGAGAAAGATTAAGCAAGAATCGAAAATATTAAACGGTTCTTAAAATTGTCTCTATTAGTAATTCGTGTTTTTTATAAAATAAAAATAAAAAATTCTTTTTTCAACTACCATAACGGACTTTGAGAAACATGTTTCCGTACAGATAGTATTAAAGAATATGAGTAATTAGAAAGTCGCTTACTTAGAGGTATGTCTGAGTCTTTTCGACGGATGCCTTGGCATACCATCTTCCTGAGCACTAGGTGACATGTCCCTAGAATTATGATTTGTACTGGAGGGCGCTCTTCGCTTACTGCGAGGCATCCCTCCCCAACTAAAACCTAGTCTTTTACTGGCACTATAAGTTTCTTGACTACTTGACTCCTCTCTCCACCTTGGCTGTAATTAAAATTTTACAATTAGCCTTTAATAAAATAGAAAAACATAGATTAATAATTGAAATAGACATTTAATAAACTAAATAAACAATAAAATAAAAAAATGTTTTAAATATATTTCCATAAAGTAAATTGAAACTGAAAAATCAATGTAAAGACTAATCTTCAGATTAACAATCAGTTTTGACAACTCACAAACATTTTTATCATCAAACTATTAAAAAATTGAAAATTATAACCTAAAAGCGTATAATATTTTCTAATTTTTACATTTCATGATTAACTATATCAGTTTGTTTTGACATATAATGTCGAATTGTATCAGAAATAATCAGCAATGTTTACATGCAAAATACGATTGAATGAAATAATATCTAAACACTACAAGAAATAAAGTGTCAGAAATTTATTGCACTATCACTTTATGATAGTACAATTTACAATTCATTAAATGAAAACTGAATCTAGTAGCAAGGGTGAAGTTTTGGAAATTAAAATAAAAATCTCACTAATCAATTCAAACAATAGCAAAAATATGAAATTTCAATGTTTGAAAAAATTCTGAATCTGTCGGCAGCTGACACTCGTGGGTAATTTACAGATTTTTATCGAATATACTACTGAAATTTTTAAAATATTAATTTCTAAAAGGAATGACTTACCTGATTATTCACAGGCACGTTACTAGACAAATTGAAAGAATTTAGTAAATTTGTGATATATCCAGTTTCGTTACGGCTACTCTGGTCCCTTTGCGCCGTCTTGAAGTTGGAAACAATTGAGGTTAGGGTTAACAATTCATCATCATTTTCACGCAGTTTAATTTTCTTTTTTCAACAGTATAATCCTTATAAAACTCGTGACTTGTATCGGAAACGTAAAGATGAATAAATTCTAAAAGAAAATTAACAAATTCAGAATAATCAGCTGACCGCGAATGAACCACACACGTCTGAATTGTGAAAAAGAAAAGAGGGGGAAGCAAGGACAAATGATTATTGAATATCCGTGAAATGCGCGCACTTAAAAATTAATAGTAGAGAATTTCAAAAAAAACTTGACGAAAAGGACATTTTAATTAATTGATAAAAGCCTATCTAATTAAACATACATACGACACATACATACACACCTACCGGAAAGGGAAATAGAATTCGTTGTTCTTAACTTTAAGTTCGTTCTACAAATTGTTTTCCAAACTTCTTCCCTTTAATTAACAAAAACAGTAATATTCAATATGAAACAATAAATTATTTATTAAATAAACGTTCACTGAAAGCGTCTTTTTTTATTGTCAAACTATCTAAAATCACGACTAGTCATTCCTATGGCTCGGCTCTTATTATCGCCATACGAGTGATTCATGTAATTTTCGCGTAATATTTAAATACACACAACAACTAAATAATTAGGTAATAAGTTTTTTGTCAGTTTGAACTCAATACACGACTAAATATAAAAGAAAAAAGCTGCAAATTCGCAGCAATTGCAACACAAAGCTTGCTTGACGCTTTCTTGAAACCTCAGTACAATAATGATTTAAAAATCTCTAATAACAAATTTAATCAAAACAAAACTACTCAATCTGTGTACAATTTTATTTTGTACCAAACTATTTGTTTAACTACAGACGGAAAACAATAAAATATTATTATTTATTTATAAAAAAAACAATTTCAAAAGTTCCAATTGTCATTTTAATAAAGAATAATTTTAATTGGTTGAGAAAATTCGACACTAACGCCATTTGTGGACAGTTCTAGAGGAAAATTCTCAAGTGTGAAGTCAGCAAACAAAGTGTAAAGAAAACAGGTTTTTCCAATAACCTGTTTTTGGAAAATTTTGCCTCTGCTGTGCCTTGCACTATGTTTGCTAACTTCATGCAACTAGACAAAGTTGGACAAATAAACATTGAGCTTTTTTCAGATTGCCAATGTGATTGGTGGACAGTGTTTCAGAGTTGCCAACCTGAAATATTGTGCTTTCGCATGTCTATATCGAGGAACCAAGGGAGCCGTCACACAAAAGCAAGATGGAGGATCTCGCAGTCGAAGTATGCGGCGAAAACGGAGCATATTATAAGGTTCGTTCTGTGAAAAGTATACAAAAAGTGGGGTAAAATAAGATCGCTGCAGATTGCCGAATCTATGGGGCGCGACACTATTATAAAATTAATGAATCGACGCTCGTACTTTGCGAAAGCGCGGCACCTAAAATGTTCGGGAGGTAACGCGGCTTCCTTCGACGCCATGTCTCATTTGACAGGGCGTGATTTTCTTTTGAGTTCCAATACCTTCGTCCTATCCCTTGTCCTTGTAATAGAAAATCATTCGACAATTCAATTTTCATCCTTGAATTAAATACCCAACCTTCATGTCACAATCCCCTGGTCCACAATCTTAGACTTGAGTTGTTGCACCAGTAATGCAACTCTCTTAAGTAATGACTTCAACTTTATATATTTTTCCTTACAGGCCTTTGTCACCGATGTCTTTGAAGAAGAACTTTTGGTAGCATTCGAAAATGAGTAAGTTTTTTCAATTTTTTTTAAAGGAAAATATTTATTTTTATTTTTTTTTAAATTTGTGCATGAAGCAACTTCTGGTGTTAGTATTAGAAATAGATTATTCTTATGCATTACTATTTTTTAATATTCAATAAATTATCTTAAATTAGTAAAATTAATGCTATTTTGTAAATTTAAAATTAGTTATTTTTAATAAAATTGAAAACTAAATTTTTTTCTCTGATAAATTTTTCAAAAATTTTTATTAGTTTTGACTATTATTTATGTTTTGAGTTATTATTTCTTATATCGTATTTTTTTATAAAGTATTTTACACTTGATTTAATTTGTGGTTGATAAATATTTTATGTACTACGCAAATGATTTTTATGAAGCTTCATATGTCATGAAATTGTATTGATAAAATGACTTCCTTGCTTTCATTCCTTTAATTTTGTATATAGGAAATTGTTTTGAATTTGAGATTGTTATCAGAAGAGTGAAAGATTACTCCTTCCTTATGGCACAAACTGAGAGTAGTGCTACACTGATAAATTTTTTTTAATTATTTCTTTATTCACAGGGTGAATAACACGAAGAATTTTACTTTGTCGTTTTAAAAATTTTAAATTCTTATCCAAATTCTCGTTAATTTTAAACTAGTTTTAATAAATTAGGTTTCATGTACTAGAATAATAATTAAATAATAAAATATTTGAATAATATCATTATTCCGCATTATTACATAATTATTCTGTCTATATTCGAAACAAGTGAAAAATCAATATTTCAAGCTGGTTCATGTGAAAATCTATTTTAATTTTTAATATTTAAATTACATTAAATTTGTATATAAATTTTCAATAAGATGAGAATATTTAGAAAATTTATGTAATTAAGCGGAAAATGTGAACACAATGATTTTTAATTTTAATAATATTTTGCCTTGATGTCAATTTTTCAAGAAAAGAACAAAAAGATTGTTATTGAAAAATTGCTTTTTCATATTCCGAGAAAGATAAGTTTTATCAATTCATAACGATTCTCGTTCTTTTTATTTCACAAAAATTAAATTCTAAAGAACATTGAAAAAGACAGTTAAAAAAAATTGATCGGTTTAATTTTATTTTTCGTGAAGAAATTTTTACCCGCACTTTTCAACTTTTTTTTAAATAAGATTTTAAATAAGATAAAATTTTCAATGAACAATTTTCATTATCACAATTCAGTTAAATTCATAAAAAATTAATTTTTGCAGTTGGCAACCAGAATCAAAGTTTCCATTTGCTGAAATTCGTCTCCCCCCAAAAGATGGCCCGAAACCTGAGTTCCAGGAGAATCAGGAAATCGAAGTATTATCACGGTCAAACGATCAGGAGGCTTGTGGATGGTGGAAGGCGATCATTAAGGTAATTAAATTAATAATAAACGAGAATTTCTTAAAATTATAAATAACTCGCGAAAATGATTAATTATTTTTCATGTAATAGAAATTACATGAAAAATTGAAAAATATTAATTAAAAATTTATTAACTTTTTTAAAAAATAAAATTGATTTGTTTATAAATTTAATTTTATTGAGTTCCTTATGACAGCTTTAATTAAATTTATTTATCCGGTGAAAATAACATATGCGTCGTGTGAAGTATTTAACAAGCATTCTATCATCAACGCATTTCGAGCGTCTTTTTGTCGTCACTTACAGTCAATAACTAGAACATTATTGATAAACTGAAATATCGACATTAAATTATAAAATAACAAATTTTTAGTAAATATTGTTATAATTGAAAATAAATTCAAAATTGTTTAAAAGTGGACAATTTTTTATTTCAGATGATCAAGGGAGGATTCCTAGTCGTTGAATATTTAGGCTGGGAATATGCATATTCTGAAATAGTTGGCAGTGAGAGATTAAGACCGAAAAACCCTAATTCACCTATCGACAAAAATACCTTTCATAAAATTGAAATCGATGTACCTGAAGACCTCCGCGAGTTGTAAGTGTTCATTTCATCTTTTTAATAAAATTTTCATAAATAATTTCTAATAATAATTTTCTTCTAACAACTTGTATAGACAATTTTTTAAAATGATTCAAATTTATTTAGTGCGAAAATGGATAATGTACACAAGGAATTTCAAAAGGCAATAGGGGCAGCAGTGTGCCGATATGTGCCTGAACGTGGAGTATTGCTGGCCATCTCCCGTCATGAAAATATACGTCGTCACAGCAGCATGCTCCAGGAAATGCATTTTCGAAATTTATCTCAAAAGGTAATTATAACCCAAAAAAAAATAAAATAAAATACAATAAAAACAAAAGTTTAACCTCATAATTTCGTATTTTAAAAGAAAACTTTAACAACTAAAAGTTACAATTTTCTATCATTAGGAAATATGTTTCAATTGTTTATGTTGAAAATTAAATTCTTTAAGCTTTCTGTTTCACTAATTAGCATTTAAAATTTAATTTAACTTTTTCATATAAAATACGAAATGATGAACTTTTGTTTCTATTCTTTGTTGGATTCTTCCTTAATTTAACTGTTTGTGAGAAATTTATTTTTAATTTTAGACTTCTTTAATTACAAATTTAAAAAACTCATAATTCTTGTTTCGTAAATTTGAATTTTTGAACATATTCATTACACAAAATACAGCAAAATCAATAGATTTCTATCGAAATTTTAGAAAATTTTAGTAAATTATACAGAAGATGGAAGTATTTATTGTTGATCAGAATCGAATTATTGTCAAAGATGTTTATTAATTGTCAAAGAACTGATCAGTATAATAATTATTTTTTAATCTAGCTTTCGCCTCTACGAAGTAGGGCATTTTCAAGAATAAATTACACTGAAAATTATAGATATAAATATTTAAAATAAAATTGTATACCAAAGAAAAAGACGCATACAAACATTGATCCTAACCTGTTAATAACAATTTAGTAAATTATGTTTAGAGATTTTTATATTTTAGTAGTTTGACAGTACTTTATGTATTCTAAATGCGCAATTTGTTATCAAATTGTATTTGTATTTATTTAAAAAACATTTATTGATTTATTTATTTAAGAATAAAGTAATTCAGGGTTGCTACGGTCAGGAAAAACCTTGAAAACCTGGAATTGTCAGGGAATTTTTTCTCGGTCAGGGAAAACCTGGAAATGTCAGGGAATTTTATAAAATATTTTTTTCAAAAATTAATTTGACGTATCTGAATCGCGAAAATTTCAATTTTTCATTTTTATTCTCACTTCTAATTTTAAAAAACTTCATTAACTATTTTTTCAAGTTAGATTTAAATCTGTTAAAAAATTTAATTATTTTCAATACAATTGTAGTAAAATTTCACGAAAGAAATAATTGTTTTTAATTTTTAAGAAAGAGTTAAATTTTCCAGCAAAAATTTTAATAAATGTTTACAGTATGATTATTAATTATAATTATTAAAAACATCGACATAATCAATAATTTTCTAGAAATTTTAATAAAATTTAATTATTAAATTTTTAATTTCAATCATTACGAAACACGATTATTTTAGAAATTTAAAATAAATTGTTGTTGAAATTAAATTATTTTCAAAATTATCAATAAAATTTTTAATGAAACTTCATTTAAAAAAAAAATTAAAACAAATTCTTCGAAGAATTTAATTAGGATTATCAACCATTTTAATAAAATTATTCGTATGCATTAAATTTTTTTTATAAATAATAAAATTCTTCGAAGGATTTGAATTATTCTCAAATTTTTTGATAAAATTCTTTGCAAGCATTCAATGATGTTTAATACATTAATTTTAAAATTGAAAATATTTAAAAGGAAATTTTTTTTTAAATGTTAGTAAACAAAAAAGCAAACCATAACTAACTAATTTGGCCAGGAAATTTAAATAAATGGTCTGGAAAACCTAGAAAAGTCTGGGAATTTTGAAATGCTGAATTCGTGGCAACCCTGTGATTCCTATGAATTTTTTTCTTTTAGCGATTATTTTTTATACATTTAATTAAAAAATGTGTATATTTAATTGACTGTAATTTGTTGCAGGTACTTCTTTTAAAAAGAACAGAAGAAGCAGCACGACAACTTGAATCAACAAAGCTGCAAACGAGTGGAGGGTAAGTAAATTGCAAAAATATTCATTTTCCCAAGGTTCTAGCGTACTGTTTTTTATACGTTTTTTAGTAGGAAATTAAAAACTTTTATTTCTCATTTCAACTTTTGTAAAAAACTTCTTTCATCTAATTTCTCTTTTCTTTTCAAAAGCGCATGATAAAAATAATAGTGACCTCTCCATGCATGCAAATTCAAAAAAATAACACGTGTATACTAATTGAAAATTTCGTTTAATCTTTAACGGTTTGTTTCTTTCCGTATTAACAAATAAAAATGATTAAAAATCAAAGTATGCTAGAACCTATTCGACTAAAATTTCGTGGTTTTCTTTTTAATCATCACCTTATCCATACACTGTCCTGAAAACCATCCTGTCTGTGGTTTGCATTTACTGGCAGAGGTGAAAGGTATCCCACAAAAAATTGTCAACTAAACAATATTGTTGCTTTTGTATAAGTAAATAGTTTTAATTAATTTAGGATTTCTAATGGTTTTGCTTCTAAAATAATTTTTAAATTCAATCCTTCCTCTATCGGGAAGTAAAAAAGAGAAATTTTTCCAAGAACAGGAATTAAAAACAAACAGTGTGTGATAAAATTAACTCTGAGTTAATTTTTGTTAATTTATTCGATTATGCGAGTTTTGAAAATTTAAGGGGAAAATTAAATAAACAAAAATTGGAATAGAAGAAAAATTTTGCAGAAATAAATTGTACATAATTTTATTTTACATATTTTTCCAGCATATTTTTTCTCTCTCTGTCTCTCACTTTCTATTTTGATATGTTGCTTTGTAGCTTTGTGCAGATATTTTACTCAATATTTTCTCTTCATAATGAAATGCCGACAAAATTATGTTTGCATTCATTATTTACATGTGACGTTTATTATAGTAATGCACCAGCTGCGCAGAAGAAAAGTTTTGTTGAAAGCTTTCGGAAACATTTTCTTTTCGTATTATTCTAATTGGCATGTTTACTGTAAGTTTCTCGTACAGAACTTTAATTTCAATTAATTTTTTCAAGATTTCTGGAAAAATAAGAATTTTTTGTGATTGTGACAAAAATCTGGATACTTCTCTCTTCAAGTTTCTAAGGTTTCTTAATCAGTAATTTTTAATTCTATTGAATTCAATTTAGATAATGATTTTAAGTGCAAATTTATTAATACCGCTAATTTCAATGGATAAGAGAAACCTTTTCAAATATAAATAAATAAAATACTTTTTTAAATTATTTTTTCTTTGGTTACTTTTGTTTATTTTATTTAATTTCGTTTACTTATTCCTCGTGAAACTTATTTACAGAACTTTGTCCTCTTTTATTAATTTATTACTATTGTAATTAATAACAATAAAATCCAACGCTCTGCGAAAAAATTGAGGCAGTTTTTTGTTTCATTATTTTGTTTTCCAACTGAAACAGACAATTGAGCAAACAGACAGAATGGCTAGGGCGTAGGATAGGGCCATCATTTAAATTGAGTTTCCCCATCAAGTTACATCGGGATTTGTTTTTTATTTCAGCAAATTTAGATCATCAAACTTTATATATCAGCGTGTCTCAGACTATGAGGCAGGAGTGAGAACATATTCAAGGTGAGAAAATAAAAAAAGCAGCGTGGTTTATATTTAAGTTTAGCTTATTGTCATATACAATCCACACGACTGCATTTTCATTGAAAGGAAAAAGAAAAACACAAAAAGGAACATTTTTTTTTAAAAAGGAAAATTACACATTTAAATAAATTAATGAAATACACTTTTTAAATTGCATGTTATACAATGCTGTGTAGTACAGTTATAAATAAACATGCTTCAAGACATATTCGTATACACAAAAGTATGTTGATTCTGTTTTTTTTTATTTTTTATATTTTAATTATTTGCTCTGTAGTATAATGTATTTGAACGAAATAGTGGCTGGTGCAATTTGGTACTAGATCAATAGCACATGTTTTAAAATAATTGTGTATTTTTATTTATATAAAATATTTTTTTGCATTGTTACGTAGAATAAAAAAAAATATTTTTTTGTCTGATTACATTCTCATCACTTGAGAATTTATTTATTTTTTATTTCAACAGTTACATAAAAATTAGCCTGCCAATGTTTGAGAAACACTGATATATTTTTCGTCCTTTTTGTCTTTTGTATATATATATATATATATATATGCAGATTTATGAAGAGAAAAAAACGGTGGCTCTATTCTTTATGTCTTTTGGGGGAAAAATTTGAATTCTCTTTTTGTTGTCGATTTTCTTGGCCTGAAATTATTCCTCAAGTAAGTTTTTAGTCTAGGATATTGATTTACACATTAATGGGGACAGATTTTTGCTCAATTGTTGTTGATTGTGTGACAATATGTTGCAGAATGTATCCAGTTGACGAATAGAAGTACATATGTTGAAATAATTTATCGATCACGCGTTCGGTTTTTTTGTTCTTTTGGAAAATTTAGAAAATTATTTTTATTATTTCTAAACTTAGTAATACTTTTTTCCCTTTAAATTTAGGAATATTTATGTTTTGAGAATTATTCTGGTTTAGTTCGATTATTGAGTTTTTAATTATTTATTTAGTATTAAGTTAGTAAACTAGTAAATTCGTGAAATTGATTATTAAATTAGTATGTTGGAATATAGTAAATTGTTAGTGTTTTTGTATTTTCTGTATTTTTTTTATTTACATGGGAATGGGAGAAAATTTGTTTTATTAAAAAGCAAACTTGGTAGTATGTTATTTGCATGAGTATTTAGTTTTATTTCAGAAAAATTGCTTGATTAATTTATTAATTCATTCGCTTATTGTCTTAATTCATTTGTTTAATTTATCATTTCATTCTTTATTTACCAAATAATTTATTATGTTTTTAGAGAATATTTCTTTTCGTTTTTTCTTGGGGATTTTCTTTGAATTTGATTTTAATTTCTCAATATTTTTATGTTTAGGTACACTGATGAGTTCAACGTTCGAGAAGACTTAATGGGCCTAGCTATTGGAGCTCACGGAGCAAATATTCAGCAAGCCAGAAAAGTTGATGGCATTACAAACATAGAATTAGAGGAAAACTCATGCACATTTAAAATTTACGGAGAGGTGAGAAAAATACAATTTAAATAACTTAAAGTTTTTTTTAAGAAAAGAGAGTAATAAGATATTTTTAATTATCTTACAGACGCACGAAGCTGTAAAAAAGGCACGTTCTATGTTAGAATATAGCGAAGAATCGATTCAGGTACCAAGGGTTCTTGTTGGGAAGGTGATTGGAAAAAATGGTCGTATCATTCAAGAAATTGTCGATAAAAGTGGCGTAGTAAGTACAAAGTTTTGTTAGTTTTATTTGCAGTATTATCAGTTTTTATTTTTTTCCATACAAAATTATTTGAAATTTGTTTTTTAACTAAATAAAAAAAATAATTCGGGATTAATAATAATAATAATAATAATAAGTAATTAATTATTATTGTTATATGTTAAGTTTGAATATTATTGATTTAGGGTAATTATTAATTGAAACCATTTTATTAAAAGATTTTTTTTGTGAACTAACAAAATTAAAATTTTTTAATTTTTCTTTCGTTATTAAAACGTTTTGTTTGAATTTTGTAAAATTTCATGCTTTTTTCATCTTTTATATCAAATCATTTATTTATTAACTTGTGAATAATGCTGAAACAAGCTGCTTCATTAAAAACAAAAAAAAATATTTCGCAAAAATTTATATAAAATATCTCTGTGGGTAGTTTAAAAGTATAGGTTTGAAAAAAAACAAAATTGAGAATAACCCTTTTATTTATTATAATTTCTTATGTTCAAGAGATTGATTGTTCGAGTGAAAGTTAAAATTTTTAGGGGGTTATTTTGTGTGTGATATACTTCATTCTTTGTTCTCGGTAGATAACATCTGGCTCGAGTGGGAATGTACATACTGATAGAGTAAGTATGTTACCTAAATACTCTATGTGCCATAATTTCATGAGCATTGACTAAAGCACAGAATGAAAACTTAAGACTAAAATTTTTTAAAAAAAGATACATTTAAAATCAAGATGTATATTTTGTATTTTTCAAAAAAATTGCCAAGCCTTGTTCATAGAAGAGAAATATTATAAATTTGTACCAAAAGCTTTATTACATTTTTTGAAACAGTTATTTAAAAATTATCTTTTTTCAATCTTACGTTTATTTTTTTTGCTTTAGTCTCATCATCCGTTTTTAGTATACACTTGAAAAACTTAAGTCAAGCTTGATGGTAAATATCACATAACCACTCGGGCCAGCTTTAAATATATAAATATATATATAAATATATATATTAAAAAAATCTCATTAGAATTGAATTTAATCTAATTATTTATTTTTAGGGATAATTGACAATTATTTGTTATACATGATAACTTTCATTCGAATTCTAAATTTGTTTATATGGGGTAAAAATGTCACAGTGCATGCTTCACTTGCATTGTTTCTTAATAAACTATTTTTTATTTTTTAAAAAGGTCCCGTGGTTCTTTTCATATTTTCATCTTAAAAAAATGATTGAGTTTGGTTTAAGTAAGAATTGATTCGATTTTCTTTTTAAAAGTAAAAATTATATCAATTCTTGCGTTTTTCTTTCTATAAATTATAATTTAGCATATAGAAGTAATTTTTTTTTACTGTTAACACACTTAGATTATTTATAAGTTTCTATTTCATTGGAGAAATATTTTTCTAATTGAATATTCTAACTTTGAACATTTTTAACCATTTCTAAGTTTTTAAGTAAATTCATTTTTGGTGTAAGGATTTTTATTGAACCCAGTTTACTGGATCTTGTAAACTCAAAAAGAAATTGTATTTTTTTTAAATACACGTTTAAATTGGAAATGTGATAGTTTCAATTTAAATGTATTTATGTAAATCTTTAAAACAGTTTGAAAAAGTGTGATCATTGCATGAAATTTCTGGTTAAAAATATATTATATTTTCCATACTTCTTTTCAGCAATAATGAATGTTTTTTCATTTAGAAAAAAAACAGGAAATAGAAAAAAAATTAGAATTTAACACTTAAAAAATTATTAAATCAAAAGAAGAATACATTTTAAATTAAAATTTTAATACTTGATATATTATATTCTCTAGAAAACGAGAGATCATCGACATTTTTGATGAGAATGAATTGTAATTAATTGTTTAGTAACAGTTTGGATTGTTTATGTGTTTAAGGTACGAGTTAAAATTGAAGGAGATAATGAACCTCAACCGACTATTCCGAGGGAAGAGGGTCAAGTGCCCTTCGTTTTTGTTGGTACAGTTGAAAGCATTGCAAATGCTAAGGTTTTATTGGAGTACCATTTAGCTCATTTAAAGGTAAATTTTATTATTTATGTCGCAAATATTAATATTTTGATTGTAATTGAAATGATATTATTTCATGAATTTATTCACGAATCTTTTTAAAAGCTTGATTTAATTAATCAGTTTAAACGTAATTAATTTCATTACAGGAAGTAGAACAACTTCGGCAAGAGAAACTTGAAATTGACCAACAACTAAGAAATATGCATGGAGCCACAACTGGTCCAATGCCCAATTTCCCTCCTGTGAGACGAGGAATGTCAGCGGGGCCTGAAGAAGGCGGCGGGGGTCGTGGAGGCAGAGGTGGTCAGGGAGGCAGGGGTCGCGGTCGAGGTAGAGCTCCCCCGAGACACAATACTGGTAATTAAAAGAAACAAGATTTTAGTCATTTTTAGAATACATAAGAAAATGTTATAGAACATTTTTTTTGTATCTGATCTTCTTTAGAGTGATTCTAAACATTTTTTAGGATATGAAAATCCTAAAAATTTTGAATCTTTATAAATAAATATATAATTTTATCTATATATTAATAAGGAAGATGATATTTTTGAAATGTCAATAATTAACAATTTAATATTTCAGGTATGCGTCGGGATAATATGGATGGAAATGATGATCGTATTCGGGATCTTCCACCACGAGGGGGACATCAAGGAGGTTTAGGAAACTCAAGCTACGGTGGAAGACAGGGTAGACCTTCAAATCAACGCAGAGATCGCAGGGACGATCGTCGACGAACGACAGATGACCAAGATACAGTCCTTGACAGTCAAGATGTCGCGATCATCGACAGAGGTAAATACAATATTCAAACATACATACTTGACGAAATCCTGAATAACTCATGTTTTTCCGATTGTCCGTATTTTAAATCAGACGAAAAATAAAGTGCGATTGAGAATGAATTTTTTTTATTGTCCATTTGTTTTTCAATTGTAAAAATGTGAGAGTGAATGAAGATTGTAGTGAAGAGAGCAAAAAAGGGAAATATGAAAGTAAAAAGAAAGAATGAAAGAGAAAGTGTCTCATTAGAATGCTTTACGAATGGTATTTTGGGAAAGCAAAGCAAACACTTGTGACCATCTAACATACTGTTAATCGTCTTATTGAATAACTCAATGCACGCTACTAACTCCGATATCATAATAATATAATCTAAGCACACTAAAAACTGAATTGACATTGACAAACAATTGCGATATGTTGAACGGATGGTCACAATGGTTTGTGTGTGCGTAGAATCAGTATCAAGTGTGGAAGGCGGACCTAAGAGCACAAACCGAAGACGACCGCGCCGATTTAGACAACGCAGTGCCACTCCTACGTCTGTTTCGAAAGGTAATATTTTCAAGCAGAAATACCAAGAAAGAAACATTCTTTAAACTTATTTTTACAATTTTCTTTCCAATTCGTCTGTGCGCCTTTATTTTTACAAATTATCAGGAAACTGTGGAGAAGAATTTAATCCACATGGAAATATTTTGATAAATCAATCATTTATTTTAGGTGGTAATGCGGGTCCAGGTGAACACGGACAGGGGAATATAACCAGTAAGGAGGGAACACCCTCAAATGACATAACGACATCAAACAACAGTTCTCAGGGCGGTCCCAAGGGACAACGTGAGCAACGTACTCGTAACCCTCGCATCCAGTCAGGCAACAAGCCAAAAGAGACTCTGGTTAATGGCACCAGTGGCTAAAACAAAATGAAGAAAAATTACAAAAATAACAAAATCGCAGATTACGAATTTTCCACGAACGTAAGACTATACAAAAAAAAACCCGAAGAATTTTTTAGTACAATCAACATCTTAAGTACGCAACATGACGCTATATCCCCTTAAACCCCCTCATAAAGGACTTCACGATTATGGAACGCGACATGATTTTTAGTCTATGCTCGTTGTTAAGACTGTTTGCTACCGATAAGAATTATGACACTTGTTTAAGAAAAAAATCGTCATTCTCCTTAAAAAATGGAAAACTAAAAAAAATGAAAAAAAAAAATCATTTAAGGACACGTATAAATATCCATGCATGGTTTAGTTTAAAAAAAAATGATAGTCATTACACTATCATTAATTTGATATATGGACACATTCATTGGGAGGTAGTAACAGCACAATTTGATAATGAGAATAATTCCCCCTCCCTTCCCCGGTCCCCCTGATTGTGAAACTGTGCCTCATTTTTATACCGAGCTCCTAAACTTATCCGACAGCGCTTTGGATGTGTACCATTTAAAAAAAACGTACCAACGCCAAATCGTTTGTTCACTTTCAACGATCCAATAATAATAATAATAAAAAAAAGAAAAAAGCTCTTAAACGTTGGCTGCTTGTAAACGCTAAATTTGAACGAATTTTTGTTTTATTTTGCTAAATATTCTCTATGAAACTTGACTCGAGAGAAAAAAGTACTCTAGACTGATTAATATATTGGTACTTGAAAACTTACCGTTCAAATTTGATTTTTCGAACAAGCAGCAAACTTTAAGAGTTGTCGAAGACTCTCAAAGGTGATGCCTAATTTGTTTGTTATCCCTTTGGTTTTTATTTTGTTTTTATTTTTTGGGGAAAAATAACTTCGTATTCGTTTAATGCAATTGACGAAAAAAAGAGAATGGTGAAACTGAGTGGAATTAAAGAAAAATGATTTAATTAAACGTTAAAACGGCAGCTGTGACAATTCCCAGATTTAAATATTATTCCCAATGATGTTCCTTTTTTTATTTACTTCACAATTTTTGAGTTTTGTTTTTTCTTTGATTTACTACTCTTAGAGTTACTTAACAAGACTAGATTTTTATGTTTCAATAATTGAGTGCTAATTAATAATTGTACTATCATGAAGAGCGTTGAAACTGGCTTATTTTATTTTTCTTTTCTTGAAACAAAATTTTTATTCACATACACACACATAAGTGTGCACTCGTAATATGATTGTTTTTTTATTATTCATTCCCAATTATTACACTTTTTCACTAATTTAGTTGCATTTTTTCTGTAACTAAGATATAATCCAATTATAACGAATAATAGATTTCTTTTTTAATATACAATTCATTTTTGCATTGTTTCACAATGATTTATATATGAAAAAAGCGGTAAACGTATACTTAGTAATACCAATGTATGATGTGCCAGAGAGAAGAAATGATACATGTTTTATGATATCTAGCTGAAGTGCAGAACTTAGCTCATACCTTTATTACTATAATACTACTTAGTCAAAAAATGTGGATGTCTGAACAAATAAACTAGCTTTACTATACTAAGCTATTAAATAGATACGATAAGCGGTTTTAAATTGATTTGATCGATTTAAAACTGACGAGTCTTTTCTTCCGGATATGACAACAACTTAATTGACGTGTCTTTTGTGAATCAAAGTGCAATTTTTTTTTTTTTAAGAAAAAGGAAAGCCGATAATGATTCAATATAAAACTTAATGACACATACCAATTGCTGTCGTAACATCAATGGTAAAAAAAAATTGTGACAGCCAAAAAAAAACTGAGATATCCCCCAACTTGCTTGTTTCAGATACATTTGTATTGATTGCAATTTGTGCATAATTTAAGAATAAAACATTTCTGTACATAGATTCATCTTTTTATTTCTCAAACGTCCTTTTTGATTTTCTTCAATAGTTGTTAATTCTTTAAAATATTTCTTTAGAATAATTTTTTAAAAGAATTTTTGAAAATCCTTTTCGAAAGTACAGTGTAATTCTTCTAAACAGAAATATTGAACAAATTGTTTGCGTAAAATAGAAATGTTCCCGAAGATGAAAATTTCGATTTTAACGTGTACTCTTGTTGAATTGAGAGAAGAATTCAGGACTTGATTTATTTTTATACACGACACAATTGAAATATTCCTGTTGCAATTTTTGTTGCTCGGCTAGTTGAAGATTTTCTTCTGCAATTTGCTTATTCAGCTCTCTAAAATTTAAAAATAGGAAAATTTTCTACAACAAATTAATTATTACAATTAGTATTATAATGTAATGTATTAAAATTAATATCTTACGTTTTTTTTCGCTCTAATTCACGGTAACGTAATTCTGATAATCGAGCATTTCCCAACATTTGCCGATTCCAATCCTCATTTTCTTGTTTTTCGGACAATTTTATTTTCTGTAAATGTAAAAATAATTCTATTCTCAAAAATTCAATTATTTACATAAATAATAAAAATTCCACAGGAATTCAACTATTTATAAATTTTTTCGCAATTATTCAATTATTTTCATAAATGATACAATTTTTTACAGCGATTTAATTATTTTCATGAATAATAAAGCATAGAATTTCAATTAATTTTAATACAATTTTAACCAAATTCTTCAACAATTATTAAAATTCGTCGAAAAAATTTAATTATTTAAAAATTTGTTGATAAAATTATTTATGAGAATTCAATTTTGATAAACATTCATTTATTCAATAATTTATTTTATTTTTGTATTTAAATAATTAAATTGTCGTAAAAAATGTCTAATAAAAATTTGTTTAAAAATGAATTTCAGTTAAATTTTTAGATAATAATTAAATATTAAAAGTATTTATTATTTAGGAGAATAGTTAAATTCTTGCAACTTTTTTTTGTCACATTTTTTAAAATAATTGAAATCTCGAATTCTAGCAACGAATTTTATTAAATTGTTCTTAAATAATTGAAAAAAATATGTTATTAATTTTTTTGGAATAATTTTAAAATGAAAGAATTTCTTAAATAAATTTAATAGAAGATTTTTTTGAGTATCGAATCATTTTGAGAGTAAATCAAAATATTCTTTAGGGTCAGGTAAAAAGTAAAAATTTTATCTGGAAATCAGGAAAGGGTCACGAAAAATCAAAATTAATTTATTGTAATATTTTCTATTAGTAAAACAAAAGAAACAATTTAATATTATTTGATTTTAACGGTTTGGAAAAAAAACAAATATTATTTATAGTGAATATACTGTTATTGTTTTTAAAGCACATTTATCATATTTCTAACTTATTTTGATTTTTTTCTAGGTTCAAGAGGCAATATTGCCAAAATTGAAGTACGAAACTTCTAGATGATGATTTTGAAACAAAGTTGCAAAAAACGGAAAATATACATACAATTTCTATCATGAGATTAAAATCGGTTGTTACAATTTTTCCAATGAGAAATTGCAATTTGCAAATAATTTTTTTCATGGTTTTTTCGAACTTCCAGATATTTTTGGAATTATTACCTGAATTTCTTCGATTTGTCGCAATTGCTCGTCGCGATAAACTTTTAATTCCTCGGTGGTCATACCCTTGTATCTGGTGGCCAAAGGTTTGTTCGATCCACGATTACTTTCGGCCTGTTCCTTGGCCTCAGTGAGAAAATCGCCAGTAACATGATTGTAAATTTCAGCGCGCTTATCTTCTTCGTCCTGAATTTCATCGCAACGTCTTCGGTATTCCTGTTCCTCTGCCTACACACAAGGACGAAGAAATAGAAAAGAAGGAGAAATAATTTATGAAAAAGACGGAAGTCAAAGAAAGATTTTAATGGGATAAAAGAGATAAAAGAAAACAATTTAAATATCTGGATGGTTTAGTGGAAAAAAATCAGCGTGAAACAGGTGAGTTGATAATTATTTGTTTCAAATTCTTTAATACATTTCGTTTTCTTGATAATTAATTAGATCAAGAAAAAACTTTTTAAACAATTAAGAGAATTTAGAATAAAGGTTTTTTAAAATTATTCGATAGTAAATTTAAGGGGGGAGGAAATTTGACTTACTAGTGTTTTATTAAATTTTGCCGCAGCTTCCCTCAGTTTACGACGACAATCTTCTTCCATAAGTTCAAGAGTAATTGCACGTTTATCTCGGGCGATTACTGCATCCTGATAGGCCTTCTCAGCGTCGCGACGCTCCTTTTCAGCAGCTCGACGTTCGTTCATTTGTTGCATTACCCATGATTGCATTTGCTCTTTTTGCTCTTTCAAACGTTGCTGCTTATTGCAGTCTTCTCCTTCGAATCTAGAAAAAATAAAAGAAAAATATCCATGTGGGTTTTTTTTCTCTTTTAAATAAATTTTCTCTTACACCTGTGCCGAAGCTAAACCACATTGAGCATCGCCGCACTCAATATTTTCTTGTCGCATTTTTTTCAATCGATCAGGATCGTAAAGATCAAATTCACGTCTGTCTTCTGGTCGTTGACAAACTTGTCGGTAGTTGTTGATTTTCTGTAGAAATTTTCTTCTTTCCTATGACATTTCACTTTTGATAATTTCAAATAATCAAATCTTATTAATTTATTAAAATAAAAATTCTACTTTTGTGTTGAATCACAATTTCAATTAATACTTTGTTAAAATAATAATAATAATAATATCTTCTAATAGTGGTAGATTGGGTAATGAGGTAAAAACCATCTAAGAATAATCCATAGAATTAAAAATGGTAGAAAAGTAGTTTTTTCGTTTTGTTTACCTCCACTTCTTTCTTTTCCAGAATAATTGCAATTTTACAACTGCGAATAAGAGCATCGTCTATACGCTCCTCTTTCGCTTTTTCGGCATCACGTTGATTTTTTTTTTCCTCTATTTGCTTCTCCAAGAATTCTTTATCCACCTTTGAAAATTTATTAGGCCCATAATATTATTTTTCTTTATATTGAGAAACAAAGAAAATAATACAAAATCATTCTATTATTGATTGTATATTTGAAGAATTACAAAAAAAAACAAAATATCAACAACAATGGTAAAATTACGTATTGAAACTTACATAAAAAATAATTATTATTATTGATTTGTTTTAATATCTGCGATTGATATTAATATAGATTTGCAAGTAATAGGAGAAAAAAATTGATTATAAAACTTAACCAAGAATGAAAGTCGTGATTATACCCCAATTTTACGTGTCCGAGGATTGAAGATTCGAGATTTTCTTGTTTCTTCAATTTGTCTTCTTCTCTCGATGGCAGCTGCATTCTTCAGATCGTCCGCTGTAGCGAATTGGAACTTTAGCATTTTCGTTTTCTAAGTTAAAAAAATAATGTTTTGACAGGTATATTAATATTCAAGAGAAAAAAATGAAGTTTATGATCTTTTAGTGAGTAAACAAACCCCTTGCCAAAGAAAAGAGAGAAATGTTCGAGGATCGAAACAATTCAGCTATAAATATAAGGGGCGAATGTCACGTTGCTATGACACTAGGGTATAGAAAGGCTTCTTGTCTGTTAAATACTCAAATTATTCCATTCACAGATTGGTATAATAACTATACTTATAATTGTTATTTTATTATTAATAGAATAATTAATAATTCCTATTTTAATATTATCAATTATTATTATTATTATTATTATTATTATTATTATTAATCATTATTATTTTATGTTTTATGTATTATTCCTATAGGTTAGGCTGTTTTTTGGCACTCGCCCGAGTTAACTCCGGGTTAATAATTCTAATGATTTCTATGAATTTTTTTATTTCTACTGTTTTCTATATTTATATTTATGCCATTTAATGACATTTAAGTATTTTAAATTTTAAATTTATTTAATATTAATATGTACATAATAATATTTGTATCGAAATAATGAATATTAAGTACTTATGTATTTTTAACAATAAAATTAAATATAAATTTATTTCAAATTAACCGCGGACTAGAATTAAATATCGATTATTTCAGGCCGCGCCGCGCGCGCAATACACTTTTCTCCAGTATTTATTTTGATCTATATCAGGTAAGAAGCATGTGTTTATCTCTATCAAGGAATATTTCTTGAAATCCATTATATATTAATGATTAAAAATAAAAAATGGGACGCAAAATACCTGGCAAGAAACATCATGGAGTTAAGGATCCACTGAAGCAGCAGGCAAAACGTTTAGAAGAGTAAGAACCCTTTTTAAACTTTTATAGGTTATGTTTCACGTGGTCTCAGTCTTGAATTTTTTAATAATAAAAATCGTTTTTTCTTCTTCTCAAGATTAAAGACGAAAATAAATGCACCACCGAAAAATGATGATGAGCAAGGAGTACCAAAAAGTCTTCAACGTGTTATTGATTTAAAGAATAAAGTCAAGAGTGGTAAAATTGTGAAAAAGAAAAAAAAGAGATCGAATCGTGGTTTAATTATTCTTGGTGCACAAAATAAATTACCACATCCAAAAGCAAAACCTGAGAAAGCAGTGCCTCTGTTTAATCAAAGAATTGGTGAAACTAATGATGCATTTCTGAGAAGAGTTAATCGGGAAACGGAGAATTTTCTACATGAGACTCAATTTGAAAATAAATATAATGTTCAGGTTAAGAGAAACACGGAAACGGGGGAAATTGAGGGAATTGAGAAAAGACCTAAGGATGAAATTGAAGAATTATTGAAACTTAAATCGAAGCATAAGAATATAAAGAAGAAAAAGAAGGTAAAGAATTCTGAAGATGAGGTTAGATTGACGAAAAGTCAGAAAAGAAAGAATAAATTGGAAATGAAGAAGAGTAAAAAGTTGCAGGATCAGATAGACGAATTTAAAACATTTAAAGATAATGTTGCCTTCGGCGAAGTTGCACACGCGCCACCGGTCTTGAAAATTCGTCCTAGGAATGTTGATAAAAACGACAGTGACAGGGTAAGAATTTTTTTCCAAATTATAATTGTAATTAAGAATATTTAAGTTTTACTTGATTTGAAATTTTTACAGCCTGGCAAGAAAGACTTGTTATTAAATTCCATGCTTAATACAAATAAAAATCAATCGGAAGTTGGTAAGAAAAATATTAACAGATCCGGTAAGAGGAAAGATTTGCCTGTTGGTGAGAGGTTCCGGTTGGAGAAGCAACAGAAGGATGCAGTCGCAGCTTACAGATTATTAAAATCAAGAAAGCAAATTTAGGAAATGGTAACTAGATAGTTTAATTAAGTAAAATAAAAACGATATTTTAAAACAATATTGATTTATTTTCATTTTTAGAATAAATAATAAATAAAGATATAAGGTTCGACGTACCTTTTAATGTCTCAATGTTTAAAAAGAATATTTTTCGAAGAAAACAAAAATAACTTATCCTGTAGTCCAAACGAAAGGTTCCAGCCTCTCTTCAATTGGTAGTAGATTATTCAACGTCTCTAAACTCTCCAGCGTCTGATTAAGTTGCATATGGCACTTTGTGAGTTGTCTGCTGAGCTCATGAATTTTTCCCAATTGCTCAGCGAATTTTGCAAATTTCTTCTGTCTCTCTGTTGCAATTCCGAGTAGTCGCGTTACTTCACCATCAACACTCGTGCACAATGCGAGTTGTTCACTCGCAACATATTGAGCACTATTATTCAAATGATGTTGATACCTTGCGCATAAGTTAAATAATCCAATTGGATCCAATCTCTCTAATACTTCCGGATCACGAACACCAGGTGGTAGGTTCAGTGTTCCCCTCATTATCGGTAGAAACATGGGTATTTTCAATAGTTTCTTTAAATCAGGATCCTTGTCGGCTGTTGGATCGGAAATTGCCGGTTTCACCACGACAATATTGTGCATTTTTTTATGTCCAATGCCAGTTGTTGATATATTTGATTTTCGTCTCGTTACTTCTTGACCGACACTTTTCCCTCGGGTTAATTGGGCCTGTTTGTTGGTCATTTTTGGTGAATCGCCTATTGGCCTGTTCACTGTGTAGGATATGTAAGGCAAATCGGAGTCTGAACAAATACTAGGACCGGGACTTGTACATCGTGGTGGTGTATCGTCGGGAACTGTTTCTCTGTTTGGAACACTTTTTCCCCGTCGAAGTTGAGCTATTCTCGCTCTTGTTCCTTCTGAGCCTTGAGCACCACTTGCTTGAGCACTTTGTTCCGATCCCATTTTTCCGATAGATTTCTCTTGCGCTTTTTATTTCTTTCAGTTTTTTGCTTCACTGAAAAACATTTATTTTTTTCTGTTATTTTAAAAAATTGTTGCATTTAGGGAATTTTTATTTATCAGGGTAAGCTTTTTTCGACAAATTAAGACGGTTTCGATTTTAATTTAATTTCTATTTCCAATTAATCAGAATTGATTAAATTAGAGGGTTTTTTAAATGGAAATTTTGAAATTTGGTGAAAGAAGATTCAATTTAATTGTTTATGGAGAAGTGCAACACTTTCTAAATACCTATTTAAAAGTCATTTATTTTCACTGATATAACATAAAACATGGTATTGATTCTTAAACAAATGTAACTTTATCCCTTCTATGATAAAAGTATATATAGTGTCCGGAATGGAAAAAATACAAGATTGCTTTGTTTTATTTGACAACAGGGTCTTACCTTCTGTTTGTTAAGCCGGATTGTTGGAAGGACTAATTTTATGATATATAATCCCAAGTTGTCCAGCTTGATTTTTGTCTCTGCTTTTTAGTGTTTAATTATGATTATTGTTAAGTTATTCCTTTGGCGAATATCATTTTATTTGTTTTTGAGTTAATAAACTCATTTTGAGAAATAAACTTCCGTTGTTATTGTTGATAAAAGGAAAAAAACTTGAATTCCAACGCGTTAATCGTTATCAATATTAGTTTATTGGAGCTGTCATTTCACATCAGCTGATCGAACTGTAAAAAAAGAGATATCTGGCGAGACTTTCTGGAAATTTGTCGTCTGTCGTCGTCGTTCTTGTCGGTAGCTTATCGATTCGAGTAGAATTCAACTTTATCAACTCAATTGTTTATTTACAAAAAAGAATATTGTTTTTGTTTATAATTTTATTTATATTATATCTATTTAAGTATTAATGATTTTTCTTTCTTATGTAAGCATTATTAATTACTTTGTAACAATTATTATTATTATTACTAGCTGTCGTACTACCAGTCTCGAAAAATAGGAAATAGTTGGGAATTTAATTTGACTATAGAAATAATAATAATTAGCTACCATTAAGAATTTCATTATAAAAATATTATTATTTTAAAACAGTGATTGACTTTTTATTAATTAAAATGCAGAAAACAATGTTTGTCAATTATTTGTAGAAATTTAATTATAGTATTATAAGTTAATCCAAAATTTCCACCAGTTTTTGGAGTTATAGTAAAGTCAAATTCGAACTAATTGTATTATAATTGCTTAAATCTAAAATTAGATCTATATTGCCAGCTGAATTCATAATTTTTCCCGATTAAATTAAATACTGGCATGTTTCCCGTTTTTTTCCAGTTTACAATGCTTTACAATGCTCAAAACATCCGTAATAGTTAAACCTAGAATTAAAATAACAAAACTTTTTACTATCTAAGTTTTTCTCCAGTAGCATAATGCAAGTATCGTTTCACAGGTATTCTTGAGCTTTTGTAGTATTAATTTTATCATAAAAAATCTCCATTTTCAATATTTGAAAAATAATTTTAAAGCTATGAATTAATATTTTTAAGGTTCCGTACACCTTCGGTGTACCGACGGAATCCTATTGGTGAGACTCTTGTATCCCCTAGCGACTAAACTGTTTGACCTAGAGAGCTCAAATTTGGTACAGATACGTATTTTCACATGTAGATTACAGGAAAAATATAGAGAATGTGATTGAAGGTGATGGCCATAGCGTTGTCAAGGAAATAACAAGATTTTTGGCCAAAAATGCACAAAAATTGACCATTCCCCCCCCCCCCCCTTAACTTCTAAACTATTCAACGTGGAGGGCTAAAATTTGGCATACTGGTGTATTTTAACGCGAATATTACAGGAAAAATATAGAGAACTTGCTATGTAATAATGGCCATAGCGTTGTCAAGGAAAAACTAAAAAATTTTCGAAAATTTTTTTTTTTATAATTTCCACATTATTTGATCTAATTAACTGAAAATGGATTTATTAGTATATTTTTACAGTCTGATCACAAAAAATCTAAAAACAAAAATTAAAAAAAAATTTTTTTTTCTAACTTCTACATTATTTGATCTAATTAACTAAAAATGGATTTATTAGTATATTTTTACAGTCTAATCGCAAAAAAATATTTAAAAATCTAAAAAAGAATTTAAACAAACATTTTTTGTTCTAATTTTCACATTATTTGATCTAATTAACTAAAAAAATGGCTTTATTAGTATCTTTTTACAATCTGATCACAAAAAATATATTAAAAAATCTAAAAAAAAATTTTTAATAAAATGAAAAAAAAATTGGACAAGTGCGAGTTGAACTCGCACTGCAATGGCGGGTTCCGTACAGAAATATTAAAACAATACATGCAACATTCATCGGTAAATGGTAGAATTAAAATAAACAATTAAAAAAATATATTAAAATCATTTGATAAAAAAATTTTTTTAAAATTAAAGTATTGTATATCTAATATTGTAAACAATAATAATTAGAGGAACAAAATTCGCACAATTAATTCCTCTACTTATTATTGATTACAATATTAGATATACAATACTTTAATTTTAAAAAAAATTTTTATCAAATTATTTTAATATATGTGGACGTCCACATGAAAAGGGCCCATTTTGTCGGTTCTAGTTTTCGAGTTATTTGCAATTTAATACTTTTTTGAGAAAAACCTTAATTTTTTTAAATTTTATATTATCAATCTACATGTTTTGACAAGTCGAATCATGAGGTTTTCATTAATTTATCGTTAATTTAAGTGTTTTACTTTATTGGTTCTTTAGAAAAATAAAAGGGCCCATTTTGTAGGTCCTTTGCATAAATATTTCGTATTTTTTAAAAGGAGGGGGTGAAAAAATTAAAACCTCTTGATTTGTCATCTTTAAAGTACCCTGAACTCAAAACAATTATTATCTGAATAACTTCCGAGAAGAACCAGATATATTAATGTTAGAGTCATTGATTACGTAGTCGTAGATGTAAAAAATGTCGATATTTCGTTAAAATTTCATAATAAAACCTGTTAAAAATTTTTTAATAAGTTTAATTTCTATTCTTTACCTTCAAATTACACAATAAAATTGTCCCCAATCATTAATCTTGTACAAAAATGGTTTATTAATAAGAAAATCGCCTTTTTAGAAAAGGGCCACATTTTGTCGGTTTTATGTATTTTCAAAATTAAGGGGGGCGGGGGGTATTTTAAAAATTTGGAACCTATTGGTTTTTCATCTTTAAGGTGCCCTGGACTGAAAACAATTATTATCTGAATAACTTCCCAGAAGAACCGGAGATATAACAATTAATAGGTATCACAATCTTTAATTCCGTTTTTCTCGAAATGAGGTATTTGTCACTATAAACTTTGAAATTCTGTAACTCATCGAATTTTTGACCAAAAAAGTTGTATACATACATACATATATACATACACGAAATTTTTTATTAGCATTTTTGGAATCCTGGATGCTCAAAACGAATAATTATGTGTAAAATTTTAAGTTCTGAGCAATGTACAGACAAAAGTCTCATCTTATATATATATATATATATATAGATATAGATTATTAGGTATCATAATTATTGCATTATAATTAATTATGATAATACTATGTCTGCTCAACGTGTACTATCTATTGTCATTTTCTGTTAAATTTTATGTAAAAATTAGAAATTTAAATAGTTTCTTAATTTTGTTATATATTTGCATATTGATATTATTTTTCTTTCTGTTCCAGATAAAATGTTTATCGGAGAAAATGACAAAAAATCGTGTATTCTACTTTCTAAAGAAACGAGTTACTAAAAAGCGACGAACAACAACGATTCTTGTAATTTCTTCTCAAGATTATTATGATATGTGACGGGTCAAAGGAAACTTGGATTTAATCCCCTAATAATATACAGCGACAAGTTTTTCACAACAATAAGTAAGTCCGTTCTTCATCATGATTATTAATTTTGCATGAAAAATAACAAAAGTTTTCACATAATGAACATGAAAACTCCCAAATTTAATTTAATGAAAGAATTATCTTCTATCAACATCCGTTAATTCTAATTCTGTTTATTTCTGCAAAACATTGCAGTACAGTATAGAGAAATATGAAAAATTCGATATATTTGAAATTTGTACGTAAAGGATAGTCTACAAAGTCCCAGTATTATTGTGTATTTCATCATTTTGAATGCAGTGAATTGATCTGAACTTCACACGTGATTTTGTTCAGTATATTCGACCACGTCTGTAAACTGACACGATAGGTACTCTCTATTTCCCAGGCATCAGATGCCATCGTTACATATACATATACTCACAACAGATACACAGACCTTTCTCGCACTCATCCAACTTTAAGTTCGCACGATAGTATCTATTTAAATTTACATTGTTTGGTACATCGCGAATGTTGTCCCTCCTCAATTTCCAATTCAATATTTCATTGTGACAATTTTCGAAACATTGTTTTATTCCTCCTTCCTCTTTTTTGCTTATATCGTGAAAATAGACACGTAATATTTTCTTTTTGATCAATTTACGTGAATTAAAAATAGTGATACAAGTGAACTAGAGTTTATTCTAGCGAGGAAAAATAAAATTCTTTCATGTGATTAGGGAAACGTCAGTTCCTCGGTTTCTCCGTTTCAAGAGCTGAAATAATTCTTTCGTAATCGCGCAAACTATCTACGCGAATAAAGGAATAAAGAGAGAGAAAGAGATGTTATAACGTAAGATTTAGAACTGTTCACAAAGTTGAATTCTTTATCAATCTATGAAACGTTAAATAAATTTCATAGGTTTAGGCTCAGATGGGGTAAATAGAAACAAGGGGTAAATCGAAACAGTTGTTATTTCAGTTAAATAACAAATTTTTATTTTGGATTAGGGGAGACATAGTAGGAAAGTAACAACGCTAATATCTTTTAAACAAATTAGCGAAAATACAGTCTAATTTTTTTTAGTCAGTTGTATCCCCTACAACTTCTCCATAGTGTGCAAAAGCATCTCTGGATAGGTAAAGTCCGCTAGTAACGCGACGTTACAAAAATATGTCAAAAGTAAGTTTTCGTTTCAATTTTCAAAACCTCATATTTTTGGAATTACACAGTTTTATAAAATGTGCTTTTCGGGTTTTTGTAGCTTAATTATCTGTCTTTAAGTTGCAATAGTGTATTTCTAAATTACGTGTATTACTTTTGTGTAATTTTAACTTTTTTGTTGAGAAGGAGAGTTAGGAGAAAAGTTACACGTTGTTACTTTCCTCCTCGTTTTAATATATTGTGCATACTTTATGAAATGAGTCAAGGAAATTATATTTAAAGTTACAGGTTAACTTTCGTTTCTTTAAATGTAATGAATTATAAGTAAATTGACTTTCGTTTTGACGGTTTTAACATATTAACATAACCTAAAAATGGTTTATTGAACCAGGCAAGTTTTAATTCTGTGTTCTTATTTTGTTTCATTCTATGTTTGCCATAATTATTAATTTTTGCTTTTAAACTTTAGATAAAGTTATTTTCATGTTTGCAAAGATGAAAAACTGAAAAAAAGTTCTGGTTAGGGTATATTTAACATGATATTCTAGTTAAAAAAACCAGAATTCTGGTAATATTAACTAGAATTCTGGTTAAGCTAACCATAAATGTTCTGGTTAGGGTATATTTAACACGAAATTCTAGTTAAAACTAGGATTTCTGGTAATTCCAACCAGAACTTTTTTTCAGTGCGGAAATTTTTTTTGTATACCTATCATATTTTTTACTACCCTATAAAATTGTTCCACGGAAGTGAAAATAACTCAATACAAAGGAGAACCGGAAGTAATTCGATTTAAAAGAAAAAAATTATCTTATTGGTGAAACTTAGCAAATATGTTTCTACACTGTAAAAAATTTAGGGAGTTAACGGACTCGGGAGTTAAATTTTTCGAGTTAAAAATCAACTCCAAAAGAGAGTTAATTTCTAACTCCCTTCATTCAACACCCGCGCAAGTTATTTTTTCCATGGTGAGTTAGCATTTGGGTGTTACATTTTAACTCTCTTTATTTAACTCCCCTGGCATTAACTCCCCAATGGGTGCGACTTTTATAGAATCCCCTGGGGAGTAAAATTTAACTCCCTTTTTTTACAGTGTATTTACCCCAAGTGACCCTAATTCTGTACAATTTTCAGTTTAGTAAATTATGAATAACAAATCAAATAAAACAAAATCTACAAAAGAAATCAGAGTTTCCAAAGTTCACTGAGAAAAATAGAGTTTGAAAAAATGGGAGTCAATATTGAAAAAACAGGACTCAGTCCAGTAAAAGTGCATTAATTCATTTCTATCAAGCATCTTAGGGTATTGCGTATAGTGTATAGAGGGCCTTAGTTCCAAATGTCACTGTAAAGAGCATTGAAACAAAGGCGAAGATTATAAGGCGCGCTGCAGTGTGCATAGTAGAGAAACTGGACTCAGTCCCCTACTTCGAAATTTTCACAATAAAGGAACGCTAGCGCGGAACCTGTCAAAATAAATGATAAACATCAACTTAGCGAAACAATACTTAAACATTTTTAAGTCGCCTTTAGTTCATAATTTGCCACTTTTTTGTCACTAATTAGTTGTAAAAAAAAATTTTGTCGCTCCATAATTTTTTTTTAATATTGGGTGTTTTGATAAGTTTATATAAAGTTAGCGAAGCACCTTCCATAACTCGTTTAATTAAAGAGTTGCAAGTTAATGCTCTACACAGAAGTTTGCCGTGTTTTGCCGCTAAACAATGGGCAAATCCATTTTTCAAAATAAGAAAAATTAAAAAAAAAAATTTTTTATTCAAAAATTTTTTTTCTTAAAAATCTCAAAATTGTCAAAAAACGCAAGTATTTCAATAAAATACAAAGAAACAATAAAATAAAAAACAAAAAATACAAAGTAAAAGTTAATAACTTCAATTTACATTTGTGACTTGGTATATGAAAAAGAGGCTTAGGTACCAAAAAACCAAATTTTCACTTTTTTACGAATTCGAATAGAAATAGAGACTTTTGTTCAGGTTCTCGCTTCCTTTCCAAAAAATATTTGGTTAAACAATTTAAATTTTCAACGACAAAATTGTACTCATCAATTAGTTACTAAATTAGTACAGCGACAAAATCCTAGCTAAAAATAATAGTCAAATATATGACACTTTTGTCAAAATTTAATTTCTTTTATAATTTTCTAGATGCTATTCAATAAAATATTTGTTTAAACAATTTAAATTTGCAACGACAAAATCGTACTAACCAGTTAGAAACTACATTAGTCCAGCGACAAAATCCGAGCTAAAAACAATCGACAAATATGGACATTTAGTTAATAAATGATGAATTTGATTTTGTCTTTCAATATTTAAATTGTCTAAATAATTTTTAATCCAAAAAGTAGGAGAAAATTAGCCAAAAATAGTTTTTTTCGAAAATATAAATTTTTTAAAAATAATTTTTGAGCTAGGTATTTGCCGTTGAACTCATTTAGTTATAAAATGGTAAATTTGATTTTGTCGTTTAATATTTAAATTGTTTAAACAATTTTTAATCCAAAAGGTAACAGTAAATTAGCAAAAAATAGTTTTTTTCGAAAATATTAATTTTTTAAAAATAATTTTTGAGCTAGGAATTTGCCGTTGAACTTATTTAGTTAAAAAATGTTAAATTTGGTTATGTCGTTTAATATTTAAATTGTTTAAACAATTTTTTATTCAAAAGGTGAGGGGAACTTTGCAAAATAGAGTTTTGTTTAGAAAGTTTTAATTTTTTTTCAATAATTTTGAGATAGGAATTTAACGTTCAACAAATTTAGTTGCTAACTGATGACCTTAATTTTGTCATTAGAGATTTATATTTTTTAAAAAATTCTGTTTATCTATTATTTTTAGCTATGTTTCTTTTTGTGTTTTCTGAAGCAGATTTTATTTTTAATTAAATTTGAATTTCATACACTATGCAAACTGTGAATGCCCAGCTAATGCAACATTCCAATGCAAAATGTCCTTAGGAAACTTTTAGAAAGTTTTTACAATAAGCTTGTGTTAAATGATTAAATAAAAATTACTCATTTTTCAATTTTATAGAAATTTTCAATGGAATATTGCATTTGGAGACGAGTTTACTGGAAGTTTGCACAGAAAATTTTCGAACTTCACTTTGTAAACTTATGAACTTTTTGTTACGTAATTTTGCAATATTAAAAAAAATTCTATAGCGACAAAATTTTTTTTTACCACTAATTAACCACGAAAAAGCAATAAGTTATGAACTACAGGCGACTTAAAAATTAAATTCAAATTTAATTAAGAATAAAAACCTGCTTCAGAAACACAAAAAAAACATAGCTAAAAATAATGGATAAACAGAATTGTTTATAAAATATCGAGCTCTAATGATTTTATAACTAAATGAGTCCAGCGGCAAATTTGTAGCTCAAAAATTATTAAAAAAAAATTAATATTCTCGAAAAAAACTATTTTTGGTTAATTGTCTCCTACCTTTTGGATTAAAAATTGTTTAAACAATTTAAATATTAAACGACAAAATCAAATTTATCATTTTATAACTAAATGAGTCCAGCGGCAAATTCGTAGCTCAAAAATTATTTTAAAACAATTAATACTTTCGAAAAAAACTATTTTTGGTTAATTTTTTCCTACCTTTTGGATTAAAAATTGTTTAAACAATTTAAATATTAAAAGACAAAATTAAATTTATTATTTTATAACTAAATGAGTCCAGCGGCAAATTCGTAGGTCAAAAATTATTTTAAAAAAATTAATATTCTCGAAATAAATTTTTTTGTGATAATTTTCTGTTACCTTTTAGATTAAAAATTGTTTCAACAATTTAAATATTGAAAGACAAAATTAATTTTATTATTTTATAACTAAATGAGTTCAACGGCAAATACCTAGCTCAAAAATTATTTTTAAAAAATTTATATTTTCGAAAAAAACTATTTTTGGCTAATTTTCTCCTACTTTTTGGATTAAAAATTATTTAGACAATTTAAATATTAAACGACAAAATCAAATTTACCATTTTATAACTAAATGAGTTCAACGGCAAATACCTAGCTCAAAAATTATTTTAAAAAAATTAATACTTTCGAAAAAAACTATTTTTGGTTAATTGTCTCCTACCTTTTGGATTAAAAATTGTTTAAACAATTTAAATATTAAACGACAAAATCAAATTTATCATTTTATAACTAAATGAGTTCAACGGCAAATTCTGAATACAAGATCCTAAAGTATTGAACGTTCAAATGAATGAAATTTATTTATTTCTTCTATAAATTTTTTTTTATTGCAATTATTTTGCGTCACTAATCAAAAAAAGTAATTACTGAGTTTTTAAACATAAATCTTTAGTATTTATATTTCTTCCTGATTAGTAATTTATAAAAATATCTGTAATAACAAATATTTCGTTCATTTGAACGTTCAAAATTTAGGGATCATCTGAATACAAAAATTATTTAAACAATTAAATATTGAACGTCAAAATCAAATTCATCATTTATTAACTAAATGTCCATATTTGTCGATTGTTTTTAGCTAGGATTTTGTCGCTGGACTAATGTAGTTTCTAACTGGTGAGTACGATTTTGTCGTTGCAAATTTAAATTGTTTAAACAAATATTTTATTGAATAGCATCTAGAAAATTATAAAAGAAATTAAATTTTGACAAAAGTGTCATATATTTGACTATTATTTTTAGCTGGGATTTTGTCGCTGTAGTAATTTAGTAACTAATTGATGAGTAGAATTTTGTCGTTGAAAATTTAAATTGTTTAACCAAATATTTTTTGGAAAGGAAGCGAGAACCTGAACAAAAGTCTCTATTTCTCTTCGAATTCGTAAAAAAGTGAAAATTGGTTTTTTTATACCTAAGCCTCCTTTTCATATACCAAGTCACAAATGTAAATTGAAGTTATCAACTTTCATTTTGTATTTTTTGTTTTTTATTTTATTGTTTCTTTGTATTTTATTAAAATACTTGCGTTTTTTGACAATTTTGTGATTTTTGAGAAAAAAAATTTTTGAATTTGAAATTTTTTTTCTTCAAATTTTTATTATTTTGAAAAACGGATTTGCCCATTGTTTAGCGGCAAAAAACCCAATATTAACCCCTAGGCTGTCGACGAGATTTCCACTATTTTAGCCAAAAGTGTGTTGTAAATTTTTTTTATTTTTATTTTTATGAAACTTGGTATCCTAAGGTTTTAGGGATCGCTGATTACGAATCCAAGGTCGGTTTTTTAAAATTCAAAATGGCGGATCCAATATGGCGGACAATTTTTTTAAACGGATCGGATTCGCTTAAAAATGGTTACTCGGGGGTTTTCGAGGTCGCGGAACACGAATCTGGCGTTAGTTTTTCAAAATTCGAAATGGCGCATCCAATATGGCGGACAATTTTTTTAAACTAATCGGATTCGCTTGAAAATGGTTACTCGGGGGTTTTCGGGGTCGCTGATTACAAATCCGCGGTCCGTTTTTCAAAATTTAAAATGGCGGTTCAAAATTACTAAAAACAGGCGGATTGGCTAGAAATAATATAATTTAAATTTTAATTAAAATTGATACTCAATTTATTAGGTATCAGCTTAATTTTCAATTTCGATAGTGTTAATTGAGATTTTTAATCAGAAAGGCTAAAAACTGATGATCAGTGAGTTCCAAGCAAATCCATACAATTTTGCTCCATGATTCTATCACATTGAAGTCGCCATTTTGAATTTTGAAAAACGAACCACGGATTCGTAATCAGTAACCCCGAAAACAACGCGAGTAAAGATTTTTAGGCAAATTGGATCAATTTTTGAGAATGATGTCGGCCATATTGGATCCGCCATTTTGAATTTTGAAAAACTAACGCCGGATTCGTGTTCAGCGACCCCAAAAACCCGCGAGTAACCAGTTTCAGCGATTTTTAAGAAGTTTTAAACCACCTTTTTTAAGTTGCGCATATATGCGTCAAGAGCACTTTTGGCCAGTTTTAAATCCGCGCATATATGCGTCCGCGACAGTCAAGGGGTTAAAAAAATTATGGAGCGACAAAATTTTTTTTTACAACTAATTAGCGACAAAAAGCGGCAAATTATGAACTATAGGCGACTTAAAAATTTTTAAGTTGTTTCGCTAAGTGACGCGAAACGAGTGTTTCCTTTTATTCACTTCGTCAATTTTATATAAAAAAAACAATAACCAATCATTAAAAAAAGAAAAATATGTTAAATGCACTCTTCATATATTCATATTCATTAATTCACAAGTTTTATTCTTTCCACATCTTCATACTTACAATTAACAACTTAAACATAACGGAAAATCTTACAATCATACGGGATTGAAACACCTAACCATACAAACTAAATATACGCATAATTATAAATTGCACGCTTTTACATTAAGCATTAAGCCTCTCGGTTACGCAATCGATGGGGGAAATTTTTTATTTAAGAAACATCCCTTTTCATTAAAATAAATTACGCCATGAGTGTATTTTAATATGTAATTTATGTAAGTATAAATGTCAACAATATTCATAATATTGAATAAATAATATTGTTAACTAGTTTAAAGTTGATACGGTTATTAGAATTTAATAATAAATAAATAAAAAACATTAATTTTTTCATATTAACCTTGAAACCTTTTTTAAGTTTGACACTCCTCATGGTAAATTTGATTATTTGTTCGGTGTACAAAATGGTGAATTGACCTTGAATGAAATGTATAATTAATTATTCTCAAAGCAATATGTAATACTTTAATTTACTTAACTGCACTGCATAATAGTTGAGAGTAGTAATTGAGTAAGTGAAACGGTAAGATAAGTGAACGACCATTAGTGTGAGAGAGAGAATAACTTGTGGTTTTCGAGTAGGTATCAACTTTATGTGCACGGCGTTCATTTTTCGAAAGAACTGGACTAAGTACACTGTAAAAAATTTAGGGAGTTAATGGACTCGGGAGTTAAATTTTTCGAGTTAAAAATCAACTCCAAAAGAGAGTTAATTTCTAACTCCCTTTATTCAACACACGTACGAGTTATTTTTTCCATGGGGAGTTAGCATTTGGGTGTTAATTTTTAACTTCCCTGGCATTATCTCCCCAATGGGTGCGACTTTTATAGAATCCCTTGGGGAGTTAAAATTTAACTCCCTTTCCAATTTTTTATACTCTTATTCCCTCTTAGACTATATAAACGTCTTGTTTAAGCTGATGAATGGGATAAATTGTGTTGAGTTCCAATCTGTTCAGCTATGAAACTTCTAATACTATAGTGTGTACCTGTCACATATTATTCTATAAAGGAATACTACACTGACTGCGTAAATCTTTTTTTTATTTTTCTCCGTGAATTCAAGGAATTCAGGAAAAAGTGAGGGATTTTTATTAAAAGTACTGGACAAAATTAAATGTTTAGAATGTATAAGAAAATGCTTAATTTTTGTGTCTTTTTGTTTGCCTTATATAAGGGGCCGAACACAAACTACGTCACACTCCTAGGGGAGGGGGGGGGAGAATCAAAATTAGTCTGAAAAAGCGTGACATAGTTGTGAATGGCCCCTAAAGTATATTTAAAATTACTATGAATTCTAAAAACACCTTCAATATTTTCTATTTCTGACAATAATTTATTTTTTATACGCGGAGAATATTTGTTTCTTATATTTTACCGAATTTTTCAATAAACTTGAGATATAGTGGCATAATAGTAATTTTTAATAATTTAAAAATTATTTTTTCGATAATAATATTGAAAATTTAATGTCATATCATTATTTCTTACAAGCTAGTACTGTAAAAGTTTAAACAAAATTAAAACTGAACGTTTAATATAAATAAGATAAAATTTTAACGTTCATTTTGAATACCTCCTTGATGGGCACTAACGTTTCAGGAATAGTTCAGTAAAACATTCTTGACTTGCCCAGAGAGTTAGTTTTCGGGAATAGTTCGGTAAAATTTCCATGTCTTTCCTAAACTGTTAGTTTTCAGGATTGAAATCCTTTTTTAAGTGTGTCACGTCATCGCGACGTATTTGTTTTGATATTTATAATGTTGGAATGTGAATCCTCCCTCTTTTCTTTGTAATCCAAACAAATCGATCCAATTTTTAGATACCTGAACGACCTTTACCGTATATGGTCATCCACGATTGTCGCCCTTTTATAAGGTGACTCACCTGTGTAAGACAAGGGATAAGCACGCACGCCTAATTTAATCGATAAATTAAAACTGACCCAAAGATAATAAAAGTGGGTGGCATTATAATTTCTTTCCATTAGAAGCTAAGGTATAAAAGGTGCCACTCTCGCCAAATTCGGTAGTCCAGGAAAAGCAGTCATTTGTACTATTCCAGAAGTCACCCACGAATTAGCAAACCTGCGTTCTTCGTGTCAGTCCAGAAATTGCCACCAAGTTAACAAGTCGTGTTCTATCCCCGTGTGTCTTCTTCGTATCAGTCCAGCAACCGCGACCAAGTTAACTAAGTCAAATTCATTTCAGAAGATAATTTCTAATACATGGCACATTTCTAATTTTCTAAGGACTGCATTACATCGACTTCATACAAATAATTTGGTCACTCCTAAGCTGAGGGTGCACACCCAGCTGAAAAAGTTCTATAGAATTTCACTAGAATCATTCTATAGAATCGTTCTATATGAATTCTGGTGAATATTCTATAGAATTTCACTAGAATGATTCTATAGAATTTCTACATAAATACTATTAAATTTTAGTGATTTTTAATTAGAAAGACTTTAAATTTGTGAAATAATATTTTTCAACAAATTTTAGGCCAAAATAATTGTTTATATCCTTTAAATATATGAAATTCATTGAACTTCGTAATCATACGTAACTATAATGTTAAAAAAATTATTTCACGAAATTTATTTTTGCCTAAAATTTGTTAAAAAATATTATTTCACAAAGTTAAAGTCTTTCTAATTAAAAATCACTAAAATTTAATAGTATTAATGTAAAAATTCTATAGAATCATTCTAGTGAAATTCTATAGAATATTCACTAGAATTCATACACAAAAAAACTTTTTTCAAGAGTCATTACTAAATTTATTCAAGAACTCAGGATATGAGAAAAATTTAGAACTTGTTTTAGAAAAGTTCAATATTCATTAAAGAATTTTCAGGTGTTTTTCTAATGGCTTGGAAATAATTGTTCTTGACGCTGCGACTGAGTTCTTCAGTCACTGCGCGCTGAAAAAGTCTCGAACTATTTAAGAAAGAAGACGAAGCGTAACCAATAGGTATACAGCGCCACTTGGCTTTAAACGCTTTAAAACGATCTAAAATTAAAGTATCGTAACGCGTCCCTGCAGCCGAGTGGCATAAGGCGGAGCGATCTTGAGTCTCGAAGTCTCAAGTTCGACTACTCAGGCGGGCAAATTTTTTTCGCTAATTTTACATTTTTCTATTCTTAAACCAGTTCAGGACTTTTTCAAGAAAATTCAACAAGTAGTCCAGAAATTTACTACAGTTATCCCCGAACAGCTTAAAATAATGTTTCAATCTATGGTTTTGTAGCATTTCTTGTATTATTTCCATATCCTGAGTTCTTGAATAAGTTTAGTAATGACTCTTGAAGAAAGTTTTTCCGTGTATAGAACGATTCTATAGAATGATTCTAGTGAAATTCTATAGAATCTTTTCAGCTGGGCACCTAATTTACAAAATTTGCATGTTGGGTCTACGACTCTAAGAATAATTTTAAAAGGTAAGTAACTAAATTTTTCATATATTTACAAAAGAGATAAATGACATTTATTAAATTGTTATTGACAGAATTATTGGCAACTATATATTACTAAAAAAACTGTAAAAAAGGAGAATAGCGGTCTGACAGACCGGGGTTAACATTGAGCGTGATTTTTTAACACAGCACTTTAAAGTTTAATTCCATTTAGTTAATATTTTCGACTAATTCACTTAGGAGGCCAACTTAGGACCACTCTCCCCAACTATAAGAAAAATCAACTTTGATTTTTTCATTTAGCAAAGGTAAATTAAAAACAGGGGACTGTTTCTATTTTCCTCTAAAAACTGGAAATTCGGGGTTAATACAAACAGTTGATTATTTCTTGAAAAATTAAAAAAAAATAACTTCAAGTATGGAAATGTTAAAAGATACAGAAAATTACATAAAAATGGTATGATAGTTATAAAATAACTCAGAGTCATGAATAATAATGCATTATTATATAAGTTTAAAATTAAACCATGCCAAAAGTTGAAATACATTACACAAATAAAAGTTTGTTCTCCTATTCTCTCCCGTTCTCTTTTATTATAGTGTTTTAGTGTGATAGAAACAGTTTTTGGCTTCCTCATACTGAGGAAGTATTGTCATATCAAAATTTTTCAGGTTCGATTTTTTAACATATCTGTGGCGACTGTACATTTTCGTAAAATACAAAATATATTCTACAATTATAAAGGTCTGGAAATTATCTTTTACACTTCTCAAACTGACACAAACATACACACGAACACACACATAATTAATGTATTACACAAAATATGTATTACTTTCTTGTACATTATTTATATATGGTTGTGCTCGGAAAATATTATTTTTTAACATTTAGTATTTTAAGTTTTCTAAATGCAAATTAGACTTTTCCTTAACATACACTCTTCCAATTCTCAAAATTTAGGTATCGCGGTCAATGTGTACCTACCGAGACCCGATCATAAAAATCGGTCCGGGTGGAACAATGTACTACGTAACCTCTCTTCTTGCATTTGTTACCTCTTTCTACTATACACTATTTTTTGTATTTTTCATCTTTTTTCTCTTTTCAGAAGAGACGCTTTCCTTTGCAATCGCCATTTTTGTAATTAGTCTTAGCCGAATTCTCGTCCCGAGCAAAACCTACGCTCCGAGAAAAGAACCAATTTTCAATATTAAAATATATATTAATGTACAAAAATTCCCTTGATTTTATTTATTTCCTAAACGGATACCCGTGCGACTAAATATCTTTATGTTATTTGACCTCAGGAGTTCAAAAATGACATTTTTACAAAATGTCATTCCGTATGTGTGTGTGTAAACATCACATTTTCATAAATATCTCTAAATTACAAAGAGCTTTTGGGCTGATTTTTTTTAAATTGTAGATCTCATCTGCGGACATAAAATGAGAGTACTTTGAGATAGATTAATAAAGTTTAACTATTTATTTTTTTGATTTTTAATTTTTCAAAAAAACGTTTTTTGCCCATAACTTTAAAAAAATGTTAGGACATCTATAAATGTTTTTCTCTAATTTTTTAGAGTTTTTTTTAGACGCATCTTTTGATTCCAGAATGAACATTTTTCGTTCATATTCACCAGAGATATTAAACTTTTAAAAATCAAAAATTTTGGAAAATAAGACTTTTGAAAATTTTGTTGAAAAATGTAGAAATAACATTAAAACCATAGTTACCAACTTGTAGAGCATTAAAAAACCCTTTGATAGACCTATTTTTGAAGCTATTTCGATTAGAAATAAAGAGGTTATTGATATTTTAAAAAACAGAAATTGTGATTGTGATTTTGATTACTATTTACCCAATCTGACCCTATTACATTTGGTCCATTCCATGTCACTCGCGCCGCTGAACAGTGAGGAAAAAGTGGGAAAAAATGTTCAAAAAGTTTCACAAGTCGTAATTTTCATCCGATTTACAATTCTTTTTTTTAATTGAACCTCCTTTCGAACCTTCGCCAGCACTTCAGCGAAGGTAGCTCCTTCAGCCACTTTGACTCTTTCTTGCTTATCGGAATTCGGCTTGATCTCCTGTATGAGCGATGTCATGCTTTTAAATCCATCTTTGATTGTCATATTGACATTCCTTTGGACCATCTCGATCTTCGTTGCAGCTTGCAATGTCCTTTGCCGAGGTATTACTGAAGACAGAAATGCCACTGGTCTGGCTTGTCACGCTGCTAGCACTTTCTCGTCTATCTACTAGGTCCAAGACAATTCTTGGTACTACCAAAGAGTTGTTGCCCTCCCGCATCCTTTGGCTACCGCCCTCGCGCCAGACTCTTGACGATAAGTTATATTAGTATTTTGTAAATATGTGCACTGTAATTAGGTCTAAAAGCAATGAAATTGTATGTAAGCCATATGTATGTAGAGAAGTGTAGGTGTATAGTGTACTGTTTGGTTGCCCTTTTGTGGAAAGCTTCGTCACAACGTAAGGTCTACCGAACATATCCAAGATGACACTCGCGTCTGGCAGCAGATAGGCAACCCACATCGATACACCAATGCTGTCAAAAATGACAGTAATGTCTGATGTCTGTCAAATTTGGTTTACGCCATCTCCCAGTTTGGTTCCAATAAAATAAAAAAAATTTTCCTAAAATTTGAAGCCGATTGATTAATATTAACACGTGCCAGTAATCGATTGAAATTTCCCACTGAAAATACATAGAAAAAATGCACTTTTTAAAAACAAATTCATAACTTTTTTAATTTTTATGCAAAAAATTCTCCATGTCACACTTGTCTTTATTTTTAGTTGCACTATAAGATAGCACTTCGACAAAAATTCAATTTTCAAAAATTTTCTCAATGGCGGATTTTTAAAGTGGGTCATGAAAATGGATCACAATGTATCAAAGGTTTTATCACATAAACGTTGTCGGAAAGGGCTTAGGGGGTTAAGTATGCAAAAAATGCCCCCGCTTCTATTTTTCTCAAATTTGGCCCATATGTTACTATCCATATGACTATAACTTTCTGCAATTTTGAACTCAAAATTTGCTTTTTTGGGGGAGTTATGGAGGGGAAAGCAAAACCAAAAAACTTATTTTTCTCGAAAACTACTGAACCGATTTTAATGAAATTTTAAGAGGTTGTAAATATAGGTAAGACGATTTTATAAAAAAAATCCAAATTTTTTTTTCAAAAATTTTTTTTGAAATTTTCAAAAATTTTTTTTAGCTTTATTTTTTTAAGTGACCACTTTCTCTTTTATTGTAAAAAGTATCTTATAATGTCCCCTTTAACATATATTTTTTTCAAATTTTTTTTAAATATAGTTTTTGAGTAAAATGTCAAAACCCATGGTCATGCTATTTGTCACGTACGGTAATGCACATATATACATATGGGCCATATTAATGTGATAGGGTATAGCTAAATAAGTATGGAAAAAGTGACCTGAATATATTTTTCCCATTCATTCCTACCCACTTAAAAATAACTTGTTCAAATTTTTAACTCAACATTTTGAGTTTTTTGGTACTTATGGAGGGGAAAAAATCGAAAAACGCATTTTCCTCAAAAACTACTGTATGTATTTTAATCAGCTTTGGATATGTTGAAAAGACAATAAAAGAGATTCCAAAAAAAAATTTAATTTTTTTTTCAAAAAATTTCAAAAATTTTTAAAATGAAAGTTTTTCGAAATTGTCAAAAAAAAATTTTAGTTCTATTAAAGTGACATTTTAAAGTATTTTCTCATTTCATTCTCTTATGTGATCTACTAAATAAAAAATTTTGCCCGAAAAAAAAATTTGGATTTTTTTAAAATCGTCTTATCTATATTTACAACCTCTTAAAATTTCATTAAAATCGGTTCAGTAGTTTTCGAGAAAAATAAGTTTTTTTATTTTGCTTTCCCCCTCCATAACTCCCCCAAAAAGGCGAATTTTGAGTTCAAAATTGCAGAAAGTTATAGTCATATGGATAGTAACATATGGGCCAAATTTGAGAAAAATAGAAGAGGGGGCATTTTTTGCATACTTAACCCCCTAAGTCCTTTAACGAATTTTCTTACTCGGGTAAATTTTCGATCATTTATGATGGATCTGATATCAGAAATTAATTTTTCAAAATTTTTGATCCAATATGGCGGGTTCAAAATTTTGATTTTCCACATTTTTGAAGTAACTATTCTAAAACAACGTCCAGGGCAATTATTGAAAGCGCTATTTACGAACCTAATGTCAAAAGTATATTTTTCAAATTAACCGATACAATATGGCGGATTCAAACAATTTTTTTTATACATTCCTTAAATAATCGATTTTAAGAGCAGAGGATAATTCTTCGGGTTAGCGCAATATCATACTTATTCGTCAAAGAAAGCAAGAACATACTTACTCAGAAAAGAAGCAGAAAAATGCCTATTCAGAATATAATGTAAAACATTTGAATTGGAAAATTAACCTATTCTGCGTCAAATTTCAAATTGTACTTTTATTTAAATGTTTTATGAATAATTACTTATATTTTGTTTCATTAAAAATACCTTTTTTAACATTTTGTTTTACCTAATATGAAAAGTATTTTTGATAAAAAATATAATTCTCTTTATAATTTGAAATCTAAAAGAAAAAGGTTAATTTTAGAATTCATATGTTTTTACTTTATATTCTGAATAAGGATCTTTTTGCCTCTTTCCAGAATAAGTATGTTCTTGCTTTCTTTGCCGAATAAGTATGATATTGCGCTAACCCGACGAATTATAAAAATATAAATGTAAAACAAATTTACATTATGTATGTAAAGTTTGCATACATGATGTAAATTTATTTTGAGCATTTTTATGACCCACTTTAAAAATCCGCCATTTTGAAAATTGAATTTTTGTCGAAGTGCTATCTTATAGTGCAGCTAAACATGAAGACAAATGTGACCTGGAGAATTTTTTGCATAAAAATTAAAAAAGTTATAAAATTTCGATCGATTACTGGCACGTGTTAATATTAATCAATCGGCTTCAAATTTTAGGAAACTTTTATTTTATTGACAAGCAAAGAGAGAAAGAAATGGATGCTGAGTAGAAATTCCAAGCTATTTAATATAATCATTACTGTTGATCGTTCATTTGATTCGATTATTTAGTATTAATTTCAAGCTATTTACTATGCATTACTGTATATCATTCATTTGTTTTAATTGTTTAGCAGAAACCTAAAGCTATTCACTGAAGATGTTTCTGTTTAGCATTCATTTGTTTCAGTTGTTTAGCAGAAACATCAAAGATACTCACTAAAATCATTTCTGTTCAACATTCATTTGTTTCGGTCATTGCTTGTTTCAAGACATTGCATAAAAAACATTACTGTTTGAAGCACATAAGTTTCAGTCTTTGTCTATTTTAGACTTTTGGTTGAACACAAGATATGTTTTGGACTTTATGCGCTACAATTTTCACTTATATCAGTTCACTCTTTCGTAAAAGCTTTTGTTTTGATGTTCATTTGTTTTACTTACAAGTAACACTTCCCAAGTGCCATACGCCGATTTTTCTGAAAATTGGTATACTAGGAAAACATCGAAAAATATTTGACACGTATATTTTTATATTGGCCCGTTTTGAGTTTTAAGGGTAGAAAACACCCTTAATTGAATTTAAGGAAAGAAATTAGTGTCTGTGTTAAAACTTGCCAGAATGTCGCGAAACTTGTTACTCGGGGGTTCTCGGGGTCGCTGATTACGAATCCGGTGTTAGTTTTTCAAAATTCAAAATAGCGGACGATAAAATAAAAAATCAATCTTATTTGCTTGAAACTTGTTACTTGGGGGTTTTCGGGGTCGCTGATTACGAATCCGGTGTTAGTTTTCCAAAATTCAAAATAGTGGATCCTGGTTATTCCTGGATTCGGCAAAGCGCGAGAAACTCTGCAACTAAATCCGATTGATTTTTCATTTTATCGTCAGCCATTTTGGATCCACCATTTTGAATTTTGAAAAACTAACACCGGATTCGTAATCAACGACCCCGAAAACCCCCGAGTAACAAGTTTCGGGGTGGTAGCGATTCTACGCAAATAAACCCTACAAAATAAAATTCTACACAATTAACTCTACACCAGGAAATTGTACACACTACATTTAATAAATTTGATTAATTCTACGCAAATAAATTATACAGAAAAAAGTCCTACACATTAGAATTAAATAGAACAAAATATATCATTAAAATCTTTTAATTCTACACGATTAAATACTACATCAGAAAATTTGATACAGTATATTTTAATTAAAATAAAATTCTAATAATATTTTTTTTATTTTAATTTATAATTCTACGCAGTTAAATTGTACACCAGAAAACTCTACACATTTGAAAAATTTTGATTAAATTAAGTTTTAAAAGATTCTAAATAAATAAATTCCAAAAATAAATACTCTACACAATAATAATACTAAATAAAATGTAACTTTAAATAAAATTTATTTAATTTTGCACTGTTAAATACTACATTAAAAAATTCTACATAATGTAGTTTTAAACGAAGAAAAATATGAATTATTTTTTCAATATAATTTTTAATATTCTGCACAGTTAAATTGAAAACCTAAAAACTTTACACAATTAAATAATTTTTTAAAGAAATTTTAAAACTCTAGTCAAATATATTCTTAAAAAAAACTGTACACATTAAAATAAAATAAATATAAAATTTTTAATCTAATTTGTTTAATTCTACACACTTTAATTCTATATTACAAAATTGTACACAAATTATTTTTAAGCAAGGAAAAATATTTTCTTTATTTTTTTAATTTAATTTTTAACCCTATACATTTTAATTCAACTCTGGAAAACTCTACACATATGAGCTTTAAAGTCTTCGCATATTATTTTTAGATAAGATGAAATTATTTTTTTAACTCTACGTAATTAAATTAAACACAAAGAAACTCTTCAAATGAATTCATTTAATTAGATAAACGATGAAAATAAAACTCTACAAAATAAAACTCAACACAAAATTAGATTAAAAATTTTATATTTATTTTATTTTAATGTGTACAGTTTTTTTTGAAGAATATATTTGACTAGAGTTTTAAAATTTCTTTAAAAAATTATTTCATTGTGTAAAGTTTTTTGGTTTTCAATTTAACTGTGCAGAATATTAAAAATTATATTGAAAAAATAATTCATATTTTTCTTCGTTTAAAACTACATTATGTAGAATTTTTTAATGTAGTATTTAACAGTGCAAAATTAAATAAATTTTATTTAAAGTTACATTTTATTTAGTATTATTATTGTGTAGAGTATTTATTTGTGGAATTTATTTATTTAGAATCTTTTAAAACTTAATTTAATCAAAATTTTTCAAATGTGTAGAGTTTTCTGGTGTACAATTTAACTGCGTAGAATTATAAATTAAAATAAAAAAAATATTATTAGAATTTTATTTTAATTAAAATATACTGTATCAAATTTTCTGATGTAGTATTTAATCGTGTAGAATTAAAAGATTTTAATGATATATTTTGTTCTATTTAATTCTAATGTGTAGGACTTTTTTCTGTATACTTTATTTGCGTAGAATTAATCAAATTTATTAAATGTAGTGTGTACAATTTCCTGGTGTAGAGTTAATTGTGTAGAATTTTATTTTGTAGGGTTTATTTGCGTAGAATCGCTACCACCCCACAAGTTTCAAGCAAATAAGATTGATTTTTTATTTTATCGTCCGCCATTTTGAATTTTGAAAAACTAACACCGGATTCGTAATCAACGACCCCGAAAACCCCCGAGTAACAAGTTTCAAGCAAATAAGATTGATTTTTTATTTTATCGTCCGCCATTTTGAATTTTGAAAAACTAACACCGGATTCGTAATCAGCGACCCCGAAAACCCCCGAGTAACAAGTTTCAAGCAAATAAGATTGATGTTTCATTTTATCGTCCGCCATTTTGAATTTTGAAAAACTAACACTGGATTCGTAATCAGCGACCCCGAGAACCCCCGAGTAACAAGTTTCGCGACATTCTGGCAAGTTTTAACACAGACACTAATTTCTTCCCTTAAATTCAATTAAGGGTGTTTTCTACCCTTAAAACTCAAAACGGGCCAATATAGAAAAATACGTGTCAAATATTTTTCGATGTTTTCGTAGTATACCAATTTTCAGAAAAATCGGCGTATGGCACTTGGGAAGTGTTACTTGTTAGAGTTATAGAATCTTTTCATCCTCCCATAGGTCAACTAACCGAAGAAGCTCAAGAAGCTAACAACAAAAATTTCAAGAGAATTAGGGAATTCAATACATGAAAAATCAGTAGAGTTGCGACGAATACCGACATAGTACATAACTTATTGATAATATCTGATCCTTCACTGAAAAAAAAGTTCTGGTTGGAATTACCAGAAATCCCAGTTTTAACTAGAATTTCGTGTTAAATATACCCTAACCAGAACTTTTCTGGTTAGGTTAACCAGAATTCTAGTTAATATAACCAGAATTCTGGTTGATTTAACTAGAATATCGTGTTAAATATACCCTAATCAGAACTTTTTGTTCAGTGTTTCATTAATTCCTTGCGAAGACAATGGAAACCTATTCCTTGCGTTATATATCCAGAAGACATAAAAACTATTTTTAGAATTTTATTTGCCGTATTAGATCCTCAATTTTTAAATTTGGAAAAATGACATTAGATTCGTAATCAGCGACCCCAAAAAACCCCGAGTAGTGATTTTGGTGAGATTAAGTCTATTTTAAAAATTTTTGTCCGCCATTTTGAATTTTAAAACTTTTTGATTAATTTTTTCCACTTTTTCCTCACTGTGCGCTGGTTGTCCTCTGCCGAACATCAGTGATATCTTTAATGTGATGGAAGAAGTGGATGCTTCTCCTCTCCCGGACGCGACTGCTGCCTTTATTGTCATGGGTGTGCTGGGGCTGGATACTGTGACGTGGATTTTTAATATCCCCGTCATAATAATAATTACGGGATTCGCCGAAAACTTATTTCCTTTTTTTTACATATAAAATAAAGAATCGAGAATTAACGAAATGAGAAACTTTTTCTTAAACGTTTATTAAAAATTAATTAACCATGCTCGGACTCAAAATGCACATCTTGTAAGAAATTAATTTTGAATTATCATTGTAAATATCTTCTCTACCATTTGATTGGTAGGAACAACAACAATTTTTTATTGTAGGAATTTATATTTTCTTGTTGGAACGAGAAGAGTCACACTTCTGGAAAATATAATCATTGTATTTCAATTCAAAAATACCAAAGAAACCGCGACAAGAATCCAGTCGATCAAAATGTATTGTCGAAAACAAATTGCTGAACAACCAGGCCCAAGGAAAGTATCGAGAGCGATATTGGTGCTGCCATCTTCATGCCACAGGGCGTACCATAGTGGGCATGAACGAGTCTCGGTGCACGAGGCCGGCACGTCACGATGGTTGGGTCAGTTCGAGCTTGGTACTAAAGACGCGAAGTACACGCTTTTTCTGGAATATCTTTTGCCGAATAAAATAATTTAATTAAAAGAAACTATGGAGTACTTGGCAGTGATCGCCAAATTAAAATGTCAGTGACCATCCTCACTATGTCTGGCTGACGCCTCCTGGACTACCAGGTTCACCAGGAAACCGGAAGATCGACTGGTTTCACCGGTCATTGTAACGACGCCAGAAGTGCGGATTCTCTCTCTTTCTATTTGTGAATAGTTATAATTAATAAATTTAAAAATACAATAAATCGCATTGAACTTTGTAGTTTAAATTAATTTGTTTTCGAGTCAGTGCCTTTTCTCTTTCCTCACCACGAAAATTCACGGCCTTGAGATATTTATCAAATAAAGTTTGTGCGTTAAATTGTGAGCTCGGAAAACGAGCTAGCCCGGGAGTGCTCACAATGTTACACTACGGCTGCGGAGATCCGGGTAGAATCCCTACCTGGCGCTGGAGAAGTTCTCCTAAACGGATCGCCGTTGGCCGTGTATAAGTTCAAAGCGTGGAACTTATATACTCATCTTCGAAGAAGTATCATCGCCGCCATTTTTGCAACACTTTTCTCAGTGGGATTTTCTACTTGCATCGTGGCGAGAAAAAGTGTTACAATACATATCCTTAGCCAGACATTACTGTCATTTTTGACGGCATATGTGTATCGGGTTGGGAAACCTATCTGCTGCCAGACACGAGTGTCATCTTGGATATGTTCGGTAGACCTTGCCGTGGTGACAGAGCTTTCCACAAAAGGGCAACCAGACTCTTTGGTAGTACCAAGAATTGTCTTGGTCCGAGTAGATAGACGAGGAAGTGCGAGCAGCGTGACAAGCCAGACCAGTGGCATTTCTGTCTTTAGTAATGCCCTGGCAAAGGACATTGCAAGCTGCAACGAAGATCGAGATGGTCCAGAGGAATGTCAATATGACAATCAATCAATCAAAGTAGCTGAAGGAACTACCTTCGCTGAACTGCTGGCGAAGGTTCGAAAGGAGACAAGGGTTGTGGTATATTTACCCACTAAAAAGGGATACCTCCTCATTAAAATTAGGCGGTCTTTAAACAAGAAGATGTTCACTGAAGAGGTGACAAAGGTAATCAGTGACTTGGGTACAGAGCTGCCAGGTACCCTCACCAAACGCAACTGCGCACGCCTGACGCCTCGACTGCTATTGGCGGAAATTCGCGCCTCTATTCAAAATGCTTTATATACAGAAAAATTTCAAAATAAATATTTTCATCTTTAAAAAAATGTTTTTTAAGACAAATCGACTGGAAAAAATATATATTTCACTAATTAAGCATAAATATCATTTTTTACATAATAAAAAAGTAAAATATAAATATCTCGTCTATATATTAATACATTTGAATTATTAATAAGTATTAATTATTAATTCATGATAATTAATTAATTAATTATTCTTACTTACTAATATAGTAATAAATAATTTTACATTTTATTTATTTTACACAGTAAAAAGAAGTATCTAAATTTTAATTAAATTTTCTGGAAAGTATATTTTTTGTATATGTAAATTTATTATTTTTTCGAAGTTTTTCTCCTCTAGATCCGTAGTTTTCGGCAATAACAGGGGCACCTCGTGTAGGATTAAACATACTACGGTCTTAGTTGATAAGAAGCTATATTTTACGCTATTATCAACTCTGGGTCGTTACTTGATTTATAATTATATTTAATTAAATCAGACCCTTGCCCCCATAAAAAAAATTGTTTTAAACATTTTATAAACTCTATAAACAAACTAAAGGAATACAAAGCAAAAACAATAAAAATTAAAGAAAAAGCATAATTATATACAAATATTTACATACTTAAACAGTTTTAAAAATTGTTTAAGGAAACTAAAATAAAATTTGAATTAAACTTAATTTAATAAATAGTAACTATAATTAAAACAAAAAATCATATATAATTAAAAACTATTATAATTTTATTGCTTTGGTATAATTCTTTGGAAATAATAAAATATAAATTGCTTCAAGTAAAAATATTTTTAAAAGACTTTTTACTTTAAGTACAAAGACTAGAATAATGAAATTTATTAAAATATATAGATTTTTATAAATTCAACATGTTTAAAAGTAATTTTAGCAAATTAATAAATAATTCCAATCTAAGTGGATGAATCTGAAAAATTTTAAATATATTAATTTTAATCCATATAATTAAAAAATTTTTATTGTTAATTATCAAAGGAACATCAATAACTTTTATAAGCAATCACTAGAAATTTTTTTATTCTTTACTCTTTAGATCTGAATACAAGTTTTTACTTTTCATTAATTCAAAATGTCTCTCATCAAATTCAAAAGATGTACAATCAAGGTTTCGCGCTTGCAAACTGGTACGAAATCTACAAATGGAACTTAAAATTTTATTTTTCATGCAATTGCGTTTCTTTGATTGAACATCAGTAACAATTGAGAACAATCGTTCTGTAGCTGCATTGGAATGAGGTAAGCTAAAAGCTTTTTCGACCAATTTGTACAAATTTGGAAACATTATATCACCATTAGTCAATTTTAAATCTATTAAATTTGAACTTTACGAATTTCTTGCACAGAAAAAGGATCCATATTTTTCATGAACTTTTCGCATTCAAATCCGAGAAAAACATTTTTCAATTCTTCTTGACAAGCTACATTATCCGGTTTAATCTCACGAACAGGTTTGAGAAAAATTTCTGGCTTTAAAAAATTGTGACCAATTTCATAAAAAAATTTCTCACTTCGTTCAGCAATTTCGTGAATCAGTACGCTTCCTGACTGAAATTCAGCGTTAAATTTATTGAAATAATTTAAAGAATATTTTAAAAAAAGCATATAAGCTTGATCAGATTTATTTTTTAAAAGCTCTAAAATTTTTTCTGCAGTAGAAACGTCATTTTCTTTTTTCCTTTTACAATTTAACTCGAAAACTTCTACAGTGAAAAAGTCTGTCAGTGCAGTCCAATTGTCTAATAATCTTTCTATGCAATGTTGGTGAGAAAGCCACCTTGTAGCACCTAATTTTAAAATTGTTTGAGCATGATCAGTATAAAATTCTTGAATTTCAGAGAGGTGAGCAACACGTTTTGCACTTTTAGGAAAATAATTAGATATTGAAGTTTTTAATTTAGTACAAAAATCAGGTAAATATCTGTTACAACTCTCTTTTGCAATCAAATTTGAAGAATGGCAGATACAATTCATTAAAACAACAGACGGAACGTCTGATTTTAATTTAGAAATAAAGAGTTTTTACATCCCACCATAACTGAAGCGTTATCGCAAGCAATGCTTATAATATTTTTTAGTGGAATGCCTTTCTGACCTAAACAGTCTTTAAAGACATTGTAAACAATTTCAGCTGAACAATCTTTCGCATCCAAATGAATTAAATCTAACATGTCTACTAAAATTTTTTTTCCTTTGGGCAAAAATACTGAACTAAAATACCCAAAAGCTTTTCATTATTATTTGAACTTTCATGAACTAAAATTGAAAAATCTCTATTTTTTAATGACTCTATTAATCTTTCTTCTTCACGTTTACTCAAAACATTTTTTATAATTTGAGTGCATTTTGTTTTTTGCAAATTTATTCCGTTCGCAATTTATGAATCTTTAAAAATTTTTTTTAAAACGCGAACAACTGTATCAATCATATAAATTGGTACATTATGAGTTGCTATAAGGGACAACAAAGTTAATTCAGCAATTTTTATATCATTTTTTAATTGATCATTTTCTTTTGCAATTTTTGACGTTTCGGAATTAATGCAATTTTGAAAATTTTTATCGGCAGAAAGAACATGCCCTCTGTGTTTTGCGCGATTGCAATGTTTTAAAAGAACGTCTTTGCGCGCAATTAAATTTGAATTACAAAATGCACAATAGGCTTTTTTTTAACTTTTTCTATGTGGCTTTAACCAATCTTTAAAATTTGAATCTTTTAACCACGAAGTTTGGAATTTGATCACATTTTTAGAAATTTTTCTCTTTTTATTTTTTTTTACACAGAATCAAAATCGCAATCCGCGTTTTCTTCTTCTGACATTTCTTCCGACATATCTAAATCATTAGATTGAGAAAAATTTGGATCAATTTCAACATTTTCTGAGCTTGAATGAATCTCAGAACTTGTTTTTTCAAACAAGTTTTTATCTGAATTCATTTTCTCAAAATCAAAAAAAGTTTGTGCAGAATTGCTTAAGGCAAAGAAAAGGAAATTTAAAGATATTTTTATCTGTTACTAATTAAAATTTTTAATTCGATAAACAACAAATGTGACAACTGACCTTTTGACACTCTCAATACCTGGTTTTTTTATGAAATTCTCAAATCCAAATCGAATTTTTCGTAATCAGCTCTCAAAAACGTGTGAATACTTTGGCGGAGATAAACCCCTTGAATTTAAAGGTTAAAAACAAAAGAATGTCGCAAATTCTAACAGGTGATAGAAAATATACAAAAAATATACTTTCCAGAAAATTTCATTAAAATTTAGATACTTCTTTTTACTGTGTAAAATAAATAAAATGTAAAATTATTTATTACTATATTAGTAAGTAAGAATAATTAATTAATTAATTATCATGAATTAATAATTAATACTTATTAATAATTCAAATGTATTAATATATAGACGAGATATTTATATTTTACTTTTCTATTATGTAAAAAATGATATTTATGCTCAATTAGTGAAATATATATTTTTTCCAGTCGATTTGTCTTAAAAAACATTTTTTTAAAGATGAAAATATTTATTTTGAAATTTTTCTGTATATAAAGCATTTTGAATAGAGGCGCGAATTTCCGCCAATAGCAGTCGAGGCGTCAGGCGTGCGCAGTTGCGTTTGGTGAGGGTACCTGGCAGCTCTGCTTGGGTAAGGTACAGATGGCGGACCAGCAAACTGTGCTGGAGATTCGCGACATGAACTATGTATGGTGCCAGCAGGAAGGTGATGGTCCTCGGACCGAATAAGCGAGGTATTAAGCTCGCTGTCGTGGTCACCTCCTAAGAGAACGCTAACAAGCTGGAAACGATAGTGCACATTAAAATCGGTTTTGTGTTCTGTAGAATTAGTAGGAGAGTTATGGTCACGTCGCTGGATCAAAAGATGCAGCGTAATTCTATTTTACCTACAGGTCATAAACGGACAAATAATGGCCGTTAAAATTAACCAATTTTTTTACCTTTACGCATAAAGAAGGACCTATAAGTATACCATAAGACCATATCATGTCTGTAAAGAAAAATTCGTTTTTAGTGCTTTCTTTTAATATCTCCTGTTATAATTTGCTCTAACTTATTACTGGGTGATTCTCCGCGTAGTGCACAATTCAATGTCCCTCGTATTTTTTAAGAAATTAGTTGCACATATTGCAATGAATTGAATGAGAAAATCTAATTTCTGTGTTTACAAACAAAAGCCAATAGTCGTTTACATTTAAAAATTTATAATTTTGCTTTAAAAGCTGTTTTAAGGTACCAAAACGTCATGGTCTGGCCTGTCCCCAGTACGATGTATATAAAAAAAATTGTTATTTTTAATAAAATACAGTAATTAATCTAAAAACTATTCATAGTTTCGTATTGTTTATGTTCATAGAATTGTGAAAAACAAAGAACTTGCGAAAAAAATTTATTTAAAACAATTTTTTTTTATGTTAATTCTTGTTCCTCGTTTTTGCGTCATGGTCTGGCCTTTTTATAAAATTGTATTATTTACATAAAAATCAAATCGAAACTTTACTCAATATTAGAAAAACGCAACAACAAACTCTCCTAAGTAAACTACTAAGAGAGAAACTAATTTGAGAATTAATTGTTTAATTTTTTACACATTAAAAGCACCAAACTTGCATAGGGAATCACAGAATCGTCATGGTCTGGCTTCACATAATTCTCAATAAAATTAATAATTATTAATATTTTACGTCAATTAAAGTGTAGTAGTATTAGATCAGTGAAAATAAATGACGTAAATATGAAACAGAATGAAAATCGCAAATAAATTGTTTAAAAAATAACTTTTTCTTGAGCGTCATGGTCTGGCCTCAGCGTCATGGTCTGGCCTTCTTGTCATGGTACGGCTTTTCTGTATTAAACAGCGTGTAACAACAGAGTGAACTGAATAACACCAACAGAGTGAAGTAAAGCAAATTGTTTTAATCGTTGAAGTTTAGGAATGTAATAAATAATTATATAAATTTCCATAAATTACCGCATAATTTTTCATAAATTACCGCATAATTTTTCATAAATTACCGCATAAATTACCATAAATTTCCCAAAAAAATTTTTTAAAATTTTAATTCCATTTTATAATCTACTCTTAATTACAGCATAAATTTCCATAAATTACCGGATAAATTTCCATAAATTCCCGAAAATTTTTTTTCATTTAAACTTTGACAAAAAAAGAATCTTAAACAACCTTCCTAATTTTTCGTGTAGAATTGATTAGCATACATAGTTTTTCAAAAAATGTTACTGTTTTCATAATTTGTTTAAACAATAATTGTTAAACAATTGTAATTTGCAAAATAACATATACAGATAATTATTATTCCATTTGCCTGTAAATATAACAGGTGCTTTCATTTTACTATGGCTGAATAGTATAGCCGCAAAATATATACGCAGATATATAAAAATTATTTGTTTAAAAAATAGAAAAATTATAAATATTTTGTCCGGCCCATCACTGATACTTCATTCATAAACACTATATTTGAAGATTCTATATCGACTTTTACTCAACTTGAAATAAAAAAATTAGTAATAGTAATAACTAAATCGTGCGCTACGTGGAGAATCACCCTACTATACCTTTATATTAAGAGAACATGATTTAAAAATAAATATAAATTATATATTTTATTTAGTTAAATTTATAATTTAAAATTTTAATTAATTTCCTCCACCGATAACTGCTGACAAAAGTTCGTGTGTTTCGAAAGCAATTTTTGAAATTGTTCTTAATTCCTCCAATATTTCTCTTTACATGCTGCAAATTTGTTTAAATAGAAATCAATAAAATTATAATAATATGTAAGTTTTTATGCTTTTTATAATTCCTTTTTTTTATTCTTTCTCTTTGAATCGCAACAACCCGTCAACGGTTATTCTTGATTGTTTAAATTAATGCGCGATATTCGTTTTTCCTCCTGTGAATTCCAAACATTTTTTTATTACAATTTAGAGAAAAGTAATTAAATGTATTCGTGGGATAGGAATATTTTATTTATTAACAACATTTTAATTTCAATATAAAGTTTAAATTTTATTTTTCCTTTTCTTTTCTTTTTAAAAAACAGTCAAGAATACAATATGTAAATTTTTGCTTACTACTAAATCTTGAATTCTACTATCTCCACTATACGTAGAGATAGGCCTTGTGTATTTTTGGATGCCTCGACCACCTCGATTGTTACTTCGAATAATTCTGCGTTAATCCTTGAGATTTCGATTAACCCGGCAGAATTCTAACACCCGTGATCTTTAACTCCTGGTGTTAATTCTTCGTTGGAGGTGATTCTTCTAACTAATATCGATTAACCCGAGTCACTCAACTTACCTTAACCCTTTGCCGTGTATAAGTTTTCCCCACCTTAGAAAACATCAGTTTGACAGTGGAATAACGTGGATAATATCAGGGCCGGAAATTAGTTTGATTTTGAGGTTATGTTTACATAAGTTATGTAGATTTGATAAAAGTCTTTAATAATAAAATGTACCTATGTTTAAATAGTAATAAATTGCAAATACACTTCCACTTTATACAAAAAACAGATTTTTAGGTATTAAATATTATTTTTAAATATAAATGGATTCATTTTTTAATTAGGTACGTTCCTGCAAATTCAGAACACTTACATTCTCACACATAACTAATTTATCAACACAAGCACACCGCCTTTTCTCATTGGTTGTTCCCCCAGAAAAGACTCTAAACGACATTTCGTAACACATCAACGGCAAAGGGTTAATTAGTATATAATACTAACTAAGGGACAGACGACATCGTGTCTCTTCGTATTTAGAATGATTGACGATTACTACCCGGAATGAAATGCAATGTCAATTTTAATACAAGAAATTATATTGTTCTTGGTGGAAAATTCTGCAGATATGACATTTCTCAGAGATCATTTTCCTGTGTTGAAATAATTAATTATTTCTATATTTCTAAGGAGTACCCCTTTGGATCACTTCTGTTGACTTTGCTACTTGAATTAAGCAAGTCGCTCGTATATTAGTCCATGATTGCCAAAGGAAAACAAAATTACTTATAGGGTAGACTGACATTTTCGCATAAAATACATGTTTTTTCTTTTTTTGAAAATTTTGTTGGTTAGGGCTAATTGTTAAATTCTATTTTTAGCCTACTAAAACTATTTTTTGATAGGTGTTATGTTGTAGATAAGTTAAAGTATACGTAAACAAGTAATTTAGTTAATAAAAGATCTGTGTTTATTTAACAAAGGTTTTAGAAACGTTCATAAACTACGTAGAACAATTTTTTGGAAATTTCAACCCCCCCTTCCCCCCACATTGACGCAATTACATGTATTAGCGCCATTTTTCTACGTAGTTTATGAACGTTCCCTTTAGAAGTAATAATTTTGTTTCAGTATCCCTGAAGACATCTGGATTTACTCTTTCTCTCTGATTCTAATTGTAAAGGATTCAAATAAATACTTTAGTAATTTCACTTAATTTTATCAGTTACTCTTTCTTAAAACCTGTACTTTAATATTAGAGTTATTATATTTAGTTTCATTTCTTGAGACGTAATAATTAATAAGGAAATTCTAAATTTTTGTTTCTTTTTGTTACCTTTATAGACTACTTAATTTCCAAGAAAAATTTATTTTTAAATAATTTCGTTAATTAATAACTATCATAAATTTATTACTATAAATTATTTCATGACTAATTTAATATGAATTCAATTATTTAAAAAAATCGAATTATCAATTTGTCGAATCATCAACAGGTCGAATGCAAAAACATCGAATAGTCCATTCGTCGAATGGTCAAAACGGAGAATTGTCAATTAATCGAATGTTAAAAACGTCGAATTGTCAGTTTGTCGAATGCTCAAAACATCGAATTGTTAAATGCTAGAAACATTGAATTTTTCAAGTTTTTGCCCATTTTACGTTACTAGGAAACCTAGTCAATTCCTGGTATACGGATCCTAGTCATTTTTTTTGGTGTAATATGCACTACATTTGGTTATCTTTATTCTAAAAGTATGTTAAAATGTTGAGATTTTTAGTGCCTTGTGTCAATAATTTTAACATCAATAAGAAAATAATGTTGCTTATATGTTAAGCAACTTTCGGTGTACAAAAAGTAGTATTTGCATTAAAAATAACCTTATTTTTCTTAAGAAAAAAATAAGATGACAGTTTTTTGTGAAATCACGATAATTCTAACTCTTTATTCCACGTATAGATAGAAAAAATAACAGACATTCTAACGAAACATACCAATATTAGACAGACTGGGCGGACTTAGCCGATTTCGCACGAGCATCACCGAGTCTCACTTGACGTCACGAACTAACGATAATTTTCGAACTTGAAATTCACAATGAGTGCACTGAGAGAAAAGAGGGAACACCGCAATACATTTGGAGGTTGTGTATGCCAATGCAAGGTTGGTTCAACTGCTGACTCTTTTCTCGCGGTCCCACAAATGAAGTCAACAGCACGCTCTCGAAAAAGTCAACAGTGCGCAACAACGCTCCTGAGAGAACGCAGTAGAACCAAAATTATATTGCCATACACAACCTCGAAGTGTACCGCAGTGTTCCCTCTTTCTCTCATTGTGAAAAAGAAAAAACTCCTTTTTGTCCTACCTGCACGGAAACTATGTCATTTCGGGCACTTAGAGCGGGCGCAAAGTAACTCATTCCTACCCAAGGGTTGAGGAAGCGGGTGCAAAATATTTTGCGCCCGCTTCTTTCGTTCCAACGGGAATAAAGTACAAAAATTTTGCTTTCCTTTATTTTTTCACGTAAAATACCTGGTTTCGTATGCACACGTATGTAAAGTACGTATTTTACCCCCTTCTACTCAAAAATACATTATGAATTAAACTTTAATGTATGTATTATTTTAATTAATGTATTACATCCATCTCAATTCCATAAAAATAAGTTTTTGTTTAATTAAAGAACCCATTTCGGTTGTAAAAATTGTCATGCCTGGCAGCTCTGCATACTATAGACACTTATGTTTCATATAACTTGTTCGAAGATATTACTTATGTAGTACCGCTACACGCAAAAAAATGTTTGCTTGGTTCAACAGTAAGTTTGTTTACCACAACGGAACTCTCTCGTTAAAATAGGACTGACCGAACACTCGGTTTCTAGCAACCAAACAAATTTGGTTCCATTTAGTTTGGTTTCATTAACTAAACTGATTGTTATTCTAAAACCAAACTCAATTTTTATGTTTTAATTTTTTTTTTGAATTAGACATTAATTAAAAAATTGATTAAAGAATCTTGGTTATTAAAACTACAAATAATATTAAAAGCCTTTTCTTCTTTTTTTACATTATAAAAATTTTGAAAGGTTTTAAAATTAAGAGGTTTTTGTAAATGACAAGAAACATAAATAAGTATAATAAAAGGTTAAAAAAATTATAATGTTAAAAAACTTATAAATTATAATTTTATATACTTAGCTTTTCAGAAGTAGTTAGATAATAATAAAGCATAATAATCAAATAATTTTAGTAAGAAAAGAAACATAAATTAAGTCGAGTAAATAAGAAAATTTATTTATTAAAATATTTTGAGTTTATAAACTGTTAATGGTAAACTGTCAAGAGTATATTCTTGACTGATATTAGTGATTTTTCTGTTAACTACAGTGAGAGTTTAGAATTTAAAAGCACATGAAGCAATGTTTATAAAGTAACAAATGAATGTGTTTGGTTTCCATATAACCGAAAGGTAATTTAGTTACGCAAGTAGGATACAACTGTTTTAAAAAATTATTGGATTCGCTTAGAATTTATTACTTTGGGGTCCATATTGGATCCGACATTTTGAATTTTTAAATCTGACAACATTTTCGTAATCGGCGACCCCAAAAGCCCCTCAGTAACAAATTTTAAGCAAATTCAATCATTTTTCAAAATTGTTTAATTTACGGACAGTTTCAGTCAATTTTTATGGTTGACAACTGTTAAAAAAATTATTTTCTCCAACACTTGCTCTGAAAGGAGTACTTTTCTTGGTAGAAAAGTGTGGCGAAAGTAGAACTTTTCTCAACTGCTCTGAAGAGCGTGGCGAAAGTAAAATTTGGCGTGGCGAAAGTAATTTTTAGCGTGGCGAAAGTAAATCATGAACTTTTTTTTTTTCTTGGACCGAGATTTATTTTGTATCTAACTTCTTCCCCACTCAAAACATTCGTCTTTTATTATATTAAACATAAGCACAAGTTAAATTAAAATAATACGAAACTCACGAAGAAACCTTTCCTCGCAAGGTGTTGGAGAAAACGTAGTGCACAACTCATGGTGAAAGAATGATTTTTCGAGAGTGATTGCTGCTCTCGCTACGCTCGAGCCGCAAACTTCACTCTCGAAAAATCACACTTTCGTCACTAGTTGTACAATGTACTATTTTCAGGCTAATTTAATTTGTTGTCAACAATATCGCTTTATTTTCTTAAAGTACAGGGTTTTCGTTGCCAGATTCGGATTCAGCGCACCACAAAATGCGGGAAATCACTTCTCGCACTCTGACAACGGCAATTTTTATTTTTTTGCAGGCTTGTGTTATGAAAGCCGAGGGGGTAAATTTTTTTTACTAAATCGTAAAAAATGTTTAGTTTTTTGCTAAAAAAAATTTAAAGATCAACTCCAATCCTTTTCTCTATATTTTTTCTGTAATGTACACGTAAAAATAAATAAAAATTCCCAACACCAGTTCACTAGAATTTAATAATTCTGAAAACTAGCATACGTATAATAATTATTATCAAAAATTTGAAAAAAGATTTTAGGTTTTCGCTGAAAACACAATGAATATAAATTCTAATCACTTCCGCTATATATTCCACGTAATCTACGCGTAAAAATGAATAAGTAAGCCAATTTTTAGCTCTCTTCTTTTTATTAGAAATATTTACGAGACATTTATTTTATAATATTAATTACGATTTACCTTATAATTTTTCTGCTACTTGATATGTCAATACAATAATTAAAGAAATTATTGTAAGTAAATGCAATTTACCGAACATTTTGACCGGTATCTAATAATGTTCAGAGTCAATTAGAATATAATTCTTTTGGGTCAGGGAAAAAGTCGAAACTTTGTTTGACAATCAGGGAAAAGTCAGGGAAAAACCAAATTAACTTCTTGTGGAAACCCTGAATTTAGTAATGTTACTATTCGTAAAATTTACAATTTATATTTAATTTATATTTATGTTTAAACGAATTAATATTTAAAATTCGTTCAAAAGCATAAAGTCTAATTCAAATTAATAAACTACATTTTTACTATAATTGAAAATTAAATGATATTCGAGCGTTGAAAGAAGGTCAATTTATATTGTGAATATCGACACAAAAGTCAAGGAGAAACTGGCGGAGGATCTGAAGAATTCTGATGGGATACTGCAGCCTTCTCGCGCAGTATGAGGCATGCAGATATAAATTTTCCATGATTTGCTTATATTTGGAGTTCATATTGAACAATATGGCTCAATTCCAATATTTCCGATATGCTTAGAATCTCAGATAATAAGAGAAATTCCAGAATTTTCTTTATTTCCTGCGCTCTTCTGGAAAATAAATTCATGCGTTTAAAAAATTATGTATAAGCATTATATTTGAAAGTTTTTTGATAACTCCATCACATTCACGATCATAAAAACTTTAGTTATAGTTTACGTTTTTTGTAAAAAAAATCTATACAATTTGACGTTAAATTATGATCATTTTATTTAAATTGTAGGTAATTATATTTAAATTCTGAAAAGTCGCAATTCCTAACAAGTAATTCTTTCTTTTTAACCTTACAGCACACTAAAACAAACTTTTACTTTTAGCATCATTTTGAGGCTGAATTTAAGGTGTAAACGGAGTCAGCCTCGTTAAACAAGAACAGACTTATGTGAAAGTCATGGGCTGAATTTAAGGTGTAAACCGAGTCAGACTTTTTTTTCCTGTGAGGTAGTTAAAATCATTGGAAGATTTTCACCAGTTTTTCATCTTAAAAGAAGCGCGATGACATCCATCAATCAACATGGAATCCAATGAGTCCGTTTTTAGTATTTGGTTATTTCGATTTTTAAATGTTTTTAATCTTTACTTTCTAATTTGCAAATTTTACTGTCTAAATTTGAATTAGTAAAAATGTTTACTAGTTGGAATTATGAGATTTTGTTAATAATAAAATAAAGTAAATTATACTATTAAATTAGTAGAAACGACTGTTTATTGATAAAATCTGCTAATTCAAAAGCAAAAAGTTAGTCACTAATTCAAATTAGTCAATATTTTTAATAATTCAAACTTAGAGAGTACGAAATGTTATTTTGTTTTAATTATGTTTAATTGATGTTTAGTTTGAATTGAATTATTCTGGTGAGCGATGTTTTAACATTTTGTTTTGTTTTTGGCGTTTCTTTTGATTGTCTTGATAATTATATTGTAATTTGTTGCTTGTTTAATTACGTAAGATTTAATTTAAATCCTTTAATCTTTCTGTTCTTGTGGTAAAACTATTGTACGCAAGTAAGGAAGCCCTGTCCTTTGGCTACAGTTGGTTACGTAATTACTAAATATTCCCTTACTGAATAATATTAACCTAGCGTTATATTCTTTTCGCGGAAAAAAATTTATACAGTATCTAAAAAAAACAAAATTTTAAAAATTTAAAATAATTTTTATTGTATTGATAACTTGTTTTTAATATAAAAGTATTATAATTATTGCAATTGAATTTTGAGAAGTATTTTCGAGGGTACACAGAGTTTCTTAAATTCTTTTTTTTTCATGCAAAGACTGAAATAAAAGACTCTGTACGTTCCTTTGAAGTAGCAATCTGTTGATAAAAATCATCATCAAACACATTGAATGCACAGCGTCGGTGCATTAAATTTAAATTGCTCATATACTGCCGTCAAGTACAAGACAACCTTACATACATATGCGCTATTCCACGTGAAATTTGCCTACGATAATTAAAATTCGGTTAAACATATCTTTTATTTATCTTTATAGAATAATATGAAATACGTATTTTTTTATTTTTATTTAATTGCCCAAATTTTCGGGTTACGAATTTTTTATTAACAAATTTTTTTTTATAAACAAATCAATTTTTTTTAACTTTCGACCCGATTTTTTTCTTTTTATTAATTTATTCATACCTTATAATGCAGAGAATATTTTCCAAAAACTCCCGTAATGGGCCTAATGCGTTTAATGAGTTTTAAAAATTTTCAAAAATCACATGCATGCCTCATCAGGGTTTTTTTTACAATTAATTTTCAAAAATGTCTATAGCCTAAAATTTTTAATCGAATTAAGTGTTTTTTTTGTTTAAAATTAAAGGATAATCATTCCTCAAGATATTCTTTCATGGAAAACTGAGAATATTCTATTGTTTATAATTACACGTGATTTTTGAAAAAATTTTTAAACTCATTAAACGCATTAGGCCTATTACGGGAGTTTTTGGAAAATCTTCTCTACATTATAAGGTGTGAATAAATTTAAAAAAAAAGAAAAAAAATCGGATCCAAAGTTTAAAAAAATTAATTTGTTTATAAAAAAAATTTTTTGTTGACATTGCCAAAAAGTTTAAAGAAAACTGAAACTTTCATTCTTTGGAAACTTTTTTCTTAACTCAATAATTTCAGACTTGTAAGCTATTAAAAATAGGCCTACTTTTAAAAAACTATAATTTCGAAAATTCGTAACTCGAAAATTTGGGCAATTAAATAAAAATAAAAAAATACGTATTTCATATTATTCCATAAAGATTAATAAAAAATATGTTTAACCGAATTTTAATTATCATAGGCAAATTTCACGTGAAATTGTCCATATATGAGTTGACTCAAAGTTTAGGCTTTCATCATTGGAAATGATTTTGAGATTTCTTACTATGCATTTTCATCCGTTTTTAATAATGTTAAGAATAATATGAAAATGTTTGGTTCCTCAAAAAAGAAAATGGTTTCGATAATTGTTTTCGCAATTATAAGGATCGATTGTATAAAATGGGTATTTTTCAAAGAAAGCTCTGATTTTAGTTCCGAAAGGTTCGAATTCTTAGAAACTGTTTAGAAGTCATCTGTGAAATAAAAAATGTTTGTTTCTTCAAAAAAGAAAATAGTCTCGATAGTTTTTTCTGTGTCAAGAGCCAATTGGTAAAAAAATGTCATTCTTAAAAAAATTATCCGATTTTATTTTTGGAAAAGGGACTTTTTCTGAAAGAGTCAGGAATTTAGAAATTGTTTAGAATGCATCTCTGAAATAGATACTATTTGTTGCCTTACAAATAAAAATGATCTCGACATCTTTGTAAATGCATTAAGCGTCGATTGCTTCAAGTACCTTTAAATTAAATTTATTTTCAAGAAAAATAAATAGTAAAGCATAAGTGGAGCTTATGAAATTTTCATAAAAGCATTATATTGATTATTTACACTTTTAATAATTGGAAACAATTTATGTGAGAATTAAATTCGTAAAATTGAATTTCAATAATTTTTATTTTTTTACATTAGATATATAATTTAATGTTACATCTGACAATTTCGTTTTTAACCTTCTGAATAAGTGAACTGGAAAGGAAAGATAACATTCAGTAATTGAGTTATTTAACTACTATATTATAGGAAAAACTAGAAACCACATACATTGATATTTAATAACAAAAGTAAATTTGTTTGCATGTAACAAATATTTGATTTTTTTTAAATTCTCCGCTTTTTATAATATCTTAAAATTTCGGAATATTGAATAATCATACTTTCAATTTTTGTTTATTTCCCCTTTTTTTACTTTGATTTGATTTTACTTTCTCATTTTTCTATTTCTTTCAATTCTTTATTATTCGATTCATGTAATTTCTCATTACCGCGCTCTTTTTTCTTGATTCCAGTGAAATTTTCGATTTCCGCGTGAGAAAGCAATTAATTTTAATACGAGTAATTAGCTAATTTTGTTTTCATTTATAAAATAACAATAATATACTTTCACTTTGTGTAATCTATGAATATTTCTTATAAACTATTGAACTGCATTAAAATTAATTATTAAACGAATTAAGAATCAAAATAAAATTATGCAAAAAATGCATTTCTTTGAAAATATTTTTTCTGGTTTACGAATTAATGGAAAATTCTGAAAAAATTCATGAAACTAGTATCTGAGATGTACTTTGAACAAATATTTTTGGACGAGAAAAACATACGCGCACATTTTTAATCATATCTCGAAGAAGGAATAATATTTTTTATTTTTCTTCGACTCAAATTAAAGGTGACAATTTTTTTAACAAAATTTAAAATTTTGAGAGTTTTGTACTACAAATAATTAAATAATATAACGAGTTCTAAACGTTAAAAAAATTAACCAAAACTTATCTTATTCAAAATTTTATAAACATTCCAAATCTGCAAAACTCAAGTCTCTGTCTTCATTTTTGGAAAAGTTATTTTAACGAAAGAAATTTGTTAAGTTAACTATTTTTTGCAGGATCCAAAAGTTGACCAATAAAAACCAAAATAGGTTATTATTAGCAAAAAATATTAATACTAAAAAAACGAGAAATTTAAACTGCTAATCATGGCTTTTATTGTTTTTGAGGTAGCTGATTACAAAACTGAAGTCAGATTTCAAAAATTCGAAATGGCGGGTCCAATATCGCGGCCATGAAAAATTTTAAATTACAGTAGAGACCTTATTATCCGAACCCCTATTATCCGGATATTCGATTATCCGGACAAATTTCAAATAAAATTTTTTTTTTTTAATATAAAGTTTTTAAGGTCTCAAGCTGTTAACAGACAATAAAAATTAAATATCATATAATTCAATTAAAAAACGTGAATTTTTACACAAAATGTTGCGTTTTAAAGTGTTTTAATTATTTTAAGAAATTGTTTATGTAAATATTTTGAAATATTTCTAACTAAATGTTGACTTTAAAAGTTTTAGTTTGTTTCAGTCTTATTTTAATACATATGCAAATAAATAGATAAAATTATAAACCACAAATCTGTTTAATTCGTACTTTACTCGAATATCCGGATTTTCGATTATCCGGACAAGTGCCTGCATCCATTAGTCCGGAAAATGGAGTCTCTACTGTAATATATATATATATAATATATGTAAAATCGTATCATCTAATTTGTGAATGAACCTTATCTAGCTAATAAATACTAACCTTCTACTTTCTGATTAGCAGCGAGGTACTGTTTAAATTTTACACTTCAGATTTGTAACTGGGGACCCAAAAAAACCTTGATACGAAGTTTCATAAAAATTAATTAATTTTAAAATTTGCATGAAATCTGACTTCAGATTTGTAATCAGAGACTCCCAAAATTCCTTGATACAAAGTTTCCTAGAAACTGATAAATTAAAAAATTTTCATGGCCGCCATATTAAATCCGCCATTTTGAATTTTTGAAATGAGTCAGGCTCCATGAACTGGCCCCCTGCTTCACCAACATTCTTAAAAATGAAAACCAATTATATTTTTTTGCAGCTATTATGGTACATAATGATATCCTAAGAGGATTTAAATAAAAAATTTAATTGAAAATGTAATAAACAATTAAAGTTTTATGCACCATTTTTCAAAAAAATTCGCAGTTTTTAGAGATTATTTTAAACAAGTTGTGAATTAAGATGTTCATTACATGAACATTTTGCTTCCTCTTTACGATAAGCAAAAAATTTGCTTCCTCGTGGAGGAAGCATTAATCATAAATTTTTTTTTAAACATATTTTAAATAAAATATATAACAAAATAATAATTATTAAGTCAAATTAATGAAAACGAAAACATTCGGACAAAGTAACAAATTTTATTTACTCCAACGCTTCGAAATCAAATCGATTTCCTCTTCAGGGAGTCAAAAAAAATAATAATTAAATAAACGAAGACTTAAAATTTAAACCCTGACGATGGAGTAGAGTCATAATAAATAAATAATCCGACTTAGAAACACAAAAAATAATAATAAATCACAATACAAAAAAATAAAAATAATAAAATAAAATGTATTGCAAACTGCAAAGTCAAATTAAAAACTACGTTGGAGTAAATAAAATTTGTTACTTTGTCCGAATGTTTTCGTTTTCATTAATTTGACTTATTTATTAAGTATCTCGGACGTTAAAGACCATTTAATTAATAATTATTAAATATGTTTAATTTTTAAATAATTTCTAATAGAGTCTAACATTTCAAAATTCAAATTCTTTTCTTTTAAATAAAAAAATAAAATGGTATTGTATGTTATACAATTTAAAAAAAGAAAAAAATTTTAATAATAAAGTGAATTTTTTCATTTTATTTAATTCTATTAATGCTAATAAAATATATTCTTTTTATACATTAATCGATTCGTCTTGATGAAATGAAGATTTTTAGTTTGTTTTTAAGTCTAATAAAAGTGCGAATTTTTGGTTTTAATTATGTTTAATTCTATAAATTCAAATACAATATATACTTTATATATACCAATCGATCCGTTTTAATGAAAAAATGAGAAAATTTTATTGTACTGGAATATAATTTTGATGAAAGAACTGAATTTCACTTGTCTCCGTGGACTTTCAACATTATCTAAATAAAAAGTAAACGTAAAAGAAATTTTTGGTGGAGAGGAACGAAAGTTAACTATTTGTTAATTAACTTTGTTTATAACAATTTAAAAATTTAAATAAGCTATGTTTTGATCAAAAAGGATATATATTCTTCAAATAAACTCAAAATAAAAGGAAATATGTGAAAAAAACATTTCTAAGTGTAAAAGAATTGAAGTTTAATATTTGTTAATTAATAATATTTATAACAATTGTAATAAATTATCTTATGGTTCATTAATAATCTGCTGCACATATTGCGTTAATTCGAACTGATATAGATCATGTCCAGCAACGAAATAAGAAAATAAACGTCTTCTTTTAAAAAATTGTATTAATTAATGGGCAAAAGATGGCAAAGTATGGGAAAGTGTGGGAAAAGGATAGCGAAATGTGGCACTAAGTTTGACAAAGTATGGCAAAGTATTGCTAAGGAGCGAATCCCATGGTTTAACTATGGCAGCAACATAAATCAATTTTTCATCAAACAAAATAATAAAAAACACAAAAACTTTTAATATTTTTCATTTTTAAACCATAAACAAAGGGAGGCATATAAAAAAATTATTTTTTAAATGGTTTTTTTAATTTAACTGTTAAAATAATGGACTATGGGCAGAAGATGGCGAACTATGGGATGAAAGAAAACTTATTTTCTATACATTTTCGAACATTTCGCTATCCTTTACCCATACTTTGCCATCTTTTGCCCATACTTTCATTTCCACGCAGGAATTTATTAACTTTGATTAAAACCAAAAATTATAAACAATTCAAAAATCGACATAGAGGGATGTCTTAATAATCTATTCCCCTTTAATTTAAAACAAAGAACACTCAAATCGGTTAAAAATTGTGGGCTGTAGACATTTTTAAACAATGAATCGTAAAAAAAATTCCACTGCATGCAGTGCGACGCGGCAGGGTTCGCGCAGGGACCGTAAAGGCGAAGCGCGCATCAAAAACTTTTGCCATTTGCTCAAAATTAGAGAATACTAAATTTTTTTAACGTACTTCTTCTTGAGAGTTTGAGGATTAATAATGTAGAATTTTTTTTTTATTTTTCGATTTGGAACACTAAAATAGCTGCATTTGTTTTTAAAAAATTACCGAATTTTACATTAAAAATTATTTTTTTCCAATTTAACAAAAATTTCTTAAAAGTACATATATTTTCCAATTAAATCCTGGTCTTGAAATGATTTTTTAAAATAATCTCTAAAAACTGCGAATTTTTTTGAAAAATGGTGCATAAAACTTTAATTGTTTATTACATTTTCAATTAAATTTTTTATTTAAATCCTTTTAGGATATCATTATGTACCATAATAGCTGCAAAAAAATATAATTGGTTTTCATTTTTAAGAATGTTGGTGAAGCAGGGGGTCAGTTCATGGAGCCTGACTCATTTCAAAAATTCAAAATGGCGGATCCAATATGGCGGCCTTGAAAATTTTTTAAATTTATCAGTTTTTAGGAAACTTTGTATCAAGGAGTTTTAGGAGCCTCTGATTACAAATCTGAAGTCAGATTTCATGCAAATTTAAAAATTTATTAATTTTTATGAAACTTCGTATCAAGGTTTTTTTGGGTCCCCAGTTACAAATCTGAAGTGTAAAATTTAAACAGTACCTCACTGCTAATCAGAAAGTAGAAGGTTAGTATTTATTCATTCACAAATTAGATGATACGATTATATATATATTATATATATTAATTTAAAATTTTTCATGGCCGCGATATTGAATCCGTCATTTTGAATTTTTGAAATCTGACTTCCGTTTTGTAATCAGCTACCTCAAAAACAATAAAAGCCATGATTAGCAGTTTAAATTTCTCGTTTTTTTTCGTATTAATATTTTTTGCTAATAATAACCTATTTTGGTTTTTATTGGTCAACTTTTGGATCCTGTAAAAAACAGTTAACTTAACAAATTTCATTCGTTAAAAATTTTATATTATTCTTTGAACATTTATGACGAGAAACAGAGTAGTCCGGTCAAAAAATATTAATTTTCAACGATTTTACAGGAAATGTACGAAAAAAAGTTTTTTTCCCATGCAAAATTTCACCAGCATACTGGCACCACTAAATATTAATTTAAAAAAAAATAAAAAAATACGTATCTAATTTTTTTTCAATTTATGACAAAATGAGACCCGGAAATGAGACCCCCTAACTAAATTTCTATGATAAATATCATGGAATTAGAAATGTTAATATGAATAGTTAGGGTATATATTGATAGATTGGTGGTATTTTATTAATAGTATTTAAGCCCTAAAATGATTATTTTTTATGAAACAAGAATAATATTAATTACATTATAAAACTCTGCACTGTACCTATTACGGAACGATTATTTTCTGTATGTACGGGTGTTCCAAATTGAATGTCCCTATTAAGGAACACCTAGAACACCTTATTTGATTGAATAAGTCATTACAATTCTATAGATTTATCTCAATAATTTGAATATTAATTATAAAGAATTAAATACAATGAACAAATTCTAGTTTAATAGATAATTAAAAAGACAATTTCTGGTAGAAAATAAATACGAAAATACTGAAAATATTTGAGGTTATGTTTGCTGTATATTTCCTGTGTGTTCCATTAATCGGGACATGTAAATAATAAATGTACCTAATGTGAAATGGTAGTTTGATGGAAATCTTAACTTTAAAACTAAAATGCAATTTAATATTTCTTATTAAATTAAATACTATACAGAAATAATAATTCTTATATGGTGTAAAATTTATTGAAATGACTAGAATTTTCTCACCACCAATTTTAATTGCTTTTATTTTAATTTTTGTTATACTGTTCCGTAATAGGAACGAAATATTAAAGTGTTCCGTTATTGGTACTTGTACCTTATATGATGCATTTTAATCTTTGAAAGTTATAAATTGAAAATTTAAATCCTACGTGGCCCTAATCTGATCTTTACGATTTTCCTGATGTGGGACTGACCAGCGTTGCCACGTCTGGCCCTGATCAGGTTAAGGCGTCAATTAAGTCAATTTCTGCATTGTCAATAGTTATTAAATATAATAATTTTAATATATACTTTTAAAGTATTTACATTATAGACTATACGGACTGGAAATAAATAATTTATATTAAAATTCATAAAATTTCAAATTTTTAAAAAATGTTTCAACCACCATATTTTATTTGAGATTTTGAATTCTGAAAACCTATCATCAGATTTGTAAACAACTACCTAAAAACCCCTGAATAACAGGTTTTTTAAGATAATTTAAATATTTTAGTTTCGAGAAAAAATAAATTATGATTTATGTTTAGGAAAGTTATATTATTACACTTTAGTTTTAGAATGTAGTTAAAATAATTTTTTTATTACAGTTTACGACACAGAATAAACGCAAAGCTATATCTAAATTAAATTTGACATTGCGGAGAATCGAACCTACCTACAGCCTACGGACTTCTAGCCTAACTCTCTATCCACTACCCCATAAAAGTTACTGGGCCTCTCACTGCCACCGACTGGTATTAGCGCTTGCGTTCACGCGTAAGACCGATTATTGCACCGTAACGCTCAATTGTACTTTTCGGCACCATTTACACTTACAATAATTAATAAAAAGTATTTATGTATGTAATATAGTTAAATTATTATTTAATTGAACTAAAGTTAAAAAGATCAAATTAATCATGAAATATTATTACTAATTAATAAATAATCTAATATTTCTTAACTTCCAGAGGTAAAAAAATTAATAGAAATACTCTAGGTCTCTAGTAAATATCATGTTCTTTTGTGCAGTAAGTAGATTTGGTCAGAGGCAGCATGTGTTGGTTGAATGGAAAGGTCGGGTAAGTGGAAAGAGAGAAAAAAAAGAAAAAATATTGTTAGCAAGAACAAGTCATAGCTTGAGCCTGAACGGCATCGTATCGTACGTCCTCCGTCATTGGCAATGAATTTAGGAGACATACCGTATATTCCATAAGGTTATATTGGCTGTCCAGATTGGCTCAAGAACCCACCCTGTTCAGTGACCGTTTAATTATCGGGAGGAAATATCATATCCTCGATTGAGACCATTCTAGGACCAATATTTAGGTATTTTTTATGTAAGTAAATATAAAATTTATTTCTGTAAGGTTGCAATAAAGGGCAGTCATGACTAACATGTTCCAAGGTTCTCCTCTCTTCGCCACAGCCGCAGCCCACCGTTGTGTTCCAGAGTTAAGTCTTGAATAACAAATCAAAGAAATCAAACAAATCAGCAAATTCATTGCCCTTTATATCAGAATGTGGGGGAAACCAGATGAATTTGATGTTAGGATGGGAATCCGCATGGACAGAAGAAAATAAGAGGTATAGAATGGAATATAGAATATAAGGTTGTTTTTTTACGTGGGAAAGGAGTTAAAGGAGAGGAATAAGTGGATTGTCCTGCCATTCAGCATTTCTGATTATGGAGAAATTAGAAAGGTGTACTCACCTTAATTCAAGAGGGGGCTCGTCTGCCTCGGAAAGAAGTACAGGTATGGGTGTCGATCTAAGGCATCCAAAAGAAGTTTTCAGGACCGCTGATTGAATCCGATGCACAGACTTGGATAGGGTCATTGAGGAGTCAGCAAAAAGGGGTGAACCCCAATTCAGAATCGATTTGATGAGACCCCTATATGCCATCAAGGTGATTATAGGGGAAGTTCCCCAGGTGGCGCGAGAAATGATCCTGAGAATACCTAATGCCTTTGTGGCCTTATTTGAATTATATTTAATATGTGCTTGCCAGGTAAATTTAAGGTAATTTATAGTTCTCGAAGTTGGTACGAGATCTGGAAAACACGCAGAAAGTGGTTTTAGAAGGGGCAACGGACATGCTAATAAACTTCAATCAGTCTGAAAGAACCTTAATTGAATTCGAAACCAAGTCTGTAATGTCTTCGTCTTTTTTGAATTTTATATATAGGAGTAAATCGTACGCGTACGTCAGCTATTTAATGTTTTTAGGAAGATTTAGTCCTAAGTTACGAAGATATAAATTGAAAAGTAGGGATGAAAGAATTCTTTCCTGAGGAACATTAACGCCACATGTCCTAAGAGTAGAGGTTGATGAGCCAAAATAAATGTATCTACTAGAAGTTATGTGATTAATAAAGTTAATTGTACAAGGATGTATGTCGAGGTCAGTCAAAATGTCGTGAAGTATTTATGGTCTGACGTTGTTAAAGGCTCATTTGATGTTAATTGATATTGCAAAGGTATTGTATGAGTCTAAAAAGCCGGCTGATTTATCCGCAACGAAGGTGGCAACCCAATCAACAGCTGATTTACCCTTGCGGAATCCGAATTGCTGAGGTGGGAAGAGATCTCTAGATTCAACTTCGTGTTCTAGTCTTCTGTGGACAAATTTCTCGAAAATCTTGGGAAATACCAAGGTGAGAGCAATAGGTCTAAAACCTTTACTTCCTCGCTTTGGGAGGACAATAACCCTTGTTTTTTTCCAGGAGTCGGGGAATGATGACTTCAAGAACATTCTAATAAATAAGATTAATAGAAATTCCTGGGCAATAGGACCTAATTGCTTAATTGGTAAACCGGAAATACCGTCGAATCCGGGACTCGGCGATTCTCATTTTCTGAGAATAGTGGAAAGTTAGGATCATTTAGTAGTAGAGGAGTTTTGAGGATTGGAATTTGAACAGGAGGTATGTCTTCCATAATAAGATCGTCTCTAAATTTTTGCATTTCAGGTGTGTTTGAGTCAGTTGAAATGTTAGTGTTGACTCGGACGGAGAGAGATGTCAATGCTTTAAGAGTACGCAACAGAGTTGACATACCACCCTTTGGAGAAATTCCCTGACAGAACTCTCGAAACGCAAGGATTTTTTGTTCTCTAAGGGATCTCTTAATGAAAGCATCCGTTCTCTTAAATTTTATTCTATTGAGATTCGATTGTTCACACTCATACCATCTATAATTCTCCCTTTTTTCAGCCAACAATTTATCGCAGCGTTCATTCCACCAGAGGGGTTTGGAATGTGGACGGATAGGACCGGATTGAGAAACAAAAGCACCAGCTTCCAATAGGTTGGTTTTTATAGTCTCAATAAACAGATTATAGAGGGCAGCAGGAGAGACATCGAATTGGATAGAGGAGGGCAAATCCAACGTAGCGTTAAAGTCACATTAAAGTCCCCACATAAGATATGATTGATTATTGTGGTAAGAAATTAAAAATATCGTTCCAAGATTGAGTGGAGATATCGCCTCCTGGAGGGACGTAGACACATGTTATCTGAGTCTTTCCGAACAAAGTATTAATTAAGATTGAGACAATATCGATTGAAACATAACTTATAAAGTATGTAAAAGTATTTGTAATTTGAAATGCTATTTCTTTCCTAATTAGCAGCAAAACTCCACCACCCCTGCCCACCGGTCTGTCTTGTTGAACCGAGATGTAATTTGGTAGTTCGACTTCGAAGTTGGTCTTGGAGGTCAGCCAAGATTCGGTAATACAAACCAGATGTGGGTTAATTTTCCATAATAGGATCTCCAGCTCCGGTCTCTGACATAAGAATGCTTTGTGCATTCCAGAGGACTGTCAGGCATTTATGTATAGATCTAGTGCTATTTATTTTCAAGTAGATGCTGTTACAGGACTTTTAATGTAAATTTAAAGGGACGAAAGAAAAAGAGAGAACAGAAAAATAAGAGAAACAAAGAGACAAACAATCAAAAAAATAAGCAAAAATTGCAATTAAGATGGGAGGTTAAAATATAGCATCAATACTAATTTAAGTAGTGGTTAGATTGTTAAAAGTACGTGAAGGTTAATATATTATGGTTAGGTATTATGTTTAAAATATAATTTAAAATGGTAGTTCCTTAAGATGTGTAGTCAATGGATTAAAAGGCGTGTACTCAAAGAGTTGGAATAGATTAAGTGTTATTTGACTCGATATCATCAACCGACATGTCAGTATCCTGTTCTGTCGAATGTTCTGAGATTGTAATAGAAGTGTTGGAAGGAGGCAGGTTCAGGTTAAGAATTTCAGGAGAGAGAAGACTAGGTTGGTATTGTCGATGGTTTAGCCGTTGGAGTATTCTGATCAGCAGCAAATAAGGATGGCTGGAATTCCTCCGCTGAGGGTTCCCTATGTCTGTTTAGATTATATTTTCAGGTCATTTCGTAGCCCCGATGAGCAATGCCTTGAGCGATTAATAAAGTTTCAGCTTCCTCATATCCTACATTGGTTTCTAGTCTGCAGCGCATGATTTCAAATTCATAGATATAAAATGGCCAGACACGAGCCGAAGAAGCATGTTTCCCTGAACAATTGGAGCATAATGATGTACGATTTATAAATGGACACTTAACATTTTTATGTGGCCCTCGCAATGTTCACATGTGAAATGTGTGGATCTGCATTGAGATAGTAGGTGACGAAACCTCTGGCATTTAAAACAACGCTTGGGAGGATTGACTATGAGGGATAGTTTTAAAAAAACACCTGAAATGTATATGCTGGGGGGAAAGTTATACCGGAGAAATCAAATTCAACCATATCAGAAATTTCATTTTTATCAGTGGTTCTGCTACGTATAGAAATAATAGTTTCGCGAGATTCGCCATCGAGTCGAGAACTAATCATAGCTGGGGAAAGGTCCTTATCCACGTCATGAGTAAGTGTTTTTCGACTGATCAACAACATTAGTAAACGGGGTAGGAGATGTTCTCTGAATCAGTAGATTTATCAAGTTCTTGAGTTTGTGGTTGAAAGGCTACTAGGGTGTTGGTTGATGTGGATGGAAAGGATGAGGAAGGGAAATGATTATATTAGATTGAGGTGAGTTTACAACAGAAGAGGCAATTTTGTTAATGCTTGGTATAGTATTTAAAGGGTGAAAAGGTTTAGGGTTTATAGTGTGTAGAAAATCAGAATTTTATTTTTTTTGTTCGTTTTTACTTCCGTTTCTTACGTCTGCCAGAATGTCATTCAACAAATTGGGCAGGCCCCGCTTAATTTCAATTTTTCCTTTCAGATGTTTCAGCGGAGTAGCTCTGCCACGGGCTGCAGAGAGTTAAGAAAACTATTTAAATCAAGACTGAATAAAATAAGAGTGATCAAAAAGAAGAAAGCTTGTAAGGTTAAATCATGAATTAGCGATGGTAAAGTGGTTCATACACCTTGTGTCTATTGTAATGGTTATTATTTAGACTCAAATGAAGGCTGGGCTGCTTGTTCTGTCTGCAGCCAATGGGTTCACTGCAGTTGTACTGTTGTCGATGACGAAGATGAAGATGCAACCTTTACTTGTGAAATTTATCGACAGAAATACAGTACCGTCCGAAATTGTCAGTCCACCCATTTTTAAAGGAATGAAAAAAATTTTTAACATTAATTTTATGAAAACTAAAATTTCATTCGGTTTATATTTTGAAAGACGATAAAATTTTGAAAAGAATAAGACCTCACAGAAGTCATTTGACAAATATTTTTTCAAGATATTCCTAAAAATCGTCATTTTCAATGTTTTACAAAAATTTGAATAACTTTTAAAATAATGAACTCTTTTTAATAATCTTAGGCTTATTTCAAAGGTCATTTTCTATGAAATAAAAATTACTTATAGTCAGTAACCTGCAACTTTTTTCTTGGAATAAGCATGACGTCAAAGTTGGACAAAAAAATTTGAAAAATTTGAAATAATATTATTTAAAGAAAAAGAATTTGTTAAATTTAAATAAATTTTTTTATTAAATTTTCTTGAAAAATCTACATCATATCATGTTTTAGAATAGTTTTTAGTACAAAAAATGATTTCAAATTTTTCTAATTTTTTTGTCCAATTTTGACGTCATGCTTATTCCAAGAAAAAAATTGCAGGTTAATGACTATAAGTAATTCTTATTCCGTAGAAAATGACCTTTAAAATAAGCCTAAGATTATTAAAAATCGTTTATTATTTTAAAAGTTATTCAAATTTTTGTAAAACATTGAAAATGGCGATTTTTTAAGAATATCTTGAAAAAATATTTGTCAAATGACTTCTGTGAGGTCTTCACTGCAAAAAGAAGTATCTTAATTTAAGATGTTTTGGTAGTCATTTCTAAGATGTTTTGGTAGACACTTTTCAGTTACTTGAAACATCTTAATTTAAGATGTTAAAAGTATCTTCGTACACATTTTCTGTGGTATTTTTGGGGCAAAAAGTTTTGAGGTTAACTATGGGCTCTTATGGAAAACACTTTATGTATCTTAATTTTTAGTAACTTACACTTATGGCGCATCTTACGATTCTCAAGTAACTTATCGCTAAACATCTTATTGCAACAGAAACATCTTAATTTAAGATACTTTAAAGAACTTACAAAAGTATCTTACTTTTTTAAGATGGAAGAAATATCTTCATCACTGCTAAAACGTATAAAGCATCTTAAATATCAGTAAGATGTTTTAGAAAACATCTTATTTTAAGATGTAAGACACCATTTTGCCATCTTACATCTTATTTTAAGATATCAAAAAAGACACCTATTTTTGCAGTGTTATTCTTTTTAAAATTTTATCGTCTTTCAAAACATAAACCAAAAAAAATTTCAATTTTCATAAATTTTATTTTTAAAAAATTTTAATATTCTTTTAAAAATGGGTGGACTGACAATTTTGGCCGGCACTGTAGGTTGCTTTCTTGAGTTCCCCTTAGGGGATAAAGTTCCCCTTAGTGATAAATACCTCATTTCGAGAAAAACGAAATTAAAGATTGTGATACCTATTAATTGTGATATCTCTGGTTCTTCTGGGAAGTTATTCAGATAATAATTGTTTTCAGTCCAGGGCACCTTAAAGATGAAAAACCAAGAGGTTTTAATTTTTTTGACCCTCCATTTAAAAAATACGGAATATTTTTGCAAAGGACCGACAAAATGGGCCCTTTTCTTTTTCTAAAGAACCAATAAAGTTAAACACTTAAATTAACGATAAATTAATGAAAACCTAATGATTTGACTTGTCAAAACATGTAGATTGATAATAAAAAATAAAAAAAAATTAAGGTTTTTCTCAAAAAAGTATTAAATTGCAAATAACTTGAAAATTAGAACCGACAAAATGGGCCCTTTTCATATGGACGTCCACATATATTCAATAATTTTCGTTTTTTTGCTCATTAAACCTTAAGTACCCCGTCTCGCTCCACTATCCCCTATTGATGAAAAAAACAAAATATGCGATAGACACCTCTGGGGCGTAATGGCTCACTTTGGCCGGGGCGTTTTGGCTCAGCTACAGTGCGATGGTTCACACTATTAAGAGAAATCTACTATATAGGCAGAGTGTCAGTACCTATTTCATGTCATCTCTGAATCTTTCCTACACAGAAAAAAACTGAACTTAAAATGAGTCAGAAAAGTGACTCATTATAAGCTGCAACAAAAATGAACCTCGTAGATGGCGCCACGTTCTATGTCATTTAACATAGACTCATTATGAGTTGCAACAAAAAATGAGTCCAATTTTTTTCTGTGTATTTGCGATTATTGCAAAGATAAATAACTGTTTAAGAACTGTTCGAATCACAAAAAAGGTTTTAAAAAATTTTAATTAAATTTTAACATGATATTAATACTTTTTAAAATTTGAAAATGTCATGAAAATGTTTAAAGTTTAAATTAAATATGTTCCATTTTCAATATTTTTTATTATAAATTTACAATAGAAACCAAAATTGTCAATATTAAAAAATATTCCATGATTTAAATTATAATTTCATTCCTGATTCAATACTCCCCAGACCGAGGCGAAATGGCTCTCCTTGCATTTCTCCAAAAAAATTGTTCTAGAAAAAATGTATGAGTAATATGAAGACGAATTTTTTTGTAATTGAAGCTGAGATGTTGGGATAAGTTTTCTATATTAAAAAATTTTAATTAATGCAAGAATGACGAAGTTAAAAAGTAAAAAGTGACCCATTACGCCCCGTTCTCCCCTATGTAGAATTTTTTTTCAAAATTAGAACATTTCTCGTTTTCTTTTTATCAATAAAAATAAAATAATCAGTGCGTCCAAAAAATATTTCTTCAAGTAATTAACACTCTACATGTGTATTATTATTCATAAGTTTCACTCTTTTATCACATTCATTCATTCAATCGCTATGGAAAAAATTTTCGGTTACTCGAATATATCTTTTTTCGAAAAAGTGAATCATAAATTATATTTATTTAGATAATTTACTGAATTAAAATAATAAACATTTATAATAATAATAATAGTAATAATAATAATAATAAATAGTATTATTAATTAAAAATTACTGATTTTAATTATTAGATTATAATGTTAATGATTTTATTTATTTAATCATTTTTTATTAATTAATTTGTAGTTCATTAAAAATTAATTAACTAATGTGTGATGAATAAAGTAAAACTATGGTTCATCTTCGTTAAAATTAACTAAAATCATTCCTGGCTTTACTACTTTTCCATTAAAAGAGATCCAAGAAGTAACTAACAAATTTTCAATTCGCAATTTATTTGCAAAGTTCATACAAATTCATACAAGCAACATGCCAAAATGGGCCTAATAATCGCATTACTCTCGGGTAATGAATAAGGAAGTGGTGCTTTGGTTTAAAGCAATTTGGAAATAATTCTTGCAATAGAGTTAGATATTCTTTTATCGTGTAATCTAAGAGGTCAACGCAACCGAATTGACAACACTTTGAACTCACACATAATGTTATGTGCTGCAAAAGAATTATAAGTCGCCAATGTTTCAAATCTTCCGGAACTAAATGACCAATCATCATTAATAAATTTCAAATTAAACACATCATTTCAATTGCTGACATTGAAAATGTTCGATTTTTTAAATGAGTTTCTTTAAAATCAGAAGGCTTATTTCTTCTTGTAACCTAGAAATGTTGGATCACTCTGACGTCAGGCTACAGTTGCTGCGCATGACAGTAGTGACGTGATCACACACACACACACACAGAGGTGTGTAATAGTAGTGGTATGGATTACTACTTTTCCGAGCAAAAAGTTCGCTCTGCAATAGTAAAAGTTGCTTCTTGCAGAAGCAATCTTTATTTTCCGTAGTATTAATTATTAGAATTTCTACGAGTAATATTTACAACATATCGAATGTAAAAAGTAATACAAAATGTATTAAAATTTACAATGACGATGTAAAAATTAAAATTCTTAAAGCAATTTTTGAAAGTGACTACTGTAATAAATACTATTAGTAATTTTTACTACCAGAAATAGTAATATTTCCGGTTAGGTGAAGTCCGTTAGTAACGTGACGTTACAAAAATACGTCAAAAGTAAGTTTTTGTTTTAACAGTTTTATAAAATGTGCTTTTCGGGGTTTTGTAGCTTAATTATCTGTCTTTAATTAAAGTGAAAGAATTTATCAAAACTCATTTATTTAACTATCTGTCTTTAAGTAGCAATAGTGTATTTCTAAATTATGTGTAATACTTTTGTGTAATTTAAACTTTTTTGTTGAGAAGGAGAGTTAGGAGGAAAGTAACACGTTGTTACTTTCCTCCTCGTTTCAATATATCTGAAATTTTCACATTATTGTAACTAATAACCCCGAGGTGCTAGCGGGCTGGCACTTTACAGAGAAATTGTTATGACCAATAGGTATAAAAAGAACCAATAATACATAAATATAGTTTCTTCCATATTGGAGATCTGAGAAAGGGGGCATCTATCCGCACTTTACCCTACAGGTTAACTTTTGTTCGTTAAATGTAATGAATTATAAGTAAATTGACTTTCGTTTTGACATATTAACATAAGCTAAAAATGGTTTATTGAACCAGGCAAGTTTTAATTCTGTGTTCTTATTTTGTTTCATTCTATGTTTGCCATAATTGTTAATTTTTACTTTTAAACTTTAGATAAAGTTATTTTTATGTTTTAAAAGATTAATGTTTTAGTTTTAATATTTTATATGCCAAAAATATGAAACATATGAAAAATTTGTCAATTTTTCTTAAGTGGCGAAAGCTATGACGTTATTATTAATTATTATTGATTTACCTTAAAATATAGAATTAGTACTTTTGTTTCACATTTTAATAATTTAATATTACATATACGATAAGTTTTAAAAATTAAATACCACATATGTGATATAGATAACCCAGTGGACACAAAAATCACCTTACGTTTTAAGAGCGTTCCTAAAACGTTTTTAGAACGTTTCATGTGCCATACCAGACATGAAACGTTTTAAAAACGTTCTAAAAACGTTACTGATATTCTGTGCCGACAAGGTATCGATGAGACATTAATGTACCAAAATTGTGTTGAATATGTATTAAATAAAGTATCAAATATGCATAATTTGTACTTTGAGAAATTTTGTATTTTTCTAAGTTGATAATAAAAATATTTTAAATTAATAATAGTCTTAAAATGATATAATATTAACCATATTCTATAATATAGAACTTTTGATTTTATCACTCAGTCGAATTAATAATATATAAGATGTTGTAAGCTATCGATCACTCCGAGTCAAATTAGAAACAAAATAAAGATGTTTTTACGTTTCGACAGCGCAGCTGTCCTCTTCAGAACTATGGTTTATTAAAAAAACGTTTTTGTAAATTACAAATGTAATTATTCTATAATGTTACTTTTCTCCTAGATGCTGTTACTTTCCTTCTCGGGGGTTAGGAGGAAAGTAACAAATGCAGAGGTCGTGAAAAATTCATGCTGTGAACTGGTTATTTAATCTAAATGTCTATAATTTAAATTTTATTTAACAGGTGAAAGTTCAAGCTTTCAATTAACGTATTGACAAAAATTATTCGTTAAATAGTTTGAACGCTAAAATAAAAGATCTGAATTTTGTTACTTTCCTCCTCGGTCTCTCCTACATCTTTAAATTTTTAGGAGTATATTTGAAATTTTAAACGTATTACAACCTCTACAAGTTTCTGTACTTGAGAACAAAAAGTATATGACAAAAAAAATTATTGTAGCACCGTGTAATTATTAGGTATTATTAATATTATTACTTAGTTTAAATAGGCAGAATGGGATAAGTAAAAAAATAAAATAGGTTCCCTCTGGATGCTCAAGACGCAATGTTAAAAAAATTCGTTAAAGGAGAGCAGCAGTATTACTATTATTATTGTTTTTGTAACTATATAAAATGGAATTTAAAAAGCTAAGGATAATTTAGACATTCGAAATAACTGCCTTATTTCTTATGGTTTACATTGTGTGTGTATTTGCTTTATTTTCAACTCGTGCAGTTACCTCCGATCATTATAAGTTATTATTATACATGTCGACTAGAAATAGTTAATGGAAAAAGAGAAGTAGCTTCTCTCACTCTGTCAGAGTGAGAGGAGGAAAAACATAAACGAAGAAGGAAAAATATGTACTTTGTTGACTAATGTTATGTGTTTAAAGGGTCGGTCACTAATATTTCTTTTTGTCAGATACTTGAATTTATCATATTATCTGTTTATTAGTTTACACATACATATATTATACATATATCTTTTCCTTTTGATAATCACCTGTTTTGTTATTATTCCGTTCATCTGTTTTTACGACTCAAAATTGACTATTAACATTTATTACTTTTATTTATTATGTTTAGCAAAAATATATAAATTTCGCGAGAAGTGCTATATGTACAGTGCCGCTCAGCAGGATTTGCCCACCCTGTCACAGTTAAAGGTGTTACAAAAAGTTTTATATTTTGATATCTAGTAAAGATATCGAGGTTTTCAAGGTCTCATTTTAAAGCTTACATCTTCTACTTTAACAATCTTAAAATAATTAATTAAAAAAAATTTTTTTTTAATGTTTAATTACTGTTTAAAAAAAACGAAAATTTCAATTTTTTTGGTCGATTTCAAACAATTGTAGTTTTTTAACAAGTCATCGCAAATTAATTTTCTAAAACGCATTTTAAAGCTTGTTTTATCACCTTTAAAATGCTTTTTTTTAAATTGTCGTACGATTTTTTTTCAAAAAGGTATTATCATTTCTTTAAAAAAAACAGCCCTTTTTTTAAATAATTAATATTTTGAAAACGGTTAATTTTTTTAGAAAAAGTTTAAGACAAAAAATGTTCATTTCTGTATGTACATTGAAGAAAAAAATATAAAAAAATTTTTTGAACAAATTTTTTTTTTACCACATTTTTACCTTATATATGTGAGGCGTTAATTAAATGTCAAGGACGTCATTTTGACGAAAAAAATATTTAATATTTCAACCGTAAAAATGTTTATTAGCAAAATTTTAAGTGTTGATATTAAATTTTATTTAAATACTTCGAAAGCAAAAGTGTTGACTACCGTTTAAACACTGTTAATTTATCTGTCTTTCAAGCTTGTACATATGAATTTTATTTAAGTTAAAAATATGTATAAGGTAAAAATGTGGTAAAAAAAAATTTGTTCAAAAAATTTTTTTATATTTTTTTCTTCAATGTACATACAGAAATGAACATTTTTTGTCTTAAACTTTTTCTAAAAAAATTAACCGTTTTCAAAATATTAATTATTTAAAAAAAGGGCTGTTTTTTTAAAGAAATGATAATAACTTTTTGAAAAAAAATCGTACGACAATTTAAAAAAAAGCATTTTAAAGGTGATAAAACAAGCTTTAAAATGCGTTTTAGAAAATTAATTTGCGATGACTTGTTAAAAAACTACAATTGTTTGAAATCGACCAAAAAAATTGAAATTTTCGTTTTTTTTAAACAGTAATTAAACATTAAAAAAAATTTTTTTTTAATTAATTATTTTAAGATTGTTAAAGTAGAAGATGTAAGCTTTAAAATGAGACCTTGAAAACCTCGATATCTTTACTAGATATCAAAATATAAAACTTTTTGTAACACCTTTAACTGTGACAGGGTGGGCAAATCCTGCTGAGCGGCACTGTATATTGCTTTATGAAAAATATTGTTTTTAATTTTTTTTATATATTTTATAATTATTTTTTTCTAATTTATATCAGTCTTATATTCTTTTTATTTGGTTTACTTTTTTACATTTGTCTTTCTATTTATTTACACATTTTTTTGTATTAACGCTACTCTTTGTATATATATATATATGAGCAATTCCACGTGAGATCGCTGTAAAAACACTGCAAAAACAAGCATCTTAAAATACATTGTAATCACTTTTAAAACGATTAAAACATCTTATTCTTCCATCTTCTATCTTAGAAACTAATACATTTTAAGATGCTTTGGATAACTTTTTGGAAACAACTTAAAAGTGACTATACCAAAGTATCTTAAAATAAGATACCTCTTTTTACAGTGATTAACCTAGGACCTTTAAAATTCGGTTACAAATATTTTTTTCTTAATCTATTGTCACGTTCTCGTGACGTATATATAACTGATATTCAGAAATGATCAAATCTAATTTGTCCTAAAAATGACAAAAATGAGAGATAGAAAAAAAGGCCTTAAACATATAAGTGACCAATAGTGTCAATGCTTCATATTCCCCCAAATTTCTTCAAATATTGATTATAAAAGCCATAGATTTATGTAGAGCAGTCACTCTTAATTTGATCCTGAAATTGTTGAGTACCAATTCTAATCAAGTGTTACCCTTTTTATACAACTTATTTACCCGGATCTATACAGTGCTTACTCTCTAAATCTGAATATGTGAAATTTCATTTGTTCTACGTTATAAATAAGTGAATTTTTCACTTATTTTGAGGGAAATTTCACTTATTACAAGTGTATATGAACCTATTGATCGAGAAGACGACTTATAACTTAGAAATAAGTATGAAAAAAATTTGTTTGAATTTAATAATATGGGAATAATATTATAACTAGTTTTATTTATTTTATTTATATATAAATATATATATAAATAAAATAAATAATATTAATATAAATATAATTAAAATTTCATCACGTGGAAAACTTATCCTAACATCTCAGCTTTCAATTAAAAAAAAGTGCGCCCTAATATCACTTATACTTTTTTTTCTAGAACAATATTTTTGGAGAAATGCAAGGTGAGCAATTTCGCCTCGGGCCGGAGCGTAATGGATCACTACCCGGGGCGTATTGTATCAGCAATGAAATTATAATTTTGATAATGAAATATTATTTGATATTAACAATTTTCGTTTCTATTGTACATTTATAACAAGGAATATTGAAAATGGAACATATTTAATTTAAACTTTAAACATTTTCATGCAATTTTCAAATTTTAAAAGTTGTAGCGAAATGCAAAATCCATTTCCTTAAAAAATCTATTCTCCAGTTATTTTTTTATTAAAAGTTATCATTGGTACTTATTAATATATAGATTACAAGAAATTACACTCGACAGGATTATTTTATTAATATTTTAAATATAATAGGTTTTTCTTAACCCTTTAACGACGAGATGTGCTGCTTTATAACATGAATTTCAAACGCCTACAATTAGTAGAAAGAAGCCATAAAATTTTTCAAAAGTCCATATCCTACTATTTTTCGGGTCGCTCTTTCGAATGGCGTCGTCAAAATTTTCAAAAAATGATATTAAACCCTTCTTTTTTCAAAAATACTTAAAAATGTCAAGTTTTTTGAATGCAATTTTTTTTAAAAGAATTTTTTTCTCCACCATAACATTTTTTAAATAGAACAAAAAGTATCAAAAACGTGTTGCCGATAATTGTACTTGAAAAATATCCATTTCTAATTTTTATGTTTTTCGATTTTGAATTTAAAATGGAGCTTGAAGGACAAAAAAATTTCATAATTTTACGTAAGATTACAAACTTTTTCAAAATCGCTCAAATCTAATTGAAATTTGTTACTCGGGGGTTTTGGTGGTCGCTGATTACGAATCTAAAGTCAGATTCAAAAAATTCAAAATGGCGGATCCAATATGGCGGTTGAATTTTGTGAAATTATTGAATTCAGTTGAAACTCGTTACTAGGAGGTTTTTGGGTCGCTGATCACGTATCTGAAGTCCGATTCAAAAAATTCAAAATGGCGGATGCAAAATGGCGACTTAATTGTTCAAATTATTCAGATTTGCTTGAAAGGACCCCGCACAAAATGCATTGGAATTGGCTTACCGTTAATTTTGTTCAAATTTTCAGAATTAGTAGTTCTAAGTGTCCTAATTAAAGATATAATTTTGTTAAACTCAAAACTTCACTTGTTTGGCTGAAAACAGGGGGTGAAAGTACCCCCTGTCTAAGGCATGAAATGAACATTTCAGTGCTTTTAGCCAAATAAACCATTATTTTTGGTAAGTTTAATGTCAGAAGTCACCAATATACATAAAGAGAGAACTCTTAATGTTAAACAAATAAAAATGTAAAATATCAACCCTCAAAAACTACCCCTTGTACAGTTAAAACCATATAGAAAAGGAAAAAACTATTTTAATCACAGAAAATATTTTTATAAATAAAATATTGACTTTTCATTTACTAATACATATGAAATGTCATATTTACCCTTACAAACAACCCCAACAACAACAACAACAACAAAAAGCAACCCCTTTTATATTTTAAATAAATCCAGTAAACCAGATAAATGAACAGTTTAAACAGAGAAAGACTTTTGAAAATCGACTGGAAGTAATTATTTAATCTTCCGTGATTTTCAGTGCAATGTTCAAAATAAAAAAGTACCCTTATGAAAAAAACAACCCCTTAAGATTTAAAGTGAAAAAAGTAAAAAATCCATTTCAACCAAAGAAAACTATTAAAAATAGTAAACAGTTTATTATGTTTAAAAATCTTATAGTATGTAATTCTTGCCTTTAAACTGTATTGACTATATATGTGTTTTCGTGTGAATGTCGCCAAATGGTAAAAGGGTAGGAACACCAGTGCGAATATCGATATGTACAATAGTATAAAGTAAGTATAGCATAAGCAGTACATACAATCTTCCTAATATCATATGGCTTCGTCTTTGTGTTGTGTTCTGCGCACGGAAGACTGCGCCTGATATTATTTTGAAGATGGTCCCTTTCGCTTTGGAGCGATGCGATTCCTTTTCTTGAACGGATGGGTTTAATACCCAAAATGCCACCGTTGTTGGGTCGTAATGAACGACAATTCTCTACTGAGGATGCGAACGAAGCTCGGTTAATTACAAAAATAAGATGGTTAGTAGAATCGCGAAACGGGCACTTGCAATCTATTTTTAAAATATTTGGTAAACCCATATCAATGACACATGTTCCTCATCTTGGTGATTTTTATCGCATTGCTGGCGCGATAATAAATAAATATCGTGGTTTAATAGAAATGGAAGTAGCTACAGTTGAATTAGCAACAGAAATGTTATTAAAAGCTGAAACAGCAAATGAATTAAAAACAAGGGTTGAAGAAGAGGAACTTTTCCGAAGAAACGCACAGTGGGTGCATTTAAACGAAAACGATCTTCCATATTTTCCTCATCTTTCTATGGAGTATTTGCGTCACTTGACATTCGGGGTATACCAAGTAAACTTGGCACCATCTTATATTCAGGATAAAGTCCATAGAGATGGTAATGAAGAATTACAACTAGATGCTTTGATGAATGAACCTGGTTTAATAAGAATGCGCATTTATTCCAGATTTCGAAATGCTACGCGACATCAGCTATGGATACTTTATGATCTTGAAGAAAATAGAGGTGAACAGCAGCAACCTATCCGTGGTTACTATTGCACTTGTAAGTCGGGTGCAAGAACTTTAGGTACTTGTGCTCACGTTGCAAGTGTTTTATGGTACTTCGGATATGCTCGTCACGAAGAACACGTGAAATACCCTTGGACGGATCTTTTGGACAGCGTGTTAGATGCAGGAAACAGAAACAACCCTGTCAATGAATAGTTTTTTTGGATGCATTGCAGCAAAGTCCTTAAAATAAGATTTGCTACTAAGTGCAACTTGTATATATGTAAATAGGTGAGATATGTAAATAGGTGAGATTTTTTTTTTTAACAAGAAAAGGAGTACAAAATCTTGTACCTGCAGCCTCCACGTGGCGTACTCTGGGTAGAAAATGTTTTTCTAGCGAATGCAGGCATGTTTTTGAACAATATAATAAGATTGAAACAAAACATTTGAGAGTTTTCACAAGCCTAAAGACATGCAATATCTTCAATGAGTTATTTTCTTTCTATGAGCCTAATACTTAGAGGGATGTTTATTATAAATAGCGTCGAATATTTAAAATAATATTTTATTTTTGTTACATGTAGGAGGTAGTTTCTTTAACAACTACAAACATAATAAACTGTTTACTATTTTTAATAGTTTTCTTTGGTTGAAATGGATTTTTTACTTTTTTCACTTTAAATCTTAAGGGGTTGTTTTTTTCATAAGGGTACTTTTTAATTTTGAACATTGCACTGAAAATCACGGAAGATTAAATAATTACTTCCAGTCGATTTTCAAAAGTCTTTCTCTGTTTAAACTGTTCATTTATCTGGTTTACTGGATTTATTTAAAATATAAAAGGGGTTGCTTTTTGTTGTTGTTGGGGTTGTTTGTAAGGGTAAATATGACATCTCATATGTATTAGTAAATGAAAAGTCAATATTTTATTTATAAAAATATTTTCTGTGATTAAAATAGTTTTTTCCTTTTCTATATGGTTTTACCTGTACAAGGGGTAGTTTTTGAGGGTTGATATTTTACATTTTTATTTGTTTAACATTAAGAGTTCTCTCTTTATGTATATTGGTGACTTCTGACATTAAACTTACCAAAAATAATGGTTTATTTGGCTAGAAGCACTAAAATGTTCATTTCATGCCTTAGACAGGGGGTACTTTCACCCCCTGTTTTCAGCCAAACAAGTGAAGTTTTGAGTTTAACAAAATTATATCTTTAATTAGGACACTTAGAACTACTAATTCTGAAAATTTGAACAAAATTAACGGTAAGCCAATTCCAATGCATTTTGTGCGGGGTCCTTTGTTACTCGGGTGTTTTTTAGGTCGCTGATTACAAATATGAAGTCAGATTCAAAAAATTCAAAATGGCAGCTTAATTTTCCAAAATTACTGAGATTTGCATAAAATTTGTTACTCTGGGGTTTTCGGGGTCGCTGATTTTGAATCCTTTAAATAATTAAAGTTGCCCGATTCTCACCACGAGGAGGTAGGCGATATAGAGAATCATTTTTTTTACTTCTTCAGTGATTTTTAATTTTTTTTGTATTAGAAAAAATTTTTTTTTGTTTTTTCAATTTCTTTATTTGGAAAAAGAGAGTACAAAATTTTTGGCTATGTGCATCAGCAAAGATTATTTGAACAAAGTAAAAAGGGGAAAGTCGACAGTACATGAGACAGAAAAACAGCATTTACCTCGATACATTTTTAAGTATTTTTGAAAAAAAGAAGGGTTTAATATCATTTTTTGAAAATTTTGACCACGCCATTCGAAAGAGTGACCCCAAAAGTAGTAGGATATGGACTTTTGAAAAATTTTATGGCTTCTTTCTACTAATTGTAGGCGTTTGAAATTCATATTAAAAAGCAGCACATCTCGTCGTTAAAGGGTTAATAAAATAAACAAAGTGATCCATTACGCCCCGGAGGTGTTTGTTGAAAATTTTGTTATTTTTTATCAATACCGTAAGTATTAAACAAAAATTGTCAATTGTTCTTTAAGAACTAATGTTTAAACCTCAAAACCTGATAAACAAAAATTTTTTACAAGTAATTTTGAACAAGATATAACAAAAAATTTCAAAAATTTACTTTCAAGCGTCAAAATCACTTTTTCTACCATATTTTTAACAATAATAAATAAATAACAATGAAACTTGGCACAAACTTAGTGTAATATATATATATATATATATATATATATATATATATATATATATATATGGGATTTCGCGTCAAGTGATCAAGGGGTCTTTTAATGCAATGCTTATTTCAATAATTTTTTACTCTTAAACAATTAAACATACAAATTTTTTTTTTAAACGAAAGCTGAGATTTTTTCCTAAAAGGACATATAAATAGTAAAGTGGGACTAGAATGTTTAAACATTGAAAAAAATGAGTTTTCTACTCGCCGGAGCGCTCAAAACCCGGTTTTAAGCTCCGTTTAGGAGAAAATGTATGTTTAATTGTTTAAGAGTAAAAAATTATTGAAATAAGCATTGTACTGAAAAACACAAAAATTTAACCTCCTCCCCCTCGGAAAATATTGGACTAGGTAAAAAAATATTTTCACGAAAAATTACTATTTATGAATACTACAAAAGCCCCAAGTTTTGCTACGATTGGAGAAAAATTTTTCTCCACCTTGATCACTTGACATGAAATGCCCCATATACATATTTAGATAATACGATTTTACTATCAACAAATTCTGCTTGAAATCATTAAAAAATTTTGATTTTCGAATGAAACATTTTGTTTCTTGATAAACACCTACATAGCTCTTCAGTCTTTAGACAATGAGTTTAGACTTTTGTAAAATATAGAAAAATATATTCAATTCACGAAAAGGACTGTTAAAGTACATACCTTTCAAAATTTCTTAACAGATGAGTATATTAAGAATAATGTTCCAAAAGGAACATATATTTTTACTAACATTTATATTTCAATAATAAATCATTCTTTTACTTTCCTAATTTTTAATATAAAAACAATTAATGACAAGTGATAAATATTTAATTAGTACATTTTTTATTTGAAATACCGAAATATTTTTTTCTTTAATCTCTTTTAGTGTAGAAGTTAGAAATAAATATTTGAATTAAAAAAATTATTTAAACAATCATTATATTGCACTGGTGCATGAATTGAGATTTTATAGTCTGCAACTTGAGTTAACATTATATTGCACTGACAAATGACTTACAGTCATATTGCATGAAGTTTTGAAAAACAATTGTACAGCACGAATTTTTAAGTTAATATTATGATGCACGGAGATTTGAATAAACATTTTATTGTCGGGGGGCGTTGAAATTTCGTAGGTGAGGGCAAGATGGGGTAGGGAAGAGTGGGGCAAGACGGGTTACACAAATTAAGCAAAAGAAAAGAGAAATTAAGAAAACTACTTAAATCAAGACTGAATAAAATAAGAGTGATCAAAAAGAAGAAAGCTTGTAAGGTTAAATCATGAAATAGCGATGGTAAAGTGGTTCATACACCTTGTGTCTATTGTAATGGTTCACTGCAGTTGTACTGTTGTCGATGACGAAGATGAAGATGCAACCTTTACTTGTGAAATTTATCGACAGAAATAGGTTGCTTTCTTGAGTTCCCCTTAGGGTACCCCATCTTACCCGTCGGTGGGGCAAGATAAGGAGATTTGCAACTTTTTACATATTATTAATTTAATGCTTTTTTAAGAAACAGATGGCCTTTGTACGCCTTTATTACGAAAGACTGATTCCCAAAGATGGTTATTAAAAAAATAATTAAGTATATGTCAACGTCCACATGAAAAGGGCCCATTTTGGCACTATTGGACTTATCTATATGGGCGAATTCCTTGCAAAATTACGAAAATTTTGAGTGGCCATACAACTTTTTTGGTCAAAAATTCGATGAGTTACAGAATTTCAAAGTTTATAGTGATAAATACCTCATTTCGAGAAAAACGAAATTAAAGATTGTGATACCTATTAATTGTGATATCTCTGATTCTTCTGGAAAGTTATTCAGATAATAATTGTTGTCAGTCCAGGGCACCATAAAGACAAAAAACCAATAGATTTTAAAATTTTAAAACCACTCTACCCCCCGTTTCTGTAGTAGTAGCCCTAGTGCAGTTATAGTGATCACATGTATACCATTTTTGCTAGCTAGAAGTATTAAAATATAAAATCAAAGTAAATATTAAAATGAGTGATAACATTGATACTGATGCTCTCATTTCTGTAGTTCAACAGAAACCTGTCCTTTGGGACCAAACGTTGGATATTTATAAAGATCGCAACGCGACGAAAAATGCGTGGCAGGAAGTGTGTGAGGAATTGAATAAAAATTTCCAAACTATGAATGATGCAGACAAAAACAATTACTGTAAGTATTTTTTTATTTTATACATAAGTACAATTTAAAACCAGTGAAATAATTTTAACTAGTAAAAAATATGGTAAATTTATAGTGTTAAAAATTTATTAGTCATTTTATTGAAAAAAATCTCAGCTATCCATTGAAAATAATCTCGGTCAGATTTATTGACTTAAAAATTATATTTTATCCATTTGCCAAGGGACGGAGCCAACATTTGTTAAAAAATAATCACTAACTATGTCTCTAACAGAATTTGCCAAAAGACCACCTCTTACAGAATCATCTGTTTGTAAATTTTCTAATCCAATGATTGTTGTAGTCTCTTCTGGCACAAAACCGTCCCTATCACGAACAAAGTTGTGGAGAACAATACAAGCTTTAATAATAATTACGGCAAAAGTAGGATGTACATTCAAAGAACGGTGGAAAATTCGCCACTTATTGCTTAAAATTCCAAAAGCACATTCAATGAAACGTCGAGCTCTGCATAACCTATAGTTGAATATTCTCTTCTTTAAGGATAAATTTGAACCCCCATATGGCCTCAATAAATGTTTATGCAACCCAAATGCTTCATCTCCAATCAAATAATAAGGAACTTTTGGACCTGATGTACCTGGTAAACATTTTTCTTCTGGCAATTGAAGTGATTTTGATTCAATCGCTTTCCAGAGACTTCCTCGCTTGAAAATAGAAGAATCACAATCTTTTCCAAAGCTTCCAATATTCACATTAATAAAACGGTATTGTGAGTCTGCAACTGCCATTAAAACCACAGAAAAATATCCTTTGTAGTTAAAATACATGGATCCACTTTTTATAGGACGAATTATTCGAATATGTTTTCCATCTACAGCACCTAGGCAATGAGGGAAATTTGCAGTTGTTTCAAAATCTGAACTAATTGTTTTCCATCTTTCCTTTGTAAGCTTAGGGAAACATTCATCATTCATGATTAACCATATAGCTGAGCATACTTTTCTAACTATCTTTCTTGCTGTTGAAATACCAATTTTAAAGTTGTAAGTACAACCACTTGCCAGATACCTAAAAAAAATACTAGTTTAAATTTTTTGTTTTGTATTTCTGTGTTACAGTGAAAAGTATTATGAATAGGTGGACTAATCTTCGCGATTGCTTCAAAAGGTCAATGAAGAATGTTAAGAGCAACAAAAAGAGTGGTTCTGGTACATCAAAAATTAAAAAATATGTCTTTCATGATGCATTGTCATTTCTGTCAAAATTGTATGAATCAACAGAAACAGCAGACAGTTTAAACTTACCAGAGGAGTCTCAAGAGGATTCTGAAATTAACGGATTAGAATTTTCTTTTCAAAATATGGAAATTTCACAAAGCATGGAAGAGGATTTATCTACTGTGACACCAAAAAAATCCAATAAGTTCACTAACAAAAAACGAAGAACGGCCGATGAATTTGAGACCATAATTATTAGAAGTTTTAGAATCCGATTCTAGGAAACCAAATTCTTATTTGGCCTTCTTCCAGGGCGTGATTCCTCATTTGGAGAAATTTAATGCTGCTGAAATTTTACAATTTCAAATGGGAGTTTTGCAATTGATTTCAAATACATATGAGCGGAAAAATTATCAAGCTCCGAATCCATTTTCTTTGATGCAACCTCCACTTTCATATCCTCAAACACCTTTACAATCCCAATCTTATCTTTCTCCACATCGATCACCTTCTACAAATTCCGCTTATTCTCAAAGTACAACTTCCCCCTATGCTTCTACATCATTTGCTTATTATGATAGTATGCGTGATTTCCCACCACGTTCTCCTAATTCCCAATCAAGTAATTCGTCTTGTTTTTCCACTGCGTCCGATAACGCAAATGATTTTACTAATTTGAATTAAATACTATTGTAAACAAATTCTCTCCATTTCATTGTTTAAGAATTACTAATTCAGATTTATAGTTATAATTTTTAAATAATGTAAATTAAGCTGCCAAATAAAGAATAAGTTTAAACAAATAAAAAATTTGTAATTAATATATTCCTGGCTTTCATGTTTGATAGAAAATACATAAGTTATATGTATTCATTATATTAATTGTTAATTAAATTATTTTTCTAGTGCAACTATGAAAAATTTTTTGGGAAACTGTTTAGATTCATGAATTTTAGTAAAAAAAATTAGCTTACTTTGCAATTAATTGATCTATGATATTAACAAACTTATGAAAAATAAAATATAAAAAACTTACCTTAACGTAATAGCAAGCATTGCAACTGTTGGAATACTATTCCTGAATTGCGTGCTTTCAGACTCAATTTTATTTTGTAATTTTTCATGTAATTCGTCGAAAGACGATTTTGACATTCGAAAATAGTTGAAAAACTTGATGTCATCTTCTCGAACTTTCAAAAAGAATTTATCAAATTGATTCTCCTGTTCCCTCATCTGATTAATAGGATGCACCCAATGAGCTCGCTTAAGCTTTTGACGATTAATGCGACGACGACGCAGCAGCCAAATGGCGATAGTTTTTTTTAGAATTCATTATTTTTAAGCACAACTCAAATGAAAATACGCTAATTTCGTGCCACGTACTGTGCGTCTAGCAGGTTAACAAGCCACTGAAAGTATACTTGAGTTCACAGGTATACAGTCAAATTACTGGGTCGACCGACAAAAATCGTCCAGTGTGCAAACCTCCCTTGGACGACAGAAATCGTCAGTGTGCCACGGGCCTTAGGGTACCCCATCTTACCCGTCGGTGGGGCAAGATGGGGAGATTTACAATTTTTTACATATTATTAATTTTATGCTTTTTTAAGAAACAGATGGCCTTTGTACGCCTTTATTACGAAAGACTGATTCCCAAAGATGGTTATTAAAAAAATAATAAAGTATATATTCAATAATTTTTGTTTTTTTGCTCATTAAACCTTAATGATAGAACGTCCAAGCGCCTGTCCTGCCGGAAGGATGTTCCGAAAATAAGGCTTTTAAAAAATGGGAATTCAATTTTTCTTTTCCGGAACTCCTTGGGATTAAAGTAGACGAATAGACGAAAAAATCCATATATTTGACTTTTTAAAATAATAATATTAAACTATTTTTCAAAGCCCTCAAACTTGCTGTTTCTAAAAAGTAAAAAAAAACATTTTTTCGTAAATTTAATGTAAAATCCACAAAAATCAATATATTTTGTCCGGTCTTTTCTCTTTTTCTTCAGAAACGTTCAAAGAATGATACCTATTTGTTTAATTTAAAAAGTTTCATTTTTAATGTTAATCAGCAAAATTGCGGCCAATTGAATAAAAACTCTCTTCAAATTTTCTTTATAAAATTAATATGGAAGCAGATAAAAACAAATATATCGTTGGAAAGGTAATGAAACAAGCTTTTCAATGATGTAAATATCAAGTTTCTAAATTTATATGCCTTGGCTTGGTAGCCTTTTAAAAAAAGCGAAAAGCGTCCTGCCGGCAGGACCGGGTTCCATCATTTTGTGACTAAAATTTATATGAATTTTTGGAAAATTCAACTTCTTTAAGCTACCCTGCTCTTCGCTTTGAACTTACAAGCTCGACATTTATATGCGCTGAAAGCTTGTTTCATCACTTTTCCAACAAATGACAATCCATGTTAGTTTTATCTAGCGATTTCGGACGGACTCACCTGAGTCTTTTTGGTCCTGCCGGAAGGACGTTGGACGTTATATCATTCAGTACCCCGTCTTGCCCCACTTTCCCCTATGTTAAATATTAATCAAATATACCAAACAATATCCATTTGATAGCTAAAAACTTTTTTTGACCAAGGAACATGAATTTTACCTTTTTTAATGAAATAAGCTGTATATTAAATTCTGAGCAAATGTCCAGACGCATGTGTGTATGTCACAAAATATTGTGTACAACTCTCTAAATTTGAATTAGTAAAAATCTTTACTAATTTGAATTAGTGACTGACTTTTTGCTTTGAATTAGTAAATTTTACTAATAAATAGTTATTTCTACTAATTTCTTTAGTAAAATTTATTAATTCAAAAGCAATAAGTCAGTCATTAATTCAAATTAGTAAAGATTTTTACTAATTCAAATTTAGAGAGAAAATATCTCAGACAAATTTTTCAATTTTGCATGTTTATTGCAGTCATTAATACCTCAAATTTGACACAAGAATTTGAAAAAAAATTGTTTTTTATTATTTGAAACAACTTTTTTATTTATTAATATTTTCATTAATTCTGGTCAAAATTACATTCCTGACAAGAAAACAAATCGATTGATGTATATGAAGTATACATTTCATCAAAATTTATAAAAATAATCGCTACTTATATTTTTCAAAAAATGTCCAATTTTTTATTTCTTGAGATTGTTGAAATTTCTCTCTCATTTAATGAAAAATTCTGTTAATTGTAAGCAAAATGTAAATCTATTTACAATGAAAATTCTCTTGTAAAATAAAAGTTGGAGTTTAATTGTATTTACTTATACGATATGTAGTTAAACAAGTATCATTTATATTACATTTGTTACGTGTTATGCCCGCGGAGAAGCTTTTATTCAAGTAGAGAGAACGTGCGGAAATGCGGGTGGAGTGTCTCACGGCGGAAAATCGCGGGTATAAGGGAAAAGACGATAAAGTCTCGTGGGGGTCACGTGGCGCGGGCGGGAAACCGTCTGGATATCTCCTCTCGCACACTATACACAGGGATGAGAGTGCCGAGGAGAAAATAGTAGATTGTTGAAGAGAGGCGGCTGGTAGATTGTGTTTGGGGAGTTTGGATCGTCGCGCTGATATATAGTAGTGGGGGTCACGTGTTCTCCCGCACCCCACAAAATTTTCAGTGAGCAGCGAGCTCTCGCGCCGTAAGGATTGCTTTGTAGTTTCCACTTTCAATCCACTGTCAACCACGTGTTCAGCACTCTCGTTCTAATGTCAGTTTTGTGCCCTTTAATAATAATCATTTAAAAAAGAAAAAGAGAGAAAATAGTGCTTCTTATTTTTATGACAAATCTCTCAATCGCGTGACTTGTGTTTTTCTTCCGCTATAATAAAAAAAAGTGGGTCGATGTTCCGCCTTGAATACATATATTTATATCTTAAATCATCCAAATTAAACTCTCTTTGAATTGACTTTTGCTGTGATTCACCTATCAGATTACTTAGTAGGAAAAAAAATTGTTCATGTTGACATCGGCTTCAGGAGGAAACTAATCATTCGAGACTGAAACGAGGAGGATACTTGCGGCAAGGTAGATCATAAAATTGAAAATGTTTACTATTTATTTCTTTGCTCACGGTTAATTGTAAAATGAAACGATTTAATGATTATCTTTACGAGAGTCACGATAGTTTGATAGTATTTCTTAGTTTAATAGTCAAATTGAGAGGGAGACATTTTTTTTATTTTTTAATAAATATTTTCTAGAGTTTTTCTTCGTGCTCAGTAATATTTACTTCTTCAGACTTAGTGGAAAATTTTAGTTTTAAATTTGTGTTTATCATCTATTTTCGAATATAAACTTTTTATCTTACGATTTTCAAGGAAAAGTTGTAACTTTGAATTTTTATTTTATAGCTGTTGAGCTTTTTCTAACTTTCTGCAAATCACTTTATTGCTGATAATATTTTTTCCAAGTTTGATTTTTTTTATCATTTCTCTGAGATAAAACTATTACAATGAACCTTAAAAATTCATTATAAACTAGGATATATGTTTAATCGTTGTGAGAAATGTTTTATTATTTACAAAAATGATAAATAAGACGAGAAATATTGTTGATGTTTTGCAAATATGAATAAATAGTTTGCTTTAAAGTTTAAAAATGTTTTAGTATTTCTTTTACATTTATGTAAATATGTAAATATTTTATAATCGAATTTTGGTGTGTATTATTAACATTCGAGCTTTTGATTTTTTTATTTTTTAATAATATTAATAAGTTTATATTGAGCAGGAGTACGTTTCTTCTTCCAAAAAATCTATTAAATAATTTAACTATTCTCTCTAAATTTTTTTTGTCATAAATATAAATAGCAATTAATTTTATAAATTTTAATAAAATGTACTCTCTAAATTTGAATAAGTAAAAACTCTACCACGTAAAAAAATAAGTGCATATACATTTGAAATGAGTAAAATTCAACTTACCCATAAGTAAAATTTCACTTATTTTAAGTATATATATGCACTTATTCAGATTCAGAGAGTATACTTTATATACATCAATCGATTCGTTTTCTCTCATCTGGACATTGGCTCAGAATTGAATATACATATGTTCTATATGAAAATAAGTCCATATATAACCATTCTTTTGAAAAATTGAAAATCGTCACGAATGCAAAGCTTCCTCACGAGGAAAAAGCATAATTAGAAAATTTTCACTAATTGCAAGTAAACTTATTACTTAATCGTTTTGAATTAGTAAATTTAACTAATAAATTAGTAGAAATTACTACATATGAATTTAACTTATTAGTTAAATTTACTAATTCGAAAGCAAAAAATCAGTTTTTAATATCAATCAGTGGATATTTTTACTAATTAAAATTTAAAGAGTTGAAAATTTGAGAGTAAAAAATGCGAAATTATTTTTTTCTACAATTTTTAAAGATAAACCTAGAAAATATTTTCTTCACGTCAGTGGATTTTTTCCATTTTGAAGATTAAGGGATTAACTCGAAGTATGTTAAATAAGTGATAAAGATGAAAGCTCTTGTTTTTGAAGCAGAGATTTTTTTGGCATTTAAATATCCGCGTTTAATGCTGTTAAGTATTGTGAAATATTTAGTGCGTGTTTAAAGCTTCTATTCTGAAATCTGATTGATTAAATTTGAATGTTATCCGATTAAGTGCTTATTTCAGTAGACATCGTTGAAGGATTCATACACCATTATAGGATCTCTCTCTCTCTCTCTCAAGTTGGCGGGAACTGACAAAGAGAAAATCAATTTTGCTTTTAAGGTACCCCCACAGCACCTTTATAATTATAATTATAATTAGGCGAATATTTCATGAAAATGTTCAGGAAAGTTTCGCGCCAAATATTTATTCAAGTGGGCCATTTAAATTTTTACACAACTTTCAATAAACATTGCAATTAAATTTTTCGAATATTGCAAGTAAATATTTAATAAATTTTTAGGGAAGTTTTGGTGCTGTGGGGGTGAACTAAAAAGATGAATAAATCTATAAAAGCAAAATAGATTTTCTCTTCTGGACAAAATATAAGAGGGAACTAAACTTAATTTTTTATTTTATATTTATTTATTAACTATGTTAGAAATTACTTTGTTAATACTGATATTAAGTAGTATCCTTACCATAACCATACCTTCACCTTACAATATGATAATAACCTTACCATAGCCTTATTACCATTTAAGTTTACCTCAACATAAAGGTGTAATCATACTACAACTTTTACATGTAACCTTACTATAACCTTTATGTGTAACGTTATTATGATGGCGGAACTTTTTAGTTTACCATAAGTTTACTTTAGGTTTACCCCGTAACCTTACAAGCCATACAAATAAGCTTACCATAGCCTTACTGTGTTATGTTGTGCTATGTGGGATACGGTTAGAGTAAAATATTGGACCATTCTTCGAAACAATATGTCAATATTATTTGGGGCAATAAACGTCTTATATTTTTAAAAAATCAATGAACTTGATTGACAAATCTTAGCATTATTTTTTTTATTTTATCAATAAAAATACATCTAAATGAAAATTATTGACCTTGTAGGCTTCATTATGTCCAAAATATTTTTCACACAAAAAAGGACAATTTTTAATTCGATATTGATCAAATATTTAGGGTAGAGTGGGGCAAAATGGGTTTGGCGGGTCAAATTGAGTACCCCTGTTTTTTCATGATAGGTACTTTTAATTTTTTTATCCTCGCGATATATATCATTAATATTAATAAGAAAATGTTATTAAATATGAAGGCACTATGAAAAACTTTTTTTTGAAAGTTATATAACTTCAAAGTTTTAAGCAAAAGAAAATATGAATATTTATATCTAAATTAAAACGCTTACAAAACTTTTTGGGTCAATGTATTTAATTTGACAAGTATAGGATCTTTTCCGGCTCTTATTCTAGAGTAATTACCAATAGAACAGATAGTTAAATTGTTTACAATAACTTGAAAGCATTACATTTTGTTTTAATATATAGTGTGGGGCAGAATGGAGTACCTAAGTGTGGAGCATACCGGATGCTACACGCCGATTCATTCAACTATATAAAAACAATATATTATGCATATTTCCCGCGAAAGAATCGATATTTCTATTTCAAGTCATTTATACTATCGATATTTTTCATTATCGATGTTTTTTAAAAATTTTAATAAATATTACTTGTTTTTTTATAATAATAAATAATCCTACTTCTTGTTTGTATTTATAATCTCATACAACAAGAATTTAATAAATTTTGAAAAAATATTCTATATTTTGTATACTTATTTGATACCTCCCCATTTTGCCCCACGGGTGGGGCAAAATGAGGTTTTAGCACTATCTCGGAAAATACGATATAAGTTCTTTCAAAAATTTTTTTCTCCGTTATTATCATAATTTTCTGAAACCTAAGTGTGAAAAGAAGAATTCTGATGCTTAGTTGAATCGATTTATTTGTTTGGTTCTCTGTAAAGAGTCAATTACAAAAAGGTACCTCATTTTGCCCCACTCTCCCCTACTGATATTTGACATTGAACCTGGGCCAATATTGGCGACAGGAATTGGTCCAATATTAAGCGAATCGTCAGCCTTGCAAATTTTCAACTGATATCCCGTGCTAAAATTGATTAATATTAAATTCAATGAAATTGTTGAAAAGCAAATAAATATTTGTGCATTCGTGAACATATTAGGTGGTAACATTATAATGATCATTATCATAACATATTGTTATATTTTATGATGGAGTTTTTAATGTAAAATTGACACATAAATGTTATGCATATACTAAAACATTATTTAGTTTTGACGTATACAATTTCGTTTACATTATTTATTTACATTATAACAACTTTGTGTTGTTTATTTGTTTAAGATCGCGTAAATTTGGAAAATTATAGTCTTCATAAATTTTTTCCCGCTCTTTATTGTCGCACTTGTATAGTATAAAATTTCCTCTATTTGCTTTTCTTTTTACAATTTTATTATACTGGTGCATTTAATCTTTAATTGTCAATTATTTTAATAACTTGATTATTTACCTTTTTCCCAAGTGTTAATCTTTTTTTTGTCATTAAAATATAATCATTATTTTGATCGTAAAAGTTGGAAATATTTGTTTTCGTCTATATAGTAATAATATAAATGTGGATCTTGATTGTCCAATTGTAAAAATAATAATAATAATTACTTAGATCGATGTAGAATTTGCGTAATTACTTTCTTTATAAAGAAATTGACGGTTCGGTTCTTACGGTTTCCGTATATATAAAGCGACTTGACAGCAATTAGTAATAAAGTGTGGCGTTAAAAGCCACAATTGTTTATTATTGTAAGATTTCAAAGAAAATATTACTTCATCAGACAATAGCGGTTCCATAAAAAATTTTACCTAACAAGTTCGTGAAAGTTAAGAACTACTAAATCGCTTACGTTTTCAGTAGTTATGATGATGATAGTCGTGCATTTTAATAAATTTTCCATTGAATTTCATCTTTTTGATTATAATATAATAGGGGCGTTAATATTATTAAATTCCTAATAATTTTGATTATTATTAATATCATAATACTAATAAGTATAATTCCAGGGATCACAATTAGTCCCTTTTTCTGACACTTTTTTCCGTTTCTTTAAAACCTTAAATATTAATAAAATCTCCAAAACAATCGAAATGTTTCTGTTTTTAAGAAAAACTTATAAAAATTGTATAAAACATAAAGAATAACTGAAATCTTTGATGATTTGTTTTCAGAAAATGAAAAGTAAAATATAAATATAATATAAATAAAAGTCGACTACTTTTTTCTTTACCAAAACGTTCAGAAAGGTTTCTTGAATAGTTTAAGTCCTGGAACAGAAAACAAAGAAATTTTATAATCTATATAATATAAATTTGGGAAGTACATTAGTTTTTTCCTTCTATGTACTCTTTAAATCTAAAACAACGATAAAAATACAACTGATTCCAATTAGCGTATATACGCTGTGAATTAGTGAAATTTTGCTAAAAATCAGTGAAATTTCATTAACTAATTAGCGTATTATATACGCTTTTTGGAATTAGTTATATACTTATCGCTGTGAAATAAATTTTTTTTATTTAACAATATATATGAATAAAGGAGAATAAACTTTACTAAATATTAGTTAACAAATGTGTAGCATTCACTTTTTTTTAGTTAAGATATCAGATTTGATCTGATCGGTGCGCAATATTATAAACTTTCATTAAAAAAAATAATTAAAAAAAAATAATATTTATATCCTCTGGACTTAATTTTCCATGGCAATTAAATTTCTTCCTCTGTGGAGTTGGCGCGCGCTTTTAATAAAAAATTCGTAGGTATATTTTAAATTGAAAATACCAAAAATTTTTTTTGAGGGCTTCAAGACGAGACTACACTTCCTATGAGTTTCATTGCAATTGGAGGGGTAGAAATCATAAATAATTAAAATTGTTTATAAAATTGTTATTAAATATATGGATTTTTAAAATTTACAATCTTGCAAATATTTTCTTTTAAAAGAGTGAACAAGTTTGTGTAATCAGTGCAAATTTTATTAATTTATTGTAAACGGCTTTTGATTTATTAATTTTTTTTTAAATTTTGTATTATTTTTTTAATGCAAAAACAATAACAAAAATTTTAAATTTCAAAAAACGGTTAAACTTGTTTTTTTATTTTGTTGTGAACTACCGATTTTCATAAAAGTTTTAACAATTTTAGAAAATCAATAAAAATTTTTTAACACAGTTGAGCTGGTCTGACCCAAAATAATTGAAATTTATTAAGTTCTCTGAAAAAAAATTATTTGGTTTGAATAATAATTTTTTACATTTTTCAATATTACTTTTGTCTTACTTTTCCATTATTGTCAGAGCTTTTTGATGAATTTTTATTGCTATCAGTGTTATTAAATTCTCTTTAATACATGTTAAAAACTCTTTTTCTGAAATTGTGAAAACAAACAGCATTACTACTGAGTGAAATAGCTTGTTTCATGCACAGTTACTAAAGTCAAAACAGCACGATTTCCCAAAATAACGTGGCGCCATTTTCTCCGTAGACAGTTGAAATTACATAGAAGCCACAATCTTTTTACTCTCTTTGCGAAAATTCATCAACTCTTAAACGAATACGGATGAAGATATATATATATATATACATATTTTTATAGAATTAAATTTTTGTTGTGTGACGCAATGTGAATGCGATGAGATTGTTTTGTATAGAGATGTGTGTCGCTCATGTTATAAATAATAGATTTTCTATTCTCTTGGAATAATTTTATCGTACTGCCGTGTCGCGACTCCCTTTTAAAGGCGCCAAGGGAAATTTCGACGTGGAAACACAATAAACGAGCGATGAATCGGTAAGCGAATTCTCCTATATATACTTCGAAAGGCTGCCGGCGATCACACTTCTTTTTTCTTTTTTATATGTGCTTTTGAAAGAAAAAGCTTATCGAAGTACCTTTAATAACATGATGAAAAGTAAGCTTTCGGTTATTTACAGAAAATTGTGACTTGATTGAAAAACTTTGAGCTGGTTTATCGCGATAAATTAAGTTTACTATTCGGGAAAATTTATTCTCAGGAGATGAAAATTATTCATATATATTTGCTGAAATGCTTTTTCAATTTTCTTTATAATTATTTATTCAAAGTTACTGCGTAATTATAAATAATGAATAAATGAAAATGGGTGTATTTAGTTTTTTACTTTCAATAAACCGTAAATTGTTTGTATTTTTTATTTATTTATTAAATTCAATTTTTGTAATTTTTAATCTTGAAAATTTTAATGGTTTTAAGCTTTAAAATTGGTTATAAGTACTTTTCGAAAAATAATTGAAAACTTTTTTCTACATGGTTATCAAATTGAGACAAAAAACGAAAAAAATGTTGCTATTGCCAAAAAATTTTGTCTTGAATCGAATAAATTTTTATTATCGAATAATTAATTAAATATTTAAAATTAAAAACTTTTAAATAAGTATTTAAAAACAGTTCATATTGCAAAAAGAGATGAAGTCTATTTAAACCAGTGGAAAAATTGTGTTTTTATCTTGTTCATTATTTTTTTCATGCTTGTTGCGCAATCGTCGATTGATTAATAAAAACAAAGTATTGTGGATTTATGTGTATGTTGAGGAAATTTTAAAAAGAAATAGAGAACCATTTGCGTGTTAGATGGAAATAAAAAGTAAACAAGTAGAGCGTTAGGAGAAAACTTTGAAGTTGATTATTGCTAATATAGGATCAAGAATAATAATTCTTGTGTTTTGCGAGTACATGTCAAACGCAGAGAGAATCTCACTCTCCACATCTAATTTCTTAACGTCAACCACGACCTCGAAATAGGTGACCCTGTGGTGGGTAAATTTTAAAATAGACCTTTATACAAGACGTGTGTTCGTATATGAAAAAACAAATTTTAATTTTCTTTATTTAAAATTTTTAGTTTTTTTTAGTTTCTTAGTTTGTTTTTTGAATGACAGTTTTTTAATTATTAGAGATTAGAGAAATTATATGCAGGTTATATACCTATAATTGTATTTTTATTTTTATGTGTCGTATTTGTAATTTCCTTTTGTTTCTATTTAATTGAAAAAACTTATTAAACTTATAATAATTGTGATAAATAATTTTTTGTTACATTTGGTTTTCAAAATATATTCTTATCTATAAGTACAGTGGCGACAAATTTTGGTTTGGTTTTATTTATAACACTATATATTTTAGTTGAACTAAAAAGAATTCTGATCTTTTTAAACTTGAGTTAGTACAAATTTTTACTAATTTGAATTATTGACTGACTTGTTGCTATTAAATTAATAAACTTTACTAATAACTTAATAGAAATTACTATTTTTTAGTACAGTTATTATTTCTTCTTTAATAATTATTTTTATTGTTTATTGCTTTTTAATTATTAGTTTTAAAAAAAAATTACAAACTTAAAAGCAAAAAGTCAATCACTAATTCAAATTAATAAATATATTCACTAATTCAAATCTAGAGAGTATGAAAATATTAAAAATATTTGCAATATTAGTAAAAGAAAAAGTTAACCACTTCGGTGGCGTGGCGTTCCAATTGGCGTTCCACGTCCCTGGCCAAAAGTGGCGAAAATAGCGAAATGGCGTTCCAAATTTTTCTAGATTTTTTAAGAGTAAAGGTGCTTTAGCTAGGCGCATAACCATTGACCACAAACCCTTCAGTAAACCCGAGTAAAACGTTTCAAGCTAATTTACTTAATTTTTTATAAACTCGTCCGCCATATTGGATCCGCCATTTTGAATTTTTTAAAACAGACATCGGATTCGTAATCAAGGATCCCAAAAACCCCCAAGTAAAATGTTTCAAGCGAATTCAATTAATTTTTTATAAACTCGTCCGCCATATTTAATCCGCCATTTTGAATTATTTAAAACTGACATCGGATTTGTAATCAGCGACCCCAAAAAGCCCGGAATAAAACGTTTCAAGCGAATTCAATCAATTTTTATAAACTAGTCCGCCATATTGAATCCGCCATATTGAATTTTTAAAAACTGACATCGGATTCGTTATTAGCGACCCCATAAACCCCCGAGTATCAATTTTTATTAAAATTCATTGAACGCATCGTCTTTATTAACAATTTGTTTACACAATTTGTTTATAACAATTTACAAATGATTCTATAACACAATTCGACGATTCAGAGATTCTAAGATATAAATAAATATTATTTCCCACAGAAAGATCTTGATTTTTTTTATCAATATTTGAGCGAAAGTGGAACGCCATTCGTAGAAAAGTATTAAAAATGACATTTTGCAACGTCCAAAAAAACAATGAAAATCTTAAAAAAACAAATTTTCATTGTTATTTTTTTGTTCCCTGATATTGAAAACATAGAAATATATTGTTGCAGTAGATTAAAATTAACTATACTCTTAAAAAATCTAGAAAAATTTGGAACGCCATTTCGCTATTTTCGCCACTTTTGGCCAGGGACGTGGAACGCCAATTGGAACGCCACGCCACCGAAGTGGTTAATGATAAAAATAAAAAAAAGAATGTATTGATTGTTTTATATTAAAATTTAGATATTTTTCGTTTTTACTTCCTCAATTTTTATAGATGAGTGAGATTTAATTTAATTAGAAATTTTTCCGTATTTGTTAATTATAAATTACTTTTCGTAAAAGAAGTATTGTTTTACTTATTATTAAAAACATCTATTATTATATTGTTATTTATTTTTTATTAAAATTTATTTTAATAATACCAAAATGACCTAAAAATTGAAATTCAAAATTTTAATCGAGCGGAGAGCGGATTATTCGATCCAGACGCTCAATTAGTAGAACCGCCGGCGCATGCTCTTTTCGTCGCCGACGGTTCAATTCATTTAGTGAAATATAAGTGACTTTCAATTAGTGGAATTCTACTAAAATATTAGTAAAATTTTACTAAAAATTAGTAATTTTTTGCTAATTAAAACGGGGAAAAGTCGTCCATGAAACTATTGTGCACTATTTCCTAGTACACTGAGAGAAATGGATGGTTAGATTTTGATGTTAAAAAGTAGATTTTACACGGTACTATCATTATGTTACAGAGTACCATAAAAGATTTTATAAAAATATGGCTATGTTTGTAGCAACAAATTTAATGTGGTACCTGTTACAATCTATATAGTATCCCGTAACATCTATTTCTCTCAGTGTAGAATTTTACTAATTCAGATTTAGAGAGTATATACATGTAAATAAATAAATAATTTTTTTTCGTTTATCTTAAAAGTAAATACGTAATTTCCTAATATTATTTAATGAGAAATCAAGTGTTTTTATTATAAAATGTAAAAGATTACTTAGAGATTAAATTTCCATAAAATATATAATTTCTTTCTCGTTGAAGTAATTTTTACAACCTGAAACATTTTGCGGTCTTATAAGAATGAGGCAAATGGGAGGAAGTGAATAGTATGAAAAGTTAAATTGGTTAAGTGTAGTTATTCTTGTTTTAAAATTGGTGAAATGAGACTCGATTTATTTCACAATACAAAAGAACTTAAATTGCAATAGGATTTTTTTCAACTTTTTTCTTTTAAAATGTCTTTATTATTTTCATTTGAATATTGCATATTTTTTCATTTCAATGTTGATAGTATTAAACTTAAATTTAATATTAAATTTAATTTTAAACTTGAATTAAGTATTCAATTTAAATTAAAATAATAATAAAGTGAATAAAAATTCTATTCATAGGTGAATTTTTATATAGAGGAGGGTGGGGCAAAATGGGGTAGGCGGGTCAAATAGGGTACCCATGTTTTTCCATGATAGATACTTTTATTCTTTTTATCCTCGATACATATATCGTTCATATTAATAAGAAAATGTTATTAAATTGGAAGATACTATCAAAAAATGTTTTGTTAACTTTAAAGTTTGAAGAAAAAAAACGAATATTTATCGAAATTAAAACACTTACAAAACTTTTTGAGGCAATGTATTTAATTTGGCAGGTATAGGATATTTTTCGGCACTTATTCTAGAGTCATTTCCGATAGAATGGATAGTTAAATTGTTTACAATAACTTGGAAACATTACATTTTGTTTCAATATGCAGTGTGTCGCATACCGAAAGCGACGCCGATTCATTCAACTATTTAAAAACAATATCTTATACATATTTACGAATTTCTCGCTAAATAATCGATATTTCTATTTCGAGTCATTTATATTTTATACTATCGTTTGGTTCTCTGTAAACAGCCAATTACAAAAAGGTACCCCTTTTGCCCCACTCTCCCCTACTGTTCGATTGTAATAAGCAAAGAATGATTTTGCTATTTAAAAATCAGTCCATTAAAAGAGGATAATTAGTGTAGCAAAATTTTTCCTTCTTCGTGGAAAAAGATTTAATCGATACAGCGAATGAATTTAAATTACTCACGATGAAACATTTTTAGTATCGTAAATCAAGTCACGTATTTATCGTCTGCTTCTTTAATAGAAAAAATTCAAATGGGTATATATATATATATATTCCCCGAAGATTTCAGTTTAACGTTACTAAGTCAATTTTTTAAATAAAAATTCAAATTGGGAATTAAAAATTCCTTACTTCCATTCTCACATATTTGTAAATGTTTGATAAATTGTTTATATATAATAGTATTTTTAATTTTTTAAATAACTACACTATAAGATTGGGATACTTTTTGTCATTAATTGTGATTACTTTTGTTAATTTGTTTCTTAATTAAATAATTGATACTCTTTAGCAAAGAATGGTCTTTTTTTGTTTTTAATTAGATAATATTTATTACTCTTGGACAAGTCGATAAAATTTGGTGATTCAAGGTTCTTTGCTCGAGGTTCACGTTGTAGGTTCTTTTTTCGTTTTTACTAGACGGTCATTGACTCCGGAGACATCAATTTTTTCCAGCAAAAAAAATTTTTATTGGCCTTAAAACATTATGGTGAAAAAAAGAAACACGTGATTTCACTTTCGTATTTAGTCTTTAAATAAAATTCACTTTTGATTATTATAGATGTTGTTTTTATAATTTTCTTTTGTTTTTTTAGATTAAAAAAAGTATTTAAAAAAAGTAATTTATTGTTAAAAATCAAACAATTGATTTATTTTTGTTAATTTATCTCGCAAGAAAAAATGAAAAATATCACGGAATAGAGGTAAAAAAATGAGGGAAAATACATTTGATAGTTTAGAATATAAATCAGAAAAAAAATCATTTCCGTCTGCTCGCAATTAAAATTAATCTCATTACGTAACTGTCGGAGGCTTAATAATTTGCTCTTCCCTGTTTGGTTTATTAGTACGATGTCATTTACGAAAATACACGCTATTACGTAACTAATGAAGTTTGTTTTCAATTAAGCAATTTTTTTAATGATTTCTGGTTTTTCTATATCGAAAAAAATAATTAGGCATTTTGCGATTCTGTTAGTTTTTATTTTGATGAATATGATCTCAGATAACGAAAAATTTTTAGAAATATGATTATTTAGATGATTTTGAGTTTTTTCTTTTTAGAAAAAATAGAATTAAAGATTAGAAATGTAAATAACTCTTTTTTAATTCTTTGATAGAAATTTTATTTCTGTGATTAAATATTGTATACACTAAAAAAAGAATCTAACTTCAATAGGTAGAATACGGCCAATACTATTTTAGCATGGACTATACACACTCCAAAGGCAAGAAATCTACCTCAGAAAGCAAGCCGTCACGCTTATTGAGATATTTTTCTTGCAATCGGAGTGTGTATAGTCCATGCTAAAATAGTATGGGCCGTATTCTACCTATTAAAGCTGGATTGTTTTTTCCGTGTAGTGTTTATTTTAGACTCGATTTTTTATAGATAGGAATCTTCAAAGTGTGTATGTTCATCAACTAATACATTGTCTTTGATGTGCGAACCTTTTCGAGCTCGTTAACCCGTTATTTTTTTTAATTAACGGAACTTCGTTTCTAATTAAAGCCTAATACTTTCAAGTCTGTTATAAGTAGCCTTTGTTGATTATAATAACATTATAATTTTGTAACAAATTACGAAAGTGCAATATAAAAAGGTATCCATCCCATGTACAGGTGTATATCATTACGCAAATTTCTATAAAAAGAAACAGAATATCTGAATTTGTTTAAAATATAAAAACAGATTTGCCGCATTAAAAGTATTAGAAAAAAATAAATTCTAAATTTTGATGACTTATATATTTACTACAACATTCAGAAGATAAGGATCATAAAGTTTTAATAAAATGTTTGCTTTCAAAAATTATTTTCTATAATGATCTTCCCCTAAATTTATTCGAAATTATTATTTACACTAGACAAAGTTTTTATATCTTCTAAAGTCTTGTTTAGAAAAAAAATCTTTTGTTTCTGCTTTTTTCAGAAACAGTTTTTATTCCTCTGTTCCTTTAATTTGCATAAATCTTTCTCGATTCGTAGAAATTGTTCTGTTTTACGTAATATCACTCTTCATTTTTATTGTTACTATGAATCTTGAGTATATTTGCATATACTGCAATAAAAATAGGATTCTCGAAGAATTGAAAAATTAAATGAAAAGGATAAATTACATTAATAATCTTCTCACGTGGATCATTTTTGATAGCGAAGAATAATTTAAAAAGCTTTTCTCTTGTACTAAAGAAGAAAAAGAGAGAGAAAAAGAGAGAGAAAAAGAAACAGTATATGCGAATTGCAAGTTATAGATATTCGTTAAAGTAATACTTTTCATATCCATTGTATAAAAATTTTAACTGTATGTGTGTATAATAGTCTAAGTGCATCAAGTATATATACGTATATATATCTGCTCGAGAGGCAGCTTGAATAACGATTTTCCATAATCTGAACTTTTATGGCACAGAATCCACTTAGAATCCCATTTTTATAATCGGAGATAGTTTTCTTTTTAAATCCAGAGCTATATTATTGTTTCTTAAACATCTCTAAAAAGAGGAATTTTATTACATAATTCACGAAATGTATTTAACAAAAAATTTCAAATTTTTCTCAATTTTTTAAAAATGTTTGGAAAAAAAATTTCCACGATTTAGTGTTTAGTTTGTTTATGTATGAGTAATTTTTTATGTTTTTCACTTGGATGCATTCATTTTACTGTGGAATTTCACTAGCTCGATTATTTTTAAACTCGGCTTTTCTTTTTTCTTTTTGTCGTTGAGAGAAAAAATATTATATATATATATATATAAAATGTCGCGAACATAAGAATTACTGTAAAATAATGATACGGATTATGTCACAACTTTTGTGAATTGAAATAACGGGTGGCATTGCGTGTATAACTTTCTTTGATTTATGTAGAGATGTGATGAAATATCGTTTTGCATTATACATTTTGTCATATTATGATAAACTATTGACGCTTTTCAAAAAAAAAATAAATATCTTTGTCAGTTGATTCATAATTCTGTTATACGACTATTACTTTTTTCTTGTCGAATTGTTTTCTTTTTTGGCTAGTTATACTTTTTTCAACTATTTTCATAAAATGCATCTTTTTTTAATTGTTTAATAAAAAATCAGGCAGAGAAGCAGGCACCATCATAGGGTTTCGTGGCCTAAAATGACAAAAAAATAAATAAATAATAATTTATTTAGAAATTTTTGTTGTACTTAAGATTTAAATTTTTTTATCATTATAGTAACGGTTGTTACGGCAACTATTACCATATCAACAGTTGGCACGGCAACGGTTTTTATGTTAACCATTAGCACAGCAACGGTTGTTATGTTGTCATAAGACTTTAGACATAAGACTTAATACATGACTTAAAACTAAAGACTGAAGACGTAAGAACTACGGACGGACACCGAAGTCTCGCTATAAGGGTTTTGGCCCTTGGCCACGAAACCCTAAAAATGTGCCTTTTTTGTAAACTGCATTTTCATAAAGTTAGAGTCAAAGCTTAGCGTTAAAAACTACACTGAAAGGAAAAATAATTTGATTAAAATAACCAATTATTTGACTATCCCCAATTAAATATTTACTCGAATCGAATAATTTTTATTTCAGTGAAACGCTTCAAAATATGAAATTATTGCCCCAAATACCATTTAATAAACTAAAATATAATTAATAAAATTTATTAATTTAAAACTGTTAGCTTGTGAAAAATTTAAATATTTGCTCCTGAATTCGAATAATTTACATCAATCTGATACAAAGATTTTTTTTTTAATTTAAAAATTAAAAATAATTTAAAAATCTATCTTGTTAATTTTAAATTTGAAAAATTTTAGAACCTTCGATACACATTGTTATTTTTCTGCATTGTTGTATAATACTTTTTCAAAAACAATTTAGACAGAAATTTAAGGGAAATTTTCTTTAAATAATTCGTTTGAATTAATTTCCTGAAGGAACTTAGTCAGAAATTTTAGGAAAATTGATTGAAAATATTTGTGGATTAATTTTCTGAAGAAAATGAATAAAGCAATCAAAACAAAAAACAAAATTTATCCAGAAAAAATTTTTATTTAATAGAAACAAAATTATGTTTTAATAAAATATAAATTCTTTTTTGACTAAATTTTTTATTTTTAAAGGACTTTCAGATATTTTTGGAAGTAGGAAATATTTTTTAAAATTATTTTATTGATAGTTAAAATTAAAAAATCCTTACGAAATTCTTACGTAATTAATGAAGGATCCCTTGTGAAATTGGCTGGTAAATGAATATTGATTTTCACAAAGTCAAATATTCAAGGTGAAGCTCTTCCTTTCTAATGAAACGATCTCACGGCATAGAAATATCCGGCGGAAGAGGCGTTATAGAACGTACATTTATATATCGTGGAAAACAAATTGTCGTATTTATACCGTATTAGATTTTCGCTCATATATAACTGTGTATAATTTTTTTTGCTCTCTTCTTTTACGAAGCTGATAAGTTGGCATTTGATCGTTATTCGTGTTACATATTCCGTTTTATTGGAAGAAAAAATAATAATAAATCAATCGATAGTTACGGATAGTTACAAAAATTTGCTTGTTTAAAAATGTTATAGAACATCAGTAAATTTGAAAAAAAACTATTGATTCTACAAGAAAAAGTCATTTATTCAAAATTGTACAAAAAATGTCAATTTTTTAAATTACTAAAAACAGTTAAGAAAAATTAATTTTTTAATAATTTGTTTAAACAATAAATTTTTATTGTTAAAAAATATGCTAGGAACAGCACTAAGGACTGGCGCGCGTATACTAGACATTGAACGAATCATGAATCAGACACTGATCAGCTGTTGAACGACTCGCGAGAACTTACTGTATTTTGACCTAAAGTTATCTTAAGTATAATAAAGGGGGCTTTTAAAATTTGACCTGTACGTTAAAAAATAGATCATAATTTACCAATTTTTTGACCTCAAAGTATCCTATAGGGTGTCCTTAGAAAATCCTGACTCTGTGGCGGTGGCAAAATGTTTTTATATAATAGGGAGAGATTTATAAAATTATTTTTTACCTTTCTTAACTTCTATGAAAAAAGTTCTGGTTAGGGTATATTTAACACGATATTCTAGTTAAAACAACCAGAATTCTGCACTGAAAAAATATTTTTATGCGATACTGCCATTAATATGGGCAATACTCACATATTATATTGCTGGTTATGGGACAGTTGTACAGTATTGCTGTTTCAGCTATACGCAGTGTAGAACAGCAATATGTATGTGAGAGACAGTAAGAGGGTAAGTCCGGGGTAGATGGCCATAGTTTTTTCAAAGTACTGTAAAAATTATGAAAAAGCGTTTTTTGTCTAAACTTTTATTGGTAATTGAATATTGAACACTTCACTTTAAAAAAACGAAACATAAAATAAAATATTTTCATAGCTACAATCTTAAAATTTACATTTTCGAAAAAGTGCATTCGGCCATCTCTCCCGGAATGTCCGGGTGAGATGGCCACATGTGTGCGGGAGAGATGGCCACTATCTATAATTTTTTAATTTTAACTTAAATTTAATTTCTAATCGTCCACATTACTTTCCTCTTTTTCTGGTCGTATTTTGAACATTTTTCATGACATTCAGTACAGTTCTTATGTACCCAAAAATTTCAAATATTGCACTTAATCCAATCTTCAATTAACGTTGTTTGATTGTAACTTTTGCGTCAACCAACAAATAAATCTCCATCTCTGGTGTCTATTGGATCAATTATTTTATTCTCAGACATTTTTAATTTGTTTTTCATTAATATTTCTTAAGTATATAACATTAACATCAAAAATTTTTAATAAAAAAATGTATGTGAAGAACACCAATACTATATTTAAAGAACAGAAATATAGTAGGGGAGACCGGGGCGTAATGGATCACTTTGTTTATTTTATTAAGAAAAACCTATTATATTTAAAATATTAATAAAATAATCTTGTCAAGTTTAATTTCTTGTAATTTATATATTAATAAGTACTAATGATAACCTTTTATAAAAAAATAACTGGAGAATAGAGTTTTTAAGGAAATGGATTTTGCATTTCGCTACAACTTTTTAAAATTTGAAAATTGCATGATAATGTTTAAAGTTTAAATTAAATAAGTTCTATTTTCAATATTCTCTGTAATAAATATACAATAGAAACGAAAATTGTTAATACCGTAATAATATTTTATGATCTAAATTATAATTTCATTGCTGATCCATTACGCCCCGGCCCGAGGCGAAATTGCGCACCTTGCATTTCTCCAAAAACATTGTTCTAGAAAAAAAGTATAAGTGATATTAGGGCATACTTTTTTTTAATTAAAAGCTGAGATGTTAGGCTAAGATTTCCACATGATCAAATTTTTATTAAAGCAAGAATGATTATACGAGTATGACAAAATCGATAATATAATTTTTTCTGTGTGGTTAAATTAACTAGAATTTTCGCTAACCTAGCAAGAAATAATCTAGATGGGTAATATTTAACTCGAAATTCCAGTTAAAAACATGATTCATATGTTGTTTTACGTTTAGATTTATATTTATTTATATTATGATATTTATATTATATTACAGAATCTAATCTAATCAATTGCTGAGATCAAGCTGGATATTCCCAAAAGGGAAAGTTGGCACCTAGATTAGAGAATCCATTGTACCAAACTCCAGCTTGCTCGTTTACAACAACCCAATTAGAGTCCTGTTCTTCTCCAGAAGTCCAGTATTTCCTCTATAGATAGGTTGCTCCCCTGCAAAGGGTCTATAATTGCTTGACCCCAGCTGGAAAGTCTGACTCAGCTAGCGCCGGGCATTCAGGTAATATGTGAAACGACGTCTCGTCACTCGACTCACACAGTCTACACCATAGGTGAGACTTTATTTCCTATTTTATGCTGATGATAATTCAAAATTCCATGTCCTGTAAAGAGGCGAACAATGGTTTTAACTCTGATCTTATCGAGTTTTAGGAGATCGCTCGCTTGCCTCTTGTTGGGCACTAAACCCAACAGAGCCTTTGCTTGCCTTCCCACCCCAATGCTCGCCCAATACTTTTTATGTTCCCTTTGACCCCATCTTTCAATGGCTCCTTTAACCAGACACGGCATTAATGCCACTGCTGGTTCAGGACCTATAAATGCCGTTTCAGAACCTACTTTTGCCAAAACGTCCACCCTTTCATTGCCCTTGATTATCGAGTGGCCCGGTACCCAGATCAACGAAAGTTTATTTACTGAACCTAATTCGTCTAGTACGCTACGGCATTCCCAGACAAGCTTCAATTCTATTGTGGGATTCTTTAGAGCCCCTAGGGCTGCCTGACTATCCACACAAATACTAATTCTTTTGCCCCTTATCCCCTTTTGAATGGACATTTCGGCACAAGTTAAAATCGCACAGACCTCGGTCTGCTAAAACGTGGCATATTGTCCTAGTGACTCAGCCACTTTAATGCAGCCAGTTTTTCGATATATTCCGAAGTCTGCACCGCAATCTATCTTGGAGCCGTCCGTGTACCACACCTCGTCCCCAAGTGGAAACCCTTTCTTTCAGTCTAATCTGGAAGGTATTAGTATCTTAAAGCGGGGTTTAAATTTCACCCTCTTGATTATCCTATCTTGCACTATACTTAATTCTGGAATTGATAGGATTGAACGTGGGAGCTTCGTGTGTTTACCACCTGACTTACACTTTCCCCGTGATCAGTTGAGTCCTAGACCACCAAACCACCACCGCGTGAAGAAACCTGGGTTTTAAAATCATCAGATAGAGCCAATTGACCATATTAGGTCTTAGTCCCCACGATGACCCAATCGCCCTTCTACACGTCCAAAACGCAGTACAGAATTTCCTATATTGATACTCGAAATGTTCTTTCCAACTCATCTTTTTATCTAGGATTACTCCCTAGTATTTAGCCGACTCGGAAAAAAGAAATCTCCTGTCCATAAAATACCGGCTTCTTTAAACTCGGTATCTTGTATTTCCTAGTGAAAACTACTATATTCGTTTTCTCTGGGTTTACAAAAAGTTCAGTCTGACTGCACCAATTCTTGACAATCTTGAGTGCACTTTCCGTAAGCTCTAAAAGGGTCTCAATTGCGTGCCCCCTTATAATTATAAGGAAATCATCCGCATAGCTTTGCGTATAATATCCCTGGTTATTGAGTTTCCTAATCAACTCATCTGCCACTAAGCACCACAATAGAGGAGAGAGAACTCCTCCTTGTGGGCATCCTTTTGAGACGACGCCTGTTAACCTGGCCTCATCATACTCTGCTTCGAGAGCCCTTTCGCGTAACATGCTGACGATCCATTTAATTAGTGGCTCGGGCACGCCTCGCTTTCTGACTGCCCTGCAGATAGTTTCGCTAGAAGTGTTAAGGAAGGTTCTTTCAATATCAAAAAAGTACCCACCGCATAACCTCCCCTGCCAATTTGTTCCTCTATTCTACCTACCGCAGAGTGGAGGGCTGATTCCACTGAGAAACCTGCTCTGAATGCATGTTGTCCCGAGTGCAAGGGATAATCCCTCAGACATTCATGTCTGATAAAATTATCTGCCAGTTTTTCTAACGCCTTTAATATAAAGGATGTTAGACTAATTGGTCTGAAGTCCTTCACAGCAGTATACCCTGTGCGACCGACCTTCGGGATAAATACCACTCTCGTCCTTTTCCAGGACTCCGGTGTATAACTAAGAGCAATACACGCTCTCATAATTTTACTCAGGGGTAATCTAATACAATCCAATCCTCTTTGTAAAAGGACCGGATATATACTATCCCCCCCTGAGGCTTTAAACAGTTTGAAAGAGCCTATTGCCCAATCAATACCCTCCGGAGTCACAACTCTGGCTGCTATTTTCCAGTGTTCCCGGTTTCTTCGGGCGTTACGAGGATCCTCGCCAAAGTCATGAAACGTTCTCTCTTTAAAATCCGGAAAGTTAATTTCCATCAGATACTTTAAGCAGTCTTTTTTATCCTGAGCATGTTGCCCATTAGATAACTTAATGGTTGATAGTTTTGCTAAAGGGTTCATGTGGTGAGCAAACTAGCTCCCCGCATCCATTTAGACCTCTGATTCTCTCCTTGAAAACCCAAGGTTCTTGAACAAAGAACTTCCGAGGTTTCTAAGAATTGAGGCCTGGTTCACCCTTGGACCGGGGTACCCAGGCAACAAATATCACCAACTTGATCAGCTGGTCAAGATGCTCTGTTGTCATCACAACCCTGGGATAGCCTTCCCCAATGATCGCCCCAGAAAGTGACGATCTTGCAATCTACGAAAAAGATGCGGTCCCCTCATCCTTTTCATTGGCATAATCTGGTTAGGGGAAGCCTCCTACGAGTTTTGCTGCCTTTTAGACGTCAAAGCCCCAGATGAGACCCCTCCGCTCCCAGAAGCACTCTGGAAGTGCCAGCGAGGTTCGATCCGGTCCTCTCAGAGTCCCTGGCTCGACCTCGCCTTCTTCTTCTCTTTTCAGCTCCACTTGATCACTCACCCCCAAGGGCTAGATCTCCCAAGTGTTACCGAACCCTGTCCACTTGTTGCACGGTTGAGTCCCCTACGATCCTCTCACCAGCAACAAGCGAATCGCGCACTCCAGTGTTGCGATCCTCCAAAGGAAGCTCTGCAACACTTTCGTGCTCAGCGATGGTCGTCAACTGTCCACCCCACCCCCGAAGGAACCCGAAGGATTTGGTTACCCTGGTATCATTCATCCATGGACACGAGTTCATCACGGATTGGGTGACCGGACTCGCACCTCAATCGCTATGGCTCAGCCAAACGAACCATGGAAGGGTTTCTTCTTGGGTCAAATTCCTCCCAACAGGAAAACGTCAGAATGAACCCGCGGTCAATCGTCATGAGAGGCATCGAGAAGTAGCTTCCTGATGGGCAAAGAGACCCTCAAGCCATCCCACTAACAACAAGGTCTTGAAACCCCTTGGGAGAGTATATTACAGAATATAATATTATTTTTTTCTTTTATTCTAGATGTCAGAATATGTACATATAAATTTCAGTTCAATAGGTTTACATAATATGTAGTAAGGAAACGTGGGGTAATTGGAGCCCCTCACTCTCTAAATCTGAATCTATTAACAGTTGATTATTTTTTTGTATTTTTATTTAAATAATTGCAAACATAACCTATAATTTTTTGCTTCTAAGGTTCCTTTCTTCAGATCGTGTCACATATTCTTAAATAAACTATTTATTACATGTAAAAGAAATTTTTTAACTAAATGTCATAGTTATTTTATTAATATATGGATGTGCGGTTAGTATATTCGATTTGCGTCCTCGAAGTCTAGGGTTCTATCCTCCGTGCGTGCGATATTTTTCCGTCTTATTTTTATGTGCTTTGTGTATAATTCTTAATAGTGTTACATACAGTATATGTTTAAATAATTATTAACAATAATAATAATTTACTCATTAATTATAGTAAATAAAATTGCCTAAATTAATGAAAGAAAATAAAAAAAAAATTTTTTAACTATAAAAATATTAATAATAATTATCAATATTGAAGAAATTACCCCTCATGCTTTAATAATCAAATAACGAGCTGTAATATAATAAATTCAGTCAGTATTAGATTTCTACCTGGGTAGCGAAAAGATCGGTGGAGATACCATGGCTCCGTCAGGGCGGCCAGATCGGGGTCCGATTTGTCTTGATTTGTCCCTGACCTGGACCCGGTCAAAATTTCTGCACGGGTTAGATTATATTACCCAAATAGTATATTGCTGGAATAGAAACAGCCCAACAGTTAGGGTATTTCAACCATGCCATTAGAACTAGACGTACAGATATTTAAATATCTCATTTAACCTAACTATTGAGGTAAAATCAACATTTGGTTTCTCGAAACTTGACAGAAATTCTGAAATATTACCAAATACCCAACATACTGAAATCATTTCTTTCAGTGTAGTGCCTTCATATTTAATTTGACCATTTGATCCGCCTACCCCATTTTGCCCACTCTCCCCTATATCTTGATATAGAAAAAAATAACAGGTTTGAACATATGTAATAATCCGTTAGGATTAATTCTATTTAATATAGGATATGTATTTATAGTAGAGGTTATTAAGAAAGTTTTGCGCTGCTAAACTTATAATTAGTAATTTCTGCTTAGATTTTGATGAAATGTTCGTTTGTTAACTGAAATTGGCGATGTAATCATTTTTGACAGGTTACCGTGACTGGAGATTTGTATATAAATAATAATTAAAATTTCATTTAACGAGTCAATCTATTTTCTTCTCGTAATTAATTATTTAACCAGTTCATTAAAAATCGATTCCAGAGTAATTCAATTATAATTATTTATTTTTATTCTATTTGTTTCTGCTATACATATCTTATGAGGATTTTAATAAAGTTACTTAATAAATTAACAAAAAATGTTTTGTAATCGATTTGCGATAAAGTTTAATTTCATTTTCAATTTAAGTAATATTGAAATTCAATAATAATTGAAAAATTTGTCTACTCTCTAAATCTGAATTTGTTGAAAATAACGGATTGTTAGTAAAATTTCAAAATTAGTAAAAAAATAAATTATACATTTACTTAACTAAATTAATTAGTAGAAAACAAGGATTAATTAGTAAGTAATAAGAAGACAACTGATACATTGAAAGAAAGTTGTGGTTATTACCTATAGTACATTACCTATAGTAATATAGTTTTTACTGTAATTTTAATTTTTAAGATGCTCTGCGTAAAAGATTTTGATGAACTTTTCAAAAAAAATAAAACAACCTTCTTAAGTGAATTGGTAATAAAAGTAAATGTTTGTACATAAGGAGAAAACTATACTTATACGATGTTAACTTTTCGAAATTAAACTAAATTTAAAATTAATTTTCCTTTTTTAGAAAAACTGGTCTTGGGGGTAAAAAAACTAGGGACAAAAATCCATTGAATATTATGCGAAATTCATTTGTTTTCTACTTAAACTACCCTTCTTATTTTATAAAATTTCTCTTGTATATTTAATAAAATTAATTAAACACGACGAAAAAGTAGTTCAAAGTGAACTAAAAAAATAAACAACGAATAATTCTATATAATTTTTTGAAGTTTCCAGGAAGTTTCTATGGGAAGCTTCCAGAAAGTTTCCATGGGAGGCTTCTAACCTGCGGACATTAGGGGAGACTGGGGCGAAAAGTTAAATTTTGCATAAATGATTTTTTTTTTGGCAATATAATCCGCTTAGATGCAAATATTTGTATATCAATATTGTAGGGCAACTTGTCCTCTACAACTTTCAATAAAAAAGTTCCTGATATTTTCGCATAAAATACATGTTTTGTCCTTTTTTAAAAATTTTGTTTTTTTTAAACTTTTCGCCCCATGCTAAAAAAAAAACGAAAAATAAAAAAATTTAAATACATCTAAAAATACATTTAAGTTTTGCCCCAGGGTGCGTTTTTGGCTTTAACAACAATTATAAAAAATCTGACTAAAGATATTTAGCAAATACCTTTAGGTATCTCTTCAGGGGACCCAAATAATGAAGTAAAAAAATCGCGGTGAGGATAAATGCAAAAAATATACTTAAAAGTTGATATTTTCTTTTTCCAAAAAATTTTCAAAAGTAAGTTGAAAAAAAACTTTCAATATAGACACTACAGAAATTAACAGAATTGCACACAACTCCGTACATTTATTTAGGGTGATAATACCCTTCTATAATTAAAATTACAATGCTCTAACTATTCCCGTTCGAAAGATAATGAATTTTAACGGTTTTGGCAGTTTAACTTTTCGCCCCAGTCTCCCCTATTATATATATATAACAAAATTTCTGTGACTACTCGTATAGAAATTGAAAATAGGCTTCGATAAGAACCTGAATAGATGCCCTTTCGCAAGTGAGGCGCAAACTAGGAAAATTCGTCTGGACCTGTCTAATTTCGTCACGCTTGGAATATCAGGTGATGATGTGGAAAAAGGTTCTAACTAGATCGCCTTGTCAATGCCTGAGTAGAATATCAGAATGTGTGGATTCAAATAGAGGCATTCTACTCGCAGGGCCTGATTGAAATATTTAATAGGGATATAAATAGATCCAGTTAGATTTCCCTATCTGAAAAAGAAGGCATTCTAGTCAAAGCCTGGTTATTACCTATCTCGAAATTTCTAGTGTGGTTAGCCTTACTAATTCCTTATCAGCGTCCCTTTTTAAATAAGGCGAAGTAGGGAAATTTCTACACGGGTATAAAAAAAATTAATTAATTTCTAATAGTTGGCCTTGTGCTTTATCTGTAAATCCTTTAATTGAACATATTGTGTTTATTGGTTTGTGAATATTGCCAATGGATATGAACGCACATTTGATATCGTTTTCGTTTATAGTTGCGACTCTCACAAGTGAATTGTCGATAAGTAACATATACATATACACCATGGAGCTTTTAGTGGAAAGTGCAATTTTTTTCGAGCAAATTATTCATTTTGAATGTAGAAAGTTAAGTAAAAGTGCACAAAGTGTTATAATGAAAAAAACGAGTCAGTGGAATTAAAATCGTCATTGGGTGAAATGTAACATTTTTAATTATTGGGAAAATTTATCAGTATTATTATTAATATTACAAATTTGTTTCTACTCAAAAAATTATGAACAGAACCTAACATTTATTGCTTCTCATGTAACAGTTTTTCTAAGGATATCAAATTGAGACAAAAAACGAACACTTCGCAACACTTTTAATATTTAAAAAAAACTATGTTGTTAACATAATTGAACCGCCGGCGACCAAAAGGTGAGAATAGGTAGTTCAAAAGAAATTGTAAAGTGGATAAAAAGATGTGATTAATAGCACTTGTTGATCATAACAAAATTTAATGTCGGTGCTTCATATTAAGTTAAGAATCACGAAGCAATTAAAAGGATTCTCGATTTTACTAACATATAATACCATATCAGATCGGAAATTTTAAATTTTCTAAATGTGATATAAGATTCGTAATAAGCGACCTCAAAAACCCTCAAGTAAAGAGTTTTATAGTGATTTCGTTAAATTAAAAAAAAATATGTCGGCCATATTTGATCCGCCATTTTGAATTTCGAAACTCTAACATCGGCTTTGTAATCAGAGATCTGAAAAACATTAAGAATTAGATGCTTAAGTTAAAGTACATTCCAATTATTTTTTTATCACTTTTCGCAGATTTCAGGTCGTGTGTCCTGAACTTAAAATTTTTGTATCTTAGAGAAAAAAGTCGGATCGGATTGGGTCCAAAAAATTTCAAAAGGTGAATAATTTTACTTTCTTCTAAAATTGTTCTAATGTTTAAACAACATTTTTGTAAATGTTATTGAGAGTCGAATGTTGCCCAAAATGGCCTTTTTCCATCCGTTCAGGTTAGAATATCTCAGAATCCTGATGTGATAGAAAAATTTCGCTGCCAGTTTTGGATTCAGAGTGACAAAACACATCGGAAATGACTTGTCCAGTTCAATTTTTTAATTTATTTTTTTGCAAATGCGAGACAAAATACTGAAACAGTAAAACTTTGATTCTCAATCTTTTTTGCATTAAGAGATAACATACACTATGGCATTGCCAATTGTCAAAATAAAATATTGGCAATACTCAGAACATCTTGTAGGTGAGCTGAGGTAAAAATATTGACGTCGTACTTATTTTTAAATTTGTAAATTTATCTGAAACATCTACTATTTACATTTACCCCTTGTTAAGGGATAAATTTCTATATTGCACTGAAAAAAATGTAATTGATTCAAATAACTGATTAATTGACTATTATCAATTAAATATTTAATTGAATTAAATAATATTTATTAGAGTCAATTATATGGTAATTGCTTAAAATACTGAAGTTATTGATTCAAATGCCATTTAATTGACTCTAATAAATATTATTTGATTCAAGTAAATATTTAATTGATAATAGTATTTTATGGTTTAAAGTTTGAAAATTCTACTCTCTAAATTTGAATTAGTAAAAATGTTTACTAATTGGAATTAGTGATTGACTTTTTGCTTTTAAATTAGTAAATTTGACTAATAAATTAGTAAACATTACTATTTATTAGGAAAGTTTACTAATTTAAAAGCAAAATGTCAGTCACTAATTCAAATTAGTAAACATTTTTACTAATTCAGATTTAGAGAGAATATTGTTATATTTAACGTATAAAATGAAATATATATTTTCATACAGAAAAAGTATGAATAAAACTGAAATTTGATTTCAGTGGGCACTGGGACATAGAAAGTTCTTAAGGCACCATTAGGGCAAATTAGGATTTATGAATCAAAATTTTCTTATTTTTGAATTGTAGAAATATTTTTAAAATGACTTCAAAAATAAATAACAGATTCTTGTTAATAATATTAATAACGAGTTCTTGTTTAATAATATGAATGATGGAATTTCGTTAATAATATTAAGAATGAATTTTTAGTTAATAATATTAATAATGGTGAGAAAAGGTTATAAAAAAATATGTATTAAATTTAGTAAGTTTTGTTCAAAAAGATGTTGTAAATAGAGAACTTAAATCATATACATGGAGATGAGTCGGTTATGTTTGTAAGTTGAATGTGCAATGTAAGACACAACTCACATTAACAATTCAAGCTTCTCCGCTTATATCAAAGTATCTGTATGTTTAAACAACAAACTCTAGCAACAGCGCGTGTTTTCCTAAGGTAACTGGCGAAAATGAAAACGGAGAAAAATATCTTAGAAGAAAAACAAATGTACATTAGTAACATTTATTTTTTCAAAAATTATACAAATGTTTTTATTTTTTATCTGCGTTAAAGAAGGAATATATGCTTTAAAAAGTGCTACTTTCGAATTTAGAATGAATAGACATTACACTGTTAAAAAAATGGTTCTAAGTTAGAGCTCATTTTGGTATTACAATAGAACCAAATTATGATTTAGCACCAAAATTGGTAATAAAAAAATTTGATGATGATTAATCTTGAATTTAGTCCATTTAGAATTTGTCGAAAACTCGAAACAGATATTCTTGGCTACATTGGAGTTTATTTTTGAGCGAGAATCTTGAGGTTTGAAATATTTCATTTTCTGTGCACATACTTGGACACATGTTCAGTATCTATGGCGATAAAATAGATTCCTCACAGTTTAACGCAAGCAGTTAATTCTAAATTGTCGGGTCGTTTAATCGACATGCTTGCGAATACAATTTATATGAATCCCACTACTAAATTCTCGATTAAACGTGTTTAGCCAGCCCAAAATCAGATCACATAAGTTGCGCATCATTTGTATACTTTTCAAAAGAGCTCTCAAAACTTTATCATGTATAAAACGGACGTCCAAAATTTTTTAAAAAGCATATAATGATAGAAAAACAATTTCCTGACACTATTTTTAAAAAATTTCTAAGAGTTTGAAAAAGCATAAAAATTTAATTTTCTTATAAAAGTTCTATTGGAGACATGCTAATAAAAAGGCTTCGGAGATGAAATTATTTTAGCTATTGCATAAATTCAGTAGAATAAAATAGTTTAACTTCTTTTTGCTTCCTCGTGAGGAAGCTTTGTAGTCGTTTGATTTACAAAATTTTTAAAAATCCTTTTGACAAATTTTCTTCTATATGGGACTATGTTATATAAGACCCTGAACAATTGTCCGGATGTATGTATGTGTGTGTGTGTGTGGATCCCGTTTTTTGTGAACACGATAACTCGAAGAGGTTTCAACGAATTCGGCTGAAAATTGCTAGGAATATTTATCATAAAAATATCTCGAAATGGATTGATGGACATTAAAAAATCTATTTAAAAAAAATTTTTTTTTACTTTTTAAAAAAAAAAAATTTTTTTCAAAAAATTTTTTTTTAATTGAATATTAAAGTCAATATACAATAAAATCTTCTTCTTTGCATCAAGACGAATCGATTGGTATATATAAAGTATAAATTGTATGAGAGTTTATAGAGGTAATGACAATTAAAGCAAAAAAATTACCTTTTTTTATCAAAAATTTAGTTCTTTCATCAAAATTATATTCCAGTACAATAAGATTTTACTCATTTTTTTCAATAATCTTATCCGTTGCATTAAAACGGATCGATTGGTATATATAAAGTATATATTTTATTTGAATTTATAGAATTAAACATAATTAAAACCAAAAATTCGCACTTTTATTAGAAATTTATTTCCTTCTTAAAAATTATGTTGCTTTATAATAAAATGTTAATCTAGACTTAAAAACAAACTAAAAATCTTTATTTCATCAAGACGAATCGATTGATGTATAAAAAGAATATATTTTATTAGCATTAATAGAATTAAATAAAATGAAAAAATTCACTTTAAAGCAAATTTTTTGCTTATCGTAAAGAGGAAGAAAAATGTTCATGTAATGAACATCTTAATTCACAACTTGTTTTTAATGATAAGTGCTAAATTTTTATTATATGAAAATGGCTAACAATTATTAGTGAGTAGATTTTATAAAATTAATCGATACATCCAAAACATCACTTTCAGAAGAATCACCCTTATAGGAACATACAAAAAGATATTTTTAAACATACAAAATTGTGTAAATAAACTGATTGTTTTTTGTTTCATATAAAAAAAATAAATGAATAGTTCATTATTCTAATGAGTATGCACTAATTATTGATTTCAGATTACTGATTGACGGTATAGGATATGAAGATGCAGTGCATTCTCTACTAACCGTGTGAAATTAACCGAGTGCTTATTGGAGGCGTATTAACTCACTATTAACGCAATGTAAATATTTCACGCACACACCATGGACGAGGAAATGTGGGCATTGAGGCTCGAATTGAAATCCTCATCATGGGGTGAGTAGTCATTTTTTGCTTCTTGCATTATGATTTTATAATTTTCAAATTGTATTCGAGATTTGTTTGGAAATCAAATTAACAATCATTTAATCGTTTCAATTAAGATATATAAATTGTATATATGTATTGGAAAATTGTTCAGATACCATGAATTTAGCAATTCTTTTTTTTTTATCCACTTGTAGAGTCTATTTTTCCCCTGTTAAATTTGATATATAAAAGCATTTTGTGCTGTCATTTGTTCATAAATTTAATAACCAACGATGCAAGTAATTTTTAATTAAAACGACCATGGAAATTCAATTTTAACTCAACGCGACACGTTTTGATAAAAAAGAAGTTTGATTTGCATCAAATTTGCCTTTTTTTAATTGGAAGAGAAGCTTGAAATTGTTTTCAATTTTTTTTTGTTTGGAAGCTTTTTTAACAAAATTAACTCTTGAAGCACATACAGGGTCTGCGTGACCCTGTCTTTTAGTTGAAACTTAAATTTCTCTAAAAAACTGCTTTAAAAAATTACAAGAACTACAATTTTTAAAAAAATCTCATTTTTGGTGTTTTTCTGAAAAACTTGCTACTTTTAGCATTTTGTTCTATAATAAAAAATTTATAAAAAAAGTTTTCAATTTTAGAAACTTATTGTTTAATGTTTAAAAAATATTAAACAATGTTTCTTATGTCAATTTAATGATAAGTCCGAGGGTTCATGAGGTATAAACTATAAAGAGGAGAAAAATACAGTGCCGCCCAGCAGGATTTGCCTACCCTGTCACAGTAATTGAAGGAGTTACAAAAAATTTATATTTTGATATCTAAAAAAAAATATTTTTTCTACATACAGAAATGAACATTTTTGGTCTTAAACTTTTTCTAAAAAATGAAACGTTTTCAAAATACTACTTATTTAAAGAAGGGCTGTTTTTTAAACAAATGATAATAATTTTGATAAATGCGTAATATAAAATTAATTTGCGATTACTTGTTAAAAACTGCAATTGTTTAAATCGTCAAAAAAATTGAAATTTTTGTTTTTTCTAAACAGTAATTAAACATTGAAAAAAAAAATTTATTTCAATATTGTTAAAATAGAAAATGTACCTAAGCTTTAAAGTGAGACTTTGCAAACCTCGATATCTTTACTAGGTATCAAAATATAACCCTTTTTGCAACACCTTTAACTGTGATAGAAATCCTGCTGGGCGGCATTGTACGTGCTAAACTGTTAAAAATGTTCTGAAAATTTCTATAAAATTCATATCCAAATGTAACGAAATTTTCCAAATGATGTTACTAAAAGAATCATAAGTTACAAAATTTGTAGTACAAATCCTTAATGAGTATTATTCTTGGGATTAGAAAGTAGAAACATATTTTCACAAATACAAAGTATGTATGTACAACATCTATTTTTATTCATATTCCATTACACGTATTAGATATTTTTGAAGAAAAATCGTCCCGCAGAATGGAATGTTCATGCTATAGGAATCAGGCCCGTAAATATAATGATAATTTTTAATTATTTTTAATGCATTACTTGGTTAAATTCAAGTTAATAGTTTTATGAAAGTTACTTAAGAGGGTTCAATCAAAAAACTACAATTTGCAAATTTTATTTATAATTATAAATAATTCAACCACTAGATCCAAGTTGTTAAAAGAAAATTAACAATAACCCAAAAAATAATGTATAGATTTCGATAACTTTCGTTTCTCGGCTGATTACAAATACGATGTCAGATTTTCCGAATTCAAAATGGCGGATCCAATATGTCGACCAATTTTTTTAAAAGTTGAAAGATTTGTATAAAAATATTAATTCGGGAGTTTTTAAAGTATTGTGAAATCTAACATCAAATTCATTTTTTAAATTTTGGTCGTCATATTGATGACAAATTTTTAATTTTTTTCATGAAATTCGAATTTAGTGATCGCAAACACGTCCGAGAGTAAACATTTTAAACAAATCCAGCAACATTAAAAAAATTTGGTCGCCATATTGTAGATTCGCCATTTTGAATTTGGAAAAATGGACATCAAATTCGAATTAAGCAAGCTGATAAACCGCCGAGAAATAAATTTCTGTCAAATCACATCAATTTTGAAATTATCTTTTCATAACGCGGTGCAAAAAAGGGCACTTTTTTGCGTTTTATTGTTAAAAAGAATTATAATATAAAAAATCAGGGAGAGAAGCAGGCGCAAGGCGCCTACATCTTAGGGTTTCGTGGCCTAAAATAAAAAATAAAATAATGTGAAAATTAAAAAAAAATTTTTGTCCTCAAGATTAAAAATTTTTTTATTTTGAATACTTTCATGTCGTCCATGATTTCAATGAAGATGTGGATCACATTCACTTAACAACCATTACCCTAGCAACGGTTATGACAATCACTATCATAGTGAAGGTTGTTATAGCAACCATTACCATATCAACAGTTGTTATGGCGATTTAAGACGTAAGAACTTCGGACAAATACTGAAGTCTCTCTATAAGACTATAGTTTTTATGTCTTATGTATTAAGTCTTATAGAGAGACTTCAGTTTACAATAATTAGGAAACATAACATTTTGTTTTAATATGCAGTGGGGGCATAATGGGGTACCTAAGTGTAGGGCATACCGGGTCTTATGCCGATTCATTCAACTATTTAAAAACAATATATTATGCATGTTTTCCTCGAAAGAATTAATATTTCTATTTTGAGTCATTTATCCTATCGATGTTTTACTATCGCTATTTCGATATTTTGCATTATTGATGTTTCTTTTGTTAAATTTTAATGGATATTACTTGTTTTTTCATAATAATGAAGAATACTATTTCTTGTTTCTATTTATAATCTTATACATTTTTTTACCCCACTCTCCCCTACTTTTGGCACTTTTTTCACTTTAATTTCACTGAGTATATACTGCTGTACTGTTTGACACATGAACACAGAAAACGAATCAGTGGTAAACGTCATAGATGTAATTTTTGATCAATAGAGACCGTCACCATGGTCACCAGCCAAAAAATTGCTGTTTTTCTATTAAGGAATGTAAAAGACAACCTCGACATCATAAATGTAAAATTTTTGTAAAACTACTCATATTATGAATTGTGAAAATAGAAAATTTTAAATGGTATATATAGAGTGAATAGAGTTTAAAACTATTTGATTTTTTGACTTCTTGAGAGCGAAAGAAGGAGGGAGAGACGTTTTCGACTGGCAATATTAAAATTGTATACTTTGAGATAAGACGATTGAAAAAGGCGGAATGCAATCTTAGAGGAAAATTCAAAGATAAGAAATACGTTTCTAGCCCGCAGCCTTCTATAATTTCATTTCCAACCGCAAAATCGAGTAACCGAGGCGTCGACTCGTGACTCTGTTTCTTTTCATTGCAATTCGGAAACACTCAAAATGAGGACAAACTTTTCTCACGTGTCGCTTCTAAAAGTTGCCCACGTACATTTGATAAGCTTATAAGTTTCCCCTTTCCCCCAAAAATTGAGAGCAATTTATTGTTTGTTTACAAAATTTGCAAAAAGAATATTATTGAATTTATGACGTAGTTTCGGTTGTTTGGATTTAGAAATTTTAGTTTAGATGTAATTTACTTTAAACAAAAATGATATCTAAACTAGAATATTATTGAGTTTACAATTATTCCGAATAGAAATTATTGTTTCTCACATCAAGAAGAAGTTCATTTCAAGTAAATTAGTATCTAATACTTCCGCTCTCCGCGCGCACTTATTTATTTGTTGTTACAAAAATATTTTAACATCTAGGAGTTTTTAACATTACTCTAATGTTGAAATAATTTACATTACAAACATTTCTCTTTTTTCTTCTCTTCCAACAAGTTTGCGGTAGGATTGTTTTAAAGCTTAAAATGTTTAGGTAAATCAATCTTAACCCTTTAAGGACGGTACGGATACATTTTAGAGACCATTTTTTATGACAATTTTCTCGACGAGTAGGGTTTCAAATGAATATATATTCTATTGAATGTTTACCCTTGAAATTTTATTTGGAATTGTCTTCTTTTAAAAGTAAACGAATATTAACTCTCACATTATTATAAAATTACTCTATTTAAAAGACAATATTTCCGATCTTTTTATGTGATACTTCTAAAATAATTAATCATGTTCAGTTACACAAGCGTTCATTAATATTAAGATTTCTAATAAGCATTACAACAGAAATAATTCTTAAATACAATAATTCATATCGTGTCAAAGAAGGTGGAGAGACAGTGTTCAAATATTCTCTCGCAAGAATACCAATCACAATTTTCAATAACATTTATTCTAAATTTTTAGGTAAATTTAATTTCTAATAGTGTTTTAGTTTACTGTTAATATAAGTATTTTTGGAAAAGTATTACTGGTATTTGTTTAATTAATTTATAATATAAATAAAATTAATTAGTAAATCTATGTATCAGTTTCATTATACTTTTGTTTACCTTTTCGAATTGACATTAATTTTATTTCAAGGTCTGTATTCTTATTATATTATTTAATTATTGTATTATTTATTTTCTAAAATTTTCAAACAATATTTATTTTTTTTGCAACATTGACATGTAAAATTAGTTTTTAACAATTGAATGAAAAATCTTGCATAATAGTAGATTTAATATTTTTTTGCGAGACAGTTAGAGAAAATTGCTTCATTTTTTTAAATGAATGAATAAGCATTATTATCGACACTTTTATATTACGCATATCGTGCGAAATGAACTATTAAATTCGCTTTGTTTATAGCAAATTGGTATAGCGGGAAACGATATGGCTGCATTCGATTGCATTTGAGATCAGCTATGAAATTTCTACGGCAGAACGCCAGTCTCGCAAATGTACATATATATATATATATTTTTTTTTTTTTTTTATTAACGGTTTACTGAACGTAAAACAAAATTTTTTTAAAGCAAAAAAAGTGAATTAAAACAAAGGTCAAATAATAAAGGATTATAAATGAAGTTGAGTTTGAGAATTGGAATTTTTAAAAACATTTAATTTAATTTTCGAAAGTTGGATAGCAAAGTGAAACACTGCAAAGAATACTGGGATGATAGTGTCTTAAATTAAGATACTTTTAACCTTTAAGACGTGAAAAACTATAAATTTGACTGTATTAGAGAAACATTTAATTGTTTCTATTAATAATTTGGTTATTTTAGAGAAATTTCTGGGTATTCCAGGTGAAATATTTTTTCTGTGTAGATTATATTTTTTACGTTTTCCTTTATTTTAACGAAAAATGAGATGTGGAAAAAATTTAAATCATTTTTATGATACTCAATTTTAATCAAAAAATTTTGACAGTCGATAATTACTCTCGACATGCGCCAGGAAAAAAGAAAAGTAAATTAACGTACACAGTAAAATGTGAAATATTTAAAATAAAAAGTAATTTCTATACTTTGTGGATTCAGTGGTAATCAAGAGCGTAACATGGTTTCTTGAATTTGATCATTTATCGAATATTTTTTTTCTACGATTGCACAAGTCTATATCGGAAACGTTCCGGTCTTCGAGTAGCATCACGAGAAAAAATTAATCATTTGTGATCAATCGATTTCTCCGTTTTGTGATGACGAGGATAGAAATCATACCTTTCATCGGCAATCTTTATAAATTTAGAAATACATTTCCGAACTAATTTTAAAACACTTTCTATTATCAATTTTACACTAATTTAAACTCTCAATTCGTCTATTAACTGATACACTTTGAGTGGTTATTTCCTCATTTAGTTATTTTTGATGTTTGGTTCTTTTTTTATTTTTCTTTAAATAAATAAAGATTTTATTGGATGTGAAAATTTTGTTTTAATTATAATTTTTATAATTATGATAAAAATATTATAATAATTGTAATATTTTAGAAAAAACTCTCTCTGGTTAAATTTATATTTTCTGTTTCAAGTTCAAGGTGTCTTTTTAAAATATACTTTCTAAAAAATAGTGAAAAGTTGTTTTCTAAATTGAAATTAGTACCTAAGAATTAAAATTATTAAAATAATTACAGTTAAAATAAAATCATTTTTATTACTATAATATTATAATATTTATACGAATTTTATATAATGAAAAATTTCATAATTTTGTTTGTAAAGAATATCAAATATTAAAAACATTTAAAAAAATAAAATAATGAAAATAATAAATGTTATAAATAAAATATTAAAAATCGAATATTACAGTATTTAATAATTGGTTGCAATTATAATTATTGAAAGATTCATTTACGAAAATTTTTTTCCATTCATATTTTCCCCGATATAGACTCATTATTATAATTTTTTTTAATTTTGTTAATTTATCTATTATTTTCGGACAAATATTCATTTTATATATGAAAATCTTTTGAATTTAATTGATTATCCCGGATTATTGATATTGCATTTGCAGTATTTTCGTATTCGCATTTTCAACGGTGAAACCATTAACAATTTATTTCGCTCATTTCTATTTTATTGAATTTATATTTGTATGGAGAGCAATTATATATTAATAGCAATGCATTTATTATGTGCAGCAAAAAAAAATTTCCAATTTAAGAAATTTTTTCTTATTTTGTTTTCATCGATATCAAACCGAGTAAAATAGAATTTTTATTTTTAACAGAGTAAAATATTTGTTTATCAAGGAAAATTTTTAACTACAATTTTAGTTAATTTAAATTTTCTGTTTATATAATATTTAATAATTTAAGATATATTAATTCAGTTGATTTATTTTTTATTAATTTTACTTATTCGTATTCATTTATTTTATTAGTTTTTAATATTTTGTTTTATTAATTTCACGCATGAATTAATATTTGTATTTTTCTGGAAAAAGTCAAAATTCTGTCTGGAAATTAGGGGAAAGTTAGGAAAAAACAAAAGTTAAATTTTTGTGGCACATATTTTGGCACTATTGGACTTATCTATATGGGTGAATTCCTTGCAAAATTACGAAAATTTTGAGTGGACATACAACTTTTTTGGTCAAAAATTCGATGAGTTACAGAATTTCAAAGTTTATAGTGACAAATACCTCATTTCGAGAAAAACAGAATTAAAGATTGTGATACCTATTAATTGTGATATCTCCTGTTCTTCTGGCAAGCTATTCAGATAATAATTGTTTTCAGTCTAGGGCACCTTAAAGATGAAAAACCAATAGGTTTAAAATTTTTAAAACCACCCCCCCCCCCTTAATTTTGAAAATACATAAAACCGAAAAAATGGGACCTTTTCTAAAAAAGACGATTTTCTTATTAATAAACCATTTTTTTACAAGATTAATGATTGGGAACAATTTTATTGTGTCATTTGAAGATAAATGACCTACAAAATGGGCCCTTTTCTTTTTCTAAAGAACCAATAAAGTTAAACACTTAAATTAACGATAAATTAATGAAAACCTCATGATTTGACTTGTCAAAACATGTAGATTGATAATAAAAAATAAAAAAAATTAAGGTTTTTCTCAAAAAAGTATTAAATTGCAAATAACTCGAAAACTAGAACCGACAAAATGGGCCCTTTTCATGTGGACGTCCACATATGTGGACATTAATAATTAAACATATGTGGACGTCCACATGAAAAGGGCCCATTTTGTCGGTTCTAGTTTTCAAATTATTTGCAATTTAATACTTTTTTGAGAAAAACCTTGATTTTTATGATTTTTTATTATTTTTTTTTAATGTATTTTCAAAAATAAGGGGGGGGGTGGTTTTAAAAATTTTAAACCTATTGGTTTTTCATCTTTAAGGTGCCCTGGACTGAAAACAATTATTATCTGAATAACTTGCCAGAAGAACAGGAGATATCACAATTAATAGGTATCACAATCTTTAATTCCGTTTTTCTCGAAATGAGGTATTTGTCACTATAATTTAATACTTTTAATGCATGAAATATGATAAATAATTAACAATATTATAGAATGGCTTCTTATAAACAAGAAACAGAGTTTGCCACCATTGATTCTATGATTATAAGCTAAAAACAATGCATTTCAAATAATATTACATTACATTGATTTTTTCAACTATATGTTTTCATTTTTCAGTGAAATTTTGAATGGTGGCCACCTTAGGGTCATTTTTTTCAGCAAAAATTCAGTTGTTTTTTCAAAGTCGCCTGAATTTTATTTTTAAACAATTTGTTTGCTAAAAAGTTAGCTAAGGAGATACAGTTTCAGGGCATATATTTTTAATTATATGTTATGTTATATAATACCGTTTAGGAATTACAGTCGTTCAAAAGATGGGTGCACTTGGAAAACGATTTATTTGATTTAAACATATTTTGTTTAAATCAAACTTAAAATATCTTTGCTATACAGTCAAACAAATTTAAGATTAATTCAAACATATTTTTTGGTTCATTTACAGAAATAATATATTTTATTCAAACATAATTTATAGTTGATTTTAAATGATGTATTATTAACTTTTAAGTTTGAATCAAACATAAAATTTTTAAACATATTTTTTGTTTAAACCAAAACAAAATATGTTTGAATTAAACATAATTATTGAAACAAAAATTATTTTTAAATTAAAGCAGTAAATGTTTTCTATATACACTGAGAAAACGATTTATTTGATTCAAACATATTTTGTTTAAATCAAACTTAAAATATCTTTGCTATACAGTCAAACAAATTTAAGTTTAATTGAAACATATTTTTTGGTTCATTTATAGAAATAATATATTTAATTCAAACATAATTTATAGTTGATTTTAAATTATTTATTATCAACTTTTATAAGTTTAATTCAAATATAAAATTTTGAAACATATTTTTTGTTTAAACCAAAACAGAAAATATGTTTGAATTAAACATAATTATTCAAAAAAAATTATTTTTGAATCAAACTAGTAAATATTTTTTATATATTGGAATTAAGCTTAGAAACTAATTTCAATGAAACAAAATCGTTTAAAATTATTTTTTTACTTGAAACGAGTATAATGTTTTCTCAGTGCAATGGAATTAAACTTACAAACTAATTTCAATTAAACAAAATCACTTAACATTATTTTTTTACTTAAAACGAGTATAATATTTTTTCAGTGTGGCCACCTTGGGGCCCCTTACCCTATTTATTATATTGTATTCGTGTCTTTTTTCCCATGAATCTGTATTAAAAAGTATCTAACACGATAATAATTAGTTGAAGTTATTACTAATTTTAATTCAAAAAGAACATTCGACTCTTTCAAATAACAAATGTGTAATTAAAGATATAATTTAATATAAAAAATAAAAAATTTGAAATGTAAAGAAAAAGTTTTAATTTAAAAAATTTTGTACACAGAATTTTTTCCAACTTTTCTAGCATTTTTTATTTTCGATGTGTATTTTTTAATATATGTATAATGATACATTAGAATATTATTTGTATATGACATAATCCACAACAAAGTTCACGTGTTGTCGCATAAGATTACGAATAATTTTGAGGTGCGGGCTGGCAATCGAAGAGGTCAATCCGCGTTTAGAATGCAAACAAGGACAATATATTCAGTTCTTGTAGTTATTCAAAGTCACCACGTTCGTCGAGAAAGTAGTTGACTCGAATTCGCACACAGGCATCTCGACTCTTATACATCAAGGACTCCAACATTCCCTGTAGAAGCTATTCCTTTTTGAAAAATCTTCTATTACATTTAATCGTTCTAAGAATTTCTCAAAAGGGAATTCGACTTCTTTTTTTCTCGAAAATTATAGACGCGAGAATTTTCCTCTGAAAAATTACGTAATAATTGAAGAAAACTTTATTTGTAGAGAGTAATCGGTTAGTTTGCTATTATCAAATGAGTATAAATATTATTATCAAATGAATATTTACTTGGAATAAGTAAAGATTTACTTGTGTCGCATAAGTATTTACTTCATAAGAATAGATATTTATTTAAAACAAATAACTAAGATTTACTTGAAGCAAATAAATATTTTTTTGAAACAACTGATTTATATTTAAATACAAATAAACATCTTTAATCATCAATAAACTGACAAAATTTTAATAAAAATAAATTTTTTTATATTGTTACTCTTTTTTTATTAGACAAAAATTGCTTTTTAGCATTTCTTTTCAATATATGTGGACCTCATGAAAAGGACCTATTTTGTTGGTTCTAGTTTTCGAGATAATCGCAATTTAGTAATTTTGGAGAAAAATTGTAAAAAAATAGTTTCTTCATTCAAAAAACCGTCCTTTTTAGAAAAGGGCCCATTTTGTCGATTTTTTATATTTTCAAAGTTAAGAGGGAGGGGATAGTTTTAAAAATTCGAATGTTATTGGGTTTTCATCTTTTTAAGGTACCCTGGACATTAAATAATTCTTATTTGAAAAACTTCCCAGACCCATGCAGAAATTACCCTACTAGGGCCGTAGTATGGGATGAAACGCCGCGCCTGATCAGGGCCAGATCGGGGCGACAAGAAAGTGTGGATTTTCTGATCAGGGCCACATCTGGCGCGGCGTTTCATTCCCTAATAGGTCGGCCCTATCAGGCCCTGATCAGGGCCCCAGCGAAATTTCTACACGGGGAATGATATGAATAAAAGGTTAAATTTAACCAAGTTTTACTTAACCCAACATCCGTCGCATGGTGAGAAGTTTCCTCAACCAGTTTCTTTTTTATTTATAACTTTTAAAATACAAAAAATTATAATTTCATATTCTCAGTAGCTTTCACAGCACTCTTCTTTTTTATATTAAAACCATTTTCGTGTTTTCTTTATTTTTATTTTTTTGATCTTGAATTTTTAAGCAGCAAATATCAAGAATTTTCGACGCAAAGTGAGGAAACTTATTCTCACCCCGCGACTGACCGCGTATACTCGACTTCATTAGTCATTAATTTTTCATTTAAATAATTAACAGAAAAGGGTAATTTTGTTGCCTAGCAACGGTTGCTAAGTGCTTTTATTTTAACACCATTGTTTAAAATTGGTGGCCTAGCAATGGTTGCTAAGGTACAGTATTGTAGCAAACATAAGTTAAAATTTCTTACATAGGATAGCAACAATTTTAATTAAAATTGTTCGTTGTATAGCAACGGTTGCTGAGGATCATTTTCTTATTGACTACTGTTTAAAATTCGTTTCCTAGCAACGGTGGCTAAAGATAATTTTGTTCAGTATTTTTATACAAAAAATGTATTTAATATGATAAAGAAGATTATTCTTTAGAGGGAATATCTTTATTTTGACAATAATTTATTTAAAAAAATTATTTTAGAAAATAAGTATGTGCCCACTTTTTATAACAGAGCCACATAGATCTAATTGTGTACTCGCCGTTATATTGTCGGTTCTGAACATGTTCGTGATTCTATTATAAAACGTTATATAACTATTTCTAAGAACCTAAATATTCAATTGGATGATTTACTCGATGCTTGTCAATTTCTATTTGATAATAATTTTTTCAAATTTAATGACAAATACTATCAACAAATCTATGGCACTCCTATGGGCTCTTCCATTTCTGGATTGTTCGCGGACATCGACATGGAGGACCTTGGGACTATTTGTCTTTCTAAACTTTCTTTTAAACCATTATTTTTCTATAGATACGTTGACGATATAATCACTTGCATACCAGCTGACGAAATTGATAAAATTGTTGATAAATTTAACAGCTATGATGAAAGATTACAATTTACTTTTGAAATGTTAAATAACAATAGTATTAACTTTTTAGATGTTCTTATTATTATTGACAATAAAAAACTCATTACTGACTGGTTCTTAAAACCTACATTTTCTGGACGAACTATCAATTACAAATCTTAACATCCATTTTCACAAAAAGTTGCTATTATATATATAACCTTATAGACAGAGCTGTTAAGTTGTCAGATAAACAATTTCATTCAAAAAACATCCAATTTGTAGAACAGATACTATTAAATAATAATTATCGCATAGATTTTATCCGTAAATATATTAAAAAACGTATTTCCTTCATTAATTTGAATAACCACAATGACTCTAATGAAACTAATTATAATAATAATATGATAATATGTTACCCAAGGTCTTTTTACCTTATGTTCCTAACCTTTTTGAGAATGTCTCATTCTTATTAAAGAATTACAACATTTTAACTGTTGTCCAATCAGTAATAATAACATGAGTCACAATCTTAACGTTAAATATAAAGACAAAAATAGCAAAACTGAATATACTAATACTGTTTATAAAATTAATTGTCACGATTGCTCAGCCTCATATGTTGGACAGTCAAAGAGAATGGTTGGCGTCCGAATTAATGAACATAAAAATTCAAATAATAATAATATACTTGCAAAACATTGCGATTCCCTAAATAAAAACACAGACTTGATTTTGTTAATTTCACGATTCTTGACAGAGAGGATAATTACAAAAAACGTTTAATATCAGAAATGATTCACATTAATTTGCAAATTAATCCGATTAATAAAAAGGATGACCTACAAAATCTTAATAATTATTATTATACACACTTTCTCAATGAAAAATAAATACTCGTAATTTTGTCATATTTTGATGCTCTGCCATTTCTCTTATTACCTAATTTCTCTGTTTACTGAATAGTCGTTAACCCTTCATCGTCCATCCGAACTTGTATCTATCTACCTCTTAATATTTTGTTTGCTCAGTGAACGTGATCGACATTTTAAATATATTTTTTTTCTGGTTATTTTTATTACTTTAGATTTAAATTAATTATTTACATACAAAAATTTTGTAATAATTTTAACCTATTTAATAAATTGTAGTTTCTGACCTTACAAGAATACCTCAAAAGAAAATTTTTAGTGAAAATTAGGAAAAATAGTTAAAATATGGTTATTTAAAATTAGAAGAAGTAATTAAAATTTCCTTAGTACAAATTAAAAATCTGGTTAGAAACTTTTTATTGAAAATTAGAAAAAATAGTTAAAATTGTGTTAGTTCACTATAGTTAAAAAATTTTAACAGCAAATATTGTTAATTAGAGTTATATAATTTATACACTTAAAATTGAGAATATATACGGTTATCAAAATAGTTGAATTGAATCCACGTTTCGCTGCTTTTTTGTATCGAATGTTTGTCCGGATTTCTTGTCAAGTTTCAGCAATAGGTTTAAAAAGAAAGTTTTCAGTTCAATTCACATGACTTTATAAGAAACTGATATAAATTTGTCATATCGAATTTTCTAAATGAAAACCTGACGCAAATATTTTTTGTCTTATTTAGAAATATAAGTTTGTATTTCTAGTTATTTGTAAACTGGATATGCCTCCAAGGTATTTGTATTTTTATATACAATTTTTAATTTTGAGGTCCAGGAGAAAAAATCATGGTTATTGTTGATCTTTGTTTTAGTTTTCAATTTTAGCAGTAAAACTTTTTTTTTCTAAAAACGCTGAAAAAATAAATTTTATTGATGTAAAGAAGCGATTACTTGTCTATGATTAAATGATTGTTTACTTGGGACGAATAAATATTTACTTAAATCGAAAAAATATTTACTTAAGTCTAATAAATATTTACTTTAATCGAAGAGTATTTGCTTTATTCGTATAAATATTTATTTGAATCGAATAAATATTTACTTGCATTGAAAAATATTTACTTATATTGAACAATTATAAAAAAAATGACAAAATATTTTTTGAGTTATCTGATTTAAAAAATATATCTACATTTAAAAAACGAACATTTTGAAAATTCATAATTCAAAAATTGGGCCACAAAAAAAATAAAAAATACATATCTGTTTTTTCTTCAATACAGAATAGAAAAAAAAATATTTTTGGACAATTTTAAGAGGTCGATTGAAATCTCACGTCGAATTGCCTTTATATTTTATTTCCTTTTCCCCGCTTCTGACGATGAGATTTATTTCAGTTTAATTACTATGGTTGGAAAGATTATTTCTTTTTTTGTTTACTTTTCTAATTAAAGAGAGTGAAAAAAAATGTTTTTTTTTATTTTTGTAATATATAAGAACATATATGCGTAAAAGTGCAATAAGGTTACAGAAATCCCATAGATGATTCTTGGAGTTGATTTTTATCCTCTGATGGGATGTTAGATTTATTCCATCTTGCATCTGTAGGAGTTTTCCATTTGGTATTACAGTCTGAGTACCAAAGACTTTTTTAATTCCATTTGACACTCGGGGAAAAAAACCGAAACTTCCTTGGGAATTTAACCCAGATGCTGTTCCTCGTCTGAACTTCTCTGCATTTCAATAGATCCTTCCGTTGAGGATTATCGTCTTTTCCCTTTTTTAATCTCAGTCGTCTCTCTATACATGTGGACCTATATATGTGTATAAACATTCGATTTCCTCTGTAATCACACAGAAGAAAATTTAATAATTTTTCTGTCGCATTTACCATGTCGGACGCAATAAACCTGTTTTCACATTACAAACACGTATTATGCTCTCTCTCTCTCTCTCTCTCTCTCTTTTGTTTTTTTATTACCTACTATTTCAGAGTAGTAAATCTACAGAAAATTGTAAAATTAACGCATTAAAAGTATTAATTTTACAGAAGAGATTTAAAGTTCGCTACTTTTAAAGACGTTATTTTACAAGTTTCTATAAAATTCTGAACAAAACTGTAAATCTATACAGAAAATTATTTTACACTGTAGAAGATCGTGTTAAATATTCTCTAACCAGAACTTTTTTCAGTGTACCAAAAAAAGGAAGAAGGAAAAGAAAAACTAAAAAAATTTCCGTTCTAAATGAACGATATTTTTGTTACCTTCTCTTACTTTAGATTTTATTTAAAAAATATAGGGCCAGATGAGGTAAATAGAAATAAGCGGTAAATCAAAACAGTAGTTATTTCAGTTAAATAAAATTTTTTTAAAATAAATACGGCGTTAAGCCTTAAACCTTAGTTTACCCCCAACAGGTTCGAAGAATTTTCCCATATTCCGTTTGTCAATTAGCAGCAGTATATACAAAAATATTTCCTATTACATAAATAATTAAAAATCAAAGAAGACACCCTTTGACTTGAATCTAAAAATGTAGTATTAGTAAGAGATAATTATAAATTTTAGTATGAATTTTTAGTTTAGTTTTTTCTAAATGCAAGTCAAAAAGTGAAATGCTCTCTTCTTTGATTTTCAATTATTTATGCAATATGAAATATTTTTTTATATACTGCTGCTAATTGACAAACGGAAAATGGGAAAATACTTAGAAACGGCTGGGAGTGATCTAACGTTCAAGGTTTAAGACCGCATTTATTTTAAAATTTTTTTATTTTTTATTTGAGCAAAGTTGAAAAATTTAAGGGTACATAGATTGATACCCATATTTTTTACTACCCTATAAAATTGTTCCACGGAACTAAAGTAATAACTCAATACACAAGAAAACCGGAAGTAATCCGATTTAAATGAAAAACCTTATGTTATTGGTGAAACTTAGCGAATCTGTTTCTATTTACCCCAACTGACCCTACAGAAAGAAAATAAATTTAAAATCATAAAATATGTAAAAATATTAAAAATTTAAATAATTATTTATTAAAAGCAATTTATTAATTATGTGTATCAAAAAAAATGTCCAATAATATATTAAAAAGTTTTCTTTTAATTAGTTTATCGAAAGTAAATTGAATAAAATGTAATTTCAACAAAATAAGTAAAATTTTTATTACAAATCATTTTTAATTTAAATGAATTTTTACTTATTTATGAAATTTTAATTTCTATAATGTTTTATAATAATTATTCATTTAATTAAATTATTTTCTGTTAATTTTATTTTTTAAGGGGCCGCGATTTTGTATCATTTTCGACCCCTCCCCCAAGTCACACACTGTTCTATACATTAGCGATATTTTTTCTATTGGTCATCTAGACCCCCTTCTTCCCCCGTTTGCGTGACCATTGAATTCCACTCAAATAATTAGTATAAAAATAATTTTATTGAATATTTAAAATATATTTTCTTCATATTGTTGAAAAAAAGGTGTACCTTCCCCTTAATTATCAATTTAATTTAATTATTCATTATTATTTTTTCTTTAAATGATTAATTTTAAATATATAAATATTTTCAATTATTTGATTTTTTGTAAATGAATTAATGAATTAAATAATTAATTAAAAATAGTGAATACGATAATAATAAGTATACAAATTTTTACTTTTATTTTGATTAGAAAAATACATTTCACTCTTTCATAATTTAGAGACTATAGAGGAATACATTTTTTGATAAAAATACTTTTAAATGTAAAAAAATATAATTGGAGAGGAATATTCTATAATTTCTACGAAAAATTAATGACTTTTTATTTTTTTAATAAAAAGAAAAATTAAAAAAATTCTGCTATTTTTAATTAGTCGGGATAAAAAATAAAAAACTATATTAGAAATAAAATACTCACTTGGTAAAAGTCATTAAACACTAAAATATGAAACATTTAATACCAAAGATAAGTTTCGATGAAGTTCTTAAACTTACATTTAAAAACAAAAAAAACAAGAAAAAGAAAAAATGTAGCGAAATTTAGTGGTTTGTGGTTCACATTTAGCGATAATTATCCTAATGCTTGAAGCAGTTACTAGTGTCCCATAAGGAGGACAAGTGCCATGCCGGTTTTACTCTATGGAAAGCGAAACTGGATTGCTGTCATTCCTTAAGTGTTCAGTTTGAATTTAATTTATCGATTTTCACTACAGTTGCTTTCAAGTAAAAGGTACGCCCTTTAAAAAAAAATTTCTTTTACTTTTTAATATTCATTTTTTAATTTTTTTTCTACGAAATTTGAATTCAGAATAAATTGTACGTCATTAAAAAATACGTAATACTGTCATAATAATATCTCAGGAAAATATAATCTCACGAAATGTTGGAATATTATAATAGAGATAACAATATTTTTATCACTTTTCTAATTATTTCATTAGGTTCCAATCTGGACGATCGTAATTATTATTCATTATTATTTTTCAGATATTAGTGATAAGAATTAAGATAACATGTAATTTTAGAAAACATTTTTACGTGAATACTTTCTTGTTTTGCTGAAATTTTTGAATGAAAATGCTTTTATAATTACGATGAAAAAAATATTTATTTCATTCAAATAAATATTTCTTTATTAAAAATAATTATTGGAATCAAATAACCGATTACTTGACTATTATCAATTAAATATTTACTTGAATCAAATAATTTTTATTTGACTCAATTAAATGGCATTTGCTTCAAATACTGAAATTATTGGTTCAAATACCATTTAATTAACTGAAATAAAAATTAGTTGATTTAAGTAAATATTTAATTGATAATATAGGAAGTAATCAGTTATTTTAATCAATTAAATTTTTTTCAGTGTATATGACGTGACAGTGTTAGAACACATAATTTTCACAAACTGTGGCGTCATAATTGTTTTAAAATGCCCTTTAGTTAATTAAATGTGGTATTTTTAAAAATTTTAATTACTAATCGAATTTTTAAATTGTTGGTTGAAATACAATTTATTTAATTTAAATATAGGACAAGGTAAAAATTATTCGATTCAAGTAAATATTTCTTTGGTAGTAGAATAGTAATCGTTGATTGAATTAATTTTTTTCAGACTAAATAATAATAATAATAATGTTAATGATATTAATAATAATAATAATAATAAAAATGATAATAATAATAATGATAAAATAAAAAAAATCAAATGAAATAATAGTGATGATAGAAATATTAATAATTATAATAATAAATGAAAATAATTAATGGAATTGGATTTGATTGTAATATTTTTTTAAGGAAAGTAAAATAAATTGAAGAGGATGTGGAGAGGGGAAGTAAGCTGACAGGTATGATTCGTAAGAGAGGAGGCTGCGCAATTTGATAACGATCCGATTACAATAATTTTTGTGCAATTCCGCCTTCGACGTTTCCGTTTCTCTTGCGTTATAGTGGCGCGAACTTGTGCACAAGAAGCGTTAATTAACTCGCACAATTAAAAGCCTTCTTGCTTGCTGGTTCTCGTATTTCGCTGAGAGATACCCGAATGGCCTTGGCGCGACTAGAAATTCTAAAGGACGCCAAACAACCAAAATTACTTTTTGACTAACCGTTCCACTTTCTCAGATAATTAGAAATGCGCTTTCAAAGGTTTCATGTCGTTTTATTTTTCATACATTAAACATTACGTCTTCTGGAAAAATATCAGTTTCATAAATAAACTGTGTGTAAAAAATTAAAAAAAAAATTTCAAAACCGCCATTTTTAAAAATACATACATGAAAAGAAAGAGTCCGTGAATATAACTTAATGGAGCACACGGAGAAAAATGAGTTTGCTAATAATATGGATAGCGAATTTTAAGCTATTACAGCTAACAATTAGCTGTTTTAGCAAAACAAATTAGCTATTTTAGCTAATTATTAGCTGCATTAGCTAACAATAATTGCTATCTATATAATAGCAATTAAGGTTAGCTAAGGTAGCTAATAATTTGCTAACATAGCTAACTATTTTTCTCCGTGCAGTATATTACTTTGAGACGGGACACAAAATCCTTGATTGAATAAAATTCTTAATCAATGACGAATTCTTTGCTAAATTTTAGACAAAAAATTCAATTTTTTCGAAATTATTTGTAACTTTATACATTATTTTGGCACGGAATAAACACATTTTTTTCGTTGCACAGTTGGATGATTTGTTTACACTTTAAGACCAACACATTTCCGCATTTTAACGCATATTACCTACAACCCTAGACTTACATATATATAATTATATTCGCATAGTTATAATAATTACACATAGACTGCTTTCGGCACTCGTCCGAGTTAACTCCGGATTAATGGTGATTGGTTAGTTCCAACAGATTGTTATTGATGATTGGACCATCGTTAACTCGGGATTAACAAGGGGGTCGTATCGAAAACAGCAATAGAAAATTAGAAATGCATACTTACAACACTGTAAATTTAGAAGCAAATTGTTCTTGTACACTACCGGGCAGAGTTGAGAGACCATTCATTTTCAGGTGAATGGAAAACGTTTTAAAACATAATATCTGTTTATGAAAAATAAAATGTTTTTCTTTTCATTTCTTCATAGATGATAAAATTTTGAAAAGAATAAGATCTTTTAGAAGTAATTTGGTCAATATTTTATAATTTATATAGATACTAGCGACATATTCCTCGCTCAGTTGACATTTTGCTTATTTATTTCTACTTACATATATGTCGACGTCCACATGAAAAGGGCCTATTTTAGCACTATTGTACTTATCTATATGGGCGGATTTCTTGCAAAATTTGAAAAAACTTTAAGAGTGAATACTGTAATAATTACTACATATTAGTAATTTTCACTATACCAGAAACAGTATAATATTTACTTCATGCGAAGTACATTTTACAATGAATAGTAATTTTTTTTAGCAAATATGAATTACTCGAGTCAAATGAATGAAATAATTAGATCTAATAAATATTGCTTCAAATTAATTATAAAAATGACTTCATTCAATAATGTATGGATTTTAATTCAAAAAAGTATTTTCTCCAACACTTGCTCTGAAAGGAGTACTTTTCTTGGTAGAAAAGTGTGGCGAAAGTAGAACTTTTCTCAACTGCTCTGAAGAGCGTGGCGAAAGTAAAATTTGGCGTGGCGAAAGTAAATCATGAACTTATTCTTATATCTTTTTCTTTGACCGAGATTTATTTTGTATCTAACTTCTTCCCCACACAAAACATTCGTCTTTTATTATATTAAACATAAGCACACGTTAAATTAAAATTATACGAAACTCACGAAGAAACCTTTCCTCGCAAGGTGTTGGAGAAAACGTAGTGCACTACTCGTGGTGAAAGAATGATTTTTCTCGAGTGATTGCTGCTCTCGCTACGCTCGAGCCGCAAACTGCACTCTCGAAAAATCACACTTTCGCCACTAGTTGTACAATGTACTATATTTGCATCAATAAAATAATTTTTTTGAAATAACTAAATATTTATTTGTATCATATATGCAATTATTTTTCATAATAAATTATTTTAATTGAAATAACACTGAAAAATTACTTGATTCAACTAATTCAAATTATTAGAAAAATATTTATTGGATTCAAATAACTTGAATTATTTGAGTATAACAAATTTTATCCTTGAACATTTTAAATTCGGCGAAACTTGCATCAAGGTTGTCAAGGAGTACATCTATCTTGGAGTCAAATTTCATAATTCTTGTTCTTTTAAGCCAGCTGCAAGGAAAGCTATAAGCTCAGCAAACATCGCAGTGGGCACAAAAGCCTGTCTCTGACGAGTTCCTTACACCTTGCTTATTTAGTTCTTAAAAATACTGTTTCATGGTTAAAAAGATTCTTTCAATGAAAAATTCTCGTTATCGCAGGATATGTCTAATGAGTTTAATAAAACTAGGTAAGAGTAATCCGAAAAATAATTCATCATTAACATATGTAAGGACCAAATACCTGGAATAAACAATAAATGAATCAGAATCCAAAACGCGGATCTAATATGTTTCTCTGGTTAATTTGAGACAAGAAAATAATTGCAAATATTTTCTTACGTGTTAAAAATCCTTGATTCTCGTAATAAGAAATTTTGTCCAGTTTTTTGAAAATTTTTGCACTCTTTTAGCAATCTGAAATTTTCACATTATTGTAACTAATAACCCCGAGGTGCTAGCGGGCTGGCACTTTACAGAGAAATTGTTATGACCAATAGGTATAAAAAGAACCAATAATACATAAATATAGTTTCTTCCATATTGGAGATCTGAGAAAGGGGGCATCTATCCGGGAGGGGCATCTATCCGCACTTTACCCTATTAATTATTAATAATTTTATATTTATTTGAGAAATCGCGATTTTGATTGTCTAAAACTCTCAAAGAGACTTAAGATTTATCCCTCTTGAATCAATGCGTTCAAGCTTATTTAAAGCTGAGATTATCGATTTTTTATATGAAGATTTACGCACAAATCAGACTTTTGAATCATCATGTATCAAAACGGACCGATTTTTGAGAAATTAAAAATTAAATACACTCAGAGAAAAAGTTTATTTCACTTAACCAAACTGTTTAGTTAACCTATTTTATTTGTTACGATAAAACAATTTCGTTGATTTAAATAAAAATTTGGATCATTCCAATAAATACGTAAAGTTTGTTTGGTTATCCAAAAGAAATTTTTTATTTGAAGGTGTTTGTTTCATTTAAAGAAATTAGTGTTTTGAATAGAGAATATTATTTAGTTGAATACAATTTGTTTGACACAACACACAAATTTGTTTGATTCAACCAAATCATTTTATTTGAGTCAAACAAAAATATTTGCTTGTCTAAAAAAGTACATGTGTGAATTTAAAAATGGCGATCTCACTTGTCTACAGTCCGCGTTCGCGTCAAATTCTTTAGTTAAATCGGTAAATCGAAGAAACAAAATTATAAGTGTCGGTTAAATAATGTCTATTGTAAGAATTATGGCATATTTAATTTGTACTAGTGAGAAGGAAATATCCAATAAGTTTTTGTCAAGTTTTCAGTTGGTTGTTTCGAGTAAACTTTTTTCAGAGTGCATGTATAAAAATCATATATAATATATTTAATGTAATATTTTTAATGTTTTTTATTATTAAGTAATTTTGTGTACATGAAGAAATAATTATATAATATTTTATTTAATTGTTATTTATTTTCCTCTAATAATAATGTTTGAATTTCCTAATTTAATATTTTCTAGCATACATATTATTGGTTAATTTATGATTTATTGAATATATATAATTTTAAAATATAAATAACTGTATAATAAATTATAAATTAACGAATAATATGTACTAGAAAATATTAAACTAGGAAATTCAAACATTATTACAGGAAAATAAATAACAAAATTAAGTAAACAAAAATATTTATTTAAATGAACCAAATACGTTAACTAAAACTATTTATTTGAATCAAACAAATCTTTTCTTTTAAAATAAACAAATTTTTTGGTTTTATAAAATAAAAATGTTTGGTTAAATGTAATAACCATTTGGTTATTTCAAATAAACGTATAGGAAGAAATTTTTTGGTTGAATCAAACAAACGTTTGGTTGACTGTATAGCAATGCATTTATTTGGTTGATTCAACCAAAATTTGGTTGTTTCGAACGAATTTTTTTCTGAGTGTATTAATTATCAAAAATAATGTCAATTTTTAAAATATAAAAATAAAAAATTCACCATTATTTATTTTTTATCAATACCGTAAGTATTAGTCAAAAATTGACAATTGTTTTTAAAAAAAATTGTTTCAGGCTCTAAACGAGATTTTAGTTTTTTTAAAGCTATTTTTGAAAAAGATAGGGTAAGTCCGGAGGAGATGGCCATACGGGAGAGTTGGCCAGTTCAAATATTTTACAGAATTTCTAAAGAAATATCACTTATTATGGGGTATTCTTCAACCTTCTGTGATTCATATTAAATCTAAACAATAAATTGATGAAAAATAATAAAACTGTAAGTGTAATCCTTGTTTATTTTTTTTGCACGGGTCTAAAATAAGTTGAAAATTTTTGATTTCTTGTCACCATATTGTTATTTTTTAATATAATTTTAAATTTTAAATCTTAATGCGTAGTGCATAACCCACGCTTCGATAAAAACAAAAAATGAAAGGGAAAATTATTTTATTTATTTAATATTTTTATGTTTACTTTTATAATTAATTATTGGGTAAGATGGCCACTGATGACTTTTATTAAAATTTTTTGATGTTAATGTTATATACTTAAGAAATATTAATGAAAAACAAATTAAAAATGTCTGAGAATAAAATAATTGATCCAATAGACACCAGAGATGGAGATTTATTTGTAGGTTGACGCAAAAGTTACAATCAAACAACGTTAATTGAAGATTGGATTAAGTGCAATATTTGAAATTTTTGGGTACATAAGAACTGTACTGAATGTCATGAAAAATGTTCAAAATACGACCAGAAAAAGAGGAAAGTAATGTGGACGATTAGAAATTAAATTTAAGTTAAAATTAAAAAATTATAGATAGTGGCCATCTCACCCGGACATTCCGGGAGAGATGGCCGAATGCACTTTTTCGAAAATGTAAATTTTAAGATTGTAGCTATGAAAATATTTTATTTTATGTTTCGTTTTTTTAAAGTGAAGTGTTCATTATTCAATTACCAATAAAAGTTTAGACAAAAAACGCTTTTTCATAATTTTTACAGTACTTTGAAAAAACTATGGCCATCTACCCCGGACTTACCCTATAAAAAAATCAAATACTTTCAAAAATTTACTTTCAAGTGTCAAAATTACTTATTCTACCATATTTTCTACAATATTGAATGAATATCAATAAAACTTGGTACAAACTTTTTGTATACCAAATACATTATTTTGATCGAAAACCGAAATTACTCTGATTTACCACTTTTTAATAAATTGAAGTGATTCATTACGCCCCGGTCTCCCCTATATTTGTTTCGTTTTATATATTATTTACTGAATAATTGAGTTAAAAAAATAATAATAATTATTCAAATATTATTTCGAAATATAAGAGTAGGAAAATATGCGCTCTTATTAAATATAGAGGATCTTTTAGTTAGTTGATGATTTCTATTTTTACCGCAGGCAATTCATTGCCGCATCAAAACAAGTTTTTTAAGCGCTCAGCAGTTTTCTATTCTGCCGAGTGTTCAAGTCAAATCTATTTGGCATGAAGATATCTATATGTATAAATCTATCTATATAAAAATGTTCTAACAATAAAAGAAGTCCGCATTTTTTAGTTACAATGGAAACTGTTAAAAAATGTTATATAAATTTAATTTTTATTCTTTCTCTTTAAGTGACACAATACAATTTTAGCCAAAGTTTACCTTGTAAAAAAATGGTTTATTAATAAAAAAATATTAGAGACTGTAAAAAAAAATTGTTCCAAATCATTAAAGCTTTTAAAAAATGGTTTATTAATAAAAAACCGTCCTTATTAGAAATGGCTCATTTTTATAGATTTTTCATTTTTTCAGATTAAGGTGTGAGGGTGGTGGTTTTAAAAATTTAAAACGAATTGGTTTTTCATCTCTAAGATGCCCTGGACTGGAAACAATTATTATCTAAATAACTTCCCAGGAGAACCGAAGATATAACAATTAATTGTTATTGCAATCTTTAATTCCGTTTTTCTCGAAATGAGAGTTTTTTCATTCTATGGGTCAGACCAGCTTAACTGTGTAAAAAACTTTTTATTGATTTTCTAAAATTGTTAAAACTTTTATGAAAATCGGTAGTTCACAACAAAATAAAAAAACAAGCTTAACCGTTTTTTGAAATTTAAAATTTTTGTTATTGTTTTGCATTAATAGAATAATACAAAATTTTAAAAGATAATTAATAACTCAAAAGCCGTTTACAATAAATTAATGAAACTTACACTGATTACACAAAGTTGTTCACTCTTTTAAAAGAAATTATTTGCAAGATTGTAAATTTAAAAATTCAATATTTTTAATAATAATTTTATAAACAATTTCAATTATTTATGTGTTCTACCCCTACAATTGCAAAGAAACTCATAGGAAGTCTCTCTGTGGAGTTGGCGCGCGTTTTTAATAATAAATTCGTTATCTACATTCTAAATTGAAAACACCAAAATTTTTTTTGGGGGGCTTCCAGAAGAGACTACTGAGTACACTTCCTATGAGTTTCTTTGCAATTGTAGGGGTAGAACACATAAATAATTTAAATTGTTAATAAAATTATTATTAAAAATATTGAATTTTTAAATTTACAATCTTGCAAATATTTTCTTTTAACAGAGTGAACAATTGTGTGTAAATATAGTGTAAGTTTCATTAATTTATTGTAAACGGTTTTTGAGTTATTACCCGTGTAGAAATTTCCCTACTTCGCCTTATGTGAAAAGGGGCGCTGATAAGGAATTAGTAAGGCCAACCACACTAGAAATTTCTAGGTAGGTAATAACCAGGCTCTGACTAGAATGCCTTCTTTTTCAGATAGGGAAATCTAACTGGATCTACTTATGTCCCTATTAAATATTTCAATCAGGCCCTGACTAGAATGCCTCTATTTGAATTCACACATTCTGATATTTTACTCAGGCACTGACAAGGCGATCTAGTTAGAACCTCTCTATTTTTCCACATCATCACCTTATATTCCAAGCGTGACGAAATTAGACAGGTCCTAACGAATTTTCCTAGTTTGCGCCTCACTTGCGAAAGGGCATCTATTCAGGTCCTTATTGAAGCCTATTTTAAATTTCTGCACGGGTAATTATCTTTTTAATTTTTGTATTACCCGTGTAGAAATTGAAACGTGGTAGTCATCCGGCCCTGATCAGGTTAAATAGGGTCCTGATTTGGAAATGAAACACTTTTTCTGACCAGGTCCTGAAGTGGTGTTTTAAAAAAAGGCCACATCAGGGCCTTGTAAAGACCTGATCACAACCTGATTTGGTATTTTATAAGTATACTTATAATAAATTAACTTATTTTATCTGCAGTAAAATTTATTTCTATCATTTTATGTGAAAATGGAAGGTTAATTTTAATATACAAATTGTTTTATTTCTTTTCAATAAAAAACTAAAATTTTGTTAAAAAATTAAAATGATTGACAAATCGAAATTATGCAGATTTTGTTCTCTTTCTTTCTAAAGAAATATAGAAAATTACACGGAGAAAATTTCTTTCGTAATGATTACAATAGTCTATATTACAGCTCGGATATGTGACCACTTTTTGTAATGATTACGAAAACTATGTAATTTATTAAAAATTTAGTAGGAGCGATTACTATAGTTACTTTAATGAATCCAAACACTGTATTAATCGTGTTGAAATTTATTTTTTGGAATCATTAATAATTTAGATGTACAGGTTCAGAAAGGGTACTGTAGGCATTCACGCAGAGACTTGTTATAATTACAATAGTCTACGTTAAAAGGAAATCTTGGATTCTGTTCACATGTGTAGCCGTCTAAGGAAATCAGTGATACAGACTGTAGTAGCCTTTACAACAGGACTATAGTAAAATAAGGTGACCGCGGCTGCCTTGCCTTCTTAATTTACTATAGTTCTTCGTAAAGACTACTATTGCTATATTTCTGATTACAAATGACTGTTGTAAAGTTAAAAAGAAAATTTTCAACTAAAATAGTTTTTTTTGTAATTCATGACTTGCGTAAAGTACGTAAGTTACCTAATTAGTGCAATTTACAATAATTCGTCCATTACGTAACTTAAGTTATTTACGTAAGTGCAACTTACGTTATTTACGTAACTTATATTTTTACGTATCATACATTATTTACGGAACTTATATTTTACGTAAATTACGTAAGTTAACTTACTTATGCAACTTACTTTTTTATTTACGTAACTTACGTAAGTTGTGTAAATTATATAACAATTTATACAGGCAAGAAATCTTGTACCTTCGGTGCGTGTGTTAGAAAAAAAATGTTTCACTATGGAAATGTAATAAAAAATAAACCTTACAATATTAAAGACTAACAATGAACAATAATTGTATTAATTACTGAGAACGAAGTGATTTTTTGACATTTAAAGTGTATAAGTCTTTCTCGCAAGCTGTGAACTTTCATAGCAGTTAGTATATAAGGAAGTTTAAGTCATGTATAAATATGTGTAAATAGCGATCGTTATTATGTTATGCGTCTAGTATTTAAGTTAGATTTATGTACTTAGGGTTTAGTGAAATTGTCTAGTTTAATAATATAATTTATCTTGAAGTGGGTAGTCTTGGAAGAGCGAAATTAATGTGCAATACATGATTAGAAGTCATGAATTACAAAAAAATTTTATTTTAGTTGAAAATTTTCTTTTTTAACTTTACAACAGTCATTTGTAATCAGAAATATAGCAATAGTAGTCTTTACGAAGAACTATAGTAAAATAAGAAGGCAAGGCAGTCGCGGTCACCTTCTTTTACAATAGTCCTGTTGCAAAGACTACTACAGACTGTATCACTAATTCCCTTAGATTGCTGCAAATGTGGATAGAATCCAAGATTTCCTTTTAACGTAAACTATTGTAATCAGTCACATAGACTTTGTGCTAACTCATATTTAGTTCGTATTTATTTCAAATAAATTTTTAATGAGTACGTTCGACTTACAGAATTGTTACAACGAAGCTACTTTAGGCATTACGAAAAGTGGTCACATATCCGAGCAGTACTGTTCGACTATTGTAATCATTAACAGAAAATTTTTCTCCGTGTATGCAAATTTTAGTAAAAAAAGAAAATTATTTGCATCATTTCTATTTTCAAATAATAATTTTGTAAAAAATACTGACTTAAAATGAATTTTAAATAATTGAATGTGGCTTTTTCGAAGTAATCTGGCACCTGGTAAGGTCCTGATCAGGCCCTGATTAGGGCCTGAAGAATGATGGCTGTGATTAGTGAATCCTGATCAGGGCGAAACCACAAATAGAATTTACTTAAGGCAATTTCTACACGGGTATTTCATTTTTATTTTGTTGTGAACTACCGATTTTCATAAAAGTTTTAACATTTTAGAAAATCAATAAAATTTTTTTAACATCAGTTGAGCTGATATATAAATAATATTTGTGCAACACTTGCTGGAAAAAATATACGTACTTTTCTTTAACATAAATGCAACACAAAGTGGTCAATTTCTGCACATTTTTAATTTTTAAAAACACTTTAAAACATAGAAACAACTAATTAACTTTAAGAAAAATGTAAAAAAAAATTAAAGAATACTAAAGTATTAAAAAGTCTAATTTTTTTGTACATGAATAAAAATTGTAAAAAAAACTAAATTCGATAAGCAACAACTGCTCCTATTTTCAAATATTGAAAATCAATAATGCAATTTGTCAGTTATATTGTACTATATGTTCAAGTTTTGAAACGACGACGAACCTTGTCCTGAGGGACTTATTGTTTAGATGAAAACTCAGCTTTTCGTGGAGAACTTTTGAAAGTAAAACTATACATCAGGATAATTTCTTATTTTTTACAAGTTTCAGTTTTATTTTTCTGCTTTATAGAATCTTATCTTTTTTGTATTTACAAATGGCAAATATTGTTTTTAAGAAACATTCTTTCTTTATTCATATATTCATATATATAAAATGTTATTTGTTTATTGTTTCTCAGAAGCACCTTTTTGGTTCTTCAATCTACCAGAAAGGAGATAAGCCCGAAAAGCGTGATTGGATCGGAGTTGAAGCAGTCATTATATCACTGTCACTCAATATTGGTTCAGCATGGAACACCAATTTTCGTTCCATGCTCGATTCAAAACTCGGTCAATCTTCGTGAGTGAAGCTTGAACATCTAGGGGAGACTGGGGTCAACTAAGACTCAACTAAGAGAAATCTACTATATCGGCAGAGTGTCAGTACCTACTTCATATCACCTATGGGCCCATGAATCTATAGAGATAATATAAATAGAGTGGGGATGGTCTGTATAGATGCGTCCGCTTGAAAGAAAGAGAAACAAGATTTAGCACCAGTAGGTGTCTCTCTGGCAATTGAGCAGAATGAAGGACAGATACTGGTGTTCAATCTTCTTTCTCTCTTCAACTCATTCTGCTTATGGCAGGACACTTTCCCCTCACGCTGTCTCCTATACCTTGCCTACTCTATTTATATTATCTTTATGCAAGAATCATCCCAGTAAAAAAAAGTTCACCGCACTAAATACACTAAAAATGTCTTTCTTTTATAAGTGCATATACACTTATAAATAAGTGAATTTTTCACTTATTTTGAGTGAAATTTCACTTATTACAAGTGTATATGCACTTATTGATCGAGAAGACGACTTATAAATTAGAAATAAGTGAATTTTCACACATTCAGATATACAGGGTTCAATTATAAAATATGCTTAATTCAAACATATTTTTTTGGCTGATTACTTATTTTTGAATTTAAAAAAAAAATTTCTCAGTGTTTCTTCTGTAAATCGACACCTTCCGTTCATATAGTTCTTATTGAAAAGTATATGTATGATCATTCTTATTCACTTTTTGGTGCAAGACCATTCTTATTCGATTTTCCGTGCAAGAAAAGTCTAATTCAAAATTGTGTGGAAAATAATTGCCACTGACAGAACATTAAATGTAACTCTAAGGGCTGATTTCGCCAAACTCAATTAAAAGTTAATCATTAATTAAAGCCAGTTTAACGGCTTGTGATTGGTTAGTTGAGGATTTAATCATTGATTAACTTTTAATTGTCATTGGTGAAACTCACCCTAAATCTTCCTTTTAATATTAAATTACAATTAAATATCTAAGAATTTCCGTGCATTTATCTACACGGAAAAAATAAGTACAGGAATGATTAGTTGACAGCACTTGACTTTTTAAATATTCTAGCACTGCTCGTGATTATTTCACATAAGTCAATGGAAAATTCTAGGACTGTCTATGAAATATTTACAGAATATAGTCCCATCCAAAAGTCAAGTACTGTCAAGCAAGGTAAAAATTTAAGAAAAACATACAGATGTCCTACATTTTAAAAAATTCTACTTTTATAAGTCTTGATCAAAGTTCTATTTGACTAATTCGCATATAATTTACTCAAACCCGAGTAGAAATTTCCCTACTTCGACTTATTTAAAAAGAGGTGCTGATAAGAAATTACTAAGGCTAACCACACTAGAAATTTCTAGATAGGTAATAACCAGGCTCTGACTAGAATGCCTTCTTTTTCAGATAGGGAAATCTAACTGGATCTATTTATGTCCCTATTAAATATTTCAATCAGGCCCTGACTAGAATGCCTCTATTTGAATTCACACATTCTGATATTCTACTCAGGCACTGACAAGGCGATCTAGTTAGAACCTCTCTATTTTTCCACATCATCACCTTATATTCCAAGCGTGACGAAATTAGACAGGTCCTGACGAATTTTCCTAGTTTGCGCCTGACTTGCGAAAGGGCATCTATTCAGGTCCATATTGAAGCCTATTTTCAATTTCTACACGGGCTACTTCGCCTTATTTGAAAAGGGGCGCTGATAAGGTATTAGTAAGGCTAACCACACTAGAAATTTCTAGATAGGTAATAACCGGGCTCTGACTAGAATGCCTCTATTTGAATTCACACATTCTGATATTGTACTCAGGCACTGACAAGGCGATCTAGTTAGAACCTTTTTCCACATCATCACCTGATTCCACTATCTTCTGCAAATAGTTTTTTTAAACCTGATGTTTAATTAAAGCTTTATTCGTACACTTTAAGACCCATATTCGTAAGATCAAAAATATGAAAAAGATTATGAGAAAAGTGGGGGTAAAGACCCCCAAAAATGTACTTTTGAGGAATTTGAGTATTTTTTTCTCCTTAACCTGGCGTACTGGAAACTTTGTTATAGTCTTAAATTAAAGCTTGAATCTTTACATGCGAGGACATTTGGAAGTCCAAAATAACTTTGAACTCCAATAACCAAAAGAACCAAAATAAATTTTTTGAGGCTTATTACCCCCTCTTTTTTCAAAATCTTTGACATTTTTTTAATCAGCTCTCGCATATGGGAATTAAAGTGCACGAATAAAGCTTTTAATTTGAGACTAAATAAAAGTCTTTAGCACATCAGGTTAAGAAGAAAAAATACTCAAATCCCTCAAAAGTATATTTTTGGGGGTCTTTACCCCCACTTTTCTAAAAATCCTGACGTAATACGCAATGTTGGATACCGAGATCGTATTCAACGCACAAAAATACATGGAAAACCACTCCGATATCTAAAAAAAGTCGTATTTTGTAGACCTGTGTTATGATTGTATATGAGTTCAGGTTTGCTTACAAAAATCTCCACAAAATAATTAATCATAAAAAAATACATTAAATAATTACTTAATTATTTAATTTATTGTTATATTAATATTAGTAATATTATTAGTATATTATTGTTATTATTTATTATTATTTATTTATTTTATTATTATTAATTAACTAATTATTAATTCCTTTTTTTCTTCTAGTGTATGGTCCTCCATGTGGTTGAATTCTAGTTCTATGAGTTTTTATTATAGTTTCATCAGTAAAAAATTCTCTTCAAATAATAATCCTAATTCTGAAAAATTCACATATCTGAAAAAGCGACTGCATTGTAAAATTTTTCCAAATTATTAGAGTTCCATGAATTTTTCCTCTCAATTAAAATTCGTGCTTTTCATTCCTTATTTTCAAAAATAAGTGTTTCTTGTTATTCTTTTCTAAGAGTTTATTTAAATAAAGTCAAATGAAGTGTTTGTTCGTTATCTCTGTTATATAATCTCAAAACTGACGTATTTATTAATGATCGTTATAGAATGCATGCTTGTCTTTGTATAAATTTTAGGTATCCTCGTTAACTTTATGCACCACTTACACACACATAAATAGAAATAGAGAGAAGGCACGAATTGCACATGTTTTTGGACTCGTGTTTGTTGGAGTATATCTTGTATAATATTTTCTTAATGTGTACACGTGCTTGATACACTTGTATACCAACGTAAGTATCTTCTTGTAAAGGATCGTAAACTTCAAATACAAGAACCGATATTATGTATGTATAAAACTGGAAAAGTACTTTTGCTCTATAGCGTTGTTTCATATACACGTTTTTACGGTAGATTCTCGTGATTTTAATTGATTTCCTCGTGTCTCGAATTTCATTAAAGCTTTCGAAGAAATATGTATACAATTTCTCGAATATGAGGCATTTTATGTGTAATGTCCTAAGTTTATTTATTTATTTATTTTTTAAAATTTAAGAACTCAAAGACAAAAAAAGAGCATTCTGCAATATTACAGGCAGACACAGTCATGCCACCTTTACGTCTGTGGCCATATATGTCCATCTCAAAAATAAAATACTAAACATAATTCGATTTGAATGACCAAGTGCATACTAAGGTTTTTGGGGTCGCTGAATCCGAACTTCAAGTCAGATTTTCAAAATTCAAAATGGTGAACCTAAAGTGGCGACTATGAAGATTTAAAAATTTATCAAATACGCTTGAAACTCGTTACTTGGGGGTTTTCGGGGTCGCTGATTGCGAATATAATGTCAGATTTACAAAATTAAAATGGTGAATCCAATATGGCGGATAATTTTAAGATTCATGCAATTTGGATCGAATTTTAGGTCCGCCATTTTGGATTTCAAAATCTGACATCGGATTCGTAATCAGCGACCCCGAAAACCCCCGAGTAACAAGTTTTAAACAAATCCGTTGGATTTTTTATTTTCTCGACCGCCATATTGGATCCGCCATTTTGAATTTTAAAAATCTGACATTAGATTCGTAATCAGAGACCCCGAAAACCCCCGAGTAACAAGTTTCAAGCAAATCTGATAAAATTTAAAATTTTCGAATTTGCCATTTTGGATCCGCCATTTTAAATTTTGAAAAACTGACTTCAAATTCGAATTTTGCGACTCCAAAAACCTTAATTACAATGAAATCACATTTTTTTCTTGGACCGTTTTTGGACCACAAGCGATTTTTAGCTGGACTGCGAAGGGGTAATTTTCCAAAATAAGGGTCAATTTTTAAAATATTAAAAAATACAATTCACAGAAAAAATTGGAAAATCAGACGGTGTATAGCAAAAGTGGTAAAATTGACCCCCCTCTAGCCCTCTAAATTTTCGACAAAGTCAAAAACGATTTTTTGGGGCACATTCTACTTGATAGAACAACAAATTCCGCGTGTTTAAATTTTCTTTCAAGAAGTTGAAATTTCAACTTAGAACATTACACGTAAAATGCCTCATATATAGTACATTTATTGGGTCACGTGAGTTGGGAAAAAGTATATAATAACTTTATGTATATTAGTAGAGTACTTGAGTGAGTCTATATACACGCTAATGATGTTACATATGTGTAAATTAAATTAAATTTACATACACGTACGTGATTTTTACAGTTTTAAATAATTCTACTTGAAGAGCAATTTTTTTTATTTTATCTTTAAAAAGTTTGCGGTTGGTAATTTTTAAAACACAGCTTATTATGTAAATTTATTCGTGTATGTAAATTTACATAAATTTTTAGTGAATTTTCGCATTCTACCTTCAATTGTTGTTTAGGATTACTTTTCTTTTTTTGCAAATTGTTTAGCAGTAGACATTTTTTTATGATTTTTTCTTACTTTTTGCAATCGCCTTTCAGTTTTAAAATAATTTTTTATTTAACTGTTGTCCTGGAATATTTTCTATCTTTGCCCAGAATTTTTGAAAATTTTTAATTTAATACAAGAATTGATATTACTAAACCAATTGCGAGAACAAATTTTTCATGCTGTTCTTTTTTGTGCTTTTTTATTTTTTTGGACTGTTATGTCTATAAAAAATTGTATTTTCTGAAATTTTTGTCTTATCTTTTTGAAATAATTATTCTAAAATAAAAATGTTAAAAATTAGTAGGTATATTTTATATTGTGAAAGCATAATGATCATGAAATGAACAATTTGTTTTTTATATCTAGAAAAAGTTTTATCCTAATTATTATCCCAGAATATTTTTTATTTCTGTCCCGAAATTTGAAAAATCGTTAAAATAATTTGTCATTGTTGTTTTCCCAGAATTTTAAAAAATCTTTAATCTTGAATAAAACTGTGTTAATAATCAATTTTTGATTGTTGTATTTTATTCTTTGCAATCGCCATTAAATGTTTTAAAAAATTTTGATCCAATTGTTTTCTCAGAATATTGTTATTTTCTGTCAAAAATTAAAAAAAAATTTCAATTTAAAACAAAATTATGATGAAGAAATTAATTGCGAGTATCGCCTGGTGTCCCGGAATTAAATTTTTATGATTTTTTTTTAATTTTGTCAAATACTTTTATGCCTAAAAAAATTTTGTCCTGATCGACACTCACCCTTAAAAGTAAAAAAAAGTTTTTGCTCAATTAGTGTAGAGGTTTCACGTTAATTTTTCAAATAGTTGGAATTTTGTTCATAGAATAAAAGCGAGAAAAATATTGAAATTAATAATTGGATTTGATGATTGCATCCTCTCATTTAAAAGTACACAGGAAGCTCAGTTGATAGAAAAAAAATATCATTCGCTGGCAAGTGTATTGTTCTAGAAATAGAGTATTGGACAATATAATTAGATTAAATTTAAAAAAAATTGACCTCTACTTGTCAATGCGAAATATTTTTATGCCAATCACGTTCTTTCTTTTGCGTATTAGGAATTGTTAGACACATTGTTGTGTTGACTTTCTCTTTGTGTTGCTTCACCGAGAGAAATTATACCCTAACGAAACGGAAGGACAAAGAGAAAACAGTGGGAAACAAACTACAATTCGTTGCTTATATGTATATATATGTAATTAATAGACTCCTGAAAATTATTATTTTTGTAAGCTAACAATTTAAAATGAGACATACATATGTAAAATTAACATTCATTTATACCAACCTATCATTTCTAATAATAAAACACTTTTAATAAAAATATTAAAATGAAAATTCCAAATTTCCAGATTTTACATTTTTTCTCTTTTTTTTTGGTCTGTTGATTAATAAATAACACTTTGTTTACTTAATAATGTACATGAACTTAAAAAAGTGCTTCTTTGTACAATTAATAACCTATGTAGTTTGTAGCAAAAAAAGTTTAAATTTTCAAAAGCCTGAGAAGATATTTTATATTAACTTTAAAATTTTATGATTTATTTACAAAACAGAAATTTTAAAAATAATTTCGAAAAAGATAAAATCTATTTCGACGAAAACATTGTGAATTCAGATCTTTGCAAATAACTCCCTGGCACGCTTATTTAAACTCATAATTTGTAATATTAAACTTGTTCCATGAATAAATATAGCTTGGAAGACTTATTTGAATGAAAAGTAAATTTTAGATTATAGAAATAAAAGTCTTTTGAATTCAAAATTAATTATTATATTTTGCATTTATGTAGATTTAATAATATTTACACATTCGGATCGTTAGTTAATTATTTCAAACATAAATATAGTAATAATTTTATGATAAAACTGATAGTAATAATACAATAACAATTAAAAGTTAAATAATAGTAGTAATTTATTATTATTAGTTTCATTCTTATTGTATTATTATAATTATTATTTAGGATTACCGTACATTTTACCGAACGTCTTTTTTACCGAATTACTTTTTTACCGAAAATTTTTTTACCGAACGCCGTTTTACCTAATTCACTTTTACCGAATCCAATTTACCGAATGAATTATCACCGAATTTTAATTTACAAAGAAATTTTGAATTTTCTCGATGAAAAGTTTAGTAAAAATTTTGAATGCAAAGTAAAATTTACTCCTGGAGTATTAATAGTATTATTGTCAATTTTCACTGTGCTTGGTGTAAATTTTTGCTATTTTCGAATGTCATTTTTTTCTAAACTTTGTTTCCCTAGCAACCGTCAAAATTGTTATTTGTAAGATATAAATTTTTTGTCAGTTCACCTTCATCACATATTTCAAAATTATCAGTGTTTCCGTTACACTGGCTGGAATTGCAAAATAAAATAAAATCGATTGTTGCCGAATATGTCGACTACAAAAATGGTAAACTTGCAGTAAATGTAAGATGATTTTAAAATTTCCGCCTTACAGTAAGCTTATACACATAAGGTCCATAGTAAGGATATAACTGACAGTCATGGTAAGGTTACACCTAAAACATGTGGTAAGGTTACAACTGACAGTCGTGGTAAAGTGCCAAAAGGAATAATAATTATTATATTATGAATTACTGGATTAGAAACAATAAATGTGAGGATTAATCATTTTAATATATTATTAGTTTTTATTAACGCGAATAGTTACATTTTAACTCTCAATATGTTACTCTTCTTCTTTTTACTTTAACCGATTTTTTTATTATTATTTTGCTTATTCCAGAAGCTTTCTTCATAATATTCATTTGATTTCCCAAAGTCTTTTTACACATAAAATCTACAGAAAAACACCACAGCGTAATACATTTACAATAAAAAGAAAAATATGAAAGTTTAACTTAAATAAATACTTAAAATCAATAAAAATAATCAACCAAAACACAATTACGATACGCCATAACAGTTAACAGTCTGGGTAGAGCAACGCATGCGAATATAGTGCGGTTAACGCCTAAAAATGATGTTATAATATAATAATATATATTATATGTATTCATTAAATCGTGCAGCGTGGATTGTGTTTTCTTTGGTTCTTTTTATTGGTTTTAAGTGTTTATTCAAGTTAAATTTTCATATTTTTTTTATTTATTGTAAATACCCTACTGAAAATCCCCGTACAATATCTTGTACATGAAATTGTACAAGATCTTGTACAGGAAACTATACCATTTGTGTCAATGAACCTGTACCATTTTCAGCATAAGAAATTGAAACAAGTTCTTCTACAAGATGTTGCACAAGATCTTGTACAAAAACTTGCACAAGTATTTTTTTTTATTTCGAACAATAAGGTTCATGTACAATTTCTTGTACGAGATTCTGTACAAGCGAATGTGTACTTGCACATGTAAATTTTTTTCGCTTTTGAATAAAGGTTCATGTTCAATTTCTTGTGCGAGATCATGTACAAGAATGTGTACTTGTATAAGATCTTGTGCAACATCTTGTACGAGATCCTGTACAAGAATGTGTACATGCACAAGATCCTGTTCAAGTTCTTGTGTAGATGATATTTTTTCTTATTGTTTATTAATTTTTTTATTTATGCAAAATATAAGAAAATTTTTAACATTGTTGTTAGAGACTCTTTGCATTTACGATTTAAAAACAACTGCGCAGCTGTAGAAGCCATAGAAAACTACTGCGCAGCCATTAAAGTTATTAATTAATTTGAACATGTACAGGATCTCGTACAAGTAATTGTACATGAACCTTATTGTTCGAAATCGAAAAAAATTACTTGTGCAAGTTTTTGTACAAGATCTTGTGCAACATCTTGTAGAAGAATGCTTATATGCTGAAAATGGTACAGGTTCATTGACACAAATGGTATAGTTTCCTGTACAAGATCTTGTACAATTTCCTGTACAAGATATTGTACGGGGATTTTCAGTAGGGTATTTTATGAAGAAAAAGCGAACTTCCTTGAATTCGCTTTTGGTTCCTGTGAAAAGAATTTGGTAAATCAAATGAATATTATAAAGACAGCTTTTCACAGAAAAAAATGAAATGAGTCAGAAAAGTGACTCATTATGAGTTGAAACAAAAATGAACCTCGTATAGATGGCGCCACGTTCTATGTCATTTAACATAGACTCATTATGAGTTGCAACATAAAAAAGAAAAAAAGTGAAATGTTAAGAATTGAAATGTAATTATTTGGGTTAATAAAAACTAATATTATATTAAAATGATTAAAATTTGAAAATTTTAATATATAGATGTTTTGAATGAAGATTCTAACATCAATATTTCTGGTTATTCTGGGAAGTTATTTAGATAAATTTTTTTTTAATTCAGGGCACCTTAAAGATGAAAAACCAATAGGTTTAAAAATTTTTTTCTCTCCATTCTTAAAATACGGAATACTTTAGCAAAGAACCGACAAAATGGTCCTTTTTCATGTGGACATCCACATATATTTAAATACAATGTGAAATTAAAATTAGGTATATTAAATTTTTATTCTAAATTTAGAAAAATTGCAGATTATGAAAAACTATAAAAATAATGTTAATAATTTATTAACAAAAAGAATCAAAGAAAATTTTAAAAAATCGGATTTAAAGATACTGTAATTAAAAAAGAGATAAAATCATTTAATTACATTCTCTATAAGACAAAGGTTGTTACCTCATTTCAAAAATCTCTATTGTAACTTTTATAAGTTCTTTGTCTAAAGGAAAAAAATTATTGTCTTCAACTTAATTTTTGAAATTTAACCTTTTCAGGAATGTAATTGATTATTGACATTTAAGAAAAATAATTTTATTTATACTATTTTTCTTTACATAATTTAGAGATTTTCAGAAATTTTTAATTTTTATACTCTATTTTATATTTGATTTAAAAATATACAAATCATTGAAAATTTGTGAAGGTTTAAATTTCAATTGAGTCATTGTACTAATTTTATTCAAGTTCAAGGTAGTTTAAGTATAAGACGGAATGTAGTTCAAAATAGAGCTCTCACAGAGACAACGATTAGAAAAATCTACAGCAAAATACGAGAAGTCGAACTTCAAAACACGTATCATTAAAACTCTTTAAGTTTTTTCTTTTAAATAATTATAGTAATTTTTTTCTTAAATGACGATAATTACATTAGTGAAAAGGTTAAATTAAAAAAATTAAATTATAAGGATACAAATTTTATTCGTTAGTCAAAGGAACTTTATTTTCAATACCTACAAATTTATAATAATATATCATTTATAAATTTATAATATTTATGTTTATAAATAAGTTGCAGGTAAATTGTTTATATTTATAAATAATTTACAGTAAATTGATAATATTTTGCAACTGAATTATTTTTTTAAAAAATAATTTATAATATATAGGTAAGAATTTATAAGAATTAGAGATAATAATTTATTTATGGACTATTTAAGAAATTGCGATAATTTTGAAATTCTTTCTCTTCACTATTCAAGGCTTTTTTTATTTTTATTCTCTGTAATAAAAATATTTTGTATCAGACAATTTTACGTGTGTGAGATTTTTGCAAGACAAATCTTTTACGATTTTATGTATTTTTATTGATACACCGTCCTTGGGAATTTTTAAAGAAAATTTGCTGGAGATGTGTCTTTTGATTGTTGAAATAAAAGTATAAAATTCAGAAATTTGATAGACGTGTTTCTCATATATATCTCAGATTTAGTGAATGTCATTGGTATAGTTGGGATTTTGTCACGATTCATGATACTGGTGTTGTATACGTATATATACGTTTACACGTATCGAGTGACTAAATTGGCAATCGATTGAGGCAGAATAAATAGGTGCAATCAAATGCAATATGCCCATTTCACACGCGTCCCCATTTTCCACCAGTAGCACGTACGCTGACAACTGTAGCTATACCCACGGGATTCTTGGCAAAGGGTCTTACAGTGGCATCCGAAAATAAATTTCGTTTTCAAAACAAAATTGTCCACTGTCCTCAAAAAAAAAAAAAAAAAAAAATCCAAAAAATATTTAAGTCCTAGAGGTTGTTAAATAATCTTTGTCAAAATGTCTTCGTATTTGTTTTATTTCCAAAAAAATAATTAGAAAAAAATTATTACTAAAAGAATTGCAGTTGAGATACGATTTTAATATACAGATTTTGAATGGGTAAAATTTAAAGAAGGGGGAAAAAAGTTAATTGGAAAAAGTATTATCTACTGTAACGGATTTTACAAAAATTGGTTTCTTCCGTAAACTTTTTTGAGATAAAATAATTTTTATGGATTAGAAGAAGATTAGTTATAGATTGGTTTTCTTTCTTTTTTTTTCTCTCTCTCTCCTTGCTTTTGTTTGTGTGGGAGAAAAAAGTCGTGTTCCTTTTAACGGCACTCGTCTAGCGTACACTCTATTTCCTATATAGTGGAGGAAGTAAAAAAAAGAGAGTCCTTTACGACGTTGGTCCCTTATAGGTTTGTGAACAGCGCATACTTTCATTCAGATGCGAAATGCTTCAATCTTAATGAGAATTTTAATTAAACCTTCCCTTTTATTTTCACTCATGCGATTTTTATTTCACAATTTTTATGATTTTTTGCTTGCATGTCTCCTCGAAATGTCCGTACATGCATGTGCATTTAAATGCTATAGATGATATTAAAAAGATTTTGTAGCATTTTTTGACTATTTGTTCTTTTCTTTATTATTTTATATTGTATACAACTGAATTTGGTTGAGAATAAATTACTAATTTATGTATGTAAAGTGAACTAATTATAATGAAAAGTACTTCGGGTTCGGTATTTTTTTCAATGGGTCATTTTTTCACAATGTTTAAACGTTTTATTTTATTTCTGTTTCAATTTTTAGGAACAAAACAATTATTTCAAAGAAAATAAAAATCATTGCAGAATTTTAATTAACTATCAACAATTTGCACCCTAAAACGCGTAGCTAACTTCTTAAAAACTTTTTAACATAAAATTAGCAATTTAAAAAAAAAGAATTTTAAAATTTTTAAGTCAAATTTTTTTTTCATAAAAAAAATATGAACTCGAATAAAGATTGCACTATTATAACCACAATCCCTAATTATATATTCTGAGACAGGGGAATGAAGGGAAATTCAGACATTTTTATTAAAAGTACTGAAAAAACTTAAATTTTTAGAATTCATAAGAAAATTTTGAATTTTGGTGTGAAAACATTCAGATTTTTCTATTTCTGAAAGTAATTCTTTTTTAAATAACTTTATTCTTGAAAAATTATCATACAATTATAAAAATTCCTTATAATTATTTTTGGACATACAATAAAAACTTGTCATCGTATTTCAAATGAAAATTAAATCTATCAAATAAATTTATTAACTGAATGGCAGTTTTATCGAAAGGTATACAAGGCAATAAATTAATCGGTAAAACGATAACGCGAAACAGAAAAGCATTTATCGTTTGAATTAAAAAAAAGAATAAAAGGAAGAAAAATATCGTTGTAACTATTGAATAATAATTCTTCAACTCCTCTTGATTGCAATCGCAATAAATTCATGGTGGTAATCCACATCGACGATTATGAATCATCAGGATGCAAATATCACAGTTTCCCGAATAATTTCCGATGAAATCAATGTAATCACACAAATGGTTTTCTGTACAATTCATTCAAAATTTTGTTAAAAGATTTTGGTACCAAATATGAATGAATTATTTTATTGAATGTTTATTAAGGTGTTTTTAATGGATTTAATTGTAAACGAATTTTTTATTTTTTGTTTAGAGCACTAGAGTTGGAGAGAGAAAATTAATTTTTTAATTTTAAACAACAGTTACAAAATTGGTAGTGATTTTATTTCTATAAATAAAATTAATTACAGAGTGTCATATCTCAGCTTATTGATAACTCTTTCTTCGTTATTATATGTATTCTTTAAATAATGATAGGTGTATTTAATTCTCTCTTAGACTTGAAAAAACGACAAGGGCTTCTAGGTGTATAATTATTGCTCACTCTTACATATACTACACATATATTTATCTTACATGTTTCAGGTAATTGAAATATATTGTATCGATAGTATTTTTGAACCTTAGACATGACATAATTATCAATCAGCACTGTCTTTCATTTTACACTCAACAGCTATTAAATAGATTACTAATTAATAATTACGTTGTTACATTATTATCGTTGTCATAAATTTGATTTGCAATATTGAAATGTTTTCATATTATTGTGGAAAAAGATTCACTTTTTCCTGTGTCTTTTTTGCAATTTTCTAATTAAGAAAATATCTGATATCTTTATACATGTATATGTATCGTGTATGACGGTGAACAATCGAGGTCAACGTTCATTTTATCTAAATTTGTCTCTTCCTTTCAACGTTTAACTTATTACGTTTCTTGACCCTGACGCGTGAATATTTCGAAAATGTCAAGTAACCGAACTGTCATTTAACCGAAATGTACATGGAACAGAATTGATATTCTAACGAATTGCCAATAAGCTTAATAGTTACATAACAGAATTTTCATTTGACAGTTTGGTTATGTATCAAAATTGTCATTTGACAGACCTGGAAGTTGGAACTTAACAGAATTAATACACTACAGACCCGAAATATAACAAAACTGACATATAATAGAATTTTATGTGTCAATATGTGAGACCCAACATTTATCAAAATTGCCATAAGTCCAAATTGTCATTTCAAAGAATTATTGTTTAAAAGATGTTATTTGAGGATCCAGACAAACACGTCATGTAAAAGAATTTTCACTTGACAGATCCATAATTTAACCGATTTAACCGATCTGTTGTCACACAACAGATCAATCAATCAATAGAACTGTTATTTGACAGAGCTAACATTAGACAGATTTGTCATTTAACAGCCCGACATGTAACAGAATTTATTTCCATATGACAAAACTGACCCATGTCTGCCAAGTGACTATCCTGTTACATGACAGGTCTGGTAAATGCCAAGTTTCTTATAACACGTGTCGGCCAAATGACAATTCTGTTGGAGTTCTTTTTAGATAATTACCATTTTAAAGATTCCATGGTAACAAATAAAAGTCTATAGTCATTTTTATTTAAAAGTTTATAGTTTTACTTAAAAATCTGTTCTAAGGTGCCAAATCGTCATGGTCTAATCAGTCCACACTACCATTTCATATATAAAATGTTTTTTTTAGTAAAATATAATAATAAATATAATGAACATTGACATTTTCTTATTGTCTAAGTTAGTAGAATTGAGATAAACAAAACACTTGCGGAAAAACAAATGTATTCTTTAATATTTTTGTAGATATCTCTTGTCCCCCGTTTTCGCGTCATGGTCTAATCACTTTTTAAAATTGCATAATTTACATAAAGAATCAAATCGAAAAATTACTAAACATTAATGAAAAGCATTAATAAACTCTCCTAAGTAAATTACTAAAAATGAATTTAATAATAATTTGCTAATAATTTGCTAAAAATATTAGTTTTTCGTGTGCGTCATAGTCTAATCACTTTTTCATAGTAAGGCTTTTCTGTATTAAACTGTGTCACTGAAGCACATATAAGTGTAACGGAACTTTTAAATTCAGGTAATTAATGAGTAAAAAAATTAATTTCTATAAATTGCAGCATACATTTCTATAAATTACCACATAAATTTCCATAAATTTCCATATAATTCCGAATTTTTTTTTCTTAATTACTAATTTTGCAACAATTTACTGTTCATTGTCGCACAATTTTCTATAAATTTTCATAAATTACCAAATTCCACCAATTTCCACCTGGGTTGTCAAAAAGAAATTAAAATTTTATTGTTTCTAAACTTAATATATACTGACAAATTTTTATATTTTAAAGTGACAAAAATTAAAAAAAAAAATTGTTAACATTTTTGTGAAAAATAATTTCTAATTATTTAATTTATTGAAAATATGAAAAATATTAAGTAGGTGTAAATTTATATTTGTCTGTACATTGAAAAAGAAGTTAATTAATTTAAATAAATGTTTATTTGTATTGAATAATTTTGATTAAGTCAATTAAGTGGTAAGTGATGCAAATGTTTAAATTAATTGGAACGTATATTTATTTGTACACCGAAAAAAATGCCTAGTACCCGTTTGCCAGGAATTAACTAGGATTAAAGTTCAATGTTTTCTCTATAATTTTTGAATAAAAAATTTGTCCTATGATCAATAGTTTTCGAGAAAAATTTCTAAAAAAAATATATATATATATATATATATATATATATATATATATATATATATATATATACTGAAAAATAAGAACTATTTCATATTTCACTAAATTGAGAATTATTTTAATCAGTAATTTCGCTATCAAATTAATCACTTGTCGTACTAATTTAGATTGAGAGATTACAGCATAATAATAATAATATAATATTAGTTCATGAATACTATTAATAAACAAGTCGTTTCTATTCAAAAGAGCTTTTAGATCGTTATGTATAATGATCGTGGATCTTGTAGTTAGCGTGTGTGAATGGTAGACTTAATTATGCTCATAAGTTTGCATAATTTCTTTTCCATTGGCCTTGATTTTTGCTTTGTCTTCAACTATAACAATTTTCCATACAATTTCTCACTAAACTCAGCCTTTCTTCTTCTTCTTCTTTTTCTTCAATTGCCAAGCCAGAATATTAAAAATTTTAATGAACAACAATTAATTTAATTTTATGTACTGTTTTTTAATACGAAACATAGAAGTTGAGATCTTTTTTGCATTTTAATTAACATTATTTGTCCATTTGTCAGGCGAATGTTATTTGAATGTTGCAACATGGTATTCGAAAGACCTGTTCGATAACTATATAAGGGAAAAATAATATTCTCCGAATCTTATTTTGGCGTATCTTAATGTAGGGAGGGAAGCTCATCAGGCTTGGATAATTAAAATGTTTCGCTTCCTTTACTGCACGTGCAAATTCTGAACATGTCTTGAATTTTAAAAGACCGAGAGTCATTATATATATGAAATTAAAGGATTATTAGCCTAAATATAGAAAAAAGTGCTGAGGGTTTTTTTTATCGAAATTCTATCAAACAAACAATTTTTGTCTTAATTAATTTTTAATTATATTAATGAAAGGGGTTGTTTCGGTTTTAAAATTAGAAAAACATGAAGAAAACAGAAATCTTTTATTTAGAGGAGAAATTTTTAAGAATTTTTTAAGAATTAATCATATAAGTTTATATATTTATCAGAGGTGTGCAAAAAGCCAGAAACCTGAAACCCAATTGGGTAATTTCGTGCTTTTCACTTTTCAGGTTCATCCCGGGTCCAGTTTGTTTGCATACCCGAAATCTTTAGGGTATTCGATTACATTCGGGTTCTCGAAAATTTTGGGTAAAAATCATTTTTTGGGGTCTAAAGAACATTTGAGAAATGTGAATTTTTCTTCTCAGTCGTAATTATTTAATATCAGATTATATGAATGAGAAAATATCTATGAAAGGAAACGTCAGTTTAATGGTAAATTTGAATGGAACTCGTTATATAATTAGATAGTAATACGAAAATAATCTAATAAAATTTGCAGGAAATTGGTATTTTCCTTTTGTTTATCGAGTTTTTCAGTGAAAACGTCAATCATAGTTCAACTTTGTTATTAATCACTACAGCATATGACAAGTTGAAAAATAAACTTTTATATCTAGTTATTGGAAATTGGATTAAACAAGTTTTTTTTGCAAGTTTCCGTTTATATATTTATCATCTGTTTCTTTTTATTTCATTAGTGGCTGCTAAAGATAAAGAAATCATATAAAGAGAATTAATGAAAGGTTCATATCTTAACTTTTCTTATATACACTTGTACATATATATATATATATATATATATATATATATATATAGTTAAGATTGACCGATCGTGTTTTCCCGTGAAGTTAGATAGCTTGGACGAATTAGTTTTCCCCGAGCAGGTGTTTAATGTCCCACAAGCCATCACGAAACCGACGCCATTACCAAAAACGAGTCTCTCAAACCCCTGGAGTGTTATAAAGAGAATCGGGATCGTGTCGTAACTTTTCGTCGGACTCGAAATCAGAGGGAGTTGAATTACCGAAAGACTATAAGATTTTATGATTAATCCCAACAAAAGTCACATGTTAAATTTTTCCCTACTTTTTTTCCAAAGCACGTGATGAACTTTAAATTTTTTATTATAAGAAATTTGATAATTTATCAATATACTTCACGCATAGATAGGGTTTGCTGTGGCAGCGAACATTTTGCTGCCATAGCAAACCTTGTTCGTTGAAATAGGGACAGCGAAAAAGTTCGCTGTGAGATCAAACAAGTTCGCTATGACAACAAACTCGCATAAATTTTTACTAATGTTTGCTGTCACAGCTAACATGTTCGCTGCCACTGCAAACTTCTTAGCTATGGTAGCTAATTTTCAGAAATTTCACAGCAAACATCTGTTTACTGCTGGAGCGAATTTCTTTTTTTCCGTGTTGTCATTCGGAGGAATATTAATTGTGCATTATGCAGTATGCACTAAGGATCATAAGTTCATCTTCATGAACAAGCCCGATTAGTTCTGTAATCGCGCAGCTGTCATAAAAATAAATACGATCCGAGGTGCACACGACTGTTTATGCAACACATACTATAATAACAAAATTAACATCGAAAAAACTATATTCTATAAACACACATAAAGACAAAATCGAGACAGTATGTCGCAAACAACTAGTGTACCGATAGACATTCAAATGTACGCCCTTGACGGGACCTAGGGGAGCACAAAAAATTTACTTTAAAGGTTGAAATGAAATAAATTTCACTGTGGCAAATATACATAAGAGGCATTTTACGTGTAATGTCCTAAGTTGAAATTTCAACGTTTTGAAAAAATTGAAACTCGGGGATTTTGTTGTTCTATCAAGTGCCCCAAAAACGTTTTGATTTTTTCGAAAATATTAGTAACTTCAGTTTCATTATTTTGAGGGCTTTAAAATTTTAATAAAATAGTAAACATGATCTTCATAAACACATAGAAGGATGTCGTCCACATAACTATTAAAATAAAAATAAGGAAACTCCATGTATTAATGGAATAATTATTAATATGACTTATGGTGACAAGAATGACCTGAAGTATTAAGGAACTTATCGTACCGTGCAAGCGTGGTTAAGTAGTTAAGTTATCGGCTTACGAATGTAGGGTCGTGCGTTCAACTTCCGACGTATGGGGATTTTTTCTGTGTTAGTAAATAGGAATTAAGTATTATAGATTACCCAGGCAGAAAAGTCGGAGTTCTGCCACTGCTTACGACCAACATAGTACCACAGCGGTACTATTTCTTTAATTCTACCAATTGAGGAGCTGGATTCTAGAACCAGCTCTTCGCTCGGAGCGTAAGCGCAAATACCAGTCAGTGAGCAGTGAGCGTTTCTGGGCCACTCACTGCCACCCGACCGGTATTAGCGCTTGCTCTGCGAGCGAAGAGCCGATTCTAGAATCCAGCTCCTCAATTATCGACAAATGTTGCAAGTATTGTTTTAATATTTGTGTACGGAACCCGCCATTGCAGTGCGAGTACAACTCGCACTTGTCCATTTTTTTTTATTTTTAGTTACAAAATTAAAGGGAGAAAACAATCTCTCACTTATTCTCTTAAAATTTTACTCTTCTTTAAAATATTTAATGCCACTTGTTTTAACTAAAAAAAAGTTTCTTAAACAAACTTTTTGTCGTTAGACTGTTATAATACACTGATATACCAATTTTCATCTCATTTAGTCAAATAATGTAAAAATTAGCAAAAAATTTTTTTTTCAATTTTTTAGTTTTTCCTTGACAACGCTATGACCTTTATTACATAGCAAGTTCTCTATATTTTTCCTGTAATAATTGCGTTAAAATACACCAGTATGACAAATTTTTATTATTAATAATATTATTATTAATAATAATTAATATTAATTAATAATAATATTGATAATATTAATAATAATTAAACAATTAATTAGACTGAAATACAATTTTTTTGTGCCGGCCCGGCACTAATATATCATGATGCCGACTACAAATGGTGTATTCCTGACTGGTCCAGGGCCCATCCGGCAGGGTACAATGCCAGTCGTCGATTTTTGCATGGGTACATGATAACAATAGTAGGTAAAAAAATATTAAATTATAAATTTCAACAATAATAAATAAGAATAAATAATTTTTTTTAATTGTTAATTAAATTGTGACGTGCCAATGTAGGAACTATAAAGATGTACAAGGTACACGGAAATAAAAGAAATGTGTTATTAACTTGAAAACTTGTAAATTTTACTAAACGGGCTTGTACTTATATGGACAACGTGACTTTTTTGTTACTTTTACTAGGTTTTTCATGTAAACACATTTAGTGGTTGTAACAATTTTTGTATACACTTTTAACTGTATATAGTAAGTAAATTTTACTAGTTCGCACGCTTTATTAGACAAAGTTTAGATGTGAAAATTACCATTATTTTTTATCAACATTACAATTTCAGATAGTAGAATAAACTTTTTTAAATTGTGAAAATTACAAAATTTGATAGGTTTTGTTAGGATAAATAATTAAAAGACGAATTATTTTTGGAAAGTCATATGTTAATTTATTCATTCCAGTCATTGATGTCTATTTGCAATACTTATCACAGTTCATGAATAATATATTAGTTAAAGTAATTGAACATTATTTATAATACTTATCACAGTTTGTAAGTAAGATTAAAACAAAAAAGTCAGGCAGAGAAGCAGGCGCAATGCGCCCACTCATAGGGTTTCGTGGCTTAAAATGACAAAAATGATTATAATGATAATGAATAAATAAAAAAACAACCATTACCATAGTAACGGTTATTATAGCAAACATTAACGTAGCAACGGTTGATATGGCAACGCTATAAGGGTTTTGGCCCTTGGCCACGAAACCCTTAAAATATTTAGATAAATTTTTAACCTATAAAGTAGACGCCGCGTGATGAATGAAAAATGTGTGAAGTATGTTCTTATATACCTTCGAAAGTTTTAATAAGGTGACTAAATCCACACGATTGAAGGCACTAACATAATGGCCCATTATGCACTTTGGTTTACATCTATTTTTATTTGATTTGAAAATTTCACCTTTTTGCAGCGCTTGTCTCAATCACATGGAACCAACCGATTGTACAGAGAGACGCCACGCATTAAGTTAGGTCAGGTAGGGGAGAGTGGGGCAAAATGGAGTACCTTTTTGTAATTGGCTGTTTACAGAGAACAAAACGAATAAATCGATTCAACTAATCATCAGAATTCTTCTTTGTACTCTTAGGTTTGAGGAAATTATGATAATAGCGGAGAAAAAATTTTTTGAAAGAACTTATATCCCATTTTTTGAGAAGGTGCAAAAACCCCATTTTGCCCCGTGGGTGGGGCAAAATGGGGTGGTATCAAATTACCATACAAAACATGGAATATTTTTTTTAAATTTGTTAAATTCTTGTTGTAAAAGATTATAAATACAAACAAAAAGTAAGATTCTTTATTATTATGAAAAAAACAAGGAATATTTACTAGAAATTAACAGAAAAACATCGATAATGAAAAATATCGATAGCGAAACATCGATAGCATAATACCCCGAAACAAAAATTTGACTTTTCTGCGGAAAGTTGTTAAATATGCATAATATATAACGTTTTTAAGTAGTTCAATGAATATTAAATAATACCCGGCATGGCCCAACACATAGGTACCCCATTTTGCCCCGCACTGCATAGTACAACAAAATGTAATGTTTACAAATTGTTGTAAACAATTTAACAATCTATCCTATTGGAAATTACTTTAGAATAAGTGCCGAAAATGATTCCACACTTGCAAAATTTAATAAATTATCCCAAAAAGTTTTATAAGCACTTTAATTTCGAAAAAAATCGATATTTTTTTCGCTCAAAACTTTAAAGTTGTATAACTTTCAAAAAAAATTTTTTATATTGCCCTCATAATTAATAACATTTTCTTATCAAAATGAATTATGTATATCGAGGATAAAAAAATTAAATGTACCCATCATGGAGAAACAGAGGTACCTCATTTGACCCGCCTACCCCAATTTGCCCCACTCTCCCCTATAGAGGATACCGTAGGACTAGTAGATTTTACTAGTTTCTCTGTAGAATATACATGTTTCTAGAATGTTGTGTTGACTTCCTTAAGAACAGTGAACTATACCACCATAATGATTTAATGTACATATTTTCTATTTGTTTTTACACTATGGAGTTTATATTTTAACTGAATTTTTATTGTTATTAGTACATAATAAAAGTATAATCAACATATTCCGGGTAGTCCTTTTTACTGTTTTCAATGTTATTTTTACTTAAATTGGCCAACAAGGTTTTTGTTAGTTATTTTAACACTTCTTTTTTCTCCGTGTAGGACCTAGTTAATAAATTGGAAATCTAGGTAGAATTTATAAAGGGCTTCATCTGAAGAATATTCTTCAAATGAGCTAAAATTAAAAAGAAAATGTGAAACAAAATTTTTTTAGTGGAGAAGAATTAAAGTTAACTATTTGTTGATTAATGTTGTTTATAACAATTTAAATAAATTATTTTATGGTTTATTAATTATTTGCTAGTCATATTGGATCAATTTGAAATAATTTAGATCGTGTGCAGCAACGGAATAAGAAAATAAAGTTCTTTTTTTAATTGTAATATTGTATTAATTTGTTAACTTTAATTAAAACAAAGTACACTCAAATCGGTTAAAAATTGTAGGTTGTAGACATTTTTTAACAATAAATTGTAAAATAAATGTGACACTTCACGAGTTTTGATTCGAAAAATTTAATTTATAGTTTTAAGTAAAATTTTCTCTTACTTGACTCGGACTTTTTATATGTTTGTCAGTAATTTATCCGTAAATGGTCCCTAAAGTCTGTGTTTTTTCAATACTTTCACTGCTTCGAGTCCTGTTGTATATGCTTATAAAAAAGAAGTAATTTAAAATTAACAAAATATTTCATCAGGGCAAGTAAGAGTATTTTTAGTTTTGTCACTTTGAGCTATTAAAAGTTGTCATTGAATAAAGATTAAAAATCTCTGACATTGAGAATCGATTCACTACAGCAAATGATATTAAAATACATAACTCTTTTTTTATTATCGTTGAGTAAACCCTTGTCTTCTATTTTTTTTCAAATAAAGTATCAACAGCTTTAAATTATTAAATAATTTCTATTGATGATGTCACTATAAATTTTATTAATTCCAGTATTTCGCGTTGTTCAATTTTATTTAATTGTTCACCACTTCACAATATCTTTGAGTTATGAATATTTAATTTTCAATTTAATTTTGGGAAAAATGGCGATTAGTAGTTTATTTTTAATGTATTTATCTCATCTTATTCTGGTTACATAAAAATCCAGTGAATATCGATAATTTCACTAAATAGTGATAGCAAAGCATAGAACGAGCAGATAAGAAACAGACTAATAAATTTTAAGTGCTTTTCATACTATAATTATAGATGCTTGTATATACACAATATAATGCTAAACTGTTTCTAATCTGTTAATCGAATTCTCTCTTTCGATGTACCTGTACTAAATATATTCTAATCTACTGCAAGTGTATTTCCCATAATAGTAATAATACATCATTTTGTTTAATAGAAAAGAAAAAATATTAATTCATAACCTTCCAAAACTATTATCGATTAAATTTTTCAAATCTTCATTGTCTGGTAAAGTATTTTAAATATAATATTAATAATAAAAATAATACCGATTTTAATTTTAATATATAAATAAATATAACACAGCTTTTAAATAAATATACGATGTATTCCTTGAAGCTCGTCTCAGGTTACACGAATCGCCAACAATTATTAATTATTAAGTAAAGGTAGAAGTAGTTGACAATCTATTAGAATTATTTCTCACTTTAAGCTTCATTAAGATTTCATGTATATTTCATATAACTGTTTGATAATAATTGTTAAAAGATGGAATTCTACACTCTAAATCTGAATCAGTGAAAATTTCACTGATTTAAAATCAGTGGCCCAGTTTTCTTTAATTCATCAGTAGAATTTCACTGAGAATCAGTTTAAAGCACTGCTTGTTAGTGAAATTTCGCTGATGAATTAAAGAAAACTGGGCCACTGATTGAAATCAGTCAAAACTTTCACTGAGTTTTTTAATTTACAACTCTTAAAATACAAAAGTTATAATTCCATATTCTCAGTATCTTTCACAGCACTCTTCTTCTTTATATTAAAACCATTTTTTTATTGAATTTGAAAGCAGAAAATATCGGGAATTGTTGCCGCGAAGTCCCGTGTAGAAAAATCTTCTGGAACGTCTAGAGTCAAGCCTGGCGCAAACCAGAAAGCGTCTAGCCTCGCAAGTCTGGAAGATCTGGTTTGGCCCAGTTCTGGTGCTGCTCAGCTACAAGTCAGACCGTAGCTATTTTGTCTGTTCTGGATTGTCTAGCCAGACCCAGCTCTGATTCTAGTCAGAATTTCTAGATTACTAAAATTTTTTAGTTTGCCACTTCTGGGCTGCGGCGAGCGATGCTAGTCTGGAAGGTCTGGCCAAACCCAGCTCTGATTCTAGTCAGACTTTCTAGAGGACTAAAATTTTTTTTTGCAACTTCTAGGCTGCGGAGTGCGATGCTGGTTTGCAAGGTCTGACCAGACCCAGTTCTGATTCTAGTCAGAATTTCTAGATGACTAAAATTTTTTAGTTTGCCACTTCTGGGCTGCGGCGAGCGATGCTAGTCTGGAAGGTCTGGCCAAACCCAGCTCTGATTCTAGTCAGAATTTCTAGAAGACTAAAATTTTTTTTGCAACTTCTAGGCTGCGGCGTGCGATGCTAGTTTGCAAGGTCTGACCAGACCCAGTTCTGATTCTAGTCAGAATTTCTAGATAACTAAAATGATTTATTATTTTGCAACTTCTATAGGCTGCAGAGAGCGGTACTGGTCTGAAGAGACTAGCCGATTTTAAGATATCAAAAGCCATCTAATTCTTTATCTAAAAAACTAGACAACAAGTCTCTAAAATTTAATATTTCTTCCACATAATATTTTCTACGGGAGAAGATTGTCCAAAATCACAACATTTTTCGACTTTTTAAGATCAATGTGTAGGTATAAAAAGTTGTAAAACATTAAAAATTAGTTTTTGAAGAGAATTTTAAAAATTTTTATAAAGAGAATTCCGTTTGAATTTTTAATGCAGAAGGTTCCTCGCAGAATTATTACTGAAAAATGAATTAAATTTGTTGTTAACAACTATAACAATTTTGCGGTAATTTATAGAAATTTTCGCAATAAATCATAAAAATATGTTCCACATAAATTACAATGAAAAATTTTTATTTTAGCAATTTATGGAAATTTTAGCAGTAATTTATGGAAATTTCTAGTAATTTTAGGGATAATTCATAAAGCAAAAAATTATCATTAAAATTTTGGATTTCAGCCATTTATGGAAATTTTCGAGGTAATTTATAAACATTTTGACGGTAATTTATGAAACTATGTAAAACAAAAACGAGAACTAAAAAATTTAACGTCGGTAATTTATGGTAATTTCCTCGGTAATTTATAGAAATTTTTGAGATAATTTATAAAACTATGTTAAACTCAAAGGAGAACTAAAAAATTTGACGTCGGTAATTTATGGTAATTTATGGAAATTTTCGCGGTAATTTATAAACGTTTTGACGATAATTTATAAAACTATGTAGGAGATAAACGAGAACTAAAAAATTGAACGTCGGTAATTTATGGTAATTTATGGAAATTTCCGCAGTAATTTATAAACGTTTTGACGATAATTTATAAAAATATGTAGGAGATAAACGAGAACTAAAAAATTGAACGTCGGTAATTTATGGTAATTTATGGAAATTTCCGCGGTAATTTATAAACGTTTTTACGATAATGTATAAAAGTATGTAAAACAAAAACGAGAACTAAAAAATTTAACGTCGGTAATCTATGGTAATTTATGGATATTTTAGAGCTAATTTATGGAAATTTATTTGGTAATTAACGGTAAATTTACTATGATGAGTTCAAATCAAGTTTTGTTATTTTTCTTTATGTACCATAACACGAAACTTGCAGTAGTTTCGTGATTACACAGTTAAACACTCTTTATTAATTGTAAGTGTAAAAGGTGTCGGAAATTAAAATTTATTTTCTTGTAGCTTCGATAGAGTAGTGGTTAGAGTGTTAGGCTAGGAGTCCGTAGGTCATAGGTTCGATTCCCCGCAATGTCAAATTTTATTTAGTTATAGGTTTGCGTTTATTCTGTGTCGTAAACATTAATTTGATTGAAAGTTAAAAGTTGATGATTATTACTTGTTTGCAAATACGAATTAATTTTTTTTATTATATTAACATTTAATTTAAATAAAAATTTCTCATATGTTTCGTTTAATAAACGATGTTGGAGGGCTGCTTTATTATATTTAGAAAACAGTAAATATCTATCTTGCGGTTGGCTAGAGCCTGGCTAGACTATCTGAATAGTCTGTCTATTCAGCGGCTGACCGTTTCTAGCGTTACACTTTTGGCCAGCCACAGGCCAGAATTACAGGTCAGCCACTAGTCTGGAAAATAGACGGTCTGGTCTGACTCAGGCCAGCGCCAGAAGATTTTTCTACCGTAAGGAAACTTCCAATCGTGCGACTGACTGGGTATAATACATACTATTTTCGATGAAAAATTACTACTTTCAAGTAGTAATTTTGAAACTGCTCAAGAAATAGTAACTTTTGCTTCTTTTTCAAAGACTTTTTACTCTTTTGAAAAATTATAATTTACTTCAAGGAATCTTAATTTTATTAAAAGCCTAGTAATATTTAAAATGTCCAGAGCAATTAATACTCTGAGCAACACCGACGGACGAAACATAGGGGAGACCGGGGCGTAATGGCTAACTTTTCACTCTTTGTTGTTTTACTCGGACACTTTTGTCCTAATTGAATGTTTATCTCTCAGAAAAGTTACTCTGGTATCTCAGCTTACTTTTAAGACTACGAACGTCCCGATATGACTCTTGCTTTTTATTCTACAGCAGTTTTTCTGGAGCAATGCAGAGCTCCAAAATACGCCCCTAACCGGGGCGTAATGAATAATGATTGCTAATTATTATCTACAGTTTCCAATTTTATTGTATATTGTAAATTAAGGTTCCTGGGTATTCCGTGAATGCTATTTTTATTCAGCAATACTTCTCCTATCGCTTTTTCAATAATATTCTGTGATATTGGCACTCTCTCAATTTTTTTGTAATTTCTCATTAAAATCGTAGCTTGAAATCTACTGTTTGTAAATTTTAGACCAAAACTTAAAAATTTTGTTAAAAACACCTAAACATACTTAAACTAAGTGACAAGTAACCGCGAAAACAAACCTACACTTCGCCGATATGGTACGTTGCTTTTTATACATAGCGTATTGCATTAGCCAACACGCCCCGGGAAAAAGTAGCCATTACGCCCCGGGGGTGTTCGGCAAATATTTGCCTTTTTTTTAACAATACCGGAAGTGTGAATCAAAAATCTCGAATTGTCCCTTAAAAACAAACGTGTCAAGATCGAAACCTCATTTCAGTTTCTTTTTTAAAGCTATTTTTCAAAAAAATAGAACGAAAAAACGAAAATTTTGAAAAGTTACTTTCGTATGTCAAAAATAGTTTTTCTACTATATTTCTTACAATAATGAATAAATATTAATGAAACTTCCGACAAACTTGCAGAATACCAAGTACAATAACTTGTCTATTGTGCGAAATTATTACAATTTACGGTTTTTAAACAAATTACAATTATTCATTACGCCCCTTAGCCATTACGCCCCGGTCTCCCCTATGCCAGCGCGCCTGCGCGTCTGTCTACATCTTGACAGAACAATGCTGGTGTAGAGAGCTATATATTTTCTCGTTTTCATTTTATAAATAAAAATAAAATAATCAGTGCGTCCAAAAAATATTTCTTTAAATAATTAACACTTTACATGTGTATTATTATTCATAAGTTTCACACTTTATTACATTCATTCTTACAATTAACAACATAACATATCGGAAAATCTTAACATCTATACAGATTCGAACCCTACCTAACTTATATCTAACGATACCTAGAAAATCGCACGCATTAATACTATAAGCCTCTCGGCTACGCAATCGCTATGGAAAAAATTTTTGGTTCTCGCATATATGTTTTTTTGATAAAGTGAATCATAAATTATATTTATCTAGACAAGTTACTGAATTAAAATATAAACATTTATAATAATAATAATAATAGTAATAATAATAATAATAAATAGTATTATTAATTTAAAATTACTCATTTTAGTTATTAAATTATTATTTGATTATAATGTTAATGATTTTATTTATTTGGGGTCATCCATACTTTAGGGGGTGGGGGGAGGTCAGCAAAATATCACACTCCATATTAAGTGTCTATGGAAAAAGCATCATGAGGGGGGGGAGGGGGTCTAGACTACCGAAAATATGTATCACATGCTTTAGGGACGACCCCTTTATTTTTTATTAATTAATTAGTACACTGAGAGAAATGAATGGCTGTGACTACTATTTGGTTAGTAATAACGTCGCTGCTAATTTTAATTAGTTACTGTTACTATTCAGTTAGTAATTCCAGCCATTTAGTTAGTAACGTAACTAATTAAATAGGTAAACCAACAAAAAAAGTAGTTGAATCAAATAATAAAATAAATGAGTATACTAATAGAAAATGGTAACACCAATCAATAAGTTAACAGCAGTATAGTTTATTAACTAAAAATAATCCTGGAAAAAATTGTTACCACAACTATTCATTTCTCTCAGTGTAGTTTATTAATAATTAATTAACTAATTATTAAGTGATTACACATGAATTGCATATTTTATAAATTAATAAATAATTAAAATGAATATAGGAATTAAAATTAAATAACTTAACTAATATGTATAAACTATAAAATACAAAAAAGAAAATGTTAAATTAAAACCATTTTTTTGGCAATGTACTCTTGACTATTTCAAATTTATTTGTGAATAATTTCGGATTTAAAATTAATAAAATTTAACTTTAATAATATTCATTTTTGAATTTGATAAAACTTTTTGCATGAGATTCTCATCAGAATTTAAATTAAATTACTCAAAAGAATTCGATTATCTTTACAAAATTTCAATAAAAAATTCTTTGAAAAATATATGAAAAGTTTCAACTTTCAAAAATGTTATCTTTTAAAATAGAAAAACTTTCACTTATTAACGCAAGTTAATAATAATTATAGTTAATAGCTAAAAAATGCGCGTGTAGTTTCTCCTGCTAATGTCCATATAGATAATTAATAATACTGTTTACCACGTATGTAATCACAATAAATATTTCAAATATTTAAGGGCATTTGAACCATTATGACGTCACAATTGATACAAAGCATATATTTTAATGCTGTGACGTCATAAAGGTTCAAATGCCCTTAAAAAAACAGAAGAAGAAGAAGAAAAAAAATAAATTTTGTGAAAAAATATAAAAATTAAAATTTTAGTTCATATAATATAATAATACATCCATTTATGCAACTGCCTATTATTCAATTTTTAAATTACATAAACATTTTTTTACTTTATTTACTAAATCCATTGCTTATTGTTCGTCGTCATCTTTAATACAGTTTAATTAAAAGAGAAATCATAAATTCAAAAAAGAAAACTATATTTATTATTTACTCTATTGTTGCTAATTTATTATTAATTAATAATTAACGACTATATATAACAATACCCAATAACAATAGAATCATTCAATCTGGTCTCAGCTGGGATTTCCTAACATTGGGAATTAATTGGTTTTAACGTTACAAGCCCAGTTTGGGCGCTAACTGGGTTGCCCACTATTTGGAGATTGGGAACCCCAGTTGGGACCACATTGGAGCCCAACTGACTTTTCCACACGGGATGTTCCGAAAAAGTCATAATATAATTGTTTTTCTATAAAACAAAAACTTAAAGCTCTCTTTCTCTATTTAAACTTTATTTCTTTCTCTAGCTGTGGCACAGAAAATGTTTGCGGAATGAAGGAATTCGACGTTTATCATTGTTGATACTAATAATAATAATTAATAATACCGAATGATAAATTCCTTTTCTTTAATTATAAATTATAATCTGTAATGTCGAATTCTCTAACAGGTAAAGTGCATCTTTATAAAACGGTAACTGCCCATGTTATCCCCTGGAAAACCCACGTTTCCCTCGAACCGCCTAAACCTGCGCCTTTTATTGTCCCACGAAGTCAAACCCAAAATTATTTTTGAATGAGTTTAAAACAGTTAAAAAATGTCTACTATGACAATTGAATATTCCTTTAAAAAAACAAAATCTTTGTTTTTAACCAATATTTAAGAAAAGGAATTTTTTCTCGGTTCTTTAGAATAAAACGTGATAAAGATTAAAAATAAATTCAATTTTTTAAGATAAAATTGAAATAATCAGTAAACATACATATCTAAATGTGCCTGTGAACGTTAAAACAATGAAAACAAACGAATGCAAAACACGAACAAGATAAAGTAATCGACGTGAAATATTTAATAACAAGTTTTTACGGCGATTTTTTTTGCAGATACAATATTAAGAATTTAAAAATGCAAAATTAAATATTTTTCAGATTAAAAGAAACGAAGGAAAATAAATATTTATTTTTTTCGATTAATATAAAAGTGAAATAAAAACAGAAAATAAAATCTGACTTAATGGACAAACAAATATTGGAATTAATTCATTATTCGGATGATTCAGGTTTGGAAAAAATTACTTTAGACACATAATACAACAATAATAAATATTAGTAAAAATTATTAAAAACCGCTGCCAAGTTACATATTTTTGTTATAATTTTGGTGCCCATTTTATTCGTTTTCTTAAATCTCGTTGCGTTCATTTCATAAACACTTTGCTTCCTCATAGATATGTTAATTATAATAAAGTTTAAATTTTGAACAATTATTCTCAATTGCTGTAATATTTTTTTCTCTTTATTTGATTAAAAATTTAGTTTCGATACATCAGCTATATTTTAATTTTTATGGCATATTATGACTTTAATTATTTTCTTTTTTAAAATTTTAGACATGATTTAGAAAATAATATTTTTCAACTTTTCAAAGTTACTTCCACATTAAAAAATTTTTGTTCTAAATTTTCATCACAATTTCTTTTTTTTTAAATATCAATAACTTCTTTATTTCTAATCAAATTAGCTTCAAAAATAGGTTATAAAATAGGAGCGTTTTTTAATGCTCTACAAGTTGGTAATTATAGTTTCAAAGTTATTTCTACACTGAGAAAAAAAATTATTTGATTCAAAGAAATTTTGTTTAAATCAAACTTAAAATATCTTTGCTATACAGTCAAACATATTTAAGTTTAATTCAAACATATTTTCTAGTTCAATTTAAGAGATTATATATTGAAATCAAACATAAATTGTGATTGATTTTAAATAATCAGTAGTCAACTTTAAAGTTTGATTCAAACATAAAATTTTTTAAACATAAATTTTGTTTAAACCGCAACAGAAAATATGTTTAAATTAAATATAATTATTTAAACAAAAAATACATTACAATCAATGCAGTAGATATTTTTTATATATTGAGATTAAACTTACAAACTAATTTCAATTAAACAAAATTGTTTAACATTATTTTTGTGTTTCATTTAAGTATAATGTTTTCTCAGTGTACATTTTTCAACAAAATTTTCAAAAAAGTCTTATTTTCCAAAATTTTTTATTTTTAAAAGTTTAATATCTCCGGTGAATATGGACGAAAAATATTCATTGAGGGCTCAAAAGATGCGTCTAAAAAAACTCTACAAAATTAGAGAAAATGAAAATGTGATGTTTACACACACACACACACACACACACACGGAATTACATTTTTAAAAAATGTCATTTTTGAACTCCTGAGGTCAAATTACATAAAGATATTTTTAAAAAATCGAAGTTGAAAATTTTGGTAATACAATGCTTCCTCTATATGAGGAAGCAATATTAAAAATTATTAAAATTGTTAAATAATTTTCTTATTTATTTATTCTTTTTTTGAATATCGTGCTAATCTAGTTTGTTAAATTGCCGCCTAGATGACATGAAAATTCTCTCACAAACGAAACGAAGAGAGTAAAGTACATAAAGTAGGGTAAAGTGCGGATAGATGCCCCCAGTTCGAAAATTACATCTAAATTCAATAAATATTGATATTTTTAAATGACTATTCGATTTTTCTACACTATTACTATTCATCATTAACATATGTAAGGACCAAATACCTGGAATAAACAATAAATGAATCAGAACGAAAATGCGAAAGGTCTGCATTTGGCCATATATCCCACCTGGGTGGGTAAGACGCCCCCTGCTGTAAGTTAATATCATTTATTACAACAATTATTATAAAAAATGTAAAACGCGGATCTAATATGTTTCTCTGGTTAATTTGAGACAAGAAAATAATTGCAAATATTTTCTTACGTGTTAAAAATCCTTGATTCTCGTAATAAGAAATTTTGTACAGTTTTTTGAAAATTTTTGCACTCTTTTAGCAATCTGAAATTTTCACATTATTGTAACTAATAACCCCGAGGTGCTAGCGGGCTGGAACTTTACAGAGAAATTATTATGACCAATAGGTATAAAAAGAACCAATAATACATAAATATTGTTTTATTCCATATTGGAGATCTGAGAAAGGGGGCATCTATCCGGGAGGGGCATCTATCCGCACTTTACCCTATGGTTATGAAATATAGGATATTATTTGAAAAAATGTTTTATACTTAAAAATTAGAAAAATATTTTCGAATTACAATTTTTTTGAAGGTACACTGAGAATACAATATATATTTGAATTAAACATAATTATCTTTGTTATACAGTCAACCAAAAATTATCTTTGAATTTAACATAATAATTTTGATTGAATATATAATAAATTTGATTCGATAAAAATGATGTTTTATTCAATTGTAAAATATGCTTAATTGAAACATATTTTTTTGATTGACTACTTATTTTTGAATTAAAAAAAAATTTTTCTGAGTGTAGAGTTCGAAGTTTATTTTACCGTTGTATATATATTTGATGCTCATGACATACACCTGCGCACGTAGTAATAATGATGATAATAATAATAATTGACTCGATGTAATATACTTTCACGAGAGTGCCAATTTGAATGAACTCGAGTGATTAATCTTGAAGGAAGTTGCACAGTTATCACATATATATATATATATATGTTCCCGCACTATAGGAAAGATGTGGTGAGGGTTGTGGTATAATGTCAGCAAAGCGAATCTTTATTCTTGCCGTTATACCATGAAATGGATGCATCGATACTGATATTGAATTATGCAACCTCTGTGATGGCAATGGAATGGAGATGCAACCCTCTGTCTTTATGAGTTTGCCACCCTTTCCAAGTAGAACCTTTATTTGCGAGACTTGGTGATAACTATAATGGTCATTTTCATGATATCAAATACGCCATTATCGTTTACACTGTATTTTACTTGATGATGTCGTCATGTTGTGGTTTATGATCCTCTTTGACCCGAATTAATAATATAATATTTTTCGAAAATACAAACCAAAAAATTCTATTGTATTTACCCAAAATTATTTAACATTTATGAATTTCAGTAACTATTAAGTACAAATTTACACAATTATTTTTCTACAAATTTTAATTAATTAAACATTATTAGTGTTCTTAATTTTCATTAATATCAAAATACTTTTAGTTTTGAAATCTTGTTTGTCTGTGTATTTGAAACATGGTTAATTTTATGGCCCTTTGCATGATGAAATTTTTGTCCCCAAAAAAAAAGAAAAAAAATCTATCCATCACCGTAAAAAATAGTTGTCAGTTATTCGTGCTTTTCAGGTAGAGAGTATTTTTAAATATATTTCCACGACAAAAGGGAAAAAAGGATATTGATACAATTGATGGGCTGGATTTATATTAATATACACCAAAATTCATTGAAAAAATGATTATAAAATAAAAAATCCTTTTTTTTAGTAGTTGCAATTTTGAATTTTATCAGACAATTTGTTATTTGTTTTTTATTTTATATTGTTCAACCTCGATCTAGAAATACAAATCTGAAAATTAGCAAAGAGGGATTAAGTGAATTATTTTCGTAACTTTTAATAATAATTAATTTTACAATAAATATTTTCTTCTTATTGAAACACATTGTTTAAATGATAGAAAAAGTAAAATAACAGAAAACAGAAGATAATAGAAAGTAATAATTCCACTTTTTATCGAAAGATAAATTTTTTATTAGCTACTTTACTTTTTTTAAAAGAGGGGAAGAAAACATTTTTATTATAGTAGAATAGTAGAAAGAATTAAATTGTTAAAATGTTTAAACAATTTATGAAGTTAGATTAAAAAAAACGTGCATGTAAAAAAATGTACACTTGAAGCTCCTATCACGAGAATTGAAAAAGTTTGACCCAGTTTTACAAAGCGAAATTTATTTCAGTTTAGGAGGTTTAAACGGAAATCTCTTTGTAAGCAACTTGATTCTGAATTTAAATATTTTTTTGTATATATTCAAAAGTATCTATGAACTTAAATGCCAAATATTGTCTTGAAATACAAATTCAAAAATTAATCCAGAGTTTACCACAGGTCAGGGAATTTAGAGAAAGTAGAATTCGTCAGAGAAGTCAGGAAAATGTTAGTGATTTTTATAAAAAGTACTGGGAAAAATTAAACTTTTAGAATTAATAAAAACATTCTGAATTTTTCAGTCTTTGCTTGTCTCAAAGATTATAAAATTACTACCCATTTTTAAAAAGTTACAAATTATTTCAGAAATTCAGTTATTTTCAAATGTAATAATAATCTCTATAATTCAATAATTTGAAAAATTATTTAAAAAATGTTTGGAAAAATTTCAATTACTTAAAACAAAGTTTGAATAAAATTCTGCTCAAAAAATCAACTATTTTAAAAGTTTTTAATGAAATATTTCGTAAAAATTCGATTGTTTTTATAAACAATATTCATATGGAAAAATAATAATGAATTAATAGTTATTAAAAAATGAAATTCTTTGTTTTCAAATAATTTTACAAGTACAGAAATTCATAAATAAATTCATAAATGAATGTAATAGAACATTTTTTTGAGTATCTTATCATTTTTAGAGTAAATCAGAATATTTTATAGAGTCAGGGAAATATTCAACATTTTTTCTGTAATTCAGGGAAAAGTCAGAGAAAAAGAACAATAAATTTTTGTGTCAACCTTGTAATTGAGAATTGAAATTCGTAGTTTGAAATTCATAAAAGTTAAATCTATTTTAACAATTTTTTCTTTAATTTGTTTCAGGTGATACGGACTTAAGAAGCTGATTGTAATTTTATCGTGAAACTTTCTGTGATACGGCAATTTTCTTATTTTTGAAAACATTCCAAAGACGAGAATTATTCCATTTTTCCCACATTAGACAATTTGAAAAACAAGACAGAAAAAAGGAGTAAAGAATAAAAAGAAAAAAATAAAGATAATCCAGAGAAAATAATTTTTTTCGGTTGTGAAAGAAGAAAGAGGAAAACAGTCTGGATGGACAGCGATGTTTCGCAAATGGTACACAGAACGTGGCGACAACAATCTCCGACCACCAGACATTCGAAAATAGTGACTCGAGTCTCGAGGCTACATCTCAATTCAACTCGGAAAATTTTGGACGTTCGTCGTCTTCATTCGATATCCCCCGGAACGACGATGATGAAACTTTCAAGACTCATGAAAAACTCCCGTACAGTTTCAGCTTTCATCACAAATTGAAAAAGAAACGAAAATCCGAATTCAATGGCCCACTAAATAAAACGCAAGAGCACACTCTAAAAGTTTCGAGATCTCCTGAATTGTACGTATCACCAAACGCCGATGTTAAGTCACCGGAACTTCACAGAACCGAGACATTTCTTAAGAGATTTGTCAAAACATCAAAGGATAATTTAACCGAAAATTGTGAACGACTAGTGAGGAATATTCAAAAAAGTCCCAGTCTTTTAAAGAAGAAACTACATTTCACCTGGAGTAGTGACAGTTTAGGTAGTTCGAAAAGTGGTGACAAACCAGTACCGCCGATTAGACGAAAGAAATCAACGAGACGCAAGAAGAATTCTTCCTCTTGTCTTGAGAGAGGAGAGAGTTTCACAGAAGAAGAAGAAGAAGAAGAAAATTTAGCAGTAGAAAAAAAAGAGCGACCAACATTTTTTCTTGAACCAGAAAAGGAGGATTCAAATTATACTCACACTTTCGAAGCACACAATTCAAATGTCGATGAGGAATTAGCTAGATCACAAAGTGTTTCTATTGAAGATGTGGACGATATTATAAGATCCGAGGACAACTTCAATCTCCTTCAGGAGCGCTACCTTCTGAGGAAACATTTAAAGACATTTGAAAATATAAAACAAAACCAAAATTGTGAAAAGAAATCTAAAAGTGAGGAGAGCTTGATAAAGATTGTTGACAACGATTGTTGGAGATTGAGAAAAAATCGTAATAGACAACATCGAGATTCATTTCTCGGGGAGGAAGATCAAGGTCATTGGAGAGTCGATAGGAGACTGAAGAAACTGAAATCGTCACCACCACCGGACGAGGTTCAGGTTCAAAGGTCCAAGTGGCTCGAGCAGATTCCCGATAAGCAAGGGTCAGATAAGCAAGGCCTCACCACCAACAACAACGTGACTCCGATCAGTAACGATTCGTTCGCACCGCTGAACGTGTCTGATGTTTCGCTTCTTAACGTAAAATGTCGACTTGCAAATTTCACGAATGCACAGGAACGCGACAAAAGTGGGGGAAACGCGATTATAACTTCACTGGAAGAATCACTTTGTCGAGATTCACTCGGTCACACTCGGTCAGATCAGAATTTTAGGACGACGACAACAACAGGTGAGAAGTCGACAATTCGTCTATTCGATACAATTGAGAGTAATGTTTACCAATTAACAAAAAGTGATTCAGAAAATAATTTACAGTCAGCAAAGAAAAGTGATGAGGAATTCGTGAGAAGGGAATTAAGAAGAGATTCAAAGAATCAAATTGGAAGTAAAGAGAAAAGGGGAATAAAGGAAGTGGGTAAGAGAATTTTACTGAGAAAATCGCAGCGAGTGAAAAAACGACAGACAATGAGGTTGGCAGTTAAGATTATCAGAATGCGAGAAAAACTTATTGTTGGCTTAAGTGCTTTTGCAATTTTATTCACAATTTTTCTGGTCATGGACCTGCAATTAGATCTTGGATACAGTGGACATCATCTTGTGTCGAGTCACGGTCGAGTTAAATTTGGTGACGATCCTAATCGTGACACTGTGTATAATAATTTTCGACGAAAATTCCTGCAGAGGGTGAATGTGAGTAAGGAGCAATCGGGTGGTGGTGCTGGTGATGTGTCAGCGGGGGGTAATTGGCAGACTGTGAAAGGAAATAGTGATACTACGAAAGCAAAAGAGAGAACGGAAAAACCAAAAGTTCATGATAGTTTTGCGGATCTCAAAGCCATTCTTTTGAGTATTGAGACTGATGAGAATAGTGTTGTGATCAGCCATCAGGAGGATGTTAGTAATAGTCCGACAATTGGGGAGATCAGGAGGATACCGTTAAGGTAGGATTTTCTCAGTTAATTGGTTATTTCAATTGAATCAATTTTTTTCAATGTATCAATTAATTTTTATCTAACTCAATATTTTTCGAAGCAATAAATTATATATGTCAATTAAATACTGAAAATGGTGATTCAAATACAATTTATTTCATTTAAATTTTTTAAATTTGAATTAGTAAAAATAGATCGATTTTTTATTGAGAAATAAATAATTCTAATAATTATTTATTTATTTATTAAAAAATGAATATATCATTTTTCCAAAATAAATATATAAAAAATATATATAATGTTTCATTTGCATAATATTAATTATAGTTGAATAGTAAACTACCATTATCTGCGTAATTTATTTATATTTGCGGTGTATTATTATAATAATAAATTTTCTATTAATAAATTTGTTGCTAAAAATTATAAATAAATATATTACGATTACTTTAGTATGAAACATATTATTCGTTTATTATGACAAATTTTATTTATTTAATAAAAAATACATAAATAATTTGATATTTATTTATTTAAATTTTCTATAATATATATATTTTTGTGTTTCATTTAAGTATAATGTTTTCTCAGTGTATGGCGGAAAAATAAGTTTTATGTACTAACTCTTGACACAAACCATCTAGAAATATGCAGCTGTTAAAATTTGGAACTAAATTAAAGTGAGTAGTTAGTTATTGCAAAATTAGGATACATACTATTTGTTTAATTTTCTGATTACAAAATTAGAAAAAAATACAAGTTTCTAGATAGTTTATGTTAAGAGTTAGTAATTTAAAACAAATATTTGTTTAAACAATTACCAAAATGGTAAATGTAAATAAAACCGTTATGACTTAAGATAACAAATAAATAAATTCATCTGGATAAGTTGCAAAATTTTGAAAAATTGCATCTCTGTTGGTGTACTCCAAATAAAAATTAGTAATTAACAATAACAAATCGTTTAAACAACTATGATTATTAATTAATTTTATAAATATTAATTGAGGAGCATGATTCTAGAACCGGCTCCTCAATTAAGAATATTTATCAAATTCTATATGTAATCACTTTATTTTCATCAAAATTGTTATAAGTCTTAACTGGATCTCCTAGCTAGTACCAAGTTGGGACCAGGATATATAAAAAGGGTTGCCAAGTTAGTTCCAAACTAGGGCCAATAATCATTTTTGACATAGCATGGTGATTTCTATACACAGGATATCATTGTTGTAAATATTTTTTTTAATACTATATTAATTAGTTCATTATTAAAATATTATTTTCTCTATAATGTCAAAGCAGTGAAATTTTATACTTTTGTTTTGTTTATTGTTTTTAATAAAATAATTTTTTGTGTTCAGTAGAACTCATTCTTGTTAAACTGCATTAAATTAAATTTTATGAAATTGAATTTCATAGATTTTATTTAAATTTAATTAAATTATGTGAAGAAGCACTCTGCAAAATTTCAGAATGATTGGTCAAGTAGATTTTGAGTTATCGCTTACACGGATTTAAAAAATGACAATAAATTTCAGAAAAATGCTTTAACCTTTATGGATCGGATGCACAATGCGTGTCGTTTGGCGTTATCTTTACACGTTAAAACGCAATTATGGTATTTTTCGACTAAAGTCGGTAGAAATGATTGATGAAAAGTAAAAGAATTTCCATTTATTTGTATTGAAATTTCACTCTCATTAAGCTCTTAAAGAGTTTCAAGGAAAGAAATGATATTCAAATTATTATTTAATTATGAAGCAAGAAATATTTAAAGAAAAGAATAATTGAACTATTAAGGTAAATGCGTCAGTAGTGTTCGGCAGCTTAAGGAATTTTTCAATTTTAAAATGACTAATTAGCAGTTTCAAAGGCAATTTTTCTAAATGAAACAAATTTTATTGATTAAAGGGGATTATAAAGAAGAGTAATTAACATCACTTTTTATTAAATCAAATACTATGTAATATTTATTTGCATTTAAAGTCGAAAATATGCAAATGCGTTAGTAATCGGCAGGTACGAAAACTGACTGTAACAGTAATCGGTCGTCGATGCCAATGTCGCGATATTGAAACTTACCAAAAATATTGTTTATTCATGCATAAAATGACTGTGTGTCTTATTTTTTGGTAAAGTTGTGACAACCTGCCGACGACTAAAGCACTGACGAGCACTGGCGCATTTACCTTACTTAATAATAAGTTGCAACATTTCTAAGATAGTGTTTGTTTAGTTTTTTCACTTGATTTTTTTTACAGTTGTAGCATTTTCAGTGTATTGAATGTAAATAAAATTTTTATAATAAAATTTTTTAATTATTTCTGTATTTTGTATTATTAAATATTATTTATATTTTATGTCGGGTCGAGCTCGAGTTTTTTCGATGTATCAGGTATCCGATATTTTCGGGTACTCGATTTCATTCGGGTTCTCTAAAAATTCAAGTACCCGAAATAATTATGTATTTTTAAAAATTTGTTATTGCGAAATTAAGAACTTGAATATTTTCACTCTCTAAATTTGAATTAGCGAAAAATCGCTGATTATGCAGCTGATTCAATCAGCATATATACACTAATGAAACAGCTGATTCAAATTTAGAGAGCAAGCTTTACAAATTCGAAAATTCGGATTTTCCCAGGTTTTGAGTATACCCGAAAATTTCAAGAACCTGAATTCAGTTGGGTTCCCAAAAGATTTCGGGTATGTAAACAAGCTTGACCCGGCCAGAGCTCGACCCGAACTGACTAAGCTCGAATCGACCCGATCCGAAAAGTGGTCCTACGCGGAGTGATCGTTAACTTCAACACTTAATTAATTTGAAAACCGAGTGATAAAATCATCATTATTAATTATATACACTGAAAGAAATTTTCCGTCATTACTGCCATAATTATGACTTATTCTGCCAGAATGAATCACTTTATTAAAATGAAATACAACTGCCAAAACAGTTTAGTTAATCCAGCCATACGAATGAGAGAAACAAAGGACAGTAAGTGTGAATCAGCCTTCACATGTCTAACATAACCTAACTTATGTGCTAATCTGACAGATTGTATCACTTGTTCAACCAAAATCCATGCAAAATCCTTAAACAGAAGTTTATGGCTGAATTCTCGAAAGCATTTCTTTCAGTGTACCTATACTCGTTTATCAAGTATTATTAAAATAATAATAAATATATAAAGGTAATATTAAAATAATATTATACTTGTTTACCCTTCAATTTTATATTTAGTTTTGCTCTCTAAAACTAAATCAGTGAAACTTGACTGATTTTCAGTTAAAAATAATTGAAATTTCTGTGACTTTTTCATTGGTTCCACTGATTCAAATTCCGAGAATAGAGTCACTGATTCCCAGTCAAATTTAATTGATTCTCAGAGAGATTCCACTGATTCAGTTTTAGAGAGTAAACTAATGTTTTTTACAAAGTTTCGGTGCAATTACTTTCTTTATTCGTTTTTGCACAGAATTATTTTTAGGTATTTTTGGATTGTCAATCATTTGTTTATTTAATTACTTTTTCCACTAAATTACTCTCTAAATTTGAATAAGCGAAATTTCACTGTTTCACAGCGATAAGTATACAACTAATTCCAAAAAGCGTATATACGCTAATTAATTAGTGAAATTTCACTGATTTTTTAGCGAAATTTCACTAATTCGCAGCGTATATACGCTAATTGGAATCAGTTGTATACTTATCGCTGTTTCAGATTTAGAGAGTATATATATTTTATAACTCAATTTGTATATGAGACATTTCACGTGTAATGTTCTAAGTTTATATTTCAACTTCTTGAAAAAAATTTAAACTCTGGGAATTTGATGATCTATCAAGTAGAAATTTGTTCCAAAAAACGTTTTTGACTTTTACAAAAATTTGGAGGGGGTAGAGGGGGTCAATTTTACCCTTTTTGCTGTACACCGTCTACTTTTTCAATGTTTTCTGTCCACACTTGTAATGGGAAAAATTTTGTTGAATAATATGTTTCTGAAAGGTTTTTTCATGCTCTTTCCAATGGTAAATTTTCTTTTTTAATATTTTAAAAATTGACCCTAATTTTTGATAATTAATATTTAATTTTCAATTTCCCAAAAATCGGTCCGTTTTATTTGAAAGTAAATTATTGCAAACAAAAGCTGACAAAGTTTTTCCCTATCTGCCTGTAAATTTGCAAAATGTCCTTTTTTTTGTTTTTGAGTTAATAAATTTCGAAATTTTCGAAAAAGTTAAAAACTTTTTTTGGGATACATTTCTACTTGATAGAACAACTAATTCCCCGAATTAAAATTTTTTTTAAGTAGTTGAAATTTCAACTTAAGACATTACATGTGAAATGCCTCACATTCATTTAATTGGGTGTTTTCTCATTTTAACTTGCATATCTTTTATTTATTTTATATTGTAAAAGTTAGGTATATTGAACTTTTTAAAATTATTTGTGTCATTTATGTATTTATTTGATTCTTTATTTAGTTCTTTAATAATTCTTGTGGTATGTATAAAAAAATTTCTTTTTTTGAGAACAAAAAGTTGTTTGTGTACTTAAAACACTAACATCTTCGGACGAGAGTTAGGTAAACGGAATTTCTTTGTCCGGAAGATAAGATTATCTATCTTAATATTAATAGAAAATAGAGGACGATCAGAATCTTTAAAACTTTTAAAAACTCATCATTTTAATTGTTTTTTCGTTTATTTATTTAATTTTTAATTTATTCCTTTCTTAAAAATAAAAAATTTCGAAATAAAAAATAAAAAAATCGAAAAAATTGTCTTTCATTGAATCGATATAAAATTCTCAAGTAGGAAAAAGAATTTTTATTTCTCCAATTATTATCTATATAAATAAAATTCAAGCTTCGGAGTGAAAAATAATGTTAGCGAAATTAAATAACAATTGATCGGTCTAGAAATATTTATTTTAATCAAATGATTTTTTTGCTTTTTGTCGAATCTCTCTCTTTCTCTCTATATTATTTCTTATTATTTGAAGGCATATTATTATTATAATTAATTAATATTAGGTTTTAATACATTAATATTTTAACGAAATTAAATATTAAATCATGATTATTAATAATTATTAATTAATGATTAATGATAATTAATAATAATTATTAACGATTATAAATTATTATTATTATTATTATTATGACATTAATCACATATATTCTAAGGAAGAAAAGTGAGAAATTTCAATCGGTAGAATTTTTTGATAAGGGATAAAAAATATGATTGCAATATTGCAAATAATAATTAAATTGAAGAAAGTTAGTGCTTTTAATTTGATTTAAGAGAATTATAATAATGATTGTTTTTTGTGTATAATTATCAGAAGTATCTGTGTCAGGAGTCTTTACACAAGATTAACTCGCGGAATTGTGAACATTAAAGCATAATATATATGTATAATGCACATTATAATCGACACAAGAGCGTAAAGTAAACGATTTAGAAGAACGTATATGTATGTTACACGTAATAAGGCACACGTTATTGAGCGCCTCTGTACATTAAAAAGTATCGCGTGTTTGTATTGGTGAACGAGAGGAGAATTTTTATTTAGAGAATCGCGCGCATTATCGATATTGCGAGAATAAAACGTGTGTATCAATAAGTTCCTCATATAAAGCGATTGTTTGCAACTTATTTGCTGATCGCTTTTAGATGTAATGTCATTCAATGAAATTTTCCTTTAGCTGAAAAAAAACTTTTTTTCTGTCTCGATGAGATTTCAACGCCTGTCTCTGAGAGAGGTGTGAAGATAAAAAACAAAACAAAAATTCTCTTCCTTGGACAAAAAAAGAGAGAAAGAGATGGAAAAACATTTTTAAAGTTTGCTACTTATAAGAGAAGTTTCAGGAACGAATATATCTTGTCTTTTTATAATGTTTTTTTTGACAAAATGAGGACAAAGTGTGTTGATAAAAGCAAGAACTTAGTACTCTTTTATTACTTTCTCAAGTTGTAATTGTTTATGCACAGGTTTTTTTTGTTGGAAAAAAGTCGCACGCTTTAGTCTCTTGTTTTGTGTTAGGAAAGCTTAAAAAGGGTTTAATCTGAATTAGCAAAAATAGAATAAGATTTTTATGAAATCTATCTAAGTTAAGTTAAGTTAAAATATTAATAAGTTTTCTTCACAGTGACAGTATATGTAATTTGTAATTTTGTTATTAATTATTGTTACACTGAAAAAAATGATATTGTCAATTCTGACATACGAGTATGGTAAGGACGTTTTGCTGAAACTGCAACACTCTATGGCTATTCCATATCCACCGAAAGAAAAAATTATAAGTTACAGGCATAATTTAGGTTATGTTACCCATGTAGTATTGCTGGAATATAGAAACAGCCCAACAGCATGAAGTAGTATAAGGAAACCGAACGAAATACATTATAAATGGGCCAGATTTCGGTATCCGCTTAGAAGGTGAAAAATACTGAAAGGAACACTGGCACTGCGCATGGGAAAAATGGAAAACACAGTTTATTCTCAATTGATAGAATTATAACACTGAAAATAACACTATAATTATTTTACTTTGATAATATTCAAAAAATATTAGGAATACATGAAAACGTATATATGACACACATGAATAAGTGAAATATAAACAAATAATATAGGTTATGTTTTGTTCTTCTCATAGTCAACAATTTAACCACATGCAGCGCTGGTGTTCCTTTCGGTATTTTTCACCCACTATTCAGGTACCGAAATCTGTCCCACTTTCAATACAAAATTTGCATGGTCAAACTAGACAAAAATAGGTATTCCTCATTTTTAAATTTATCTCATTTAACCTAACTATTAAGGTAAAATTAACACTTGTTTTGTAAAAACTTGACAGAAATTTTGAAACTAAGCAAAATTCCTAACATACCGAAATCATTTCTTTCAGTGCAATATTATATGTAAGAATTGGCCATAGTTCTGGCAATACCAAAAATATATTAAATTATTCAATTCTCATATTTAATTCTCATTTAAAACTTATTTCTTTCCACTCATATTGTATATTTTAATATTTCAGTCGTATAATTCAATTTTAATTCTTCCAATTATTGAACATAATTATATTTCCTAATTTTCCCGTCAAAATAAGAAAGCAAAAACCAGTGATCGCAAAATAGAAATTTAATGTCATTATTACCGGAACAACAAAATTGTTTAAGAATCTATTTAGAGAAATGAAATTAGAGCATTGAAAAATAAAAGCCAAAAAGTATTCGAAAAATGTCACTATTACAATTGAGACAAAACTTAATTGGTCAATTATCTATAAATAGAGAGAGAGGTATATGTATATAAATATATATAAAATTTTCTCAGTGTGTATATGCACCTGTTTATGTGATTAGGGGCTGGTCGAGTGAACTAGTAATTAATGGTCGCACTGATTGCATTTACAACGCAAATTTATTAACCATTATTATCGTCATCATCATGGATTTCTGATAAATATAAATTTCTATATTGTACATATTATGCGTATCTAATTAATAGGTGGTTTACATACAACATTTAAAGCAAACATTTGATTTTATTATTTTGATTCGGAAATTTAATTAATATTCAAATTTTAATGCAAACAACAGAAATTATATTATACTAGCCAAAATATCGCGCGTGTAGTTTCTCTTTCTATTGTCAATGAATATTTAACAATAGTTTTTATTCAAAATTCTCATTTTTTTATAAAATAAAAAAAACATTATATAATCGGATACGAGAATGAAAAATCGTGTTCCTTAAGAGCATCCGGGAAAAATTGTCTCCAAAAAGTGTTTTCCCGCCTATCGTCTCACTTCTAAGTAGTTAGAGATATCTCGTTCGGATTTATGCAGGATAATTAGGGGAATTCGTGCTGATTTTGAATATTCTCGAAATTTGCAAGTAATTTTTTAAATAAATATTATAAAATATTATAAAATATTATAAAATATTATAAAATAAAAGAATATTCTAAAAGTTGTATTTTTAGCGAAAGTGGGGGACAATATGGCGGCGAGCATATATAGACAAGTGGATCTATGTGTCGGTGGTCTAGGAGGTGGCGTCAATTCTCGGTAGTGATCGCGACTTGAACTACGAAAATGTCTCCAACCTCAAATTACTTGACTTTTAATCGCAAATAAAATAATTTCCTCAGTGAGTCTTCTTCTAACACCTCTCCAAATATGAAACGAAAATATTTTATCCTCTCAAAATGAGACGGTGATACCAAACCGATAGAAACCCCATTTTTTCCTATGTTTAAACAATTTTTTTAAATTATATATTTATCAAAATTTTCCAAAATTTTGAGAGAACCGCTTGTTCCAGAGCATTAATCTTTATATTTATCAAAAATTCCCGATTCAAAATATTCTTTTCTTTTTAAATGAGACATCGATCACGAAAACACTTTTTGGGGACAATTTTTCCCGGATGCCCTTAACAGAAATATTTTCTTTCTAAGAAAAGCAATAATTTGTTAAATTCTATAATTAAAAATAAGAATTCTACAAAATTTTTTCTTCTCTTCAAAATGAAGCTCATAATTATTGATATTCAAAAATAGAAAATCTGCAAAATGTTTCCTACAAGTTGAAATAATGCAATTTTCGTATTAATATAATTGTGACGTTCCACGGGGAAAGGGACCTTATAAAATCATATGAATATTATGAAGAAAGCTTTTGGAATAACCGAAATAATAATCAAAAACTTCCCAACTCTGGTACGGTACTGACTGCCGGTTTAGGCGCAGTAGTGAATCAGAATATTCTTTATTGTCTGGGGAAAAAGTAAAAATGTTGTCTCGACAGCAAGGAAATGTCAGAGAAAAACAAATTCCAATTATTTTAAACCCTGGATGGAATTAAAAAAGAATGAAAAGTGATATAAAAAATGGAATATACATATGTGGACGTCCATATGAAAAGGGCCCATTTTGTCGGTTCTAGTTGTCGAGTTATTTGCAATTTAATACTTTTTTGAGAAAAACCTTAATTTTTTAAAATTTTATATTATCAATCTACATGTTTTGACAAGTCGAATTATGAGGTTTTCATTAATTTATCGTTAATTTAAGTGTTTTACTTTATTGATTCTTTAGAAAAAGAAAAGGGCCCATTTTGTCGGTCATTTGCAAAAATATTCCGTATTTTTTAAATGGAGGGTCAAAAAAATTAAAACCTCTTGATTTGTCATCTTTAAAGTACCCTGAACTCAAAACAATTATTATCTGAATAACTTCCCAGAAGAACCAGAGATATTGATGTTAGAGTCTTTGATTACGTAGTCGTAAAAGTCAAAATTTCGATGTTTCGGCAAATTATTCATAATAGAGACTTTTAAAAAATGTTAAATAAGTTTAATTTTTATTCTTTATCTTCAAATGACACAATAAAATTGTTCCCAATCATTAATCTTGTAAAAAAATGGTTTATTAATAAGAAAATCGTCTTTTTTTAGAAAAGGGCCCATTTTGTCGGTTTTTTGTATTTTCAAACAGAAAGGGGGGGTGGGGTGGTTTTAAAAATTTGAAACCTATTGGTTTTTCATCTTTATGCACAGCATAGACTAGTTAGTGTGCGAGAAACAAGATATTATTAGGATGGAAAATGAGGGAAATGAAGAAAAGTGAACAGTGCGAGTTAAGTTATAAGGTTAGGTGAGTTCGGGATATTACAACCTGTCACCAGGGTGTACCTGACATAAATTATTTCTGAGCAAACATTACTCGTGGGATTTGCGCTCCCTCTGATCCCCTTCCATCTACACACACTCTTTGTGTCGTGCTCTATGATCCTAGGTGGTTACAAGTTATTCAGTGTATTCCCTAGGACTACGACATTCTCCATTGTTGAGTGTGAAATAGCTAGAAAGGGATGATGAAGAAAGAATATGAGAGAGTGATATATATATATATATATATATATATATATATATATATATATATATATATATATGGGGGATTTCGCGTCAAGTGATCAAGGGGTCTTTTGGTGCAATGTTTATTTCAATAATTTTTTACTCTTAAACAATTAAACATACAAATTTGACAAAGTACATTTTGGAAAGGTTTTTTCATGCTCTTTCGATTGGAAATAAGCATTTTGAAAAAAAAAAATTTTTTTGACCCAAAAAAATCAAAATTAAAAATAAATTTCAATTTTTGGGGGAGAAAGACCCAATTTTTTTTTTTTTTTTTTTTTTAACGAAAGCTAAGGTTTTTTCCTAAAAGGACATATAAATGGTAAAGTGGGACTAGAATGTTTAAACATTGAAAAAATGAGTTTTCTACTCGCCGGTGCGCTCAAAACCCGGTTTTAAGCTCCGTTTAGGAGAAAATTCTTTTTTTCAATGTTTAAACATTCTAGTCCCACTTTACCATTTATATGTCCTTTTAGGAAAAAACCTTAGCTTTCGTTTAAAAAAAAAAAAAAAAAAAATTGGGTCTTTCTCCCCCAAAAATTGAAATTTATTTTTAATTTTGATTTTTTTGGGTCAAAATTTTTTTTTTTTCAAAATGCTTATTTCCAATCGAAAGAGCATGAAAAAACTTTTCCAAAATGTACTTTGTCAAATTTGTATGTTTAATTGTTTAAGAGTAAAAAATTATTGAAATAAGCATTGTACTGAAAAACACAAAAATTTAACCCCCTCCCCCTCGGAAAATATTGGACTAGATAAAAAAATATTTTCATGAAAAGTTACTATCTATGAGTACTAAAAAAGCCCCAAGTTTTGCTACGATTGGAGAAAAATTTTTCTCCACCTTGATCACTTGACATGAAATGCCCCATATGTATATATATATATATATATATACAAAGAGCCGAAGCGACTATCGCGAAACAATGCTTCTACTCCCAGGACGATGGATCTCCAAGTTCCAGCAAACTTGGATTTTCAAGAGATAGCCTCTCTTTGGTCATTCTGAATAGAGCGGTAATTTTTTGGTTAATAAAAAATTATCAGATAAAAAACAGGTTAATAAACATTTTTTTCATGAATTCTATTTTTAATTTTTCTTTTATTTTTCTAATTTTATAAATTCAATAAGCATAGAAGGTTTTTAATATCTTAAATGCTAAAGTGAAGATTAAATTTCTAGAATATTGATAAGAATTTTCTCACAGAAAAAAATTGGACTCATTTTTGTTGCAACTCACAATGAGTCTATGTTAAATAACATTGAACGTGGCGCCATCTTACAAGGTTCATTTTTGTTGCAGCTCATAATGAGTCACTTTTCTGACTCATTTTGAGTTCAGTTTTTTTCTGTGCTACACGGAGAAACTTTCCATACCACTACCCAGATTGCACGTAATCTTGCAGAAAGCTTGCGGCAAGCTTACAGTGCAAGTTTTGCAATATAACCGTGCAAGTTTGCAGCAAGCTTGTCACAAGCTTCAAATGTCTCTAGCGTAGTAAGTTAGCTATTAAGATTATAATTTAAGATAATATGTGGACGTCCACATGAAAAGGGCCCATTTTGTCGGTTCTAGTTTTCGAATTATTTGCAATTTAATACTTTTTTAAGAAAAACCTTAATTTTTTTTTATTTTTTATTATCAATCGTATCAAGTCAAATCATGAGACAAGTCAAATCATGAGGTTTTCATTAATTTATCGTTAATTTAAGTGTTCAACTTTATTGGTTCTTTAGAAAAAGAAAAGGGCCCATTTTGTCGGTCCTTTGCAAAAATATTCCGTATTTTTTAAATGGAGGGTCAAAAAAATTAAAACCTCTTGGTTTTTCATCTTTAAGGTGCCCTGGACTGAAAAAAATTATTATCTGAATAACTTGCGAAAAGAACAGGAGATATCACAATTAATAGGTATCACAATCTTTAATTCCGTTTTTCTCGAAATGAGGTATTTGTCACTATAAACTTTGAAATTCTGTAACTCATCGAATTTTTGACCAAAAAAGTTGTATGACCACTCAAAATTTTCGTAATTTTGCAAGGAATTCGCCCATATAGATAAGTCCAATAGTGCCAAAATGGGCCCTTTTCATGTGGACATCGACATATGGTCAAGAGTCTGTTGATGGGACGAATATTTATATACACTGTTTACATTTACCCCTAATGACCTTATATGGGTGATTAAATATAAAATGTCATTTTTTATACTACTAACTTTGATTTATTGATGTTGGATTTAGAACTTAACGATACTCTATTTTGGTTGACTAAAATATATATTGGACAAAAATAATAGTGGTCGAGCAGGTGAAAGCAAATTTTAATTTTCATCAGGTGAAAAACGATAGGTAAAAAATATAAGAAATTTTCTGATTTTATTTATTATTTCCTTAAATAATTTCTTACAACTTTAAAGAGTTGAAATATTTCTAATTACAATAATGAATATTTCAACATGACTTGAAAAATATTTGTAATAAGTTTTGCTATAAATTATATACTTTTGAAGACCAAATAAACATATGAAATTTGAGGGACACCACTGACATTTTTGAAAGATTTAACTGACAATCTTTTTTGAATGATGAGAATAAAATCAGCTTATAAATTACAAACCAATATCAGATTTTCATTAACTACATATAAGATGTAAATTTAACACAAATTTATTAAAAATAAAATAATATGTTGCAAGAAACAGAATTTTAAGGGGACACCACTGACATTTTGCTTTATTTCTCAATTTGGAAAAAGAAACACTTTATTTTAAAGTTAAAGTCGTTGCGGTTTTTAAAGTACGTGTAAGAACTGAAAGTGAGATATAATAATATTTAAAAAATATTAATAATATAAACCATTTTTTTGTAGGGACACCACTGATATGGTGTGCTCGACAAAACAATACTTGCTTTCTGCCACCAACCGTACAAGTTATAGATGTGATAGAATGCTGTAATTTTTTTTCCGTTAGAAGCTATACATATCACCAATATTATTAACGCTTAATAAGGTAATTATCTGCACTAGGCTATTTAAATATCAGGTATGATATTAAAAATTTGCGATAATTACTTAAAAATATGAAACTTACGGACAGGCGGTTTTGATTGTTTTTCTAGCACTATATCAAAATTATTCTGTTAGTACAATTAAAATATTAAAATATAGACTCTCAGTTGTGCATAATGATTTTTCTTGTACTAAAAATGTGAGAAACAACAATTTTTATTATTAGTTAAAGTTCTGATTTTTTTAAGTGTGGACAGGGGACACCACTGACATTTTGCTTCTAATTCTTCTGCCAAATTTTTTCAAAGAATTTATAGCGGCTAAGAATTGTTAATTTAAGTAAAAGGAGTGATTAAGAAAATTAATTGATTTCAAAAACTTTTATATATGAACTAGTATTCCAGATTTTCGGGCAGGACATGAAAATGACATTTTAAATTTAATCACCCATATACTTTATTATTTTTTTTTAATTATCATCTTTGGGAATCAGTCTTTTGTAATAAAGGTGTACAAAGGCCATCTGTTTCATGAAAATGCGTAAAATTAATAATAAATTTTCTCCGCGTAAATTTAACGAACAACCAAAATTTAATTGCAATAATTTAACAAGTTTGCTGGAACTTGATGTTGATCCATCGTTCTGGAAATAGAAAACACTAAACATAAATAAGATATTGCGTTGGAGGATTGATAAAAATTCATCATAAATAATTATAATTATAGGGTAGAGTGGGGTGAATAAGCCTCGGTGTAAAACAGGCAAATGCCTGTTTGATTTTGTTGTTGTATCTTTAGAAATATACCTTTTTAATAAAAAAAATTCGGAAAATAACGAATGTTTGGGTTGATTTAAGTTCCTACCGTTTTTACAGGAATTTTTTTTAATGAAAATTCCCTTTGTGTCAACAAAATGAATGTTTGTTGAAAATGTTGACACATAGAAAATGTTTATTTTAAATTATTTTAGAAAATATCATAACGAAACCAAGGTACTAAAATTTAAGTTGTCAAGGTCAAGATGAAGACTTAACCTGGAAAGTTTATACGATATTAGAAATTTATAAATTACAAACAATATTCCTTTTGAAAAAAATGTAATTGATTATTATGTTTATAGACTGCTAAAATGATATTTTTATGCAATAAATAAAGCGTTATTATTTTATTCACATTAATTAATTTATTTATTTCCTTTTTTTGCACTTCAAACCAATGAGTTTTACATTAGAACCTCAAAATGTTTGTTCTGTTTTGTTGTCAACCACAAACGACTAAAAGTCGTGAAACTTAAGGAGGACTTTTAGGAAAGGTATGAAAAATTGACAGTGTATATCGGAAACAGGTAAATTTAACATAATATTCCATTTTGGTTGCTAACAACGCTTTACAATTTATTAAAATATTTAGAAAAATAAGATTATTTGCCATATAAATAAAGGAAAACTATAAAAATACCAAAATTAATAACATATTTTCACCCCGTTCTACTCTAATAATTATAATGAAGCTGATGTTTTCATTTTTGATTATAAATTTCTTGAATTTGTAATTTTCTTTTAAGTTTAACTTTAAGACAATTCAAACTGAAAATAAAATCTCCAAACTTTCTGATTTCCGTTATAAATTAAAATATTCAAACATTTTACAACTACTTTTCAGAAGTATAAAACAAAAGTTTCAGATTAAATTAATACGAACCTTTATTGTCAAGAACGAAAAAAAAATAAATGCAGGCGATAGCAAAAAAAATTGAAAATTATGTTACTACACGCGGATACACATAAAGAAAAGACAATATTTCTCATAATAATTTGTTTTTTACATAACATTTTCTTAATATACCGAGATAACTTTTGCTTACATCTCTAACGTCACGGTCATATGCATTTATCTATACTCAAACTCTTATCATCACTGTATTTCTAAAAAAAACTTAAAACAGAAAATATTGACCGTAAAATAAATAAAACGTGAGTGCAAAAAGAAACTAATAATCTAAGAAAACAAAATAGACTTTGTGTAAAATAAACCATATTAAAGTTGAATCGAAAAAAGTGCATTTTGAACCATTTCCAATAAAATTATAATTTTTAAAAAACTACCCAAAAGACTAATTAGAAATGAAAAATGGTATAAACAGTTGAAAAAATTGGAAAAATTTTAAACTAGATTCAAACTAAAAGAATAGAAATAAATAGAATAGAATAAAGAGAAAATGGAAAAAAATTATACGAATAACGAAAATAAGAAAATTTCGATTATTATTCTCTTTTCGAAATAATATAATTTTGAATTAAGTAAATAAAAGTTGGTACGTCAATATTATAACACAAACTAGTTAACTTCATCTAAAGTGCCTATAGTGTCTGCACTATGAGCAAAATTATGTTTACCATTGGAAGTGCAATGCAAACAATTGATAAGTGTGTGTGTGCAATCTACACGTATCTACACGTATATTAATATGGTAGACATTCTCCAACTGCTTATTATAATCATCTTCATCATCATGATCATATACAAACAATTATAATCCATAAGTCAGAGAAATTTATTTTTGAAAAAAATATTGAAACGCTTGTTAATAAAAAGTTTTTCTATATAAAACCTTAATTACTTCCATTAAAAAAATATATTCATATTTTTTCCCTCTCGTTAGTTGAATATCAATTTAATTCCATATTTTATTTATACAAAATGGATGAGAAATCGTAAAATACCTCACACATTGTTACGTATTTTAAATGTAAATAAAAAACTGCGCATTTAAAACACATCATCAATGATAATAAACATCAAAAGTTAAAATTGAACTAAATTTTTTTTGAAATATCGTGGTTATTTCATTTACTGATGGAATATCAACAGATTATGGAAAAATGGGGGAGGGGTGGGGGCTAAATCTGCTAGTGCATAAAAAAATGGGATAAAATAATCAGGAAAATTTAAAATATAATAATTATAGTAATCTATTGATTTAAAGAAAAGTAAAACTAAGAAAATCGAATTAAAATTTTTGATAAAGAAACAAACTAAAACAAATATTTAATTAAGCATATATGAAAAAAAAAGTAATTAAACATTGTTTGAAAGCAGTTTGTCAAGTTTGCGCTCTTTGTATAAAACTTTAATAAAGTTCCGAAATAGTAATTTTATACTGTATAATATAAACTAAAGTTTTCCTAATAAGAAATAAGGAATAAAAAATGAGGGATGCAATAAATTAAATGGAGTCACATATGGTACACGACTGTTTTGCGGAAAGTAAATGTATAAAGTGTAAAAACTAGGAAATATTTACTTTTACAGTTATTTACGAAACCGCAGCAGCACCTTGAGTATAATTTCAAAAAGTTATTACGCGCACGTACAATATTTCGCACACTTGACCCAACAAAAGCGCCAGACCGTCGATTTATTATTATTCCCAGAATGTTATAATTACTGCAGATATTACATATTAGATAAAATAATGAAAATTCATTTATCCAAAAAAATATTGAATTAATATTCAAGTACTGTCATTGTGGAAGAAGCTTCTTTTCTAATTATTTCATTTTCAAAACAATTTTTTTATTTGGGAAAATAATGTCGAACAAAAAAATTTATTTAAACCAAATTAAATTTACTCTAAATTTGAATTAGTTAAATATCATAGTTTTAACTATACACTACTGAAGAAAATTGATTTGATTCAAATAACGGATTAAATTAACTATTATCAATTAAATATTTAATTTAATTAAATAATATTTATTGAAGTTAATTAAATTAACGTGAGATTATTGAATAATATATAGAATTATTACTCAATTATTGTTATTTTAAGATTGTCGAATATAAAAAAAAAGAAAGTAATAAAAATTCTAAAGTAAAGAAATTGAATGTAAAATTCTTTTGGTAGTCTCGGTGAACATGTCGCAAACTGTATGTATCGAATTAACTCATGCAAATGATGTAATGATGAGTAAATCTAAACGAATTGCATTTCCCTCGAGAGGAAATTACGAAAAAAGAAACTTCCCATTAATTACGTCGACAACTTTTCTTATTCACTCAAGCTATCAAATTAAAGTATATAAAAAATATAAATAAGTAAATTTTAAATGACAACATTTTTTAATTAAATTATAAAAATTCAAAATGAAAAATATTTTATACCTCTTTTAAATGTTTTGCTTTTTGATTAAAAAAAGAATAATATTAAAAAAATATCATCAAAAGAAATATTTAAAAATAAAATGTTATTTTTTGGTTAATATAATCATCTTCCTTCCTTATACAAATTTTAATTGTTATTCAAATTTTTCTTCTCTGCATTATTTTGTTATATAATAATAAAATTAAACTTAAAGTAATTTATACATTTAAATTTTTAATTACGTAATTAGTGTATATTCGAATTAAATTGCAGTTATTTAAATTTAAAAAAGACCATACTGTATAAATTATTTAGTTAAAATTAAAAAATGTAATTAAAAATTTTTTTAAAATGGTTCCGTATAAATAAATTTGAATCTCTGTTTGTCATTTCGACAGTTTGCACATTTGTAATTCTCGAATCATTTCGGGAATGACACGTGACACGCGTCCATACACACGCTCTCCTTTTGAAATTGTAAATTGTATACGATTTTGTTACTAAATAATTTCTTGTCAAATTCACGGAGAATACAATATTGAACTCACGTGCGATTTATACAATTTTACACGTAATCAAATCAACGTATTCTCGAAACGATGATAACGAATCACGAATTGGAATTTTCAACGGAAAATTTCCATGTTACGAAAGTGTTGCACGGCTCTATACACGATGCCACTCTAGGGAAGGTTTTTTTTTTTTGAAATCATACCATAGCGCACAATTCTTCATTTCCTGAATTCTGCGTGACAAACGCGAGCTGCAAAAAAATTGCAGAATTCATAAATACTGTTTTTTTATCATCAGAGATCATGTTGCAAAAGGGAAAATTAAATATTTTTTTTAATTTTCAATTTAACAAAATGTGTAGTTTGTTATCGTTATTGTTTAACATTCGTTATCGTGTGTATGTGATTAAATTTGTAAATTTGATAAGATATTTATTAGTAATTATAAAAACTCTGCAATAATTTACGTGATTTTTTTGGAAAATAAAGTGCTAATTGTTTTTAAATTGATTCTGTGGCAGCGGAATTAAAAACAACGTTTGTTTGATAAAAAAAACACGCGTATTTTGTTTTATTATTATTATTGATATTATTTTTATTAATAATTATTATTTATTTGTCTACGAGTATAATATTGGAACAGAATTTTTTTAGAATACTAATTAATTAATACTAATTATTATTTATTTGTCTATTAGTGAAATATTTAAACCGAAAATTTCTTTAGAAAAAAGTGTCATTTAACAATTTAAGGTATTAGTCTTGTAAATAAACAAATAATATTTATTAAAATTTAAAAAAAACATTAATCATTTAAAATATCGACAGTATAAATGACTCGAAATAGAAATATCGATTCTTTCGCGGGAAATATGCATAATATATTGTTTTTATATAGTCGAATGAATCGGCGTGTAGCATCCTGTATGCTCCACACTTATGTACCATATTCTGCCACACACTGTATTTTAAAACAAAATGTAATGTTTCCAAGTTATTGTAAACAATTTAACAATCTATTCTATATTGAAAATTACTCTAGAATAAGTGCCAAAAAAGATCCTATACTTGCCAAATTAAATACAATGTCTTAAAAAGGTTTGTAAGCGTTTTAATTTAGATAAATATTCACATTTTTTGCTTATTAATGTGAATGATATAAATATCGAGGATGAAATATATTTTTGACATTTAAGTCAAAAATATTAAGTTAAAAATAGTGAAATATTTTTTTAAACAATTTATAAAAATAATAAACAGATGTAAAAAGGATTTGATGACTACCCCCTTAAAACAAAAGTTGAAGATTTAATAATCTCTAACTCTTTTTCATTACTATTTTTTTGATAACTCTTCCCCATAAAAATGGAGGAATTTAAAAGTTTTCAATTTGTATGGAAAATTATGTCAAGTATGACGAGAGAGAGAGAGAGAGAGAGAGAGAGAGAGAGAGAGAACGGAATGGAAGTTTAAACAGAAAGTGCGGTCAGGAGACATACAGTGTGTAAAGCTTACTATATCCACAGCCCTTACAAAATGTGCTTGCATATATCTGCACTATACGCGTTTACGTTGATCATCATTTGGAGATGAGTTCGTCCATGCGGACAATGTACACAAAACGACATTTTGCCCTGATTAGTTATTCGCCTGCAGTCAATCACTATACCCTCATATCGGATTGGTGCATCTTAATATCGATTCCGATAATGGACCAATTGATGAATGTTGCCGTCGTACATTTCACACTATATATATATATATAATATATAGTAAGCAAATTAGAATTTCATAAAGCTTCGTATTCCTCAAACTAATTGAAATTCAATATCAGGTGTAGTTCCTTTATTACTTCAGTTTGCATATTCTTATAAAAACGCTCGTTTCACGTATACTTCCTCAACACGATACTTTCTCATTATCATCAGTCAACAAATATATATATATAAGTTTGAATTTTCATAAAACAAACTTCTCCCAATTCTTTTCAATATTTTATAGTGGTTCTTTATTAGAAAGAGGATCAATACTGTATGTTGAATTCATGAAGTTTTGTCATAAATATTTGGAGATAAAATATATAAATTTTTTTTATTGCAACACTTCCGTCGGGAAATATCGGTACGGCTATACGCACACGGCCAAAAAATATACCAAACTTTAAATAAAGATTTTTTTGTAAATGCAAATGGTCAGAACATTAACAAAAATACCATTTAAAAGATTATTATATTCTACGATTAATGATACATAACTGAAAACTTTATTAATTTATATAAAGATTGCAACAATCGATAAATTTGAAAAAAAAATTTTTAATTAAATATTTTTGGAAATTTTTTCAACACCTGCATATTTTTTCAAAATTGTAGGCGAAATTTGAAATTGATATAGGTGTGACCATTCAAGTCTTATCTTTAATTTAGGATCAAATGAGTTGAAAAATCTTATTCGGTTCGTGAAACATCATCATAAACGTCCGAGCATGTTTTTTGACAAATGCATTGAATTAATCAATTTTGAACAGGTTTTGGCTAAAAATTGTCGGCTGTTTATAAATTAAAAACGAGACTAGAATGATTACAGGTATGTAAGTTTCATATTTTTCCTACCATTTTTAGAAAATGTACAAGAGTTAGAAAAATGTCAATATAAATTTTATTTAAAAAATTTTTTTGGAAAATTTATCGATTGTTGCAATCTTTGAATAAATTATAAAAATTTTCAGTTCCCGTGCAGAAATTACCCTACTAGGGCCGTAGTATGGCATGAAACGCCGCGCCTGATCAGGGCCAGATCGGGGCGACAAGAAAGTGTGGATTTCCTGATCAGGGCCACATCGGGCGCGGCGTTTCATTCCCTAATAGGTCGGCCCTGTCAGGCCCTGATCAGGGCCCTAGCGAAATTTCTACACGGGTTATGTATCATTAATCGTAAAATTCAATAATCTTTTGAATGGTATAATTTTTAATTTTCTGACATACTGACGGTACTGTATATCTAAAACTGCCCGTCTTTAAGACTTTTACATTGCAAGATTAAAACTAATTTTGTTTAATTGTTTAAAAGAAGATTGCGAGCTTAATTTTTTACAGATTTAAAAATAAGTACAAACTTTAATTTGCTGAGCAAATAGCAAAGTTTGAGATTCAATGAAGTTTGCCGCTAAAACCTCCATACTGGGTAATTTTTTATCCTAATTTTATCACCGTGACTATTATTAACCGACATTTTGAAATGAAAATAATAATTATACTTTAACTATCTCTGGTACACTGAAAAAAAATTATTTAATTCAAATAAGCGATTACTAGTCTATTAGCAAATAAATGTGAGCAAATAAAGTCAAAACGACATTCCCGCCGGCAGTAATACCGGCAGCACTGAGAAAAATGGATATTAACGGTCAATATCTGTGACAGTCAAATACATAAACATCTTAGATGTTTAAATTTAATATCCACAGATATTGGAAAAGACATGTTCAAACATAACCTCAAATTTGTGGATTATACCTGTTAACATCTGAGATATTAAACCATAAAATCTAGATGTTATGAAATACCATCTTTTCTTAATATCTAGTATATTAAGATTTTTAATATCCAATTTTCTCAGTGAGTGAAAAAACACAAGAAAATTGTGGTGTCGGGCCGGTACCAATTTATTTTTCTGCTGGCAGAACTCCTGAAACGGTAAAAACATAAGCTTGGCCGGTTGTATTTTATTAACCGGTCGGTCTTTTCCACCGGTGCGGTACCATGCCGGTCGAAAGCAAGGGCAGAACTCCGACATTTCTGCCTGGGTATACCAGTGTTATTAAATTTGAAAAAATTCTATTTAGAGTTAAAATAACGCTTCTTAATTATCTGTGAATTTTTAAAATAACACTGGCAAAATTACATTCTAATTTTAAGAAAAACTTCTTGTATTATGTGCGCCAAAAATATTCCCCACTTAAATTAAGTGAAAAATATTCTTAAAATAATAATGTTCTTCTTATTGTAAGAATATTCCCTACTTAATTTAAGTGGGGAATATTCTAGGCGCATATGTAAGAAATTTTTCTTAAAATTAGAATGTAATTTTTTCAGTGAAGGTTTGAACATTTCCCATAAAGTACGCACCTTACGTAGTTTGTGTACATTTAGGGTAATCGGTACAATGATTTTCCCCTTAAGAGAATTTGTAGGTTTAACTCAATGACAAATTTACTGCATCTATCAAAAATGCATTATAAAAGCAAATTGTAAATAAAAAATATTTAATTAAAGTAACACAACTGTCAAAAAATACATTTATTGATTGGCAGAGGCCAATAATTGAATCATTGGCCTCTGAAATTATCCAAATACAGTGATTAACCGCCTGTTACAAAATAATAATACCTATGCAATAATAAAAGTTGAATTTTCAATTATTGGCCTCTACGGCTGTACAATCATTGGCAGTGGCCAAAAATTGTATTTCAAGGGTTTTTAAACGTTTTGTTTCCAAAAATTTATTTAACTGTTATATAATGTTCTTTTTAATATATATTAGTATGTTTTTGAGCCGTGCGTGTACAGCCGTACGGATATTTCCCGACGGTAGTGTAAACTGTAAAAAAATATAGTCTCTTGTGATATGAAATTAATATTAGATGGTCAGAGGCACTTACTTTCAGAAAGGTTATAAATCGATCAATTCCACTTTAAGTGCATAGGTATACTTATCTTGCTGCTTAATGCGATGATAAATCGTTTTAGCTAAATATAAATCTTGCTAATAAATAGCATTATAGAGCTTTTATTCGTATTTTTTATAATCATTTATTTATAGTCAAGTTATTTTTTTCATAAGTGAGATAATATTTTGGACAGAGCTAAAAAATGTTCCAAACAAAATAATTTTTTTCTTTTCTTCAAATCTATATTTATTTATTTACTTATTTATAATTTAATTATTAACTTAATAATTAACAATTTAATTCATTTGGGTTCAGGTTCTAAAATGTATTTGTTTGCGTATGGCAATTTTTTTTTATATACGTAAAGAAAAAGTTCGAGAATTATTAATGGAATAGTATATTACTTTGAGGCAGATACAAAATTCTTGAAAGAATAAAATTCTTTGAGTCACAATCACTGCCGAATTGTTTGCTACAATTTAGAAAACTGTCATCAATATATAAAACTTATTTAGATGACATTTCCAATGACTCTCAAAAATGTTTAGCTGGGCATAAAACAAAAAGAATTTTAATTTTTTTCGGAATTATTGGTAATATTAGATATTAGTTAGTTATTATGTATGGGTGATTCTCCGCGTAGCGCAGAACTTGATTTTTTTCATGTTGCAATGAAAAAAAATGATTCTCATATATATTTTTACAATTCCAAATCCTGCGCTACACTTATAACATTGAAAGTTTAGAAACGAACTATTCTTATATAGCAAACAACCAAATTTTTCACATCTTGTGAGACACGATTTAGCACTCTTAATTATTTTTGAATTGCTGTAAAATATAAAATAAATTATTTTTTCATCAATATCAATTTCTACACTCAATTCAATAATTTTTTGTCTAACAATATTGTTTTCAAAAAAAAAAAATTTTCCTACGCCTGCTCTAAAAGGAGCAGAGGAGAGTCCTATATAATACTGTCACCTTCATTGCTTGTTATCACTATAATCAAATAAATGTAATTCATAATCAACTTTTGATAGTGGTCGGTACTTTAGGAAACGAATATTATACTGATAGATAAAAAAATAATTCTTAGAAAAAAATGATTATCTTTTCTAGAAAAATTTTATTTTTGTTAGAAAAGAAGAAAATGTTTTTTATCACTTTTTCTAAATCATATATATAAACTGTCGTTCGCGATGGTAAAAAATGATATTTTCCCGGTACATTAATGCGAATCAGAATAGCGGGAAAAAAAAATTAAAGTAACGCGCGCATATTGGTACACTGTCGAGGGTTTTTCAGACATTGCAATATTTGTTCGTTGGACCGACAAACTGACCGTAATCGTGTTTATTTGCGATTCGTTTGGATAGTCGATACTCGTACAATAGTAATATTGTATAAAAGTAACAAAACAATGTTGAATTCACTGTTTCCCCAAAAGCGAACATCACCTGTAGTCCGAGTAGCAAAAGCAAGAATATTTAACCGTAATTCATAAAACTATTTTTAAATAAAGCTTTTTATTTCAAATTTTTTTATTGAAACTGTAATTTTCTTTTTTTAAATGGAAATTCTTTTTTAGTTTTATCAATTTTTTGTTGTATACACAAAAATAATATGAAAAATTTTGAAGAACAATATTGTTATTCAAATTGTTATTATTATTATTATCAACTCTTTGTAGCAAAATTGATAAAACAAAAAAAGATCCATTTGAAAATTCCAGTTTCAATAAAAGGAACTTTGTTAAATAAAAGTTTGATTACACGACAATAGGGGGCACTAAATGTTATTATTTAATTCTTTGTCAGTTAACAGAAAAAAATTCCTAAAAACGGAAAATTTCACGGAAAAACGATTACCTTAAATGCAATCACACACTCTTACGAAATTTAAGTAAATTAAATTAAAATTAGTTAATTAATTAATTATAATTAAGGAAACAATTAGGTAAGCATGAAGAAAATGAAAAAGTAAGTAAGCAAGAAGGAAATAAGCAAGTAAGAAGGTAAGCAAGTAAGAAGGTAAGTAAGTAAAGAAGTAAGCAAACAAGTAAGTAAGCAAATAAGCAAAAAGGAAATAAGAAAGTAAGCAAGTAAATAAGGAAATAAGTAAGTAAAGAAGAAGGAAGTAACTTGCTTACTTACATGATGAGTTGCTTACTTATTTGCTTATTTCCTTTTTTGCTTCCCTTTTACTTGATTATTTACTTACTTTTTTACACACAAAAAACCCAGTCTCATTTTTGTTGCATCTCAAAATGAGACTATGTTAAACGCCATAGAACGTGGCGCCACCTAATAGTCTCATTTTTGTTGCAACTCAAAATGAGTAGCGTATGATACTCATTTTGAGACTAGGTTTTTTCAGTGTAGTTGCCTACCCGCTTGTTTCATCTTTGTTTACTTCCTTTCTTTCTTATTTATTCCTTACTTTTTTACTTGCTTATTTTCTTTTTGTTTCCTTGCTTACTTTCTTATTTCTTTTTTGCTTCCTTTGCTTATCTTCTTACACGCTTATTTTTGCAATGCTTTTAAATAGCACACAATTTACTGTGATAAAAATTTGAGAATAATAAGACTTTGAAAAAATTATTGCTTTATTGTGTAAAATACAAATTTAAACACTTTTCTTTATAATAATAATAGAAACACAATTTAAAACTACACGGAGAGAAAATTTATTACATATATTAACACATATCATATATATTTTGTAAAAGTTTTTACAGTTTAGGGAAAAAGTGCATCAAACCGAAATTTTGGTATAAAAATACTAAACAGTGAAAGAAATAATTTGAAATTTAGAATAGTTATATTAAAATTCTTGATATTTGATATTATTATACTAAATTTCATATTATTCCTTTTATTGTTTAGTATTTTTGATACCAAAATTTTGCCTTGTCGCATTTTTTTCCTAATTTGAGAAGCACTTTTACAAAATTTAATATAATTTTCTTTCCGTGTATTTTATAAATTGATCTTAAATATATTTAGAAATAATTTATTAATATAGATAATTTTTTGTACAGCTAGGGTAAGTGTACCAATTGCTGCGGATGCTTTGATTACTGCGTTTTTATAAAATGTGCAATTACTTATCATTTAATAAAATATTAGTGTTGGAAAAATGTTGAAAAAATTATTTTGAACAATACTTAATAAAATATTGTCTATAAAGATAAACATTTATTAAAAATTACTTCAATTATTTAACTTTAAGTTCTGCCTAACGCAGAAACTAAAACGCGTGTGAAATGCATGTGCTTCAATTGCTGCTGGCAAAGTGACATCTAAATGCATGTAATTTTGGCCGCAGAAACTGACGCGCAGCAATTGACACCAGTCCGCAGGATTAGATGATTTTGATATTATTTTTAATTTAATGATCTAACTATATAGTCTATTAATTTTTGTAAAAATTTCTTAAGAATACAAACAATAAATTTATAAAAATTTTAATTCAATTTCTATGACATAAATATTTCTTTTCCTATGAAAAAGATGTTTTGGCTAGAATGCCGCAGAAACTAGTGCACTTACCCTATTGTTTATTAATTTGAATCTGTCTCGCAATCGGTGAAATAATATTCAGATTGATATATAAGGACAGTTGAAACTTTCTGAAGCAATAATGTTAAGCGTGCGATGTATGTATTAATGTATGCGTTTAGAATGTACTGTAGGCAGGTGTAATGAATAAGTATTTGTTCGTGAATAATTGTAGGGGGTTTAGGTAGTGATTAAAGTAGGTAAAATGAGATTTACGGCAGTATAACTGTACAACTACTGCAATGACATTATTTTTTATTTTTGTTCTTCAAGTTTAACCGAACTATTCAATAAATATGAATGTAGCGAGCACTCAGCTTACGTTTTTCGAACTGTAAGTGATGCGCTAATTCATGTATCGTAAGGTTCATGATTTTTACATTATTTTTCAAAGCAATTGCTTTTACAGTCCAGTTCTTGAAAAATTACTGTTTTGACACTTTATCCCAGTTTTAGAAAAAAATTTTCTCCGTGTATTGGTGTTTTATCTTTAAGGTGTTCTAGACTGAAAACAATTCTTATCTGAATAACTTTCTGTAACTTAGCGAATTTCTAATCAAAAAGGTTGTAAGTTAATTTGTTAGTATTTGTTTTTTTTAATACTTTTAATTTTTATCAATTTGTTAGTACTTGTTTCTTGCAAGAATAATTGTTAAAATGATATTGGTGCCAATTTTGAATAAATTACAGGAATAACACAACTGCTGGCGTAAAATGAGGGACGAGATAATTTTAATCTTGGAATTTCTTGTGTGCGATCGTGATACTGAATTTTAAAAGATTGCCATCTACGTAACATGAAGGTTGTCAATCTTTAGTCAAATATTTGATATGCCCTGTTTTTGTGCCGAAGGTTCAGTAGGTTTGTTGACTCGAGCCGAGCTTTTAAAGACTACACACCTCTCGAAAGCAGCTTTCTGTGCGGCGACACTTTGTGACCACCTACCACTGAGGAGAACATAAAGTAAACGTGATTCCTTTTTCCCTGATATACGCAAATATCAAAATGAACTAGAAAAAATTCCAAAACCACCGCCAATTTGCACATAATAGTAAAATTGCAATCCAAATTGAAAATTTCAATTCCATTTTCAAAAAATAATTATACTTTTATTTACAAATTATAATTGCAATTTGATTCAAAATAATAACTGCAATTCAAACTGCAAATTGTCACTAATTGTCAATTTGCTAAGGATAATTGTAATTGAAATTGCAATTGATACACGGAAAAGTTTTTGGGAGAGCTGTCGTTTCACGTTAGCGTTCCAATAAAGATGAAAATCATCAAATTTTTTCTCTTTAAAGAGAGCTCTAATGCCCACGTTAAAAAAGAAGCACTCTCAGTGAATGAAATGATCTACCAAAATGGGGCTGTCTCTTTACCATAGTTTCAAGTCACGGAGAGGTCCACCACAACAGATAAAGCGACTGGCAATTTATAAATAACTCTAGTTAATAATTGCATTCAATTTGGATTTACAAATGATATCTTAAAATCAAATAGGGAAATGATTGTAATTCAATTTGTAACAGATGAATGCAATTTCAGTTGTATGTAATTGTAATTCAAATTGCAAATTACAATTAAGAAGTTCAATTCAATTTTAAAGTAATAATTGTAATTTAAATTGATAGTAGGTACTTGTAATTTAGTTTGCAAATAATAATTGCAATGGAAACTGTAAGTAATTTCAAATCAGTTTGCAAATTATTGCTTGCAAACTTCCAATTAAAAATATAATTGAATTTAACTTTGCTAATGATAAGTTTACATATACACTGTAAAAAAAGGGAGTTGAATTTTAACTCCCCAGGGGATTCTATAAAAGTCGCACCCATTGGGGAGTTAATGCTAGGGGAGTTAAATAAAGAGAGTTAAAACTATACACCCAAATGCTAACTCCCCAGGGAATAAATAACTCGCGCGGGTGTTGATGAAGGGGTGTTGTAAATTAACTCTCTTTTGGAGTTGATTTTTAACTCGAAAAATTTCACACCCAACTCCCGAGTCCGTTAACTCCATAAATTTTTTTACAGTGTAATTTCAACTCAATTTGTAAATGATAGTTACAATTCAACTTGTAAATAATTTTAATTCAAATTACACATTAAATTATAACTTAAAATACAGTGACAAAATTACAAAATTCATTTACATTTCAAGAGGAAATTAAAAATATTAATTTCGTTTCAAAAAGCAGACCTTCGTTTCCTCTTCCTTCACTTATTTTAAAGTTTCGAAATTATTTTTTATTTTCAAGTGATGAAAAACTGAATTCGGTGACGTATAATTTTTTCAGAAACTTGAAAGTATAAGTTTATAAGGAAAAGTGATTTAAGTTTATTCTGATACCCTAAGGAAGAGTAAAGCACATTTCCAATAGAGCTCGGTGCACTCGTGAATTTTCATAGGCCCATGACATTTCTCTTGAGGAGTGGGGTGGGGGGGGGGTTGAAAAAAGAGAGGGGTAGACTTTCCCGGGGATATTATTATTCATGTAGTCACCTGTACTTGCCAGCTAGTAAGCGAGCAAAGTTAAATGTGTGAAAATATATGTGCTTGTGAAGAAAGCACTGGCTGCGCTATCTAATGCAAGCAGACTTCTGGGCTAAAAGCTCTCCTCCCGCAGACTCTTGAAGTGTGATATCAAAATGTAAGACCATTTTGAACCAAGAGAGAGATAGTGTGTGTGTATACTTTAGCGCGACTTGAGCTTACTTTACGCTTTCCTCTCGTGGGTCCAAATTAATATCGCGATATCGTAAAATTGGATTAGCCCATAGTGTGCGCCTCTTATTATATGAGCAGTTCGCGCAGGATTTTTTGTATATTTAATGTAGAGTTTATCTAAAATTTTGGGACAATTGGAATACTACTGGAATATTACTCAAGGAAATTAAGAGAATTTTCTGTGTAATTTTACTAACTTCTAACTTTCTTTTTAACCCTTTAATGGCCAGCGGCTTCGGTCGAAAACACTTTTGACTATCAACCTTCAAAAATTTAACAAAAATAAAAATATTTTTGATTGCGAAACAATTAACATCTACAAATTTATTCTACTTTGTGAAAAAAATTGATATTGCAATAAAGTATTATCAATTTTTTAATTATAACAATGATAAAAAATAATGTTTATATGGCAGAATTTACAACAAAATTATAAAGTCAAAAAATTAAATAAAGCTTATCTAATGAAAATGACTATTTTGGGATTTTCAGGATTATTGATTACACTGTAAAAAAAAATTTAACACCCAAATGCTAACTCCCCATGGAAAAATAACTCGCACGGGTGTTGATGAAGGGAGTTAGTAAATTAACTCTCTTTTGGAGTTGATTTTTAACTCGAAAAATTTAACTCCCAACTCCCGAGTCCGTGAACTCCCTAAATTTTTTACAGTGTATAAATTTGATGTCAGTTTTTCAAAAATCAAAATGTTGGGCTCTTATATGATGACGAAAGTTGCATTTTTCTAAAAAGTTCGGGCGTTAAAGGGTTAAAATAGAATTAGCAATTTTAAAAGTGCTGGGAAAAATTAAATATTTGCAGAAATCCAATTATTTTTAAATGTCAAAAAAATTTTCTCACAATTATCTTTATAAATAATAAAATTCCAATACAAAATTCATTAATTTTTAAAAAATTTCATAAAATTCTTGATAAAATTTCAATGATTTTTAAAAACATTCAATTAAGTTTCATAAATAATTAAACTCATAACAGAATTTCAATTATTTTGAATACAATTTTTATCGAATTCCTCGAAAAATGTAATTACAGTACCGTCCGAAATTGTCAGTCCACCCATTTTTAAAGGAAAGAAAAAAATTTTAACATGAAATTCATAAAAACTAAAAAATTTTTTGGTTTATATTTTGAAAGACGATAAAATGTTGAAAACAATAAGATCTTATAGAAGTCATTTGGCCAAAATTTGTAGATGATATTCTTAAAAACAGCCATTTTCAATGTTTTTTAAAAATTTGAATAACTACTAAAATAATGAACGCTTTTTAATAATAATCATAGGCTTATTTTAAAGGTAATTTTCTACGGAATAAGAATTACTTATAGTCATTAACCTGTAATTTTTTACTTGGAATAAGCATGACGTCAAAGTTGGACAAAAAAATTCAAAAAATTTGAAATAATATTATTAAATGAAAAATAATTTTTGAAATTCAAACATATTTTTTTATTAAATTTTCTTGAAAATATATACCATATCATGTTTTACATAAGTTCTAGAATAGTTTTTAGTACAAAAAATGTATTTTAAATTTTCACAATTTTTTTGCCCAACTTTGTCGTCATGCTTATTCCAAGTAAAAAATTACAGGTTAATGACTATAAGTAATTTTTATTCCGTAGAAAATGACTTTTAAAATAAGCCTAAGATTATTAAAAAGTGTTTATTATTTTAGAAGTTATTTAAATTTTTGTAAAACATTGAAAATGGCGGTTTTTTAAGAATATCTTGAAAAAATATTTGCCAAATGACTTCAGTGAGGTCTTATTCTTTTCAAAATTTTTATCGTCTTTAAAATATAAATAAAAAAAAATTTGAGTTTTCATAAATTTTATGTTAAAAAATTTTTTTCATTCCTTCAAAAATGGGTGGAGTGACAATTGAGGGGACAGATGCAATAACGGACGAGGCGCTCGGACTGATCCCCCACTACAACGAGATAACGTGAAAATTATCTGAAAAATAAATTTTCTCGAAAAAGAAAAGAAATATATAAACGTGTAGAGAATTACACAACGCACAAGTTTTCTTAATATTATTTTCCTTAATTTTCAACAGTTTTTGCAAAAAAAATTAAAAACTTCAAAATTTTTATAACCTGAAATCAATAACTTTTTGAAACATTATTCACGATATCTCCTTTTTTTGTAAATGGAATTTTTTGTTATTTCACACCTAAATAAATTTTGAGTCAACGAAACCGTTCAGCTTAATAATATTACAAGAATCCCACTAGTTTGTATTATTTTTTAATATTAAATACGATATGTAACCTTTTGGTTTTCTATGACTTCTGGAGAAAAAAGTATGCCAGAAAGTTTTATCAAGGAAAAACTTCAAGCGACAAAGTTGTTCCTTATAGTATGGAGAAGTTTTTCCTACAATTTCAGACTGTTTAGTTAAAAACTGTAGAAATTATAAACATTTATATTCAAGCATGCATTGTACAGAAAGTCCGAGCGCCTCGTCCGTTATTGCATCTGTCCCCTCAATTGTGGCCGGTACTGTATTCTTATTAAAAATTTGATTAAAAATTGTCAAAAAAAATCAATTATTTAAAAATTTTTTGATAAAATTCATTATATGAATTAAATTATAAGAAGCATTCAATTATTCAATAAATTATTCACTTTTGTATTGAAATAATTGAATTCTCGTAGGATTTTCTAATAAAAATTAATTCAAAAATAAATCCAATTCAAAATAATTTTAAAGAACACTGAAAACAGTTCTGGTTAGGGTATATTTAACACGATATTCTAGTTAAAACTAGGATTTCTGGTAATTCCAACCAGAACTTTTTTTCAGTGAAATTTATTTATTTATTCGTATAAAACGGGCTTGCAAAGAAAAAAATTGCTCTTTCGTTACTCGTTACACAGACAAAAACCGAACTCAAAATGAGTCGCATATAAGACTTATTTTGAACTGCAAAAAAAATGATACCCCTTCGACTCATTCTGAATTTCTAAGGAAAAGACTCAAAATGAGTCTAAAGTCTAAATAATTTATAAAAATATGAATCCTTGTAGTCAATTTATTGCATTTATAAGAATGAAAAAACATTTTAGGTTAGACATTTGTCAATTGACAGACAGGGATGGGCAACCATGGAACACGAAACATGGGAAACACAAAAAAAGTAACTAGAACATTGTCATTTTACTCATTTTGAGTCACTTGAAGTTGCCGATTACTCATTTCGAGTCACTTGAAGTTTTTGAAGTTGTTTTATTTCAAAAAAGTTTTTTAAATTTTTGAATATTTTAACTCATGTGAAAAAATAATAATAATTAACTATTTATTGAAAAAAGAAGTTATTTACGTTTTTAAATAATGAGATCGTGAACAATATTTATATTAAGAAATAAAAATTATTCATAAAATGCATATATAGAGTAGAGTGGGGTAAAAAAGCCACATTTTTACTTTTGATGCTGTAAAATGTGTATTAAAAATTTTTTTCTCAAATTTCCAATTGTTATTGAAAGTTTAGTTATTAAGCTTGAAAATTCTTGACGGAAATATTTTTTATCTCATGAAAGGATTAAGTTATAAGAGTTTTACGAAAGCACTGTAAGTGGCTTTTTTGCACCACCTGCTGGGGTGAAAAAGCCACCCTACGATTTTAGCAAAACATGCTATCAATTTAGGTATTTTTATAGTTTTCCTTTATTTATATGAAAAATTGTCTTATTTGAAAAATATTTTAATAATTATAAAAGAGTTTTTAGCAAGCAAAATTGAAAATTATATTAAGTTTACCTGTTTTCGATTTGCACTGCCAATTCTTCGTACCTTTTTTAGAAGTTCTCTTTAAGTTTCACCACAGATAACATACTTCGTTGCAACCGTTTATTCATTGTTTATGTTTTTAATGCACTTTTAACTACTTTTTCGTCATGTTTATTTAATTTTATTAAATAAACACGACAAATTTTGTAAAATAAGAAGGTTAGTTTAAATAGAAAACAAGTGAATTTCACAAAATATTCAGTGGATTTTTTGTCATGGCTTTTTTACCCCACTCTACCCTAATCATAATTTTTTAACAATGAACAATTTTATTTAATATTTTTATAAACAGAAAAAGAGAAAAATTTTTATAATTTAGATCAGTCAAAAGAAATTTGTTATAGAAAGAAACCTATGATAAACAAAATTTTCGATTTGTCAAACAATATTTTTTAAAGAAAAAAAAGCATACACAAAAACTAACTTCAAAGTGTGGACAGAATGATTTAATGAAAGAATAAAATACGAAGATTATATAGTTAATTAATAATTACTAAAATTATTTTTTGGGAAACCCTGAATAACGCACAATTTTTTCCCTCCGGCTATGTATTCAATAAGTTAGAACCAAGAAAAAAGAAGAAAATCATTTCTTTTTTTGCAGTTGCTTGACACTTCTTTACAGGTTGAAAATTGAGCTTCATCTGTCAAAATATGACATACGACCAATTCATATGTATGAAGGTATGTTTCAGAGAAGTGCATTCTCACCAGAATCGTGTGAATCGCAATCGTGATGTTTTAGTATTCAGCAAAGGCAAAGGCAAAGGTATAGACATGATGTATTAGGTGCTTTGAGCCAGTGCCATCAATCATGAAACTCAGTAGTGCAATATATACATATGCATGTGTATATATGTTTCAGAGTATATCTTGCAGATCCGAAAACTAAATTGCAAACTAATCGTAATGACCATAGTAACCCTATTGCTTCAAGGGTTAACTATTGCAAATTAACCCTTAATTAAAACTGATCAAACTCATCAATGTCAATTGCTTCATTCATCCATCTGCGAATTGCAGATTATTATCATTTTCTACAAATCATCCTCAAACATTTCTTTATTTGTTCAATAGTATATTCCCTCGCATCCTCATCATATTTTTTTCTATTTGTTTTTATTTTTCTAAAGTTTTAATGAACGAATTTGTTTTTTGTTTCAATATTTTCCGAATTTCAAAAATAAAGTTTCTGTACAACAAACGAGGGGCTTTAAAATTTATGCCACATGTTTTTAGGAAAATACAAAGCAACATTTATCCCAATTGTTATCAAAAGTCCAAATAATAATCAAAACTAAAAACAATAATAAATCAATTAAATATTTTTAAATAACTACCGCACTCTCTACTCTCTAAATCTGAATAAGTGAAATTTCACTTATTTCATGTGTGAATATTCACTTATTCCATGTTTCAAAGCTCTTCCATGTAGCATAAGTGCGAATAATCACACATAAAATAAGTAAATTATATTCAGTAAATTATATTATTATTATATTCAGTAAATCTGAAAATGTGAAAATTCACATACTTCTAAGTTAAAAGTCGCTCTCATGTTCAATAAGTAAATGTACACTTGTAATAAGTGAAATTTTACTCAGAATTAGTGAAAAATTCACTAATTTATAAGTGTTCATGCACATATTGATCCGGAAGGCGACTTATAATGTGTAATAAGTGAAATTTCACATATTCAGATTTAGAGAGCACTTATGAAATAAATTACTCGTATAAATTCTAAATATTATATCAATTATCAACTATTAATAAAATTAAACATTTCCCACACTCAGAGAAAAAGTTTATTTCACTTAACCAAACTGTTTAGTTAACCTATTTTATTTGCTACGATAAAACAATTTCGTTCATTTAAATAAAAATTTGGTTCATTCTAATAAATACGTAAAATTTGTTTGGTTATCCGAAAGAAATTTTTTATTTGAAGGTGTTTGTTTCATTTTAAAAAATTAGTGTTTTGAATAGAGAATATTATTTAGCTGAATACAATTTGTTTGACACAACAAACAAATTTGTTTGATTCAACCAAATCATTTTATTTGAATCAAACAAAAATATTTGCTTGTCTCAAAAAGTACATGTGTGATTTTAAAAATGGCGGTCTCACTTTTCTACAGTCCGCGCTCGCGTCAAATTCATTATAGTTAAATCGTGAAATCGAATAAACAAAATTATAAGTGTCAGTAAAATAGTTGCATTGTGTTCATTGTAAGACTTACTGCACATTTTATTTGTACCAGTGAGAAGAAAATTTCCAATACGATTTTGTGAAGTTTTTAGTTTGTTGTTTTAAATAAACTTTTTTCTAGTATATACATATTATTGGTTAATTTATGATTTATTATATATATATATATATATATATATATATATATATATCAATAATTATATATTAAATTATAAATTAACGAATAATATGTACTAGAAAATATTAAATTAGGAAATTCAAACATTATTAGAGGAAAATAAATAACAAAATTAAGCAAACAAAAAAATTTATTTAAATCAATCGCAAATACGTTTAACTAAAACTATTTATTTGAATCAAACAAATATTTTCTATTAAAATAAACCAATTTTTTGGTTATATGAAATAAAAATGTTTAGTTAAGTGTAATAACCATTTCGAAAAAATTTTTTTCTGAGTGCAATATGATTCGCCGGAAAAAAATTGAAGATTAAAATTAAAATACATTCTGAAATTTGAATATATCATTAAATTTCCCTCACAGGAGTGTGCGGGGAAATGATATTTATATATGCATCTTGAATGAAAATTTGCAGCACAGTTATATATGTATATTGTTCGCATGCACAAAATGAAATGGAAATGAAATTCATCAAAAGCGATCACTCGACAAAACCATTCAGCGCATGCCATTCTAGAAATGCTATGATAAGCGTAAATCAGACACCAGAAATTAACGTATGATGATGAAAACTCACAATAATAGTGATAATACGATGCTAATGATGGTGGGTGAGAACTAACCCGACCTATATATATATATATATATATATATATATGTATTGTGATAACCTGATATTATATTGGTTTCGATTTTCCCATCCATACACAAAAAGTGATATAGAAGATTTATGAAAAGTTTTATTAATTGCATTTTTTCCAATATTCACTCGAAAATGTTCATTTAAATACGAAAAAAATTTAATTTCAATCTCTAATCAGTCAACTATATTGAATTACTCCCTACATTGAAAGAAAAAGTAATTTAATTCAAATAATCACTCTTATGAAATAACTATTTATCTATAGCACGTAATTTTTATTGACATTAAATAATTTTTATTCGTATCAAGTAATTTTTACTTGTATCAAGTAATTCAAATTTCACTTTCTACAGAAAAGGTTAAATTATTAATTTTTTTTAGTTCCGTTTCTGTTCAATTCATATGTATCTTAAACTCCACAACAGTTTTTATTTCCCCCAAACATCGACGTTCAAAATTTCCCGCTCAAATTATTTCACGTGTTGAAAAAATTCCTGGTTAATGGGCGCGAACCAAGTACTCTTGGTCCTACAGCGTTTGCCGAACGAGGCATTTATCCAAGTGAGTTAATTTGTCGGTCAAAATCCCAAAAAAATATTTCTTGATAATAAATAATGATGTGGCATAATTTCAAATAGCAATGCTAAAGAGTAAAAATTTTCCTTTTGCTGAAGCAAAAAAAATAAATCATGATTTCATCCTCTCTCTTTATATATTGCAAAATATTTAAATCTCTAGCTAGATATTCTAATTTCGCATGTAAATGATTTAAGGGGAACTAAATTACGCGACTGCTCATACTTTCATGCTTTTAAGGTATTGTTTTTGCTCTATTTAAGATTGAAGAATTGGATTATTGTTCGTTACGCATCGCTCGTTACCTCCGTGACTTGTTCTTTTCCTCTTAAATATTTATAAGGATTCATTGATCAAATTAATGAGATTATATATATATATATATATATATATATATATATATATATATATATATATATATATATATATATATATATATAGTTTTATAGAGCAAAGGGAAATTTTTCATTTCCAAAGAGGATACGATGTTATAAACCGAATTTAACATAAAGGAATTTTTTTCTCTTTGTATTTAAATTATATATATATATATATATATATATATATATATATATATATGAAATGTATGTAGCTAAGATAAAATAAATCTTCTCAGGCAATTTCTCTAATTTTTATATTTCTTTATGACTAAAAAAATCTACAATTTATTTTTTAATAATTAATTCTTAATTATTTTATTTTCATACTCCAAAAAGGTTTGAATTTAAATATTTTGAAAAATGTTAATTCCTAATGAAAAATAACAATTAAATATTTATTTTAAAAAAAAGTTATTGATGTTGTCGAATGATTATACAATGAAAAAAAATCCGTGAATATAGTATATTAAGCAACAAGGTACGTAAAGGCAGTCATTTATTTACTGTGATTTTTGTGACACGAGTGGAGGTCGAGGGCGTCGTAGGCGCTCCGAGACCGGAACGAGTGGCACAAAAATCATCGTAAATAAATTGGCAGCCTTTAAGTCCCGTGTTACTTACGATATTTTTTATTCCAAAGGCACAAAAGTGGCGATTTCAAATAGCAGACGACAGGGAGTAAAAGTCATTCACTTGTTCGATTTGTATGAAAATTTTGTCCTTTTTTTCCCATGAGCACAAATAACGCATGGGACTAGCTTTTTTTTTTGCCCATGGGAAAAAAAGGTCGCCATTTCCATTCAAGTCGACAAATGAATGGCTTTTAGTTCCTGTCGGCTGCTATCTAAAAGCGCCTATTTTGTGCCTGAGGTATGAAAAAGTTGGTTAATGCTTAATTGCAAAATGCAAAATGGTTAATTCTATTTCTAGACTACTAAACTATTTTCTGATAGGTGTTACCAAAACATCTGTGTTTATTTAACAATAGTATTAGAAGTGCATTGTAAATTTAACAACAAATATGCAAAATCTGACTAAAAATATTTAGCAAATACCTTTAAGTACATCTTCAGGGGACGCAAGTAAGGACCCAAATAAATTGTGATGAAAATAAATTTTAAAAATATACTTAAAATTTGAAGTTTTCTTTGACGTAAAAATGTACAAATGTAGAGTCAACACTGCAAAAAGAAGTATCTTAAGTTAAGATGTTTTGGTAGACACTTTTCAGTTACTTGAAACCAAAGGGCCATTTCGATCACATAGTACCTACACTATTTTAGTTAATTGATCTGCAAGCTAATTAAAATGCAAGTGGTACCATTTTTAGCAAACCTTTACTAAGCACTGTGAAAAATGATGAATTAATCGGAATGAAAATTCTTAATAATATTTATATAATTTATTAACTTTAATTTTCACAATGGGACATGTCAGGAAACTGAGAATTTAAGTCTTAAATGCTTCTTTTTTGCAAATAAAATTTTTTGAAACAGGGTAACGTTTTGTTTTGTATAATAGAAACCATTAAGCACTATAGTTCCCATTAAAAAATTTTTTATTTTTTTCTAAATTAATGTAAAGAACAACCTCAAACATCATATATTCCCTCTTTTGTAGAATTATCATATTCATTATTTCGACACAATAAAGAAACTAATTGATGTTAAAAATTTAAAAGTTATAAATTTATTTAAAAAAAACCGTTTTCTTCCCTGAACACTGACGACATGAGCAGATTCGCAAAAAAGATAAGATGAAAGAAAAAATATATATGGAGGCGTAATTCGTTGGTAATTAGGGCGCGTGCTTATGTACAGACTTATACTTTCTAAGAAGGGGGTGGAAGAAAGGGGAATACCCGTGCATAACGAGCTGCCAAGTTTCTCTTAACTGGTACCTTTTCAGAGAAAGAACCACCATTGAGCTTGAAGTTAACTTCGATGGTAAAAGTTGTACTTTAAACATTTTTAACGGTACATATATGATTAAAAACTTTTCATATTTTTAAGCCCGTTCATTCACATGTACATTCTCCTCTCCAACAGAGTAACAAATTTTCATTTCTAACTTGTGCGAAATGAGAACATTTCCAATAAATTTTTTTTATTTTTAAAGAACATTATTTTATTTACATCCGCAGTTAAATATTAAAATAGTAAAAGCAAGTTGTTAATTCCAAGAACATTTAGCTTCCTCAATATAATATATACCAATTGCTTAATCTTTTTTTATAAAGTAATTATTTTGATAAAGATAAAGAAAAAAGTTATTTTAAAAAATAAAAAAATAAAAAAACTGATAAAAAATTTTATTTAAATATTTTTTAAAATCCTTCTGCCTGATTTTAGATATTCATGACCGTAATGTATCCACAAAATTTTATCAAAATCCGTCAAAACATGTAAGAGAAAATTTGCCCACAAGAATCGGTGACACACACACATACATCTGAACATTTGTTCCTCTTGACGAAATATTTGAAAATTTGTCAAAATAATTTATTCTAAGAAATTCCAAAATCGACATTACTACAAGGCTTCCTTAGGAGAGGAAGCAAAAAGCATACCAAAAAATTAAATAGAAAAATTTGATGTCATTATTAATTTTAACTATTTTATATTATTATTATTTTTATAATTTATTTCATTCTCTAAATTTATCATGAATAATAATATTATTTATTTTCAACATGAGAAAATAATTCGATGGCTCATTAATGAAAAAACATTATTCACGAAAGAAATTATGAAACACGTAACTCACGAAAAAAATAGAAAAAGCTTTATTCATTTAACATATTTTTTAGGCTAATTTTTTAAAATGTTGTCATTTATTTTAAGACAATAAAGTAACCATTATTGCCCTAGAGCTATAAAGTGTACTTTATTGACCGCTCAATAAAGTACTCATGAAAGTTCTCTTTATTACCTTAGGAAAATAATGTTCACTTTGTTGACCAGCTGGGTTATATGGGGGAACTTAGCATGCATTCATTTAAAACTGACTCATAAATTGCAATTATATTATAATTCCTGTTATTAATATTTATAATTATTATATTAATAATAGAATTTCTAATTCCATTGAATGAAAGAAATTTTTGAAAAATGCAAAAGTGAACTAATTATAAAATGTCGACGTCCGCGTGAAAAGGGCCCGTTTTAGAACTATTGGACTTATCTACATGGGCGTGTTTCTTGTAAAATTTTGATTGGTCTTAAAACTTTTTTGATTAAAAATTCTCTGAGTTACAGCATTTCAAAGTTCAGAATGCAAAAACCCTCATTTCGAGAAAAACAGAATTAAAGATTGCAACACCAATTAATTATTATATCTCCGGTTCTTCTAGGAAGTTATTCAGATAATAATTGTTTCCAGTCCACGGCACCTTAGAGATTTAATACCAATACGTTTAAAATTTTTATAACCACTCCCCTCCCCCTTAATTTGAAAATATGCAAAATCGACAAAATGAGCCGTTTTCATTCTTCTAAAGAAGTAATTAAATCCAACACTTAAAATAACGATAAATTAATAAAAACTGCATGATTTGACTTGTCAAAACATGTAGATTTGATAATAAAGAATTAAAAAATCAATGTTTTTCTTTAAAATTACTAAATTGCGATTATCTCGAAAACTAGAACCGACAGAATGGCCACTTTTCAAATGCAGGTCCACAAATGTTGATCCTACAAGTGAAGAACAATTTATCGTGAGAGAAAAATAAATGACACATTTTTCTTCTATAACTAAAATATCATTTCCGTCAAGGACAGAATAAATCAATTTTTTATAAATGACTATATTTGGTGTCAATATCTGGAATTTGTTTACGTCGCTTAATATATTGTTCTTCAGTTTTTCACTAAAGGAATGAAACTGCACTGAACATACATAAGAATAATGCAAATTCAACTCATCTCAAACAAATAGAGAGAAAGAGAAATGTAAAAAAATCATTTTCTTAAAGGCCAAACTAAGTCAGTAGATTAAATAATTAAAAGGAATAACTTAATCCCCGCGAGGTCTCTCCAACTTTCGACACCTTTCAAAACCCGCAGAAACTCGGAACATTTAATATTTTACGTTATTCGAAATGTTTCTCGTAATTCCGACAAACATGCAAAATCTCTCTGGGATCACGAGTTCCTGGTTTTCTCAAACTATATTAAAACTGAAAATAAGATTTCAAAAAAAAAATTATAAAATTTTTCGCAATGCATTTGAATTTTCATGAAAAATTGCTTATTTGTAATTATTGCATTTTTTCTGTGATAGGCAAGCAACCGGGCCGATTAATAATATAATTGCCGACACAACTCCTGTCCCGGTGAAAAAACACAAAATAATTTTTGTGGCTGGTTGTTTTTTATTAACTGGACCGGTGCTAGTACATCGGTGCTGATCGAGAAGAACAGAATTAAAGTTTGCAACACCAATTAAGTATTATATCTCTGGTTGTTCTGGGAAGTTATTCAGATAAGAATTGTTTCTAGTCCAGGGTACCTTAGACATGAAAAACCAATACGTTTAAAATTTTTAAAACCACCCCCCTTCCCTCTTAATTTAAAAATACAAAAAATCGACAAAAAAGGACAGTTTTTTTATTAATAAACCATTTTTTCCAGGGTAATATTGGGTAAAATTTTATTGTGTCATTTAAAGAGAAAGAATAGATATTAAACTTCATCACAATTTTTTAATTGCAATAAATAAAAAGTTTAGTTGGTTTTTAGCCAAATATACCTTTACTTTGGGTGCAATATTTACAAAATTATGATAATAGTACATTTAAAAGAAAATTTATATTTAAAACTCGTTAATTTGTTCATGATTGAAAATTTTTTTAAATTTTATGTTACATAATTTTGTCCCTAATTGAAACATTTGAAAGTTGGGTACATTTCCTTCGTAATGTGATTCCTCTTTAAATTTTCTTAGAAAATAATTTTTTTTTTATTTTTTCCCACTTACAAAAGAATAGATAACCGTCTTATAATATTATGTTTATATTAAAAAAACATTACCATTCTGATGAAGAATTTCAAAATTCAAAATTTCATTAAAGAAAAATATGTCCATTTTATAAAATATTCGTTACGTGTCTTCTTGTTGGCTTGATGTGATGAAAAGAAGAGAAAAAATTTATATGCTTGAAAGAATAGAAAATTTTTGTCGTTTTTTTTGTTATTCATAGGGTCGCTATATACCCAAAATACACGTAGTACACACTAAATCTTGCTATATATATAGGAGATTTGCTCTTGTTTCCCACACTCGTGTACAAAAAAAGGAAGAGAGGATAAGAGCCACCATACAGGGAGTTCAATTTCTCGAAATTCGTTTATCCGAGTTTTCCCAGCACCTTTTCATTGGTCTGCAGCACTTCTGAAGTTGTAAAACTTTTTCAACTGAGACCGTGGATCCTAATTACTAAACTTTTTATAGTATTTGATAATTCGTGAAAATTTTACCACGATTTTTGTTCATTAAAGATTTTCTCGTCACATTTTATTGCAAATGAAAAACCATGAGGGTATATAAGATTTACTAATATTAGATTTTGGAGAATTATTCGCGTTCTATTTTTTCATTAAAAGGAGAGAGAAAGATTCAAAACAGATTTGCAAATGTCTTTAAAAGTCACTCAAGTCAAATGTGTGTCAGAGGAAATTATCTTCGTCTTTTTATTTATTTTTTTAAAGGGGGTGCCTCTTTCAGAGTATTTTTCCAGACAGAAAATTTCGAAACGCATGAATTCTCTTTGTCGGTACGTTTTGCCGCAATTCAATCCAACGAAAACAGTCATGCGTGCCCTTTGAATAATGTTTCGAGACGATTTGTAAAAGGCAGCCATTGCCGTGAGACATTTGCAATTCTCTAGAGTAAATAGAGAGTGAGTTTGTTTTAGAGATGTCTTACTCTTACTTATGTTTTACTTATATATATAGGTACGTGCATTTACACTAACCACAATTTCAAGATTCTCTTCACTCAAAATTCTGTATGGAAAACATATACAAAAAAATGTTTTTTACTTAGTAAATCTGAATATATTGTATATGCACTTATTGAGCCAGAGAGCGACTTATAACTTACAAATATGAAAAAATGCATAAAAAACATTAAACTAACTAACATAATAATTGAAAATCAAAGAGGACATAATAATAATTTTAATATAGATATATAATATAGATAATTTTTTTATTTTATATAACTATTGTTTATTAATTTTAATCTTTCTCACAAGCGGTGAAATAAAATTCAGACTAATATATAATTGTAGGGGGTTTAAGTAGTGATTCAATAAAAATAAGTATAGTGAACATTTACCCTACGTTTTGCCGAACAGTAAGTAAAGCGCTAATACATGTATCGTAAGGTTTACACTTTTTACATTATTTTTCAATAAAATTGCTTTTACAGTGTAGTTCATGAAAAATTACAGTTTTGACACTTCATCCCAGTTTTACCGAACTAAATTCGGTAAAATTTCAGGAATAAATTTTCTCCGTGTAATTGAATATTAATTTATCTTTCACATTTTTTCGTGCCTACCCCCAACCAGAAACACCCGTGTAGAAATTTCCCTACTTCGCCTTATTTAAAAAGAGGCGCTGATAAGAAATTACCAAGGCTAACCACACTAGAAATTTCTAGATAGGTAATAACCGGGCTCTGACTAGAATGCCTTCTTTTTCAGATAGGGAAATCTAACTGGATCTACATTAAATATTTTAATCAGGCCCTGACTAGAATGCCTCTATTTGAATTCACATATTGGCTCAACAGTTAATCATGGCTTAAAACTCGATTATGGATCAAGGCTTGATCATGGATTAAGGCTTGATTGTGGCTCTAAGCTCTAATGTGGATCAAGGCTTTATCATGGCTTAACAGTTAATCGTGGCTTGAAACTTGATTATGGATCAAGGCTTGATTATGGCTTAACGATTAATCTTGGCTCGAAGCTCTAATGTTGATTAAGGCTTGATTATGGCTTAACGATTAATCTTGGCTCGAAACTCGATTATGGATCAAGGCTTGATCAACATTAGAGCTTCGAGCCAAGATTAATCGTTAAGCCATAATCAAGCTTTGATCCATGATCAAGCCTTGATCCATAATCGAGTTTCGAGCCAAGATTAATCGTTAAGCCATAATCAAGCCTTAATCCATATTCGAGTTTCGAGCCATGATCAAGCCTTGAGCCATGATCAAGCCTAAAGCCAAGATCAAGCCTTGAGCCAAGATCAAACTTTGATCAAGCCTATAGCCATCAACAAGCTTCCACCCTTTGCATTAAGTCTTGAGCCTTGAGCCATGAGCAAGCTTTACTATTTTTTACACATTTTTTTAGGCTCAACATGATGTAGCTAAAAAACTATTGATTTTCGGGATTTTTGCCATAAACATTTTTTGTTCAGGAGATTATAAGCTACAAAACTTCGAAGTTTGAACAAATTTGACCGGGACTTTTTTTCAATGTATTTTGTGCGGGGTCCTTTCACTGATTTGATCACTTTATTTTGTCTGTGCCTGAGTAGAATATCAGAATGTGTGAATTCAAATAGAGGCATTCTAGTCAGGGCCTGATTAAAATATTTAATAGGGACATAAGTACACTGAGAAAAATGGATATTTAGCTTTAATATCTAGATATTAACGGTCAATATCTGTGACAGTCAAATACATAAACATTTTAGATGTTTAAATTTAATATCCACAGATATTGGAAAAGACATGTTCACACATAACCTCAAATTTGTAGATTATACCAGTTAGCATCTGAGATATTAAACCATAACATCCAGATGTTATGAAATACCATCCTTTCTTAATATCCAGTATATTAAGATTTTTAACATCCAATTTTCTCAGTGTAGATCCAGTTAGATTTCCCTATCTGAAAAAGAAGGCATTCTAGTCAGGGCCCGGGTATTACCTATCTAGAAATTTCTAGTGTGGTTAGTCTTAGTAATTTCTTATCAGCGCCTGTTTTTAAATAAGGCGAAGCACAGAAAAAACCCGACTCATTTTCGTTGCAACTCATTTGGAAGTCGGTTTCGAAATGAGTAATCGACAACTTCAAGTGGCTCGAAATGAGTAATCGGCAACTTTAAGTGACTCAAAATGAGTAAAATAAAAATATTCTAGTTACTTTCTCTTGTGTTTCGCATGTACGGTTCCATGGTTGCCCATCCCTGTCTGTCAATTGACAAATATCTAACCTAAAAAATTTTATCCATTTCTCATAAAAACAATAAATCGACTGCAAGTATTAATGTTTTGACAAGTGCAACGTGTTTATTAGTTATAAACAATTATTTTAATTCATACTTTTATAAATTATTCTTAGCTTTTCCAATGTGATTGTAATTTTATCGAAACGAAAAAATGATACCCCTTAAGACTCATTTTGAGTTTTTTCCCTAGAAACTCAGAATGAGTCGAAGGGGTATCACCCGCGTAGAAATTGCCTTAAGTAAATTCTATTTGTAGTTTGGCCCTGATCAGGATTTACTTATCACAGCCATCCTTCAGGCCCTGACCAGAGCCTGATCAGGACCTTATCAGGTTCCAGATTACTTCGAAAAAGCCACATTCAATTATTTAAAATTCATTTTACGTCAGTTTCAACGAAAAAGAAACAGTTCCAAATTCTGATGAAACTAAAAAAAATGTTTTTTTAATCTGAAGGTACAAATATAATATTTTAATTCTAAGCAATAAATAATTATAAGTTGACATTTTGTTAAAAAATTGTAATTAATTAAAAAAATTATTTTTTTCCTTTTTCAAAAAAATTCAGTATTTTTTACAAAATTATTATTTGAAAATAGAAATGATGCAAATAATTTTCTTTTTTTACTTAAATTTGCATAATTTTCTATATTTCTGTAGAAAGAAAGAGAACAAAATCTGCATAATTTCGATTTGTCAATCATTTTAATTTTTTAACAAAATTTTAGTTTTTTATTGAAAAGAAATAAAACAATTTGTATATTTAAATTAAACTTCCATTTTTCACATAAAATGATAGAAATAAATTTTACTACAGATAAAATAAGCTAATTTATTATAAGTATACTTATAAAATACCAAATCAGGCTGTGATCAGGGCCATATAAGGCCCTGGTGTGGCCTTTTTTTAAAACACCACTTCAGGACCTGATCAGAAAAAGTGTTTCATTTCCAAATCAGAGCCCTATTTAACCTGATCAGGGCCGGATGACTACCACGTTTCAATTTCTACACGGGCAGTTTTGTTGCAGTTCAAAATGAGTTTCATATGCGACTCATTTTGAGTCCGGCTTTTTTCTGTGAGTAGGGAAATTTCTACACGGGCCGATCTGTCTCTCTTTACGGGCCATTGCGAAATTTCTACACAGGCAGATTTTTTATCGAAGATTCAAGGCCGTCGTTCTTTGTATTCACGTATGGCAAAAATTTACCAGGAACCACTTGGTCCTCTTTCAAAATCCGTCATTTAAATTGCAAAAAAATAAAATTTGTAAAAGTTGTGGTAATTTTTTTCATAGACTGACAATGAAAATATAAGCTGCTTACCTAAAAATGGCGGCCGAAGAAATTATTTCAAATAAATCTATAATTTTATTTTTCAAAAACAAAAACAATTTTTGAATTTCTTTGTCGCTTATCATCCGAATGTTTTTGGGGTCGCTGATTACGAATGTGAGGTCGAATTTAAAAAATTCAAAATTTCAGATTCGTAATCAGCAACACCGAAAAACATTCAGATGGTAAGTGACAAAAAAATTTAAAGTTTTTTTTGCTTTTGAAAAATATAATAATATAAATATTTAAAAAAATTCCTTCTACCGACATTTTAAAACTGCCATCTTGATATTTTTTTAAACGCGTTTCATATTAGTAAAGCTTGGATATTGCGAATGCAATATTTCTAGATAAGCAACTTACATTTTAACTTTTAGTCTATAAAGAAAAGTCCACAATTTTTTCAAATTTTATTTTTTTGTCATTTAAATGAAAGATTCTGAAAGAAGACGAAAAAAGGCTTAATGGGAACATGTGACCACTGAATAACATGACCCTAATCTCTAAACATCTTATTGCGTCACAAACATCTTAATTCATGGTATGTACTTTAAAAAACTTACAGAAGTATCTTACTTATTTCTAAAATAGAAGAAATATTTTAATCACTGCTAAAACATAATATAAAGCATTTTATATATCGCAGCAAGATGCTTTAGTGAATATCTTATTTTAAGATATAAGATACTATTTTTCTATCTTACGTCATATTATAAGATATCAAAAAGATACCTATTATTGAAGAGAACTAATAAAATGGATGTGATATACAAAAAATGGATATCCCGTATTTTTTCAATAGGGTAAGTCCGGGGTAGATGGCCATAGTTTTTTCAAAGTACTGTAAAAATTATGAAAAAGCGTTTTTTGTCTAAACTTTTATTGGTAATTGAATATTGAACACTTCACTTTAAAAAAACGAAACATAAAATAAAATATTTTCATAGCTACAATCTTAAAATTTACATTTTCGAAAAAGTGCATTCGGCCATCTCTCCCGGAATGTCCGGGTGAGATGGCCACATGTGTGCGGGAGAGATGGCCACTATCTATAATTTTTTAATTTTAACTTAAATTTAATTTCTAATCGTCCACATTACTTTCCTCTTTTTCTGGTCGTATTTTGAATATTTTTCATGACATTCAGTACAGTTCTTATGTACCCAAAAATTTCAAATATTGCACTTAATCCAATCTTCAATTAACGTTGTTTGATTGTAACTTTTGCGTCAACCTACAAATAAATCTCCATCTCTGGTGTCAATTGGATCAATTATTTTATTCTCAGACATTTTTAATTTGTTTTTCATTAATATTTCTTAAGTATATAACATTAACATCAAAAAATTTTAATAAAAGTCATCAGTGGCCATCTTACCCAATAATTAATGATAAAAGTAAACATAAAAATATTAAATAAATAAAATAATTTTCCCTTTCATTTTTTGTTTATATCGAAGCGTGGGTTATGCACTACGCATTAAGATTTAAAATTTAAAATTATATTAAAAAATAACAATATGGTGACAAGAAATCAAAAATTTTCAACTTATTTTAGACCCGTGCAAAAAAAATAAACAAGGATTACACTTACAGTTTTATTATTTTTCATCAATTTATTGTTTATATTTAATATGAATCACAGAAGGTTGAAGAATACCCCATAATAAGTGATATTTCTTTAGAAATTCTGTAAAATATTTGAACTGGCCAACTCTCCCGTATGGCCATCTCCCCCGGACTTACCCTATATATGCGGTTGTCCCAATTATACAGTATTTTCTAAAAATATTTTTGAACAAAAATGTGTAACACCGAAATTATTTATTTTTAAGTTATTTAAAATAATAAACTTTTTTCCCTGTAATGTTTTTGTCAAGAGAATTTTTTACTCTGACATATCCTGGGTATTTTTTTCATTTATAATTTATAAAACGCGAACAACTAGAGCGAGTGAAATCAATAAAATCAGTGAATAAAATATAGGGTCATCTCTCGAAATCGAAATTCCACTCAAAAGTTGTTAATCTTCAAAAATTTTTCTTCATATTATTATTTAAAACTTCCTTCTAGTCCTACAATTTTTATTTTTTGTAGTAAAAAAAATTCTGTTATTAGCTCCGCTTATATTTTTTCTTATTAAAATTATTATTTATTAATTCATAAAATTCGAATGAAAAAGAAGTAATAAAATTTTTTTCTGAATTGACTATGTAGAAATTTTGAAATATTTCATATACTTCTCATTTGGTACGATGGAATTTCCTATATTTGTATTTTCGTTCTATATATTTTATTCCAGAAAGAATTTTTCACCAAGTATGATTGAAGATTGAGAGTATCTGACCGAGAATGTTTCTTAAATTCTTGACAGCATTTCTTTAACCCAATTGCATTTACATTCATCAATTTTTATATGAGTAGTGAAAATAAACAGTAAAATCAATTTCAGTGAAATGAGTTGGAGAGAAAAATTTTAAATACATAAAAAATACGCAGAGTACCTGGTAAGTTAAAAGAAACCTCACACACTTAATCAAGTTTTCAAAAAATTGGTTCTTAAAGTTAACAAGTCGATATTTATGCTTCTGTACATTACATTTGTAGAAAACACACAATACATCTTTTATATAAGAATCGCCGAAAAAGTAAAAATGATTTTTCTGACCTAACGTCAAAAAAAAATTTACCTGAACAATTTTTTACTAATGAAAAGAGTTTTGAGACATTTTTATAGATTTTTTATCTAATTGAAGAAAGAAAAATTTTAATATAATTTTATCCAGAAAAATAATAAAAATTTTATTGAGAAATGATTGTTGAATGAAAACAATTTTATTGCTTAAAAAGTTTGAATCAAGTAATTCATAGTTACTTGAATACAATTCGGAATACTTTGCGTTTGTCTTGATGAGAATGGTTTTATATGTCTACGGGTAATAATTAACATAAACGGAGGGCAAAAAATTTTTTTTAGTGAAATGAGCTCTTCTTTTTATGACTTCCATTCTTAATTGTTGTCTTTTGTCTCGTAATGTACTGGTTGTTCTCTTTTTGAAATTTTACAAGAAGATAAAAAAGAACTCTACATGAATATTTATATTATTCAAGCCAGTGACTTTTCATTCTTAAAATAAATATTACTTTACTTCGTATTTGTAGGAATAATGTGAGGAAATGTAAAAGAAATGGAAGAGAAAATTTTACTTTTCAAATATATATTTTCTGAATACGAAAATGTGTAGCGAAAAAAATAATTAATGCGAAAAAACGATTACTGAGGGAGTGATAATTTTTGGTTAAAAATGTTATTAAGATGGAACAATTATATTTCTTTTTTAGAGGAAGGGGGATAAATTTACAAGTCTCAATTTCATTCTAAGCAAAGGTTATACGCTTTTGATGCTTTAGTGAATAACGGAAAGTTCTGATAGTCATTCACGTTTGCCGTGAGCTTTTAGCGACAAATTTTCTCAATAAAAGGGCTCCAATATCCCGAGTCGGACGATAAACTGCGAATACAGATTGAACTTGGGGATTTGCAAGGACGGTTTTGTATTTATATAGGTTTTACTTTTCGAGATATTTAATTTGAGCCTGCAGTTTACTTGCATAGGGTTGTATTTCTCACACGCTTCATGCAAGGAGCGCTTTTATTTTTTTCCCTTATTCGAATCAATTTTTTTTACATTTTCTTCCCAATAAAGCTTTCTCATTTTTCTCTACATTATTTTGTATTTATTTCATTATTAACTATTTTATGCTTATTTCATTATTTAATTCAATTGTTTAATGACATAATTTTTTTGTTTAACTTCTTTATTTGATTACCCATATTATTTTTTGTTTTATTATATTATTTTTTAGTTATTTCATTTATTACATCCTCTTGAAGAAGAAAATATCTGTTGCAATTTAAAAATCTTTTTGTTCAATTTTTTTTTGGCACTCAAAAAAATTTTATTTTAACTAACTATACACGGAGAAACCAGTGCGATTCCATGGGAGATTTTTTTTCTTTTCGGAGTAAGTAAACCAATTACAATGAAATTCAGGAATTTTAATCTACACATAAAATGAAATATTTCCACCAAATATTACGTCAAAATATTCAGTAGTTTATGAGATGTCAAAATTTTGGAAAAATTTTGAAATCGTTATATCTCCTTTCCATTTTAACCAAATCACTTGATTCTTTTTGGAAAAAATTCACCATAAAAAACAAAAAATTGTTTATATTATGTTTACATAAAATTTTTATAAAAAAAAGTTATGAAATAATAATTAAATGACTTTTGAAATGCACCACAAAATTGAACGAAACAAACAGTAAACTAATCTTACCAGTGATTTCTTTAAGATTCCGAAAGAAAAATAGTATACTTTGAATGTCTTCATATAATATATTAATATTATTGTTCACTTTTGAAAGTAAACATTAGAAGTTTCTGCGAGGCGCATAAAAAGGCCCTAAACCAGATTTGTTAGAATTGTTATTTAATAGAATTTTATTACCTAGAATATCATTTTAGTAGAATATATTATTGTTAGAATGATAGCTTGGCTGAAAGAAAAGTAGAAGGAATTTTAATTTAGTAGAATTTTTATTCGTCCGAATTATAATCTGGCAGAAAGTCAATTTGATCGAATTTCAATTTTCCAGAAATCTAATTTAACCGAATATCAATTTATGCAAATCGTTTTTTCGTAGAATCGTAATTTTACAGAAGCGTAATTAAATATAATCTGAATATTGCCGAAAATCTTTTTGATAGAAATCTACTTTATCAGAATGTACATGTGTTCGAATATTAATTTAGGGGAGACCGAGGTGAGTTGAAACGATTTTTACATTATCCAGTATAATTCAGCCAAAAATTGTCCTATTTTTATGAAATTTGTATTTTTTGATAGGTAGCTTTGTGTAGTATGTGAACCAAAAATTAAAAATGTAAAAAGTTGTAAGGTTTAGGAAAAA